>JAETXT010000002.1:633503-1267006 GCA_019188255.1 Verticillium longisporum
CGGCGGCCGTGGCAGCGAGCGCGGCCGTGGACGTGGTCGCGGCGGCTTCAAGGGTGAGGGCGGTGGCTCTTCTCCCGCCCCGGCTTCTGCCACGCCTGCCGAGTAAGAATTATTTTAGGGTTAGCGAGGAAGCAGGTATCACGACGAAGAAACGGGGGATGGACCAGGACGGAGGTTGTCAGGCAGAGCTGGGGGGCAAAGGGGTTAGGGCAGTGTGACCCTCAACCTGTCACCCATGCCATGGAGAGGTGTCCGCAGGGTCCAGTCTCCCGTCGAGTTTCGTCTTTGCTCATACATAGACATGGGGCTCCTTCTTGTGCCCTTATCAGTCTGCTTACGAGCCTGCGGGTTCGTTTGACGGCAGTCTTTTTTTTTTGTGCCACGGCAAGCAAAAGGGGGGAAAGGAAAGGGCCGGATGGGCCCGTTCACTGCTACCAATTCTTGTACGCGTACCACCTTAATGAAGGCCGGGGAGGTTTGGAGGAGTTAGCCAGGTTAGCCTAGTCTAGCTCGGACAGGAGTTTTCGACGTTGCGGAATCGACAAAAGGATTTGAAATGTGATGGCTGTGTTTTTGCTGTGTGACATTGATTTCTTTGGTGGATGTTTTACGTTCGCTGGTGCAGCATGTACTGATAGACAAGTTTTATTAGCTAGGCGTGTCTTGTCGACGTCTACCTGATCCACGGAAGATGACGAGCTGCTGTGAGATGACTGGCTGGCGGCCGCGAGCTATTTTGCTATTTCACATTGCTGAACGAGAGCCTGGAAGTACGAAGGGCATTCCCCTCCCCCAGCGTTTGATGCCTCAACGTACGGCATACGCAAATCAGGTACCACGGCATACTTATGTCTCTCGTCCCCCAAGCATATAGTCACGGCGGCCCGTACCATCAGCCTAGGCCTACTTGAATAGGCTTTGTTCAAGAAAACAGTCATCTAAATACTGACTTGAGAGCCATGCTTTCAAGACCTGCATCTTGTAAAGCCACTCACACAAAGGAACAGTGCGGTCTGTGGGCGACTCAGAGTGCTTCTATCATTCATCTACGCATACTCTGACGGCATACCCCAGTTCCAATGGCAGGCGATCCCCGCCTGTATACAATAATGCAACATGTTGGTACAAGAAGTACAGCCCCCTCCGCTCGCTGTCCCACATCCCCTCATGTATCCCCCGCCCCAAACAGGCCAAGACACTGCCCGGCCCTCAGAGCGGCTTCATGCCCTTGTGAATGGCAGCAATACCGCCCGTCAGGTCCTCGTAGCCGTCACCGGCAACCTCGAAGCCGGCGGCGACAATCATGTCGCGGAATTGCTCCTGGGAGGGGAAGCGCTCGATGCTCTCGACGAGGTACTGGTAGCTGTCGCGGTCGCCGGCGACGAGCTGGCCGATGTGGGGAATGGCGGAGAAGCTCCAGCGCTTGTAGGCAAAGTTGAGGAGCGGGTGCTTGTCGACCTTGCTGAACTCGAGGCAGGCGAAGACGCCGCCGGGCTTGAGGACGCGCCGGGCCTCGGCGAGGGCGGCGGGGATGTTGGTGAAGTTGCGGATGCCAAAGGCGACGGTGTAGAGGTCGACCGAGTTGTCGGGGACGGCGCCGTCGGGCAGCCGCTCGGCGTTGGCTTCGAGGAAGGAGAGCGAGGCCTGGTGGTGCGCCGGCAGGGCGCGCGAGCGGTCGCGGCCGACGCCCAGCATGGAGGGGTTGATGTCGGAGATGGTCACGCGGAGGTCGGCCGGGACGCCGGCCGGGGCGGCGCGGTCGGCGGCTGCGAGGAGGCGGAAGGCAATGTCGCCTGTGCCGCCGGCTATGTCGAGAATGTGCTGCGGTGTCGGGGGGTTGGTGGAGGAGAGGCCGGGCGAGAGGGAGGAGACGAATTGGTCCCTGGAAAAATGTCAGCGATCTTCTGTGAGGTGGGCAGAACGGGGGGGGGCACGAGGGAGCACTGACTTCCATATCCTGTGCCAGCCAAAGGACATCATGTCGTTCATGCGATCATAGGAGTCGGCAACACTGTGGAAGACGCCAGCGACACGATCGGCCTTTTCGGACTCGAGGACGGTTTCGTAGCCAAAGTGAGTGGTCTTGGTAGGGTCGTTGGATGGGGGAGCTTCGCGACGCTGGGCCGTCAGGGCGAAGGCCCGGCGCTGAAGGGGCGTGGCATTGAAGTGTCGGGAGAGGGTTCGCAGGCCCGTGGACGGGCGAAGGGCGCGTGTTGTCGCCATTGTGGTTGTCTTGGAGGGGGGTGTGATATGTCCTGGTCTGAAAGTCAGCCCGATTGATGCATCTTTCGATCGTCCCGTCACGACGGAAATTTTAGTGGGGCGCGGAATACGGAGCGATCACTGTGGCGTCCTCGAAACCTCAAGCCACATGCTTGACTTCACCCCTTTTCCTACCATCACCGACATGCGGACGAGACTTACGTTAGACGGATGTGATGGTCGTCTCTGTACGGCGGGCTGGGCGAGTTCGGACGTTGTTCATCAGGTCGGCAAAGTTGTCGATCTGTCGCCAGCCGAGGTAGGCAAGTCCGCACACAACGCCGAGGACGCAGATGATAAGGATCGCCAGTTGGCCCGATGGTCCCATGGTATGAACGAGAAGGCTGTGCAAGGTTGATCGTTTGATTCTGCTCGATTGGATCTGAGTTCGGACGGCTGATCGGTTGGTTCGCGTTGTACGGGGATGCAACCAAGGTTCTCAATGCAGTGCCTACCCAAGAATATCGGGTTTGGGATGCGATGGAAAGAGCCTCGATGATGCGTTCCGGGTTATTCTGTGGCCTGATTTATATCTGCATGCTATTTCCTCTGTCACGCCACGCGTAACGCGTGGTGATAGATCAAGTGCCTAGCAACGCGCAACAGGTAGAGTACTGGCAAGAGTTGCTAGGTCTCAGTCGTAGGACGACCTGATCACTGATTCTACTCGTCGCACAATTGACATATCACGTAACAGAGCTTTAGTAGAATAGATCTATCTTGGATTAAACAACAGACAGCGCGGCCCTGCTTCTCAAGACTCTGCTGTACTCGATATTTTCACTGCGGCCCTCAGAACCCACTCTGCGTTTTGCCTCAATATGGAATGTATATATTACCAACCCACAAACCAAGGTCCACGGTCAAAGCCTGGTTATAATGCCATCATCTACAACGAACCTGTTCATGGTGCCGGCATGGCTGCACGGTGAGTCGAGCCTATCATCCTGCCATACAATGTCTGTCTCTATTTTTGTTCCTTCAGTCATTAGAGAATCATTACTGATAATTTTTGACTGATTGATTCGAGCCTTATCAGCCATGTCGGCTGAAACACTGCGACTAGATAGTGCTTGAAACGGATTCTTAGATCAACCAGGTGCTGGAGATTGTTATGGCCCTTCTTTGAGGGATACATAACACCAAGAGAGATGGTCTAAGGTTTGTCGTGCATGGCTACAATATACATTTGTCCTTCTCTGTCAATGCGTGGTGTAAAACTTCTCAGTGTTACCAAAAACTATGAGCACAATCTCCAACTCATATTTCGCCTACTGCAAGCACGAACTTGACTGATCGAAACAGAACATCAATGACATACACGCCTCACATCATTTCACAGGTATAATTTATATGCGTATACGTCCAGTAAGCTTGCTCGATGCCAGTTAACGAGCCTAAAAAAAACCGAGAGAGAAAGCATTGAGATAGCCATGCAAATGGCCTTTGTATTTCGTGTCCCTGACGACTACCAATACTACGGCTATGTGCGCTTGTAGTGAGCCCAGCCCAAAATCTGGGGTCTCCAATCCCCAGCGGCAATGCACGGGCCATGACCCCCCCGTCTCCGCTGGCTGCTTCGCTCCCTCACAAGACCCCTCAAGGCCGACTGAGACCGCCGCTTTCTGTCGGCTCAACATGACGTCGGCTCCCAAAGGCATTCACTCGGCATTGGCCCTCTCGTCTCGTCGCTTCGTTTCGCCTCGATTCAACTGCTTCCGTCTTGATCAATTGTGCTTTACTCTTGTGTTCCTGAAGGAAAAGAATAATCACAGGAGGCTCTAGTTTGTTCAATCACCCAAAAGAGCTTCACAGAACGGGCAGCATCATGAAGTCAAGAGTCCTCCGACCAGCAGCGCACCTGCGCTCGGCCCGTCTCGCGAGCCCCTCCACCTCGACCCCCCGCCTCATCCTCTCCGCCCGCGCCGCCAGCTCCCTCTCCCAGAAGCCCAACGCGAACCACGTCTCGTTTCCTGGCGCCGTCAAGAGCGCCTTTACGCACACGCTGAAGTACGAGGCGCCCTCCGACTACCCAGCCCTGTCGACCTACCGCGTCGTCGACCAGGATGGCATCGTCGTCGACGAGAGCTTCAAGCCGGATCTAAGCGATGAGGAGGTCATCAAGCTCTACAAGGACATGGTCTACATCTCGATCATGGATCTCATCATGTTCGACGCCCAACGGCAGGGCCGGCTGAGCTTTTACATGGTGTCTGCAGGCGAGGAGGCGCTGAGCGTCGGCTCCGCCAGCGTGCTGGCGCCCGAGGACGTCGTCTTTTGCCAGTACAGAGAGCAGGGTGTCTTCAAGCAGAGGGGGTTTACGACGTCAGACTTTATGAGCCAGCTATTCGCCAACGCCAAAGATCCCGGACGCGGCCGGAACATGCCTGTGCACTACGGTAGCAAGGAACTGAACATTGTATGTATATCCACGTTGGCGCCAATGACGCCCGACAGCCCAAGTCACTAACACGAGCATCCAGCACTCCATCTCCTCGCCGTTGGCGACGCAGCTCCCGCAGGCCTCGGGGGCGGCGTACGCGCTCAAGATGCAGCGCCTGCATGACCCCAGCATCCCGCCGCGCGTCGTGGCGGCGTACTTTGGCGAGGGCGCCGCCAGCGAGGGCGACTTCCACGCGGCGCTCAACATGGCGGCGACGCGGTCGTGCCCGGCGCTCTTCATCTGCCGCAACAACGGGTACGCCATCTCGACGCCGACGCTGGACCAGTACCGGGGCGACGGCATCGCGAGCCGCGGCCTCGGGTACGGCATCGACACGGTGCGGGTGGACGGCAACGACTTTTGGGCGGTGCGCGAGGCGACCAAGCGGGCACGCGCCATGGCGCTGCGCGACGGCGGGCGGCCCGTCCTCATCGAGGCCATGACGTATCGTGTCAGCCACCATAGCACGTCCGACGACTCGTTTGCGTACCGCGCGCGCGTCGAGGTCGAGGACTGGAAGCGGCGTGACAACCCCATCACGCGGTTGCGCAAGTGGATGGAGGCCAGGGGCATCTGGGACGAGGGCAAAGAGAAGACGTGCCGCGACGAGACGAGGAGCGAGGTGCTCAAGGGGTTCCGGGAGGCCGAAGCTATGAAGAAGCCGCCCATGCGCTCGATGTTTGAGGACGTCTACGAGGAGCTGACGCCGGATCTGAAGAATCAAATGGCCCAACTCAAGGCGCATTTGGAGAAGTACCCTGAAGAGTACGACTGCAGTGAGTTTGAGGGCGGCGCTGATAGTCTCAAGCCATGATGGCGGGCTGTAGGTTGATGGGTGGAAAGCAGCATTACTTCAGAAAAAAAAAGAAAGAGAGCCAAAGACGCTCAGATGATTCATGTCTTGTCTTTTTCTCGAGGGCTACCCGGGAGGTTCATGAGTACTCGCTGTGAATTTCCAGAAGAATGGTGGCCTAGGTACCTAGCTACCTAAGGTAGGTAGGTACCCGGAAAGCTCTGCACTTCGGGAGTTCTTGCCCTTGCCTTGGCAAGGCCGGCACGGCACCTGCCTTACCCTGAACAGCGTCAGAGTACCGTAACGAGAGGCTTGGACCCGGCAGGCGCGCTCTCTCACTTGAGGCAGGTATATTCAACCTGAGCTTCGAGGGCCAGGATACGCTTGTACCTGGCAACAGGACGCGAGTTGAGAAGCCCTCACCGATCGTCCTATCAGTGCTGATATGAACCGAATGCGTGCCGTAGTCGCATGTTTCTCTCAGCATGAGTTGAACCTGCGTGCTCGGCCATGCCCATGCTGAAAGAAATGACCAACACTATATGAACCTTGAGAGTTGCGAGATGGTGCTTTGCTGCTTGTATCCAGGACGCAAGACGTCTAGACGATTATCGACCTCGGTTTCGCGGGGAATTTCAGGCAAGGAGCAACTGTCTATGACCACTTTCTGCCACTTATTCGACGGCTGATTCCCAGACCAGTATGTCACGTCATCTGCTTGGTCATATCGACAAGGTAGGAATCGCCAGCCAGCGCTTCAGTGATTGACATGAAGGCAGCGGATAGCTTGTATAATGAACCACACTGTATTTCGCTCTTGTTTGAATATCCATGTTGACTCTTACGTGCTGGTCACAAGTGAGGCAAGGATGTGTAGATCCAGCTGCTTGAGGCAAGATCGCTGGCTTCAAAATGAATGACGGAAAGAAGTGTGGCGAGGGGAGTCGGGCCAGGAGTCGTGCTTGCCATGGGGCGGCTCTTCGAAGCTTTCATGTCAGTGCCCTAAAATCTTGAGTGGTTCTCATGTAGAGAAGCAGGAGTGTTGAAGCAGGAGTGTCGAAGCAGGGGCATGGCGAGGTCGGATTTGCTTCGTTGTTCCTCCCTCGTGAAGAACGAGGATCTATAAAGGATAGGAAGGCATCATCATTACCACGAGAAGGAAGGCATACAGAGCCTCGCCGTATATGCTAAAGCTCACACTCTTTTCGACGTTGCCAGCTCCATTTCCATCGCCATCTTCCCCCTCCCACGAACTTCCAAAGACTTCTTCAATCCATCGTTCCGAGTCCCCTGAGCATCCCTTTCTGCGAGCTCTCTTTGGACACCATCAACACAAACACCTTGCCTTGATCAGTGTTCAAGTCACCATCGCGGCACGCATATCACCCTCATGCTCTGTCCTGTCATCTCAGAAAACAAATGAGCCGTTCTCTCATTATCAAGCGATCGGGACCGACTTCAACAAGCTGTGTCTCATCATTGATGAGCTTTTCAAATCCAATTCTCCAAGGTATGGACTTTCTCTCTATCGTGCGTATCTTCGGTAAAGATACTGCCATACTGAGCGGGCGCGCTCCGCTTTCGCTTGTTGCGTGTTGTTGACATCGGCCATCCTTCTGAGGAGTGATGCGGAGGATAGGCAGTTGGATACATTTTTTCCCTCGTCGGGGTTTCCTTGTTACCTCGCCTGCTCAGCCGACCCGGCAGACGAAGAGGAGGGAAGCTTTAAGGTTTCGTCTGATTTAGTTCACTCGTTGCACCTTGTGCTTCGTCGATGAACGACCCACGATCCAATGACCCGATCTGGGGCTATCTTTGGCTTTTGGAGCCGACGGCTGCGGGTTTCCACACTAGGTCATGAGTCCGGACGGAGGAACTAGCGGGCACAGCAAAACTTTGGACATATGCATTGGACCATAGCAGCGATTCAAATCAACACTGAATCAACACTGAGGGGGATCGAATGTCTGCAAAATCTTCCAGCTGCAATATGTGAACCCGTCTATGATTACTTCCGTGGCCCAGCGCAGCCCCCCCAAAGGACGACAAACTCGATTGTGGTTCTAACAAGCTTGTAGGCTTCTGTAGGATCGGAAATATGCCTGGATCTCGGATGAAATGAGTGCAGACATCAACGGTGGTAAGGACGGCAGGCCCAGTACGAACGTTGCAGCAATGGCTGTCCAGCGTCTCGTCGTGGTAATACTGCACATTCCCAAAACGACGATGGGTCAAACCTGGGCGAAGAGGATGACAACCGCGCTAACCGGATCTGTTGAGCATCATGGATTTGTGACACAATGAGGAACCTGGCGTGGAGCGCCCCCGCGGTAGAGGTACTTGCGGCTGCGTCACCGGATGGCAGTGCGGCCAAGTCCCGCGTCCCGCTAGGACGCACACGCACAAGAGAGACAGAGAGCCGCGAGGAGGGGCCAGAAGCTATTGCATCAGTCATCATCCACTATCGACGTTGGTTGGTGGTGTCCATGGACCAGACCAGACAGACGAGAGACCCCAAAGTGGCACGGCACGCAACGCAGCACAAGAAAAGCAAAGTATACCGTACGTAGCCTTCCTTTGCAGCCCAAACTCCTCGAGCACCATTTTCCTACACAGCGACACAATCTCTCCGGACAGGATACGGAGCGTCTTTGCCCCTCTTCATCCCCCTCGCGAAACAGCCACCATCCCCGAAGACAAAGACAGCAAGGACAACACCCGCAACCCCCTGGGCAGACGGCCCGAACCGCCTCGCTGGACACCCCACTACATCCATGACCGACCGCCGAACACCGCTCTCCATCCAAGTCGCGCCTCGAGCCTAACCCCTCCAGCGAACAGGCGTCATCTTAACCGGCCGTTGCACCGACTATACGCACACACGTATACACATACGATAGCCTTCTCGACGCTCCCACCAAAGAAACCATCCCTCTGCCCGAGAGCTCGACAAAAGGTAGCCAGAAAGAAAGAAGAAGAGCAGGGTACAAACAGCACACTGCTCGTGGTTCATCGCCAGCTGTTGCTGCCCTGTCTGATGGCGTGATCCATGGCAGAACGAACATCTTCTGCAACTCCGCGCTTCAGACCGGCAGCCGACTACAACGACGACGTTTATCTTACGACGACAGTGCCGTCGACGGCCACAAGAAAGCCAGCTCTCGGCCTCGGGTCTTCCTCCCGAGACGACTCCATATCGCCTTCACAGAGGTCAGTTTTTGCCCTTCTTATTGATTCTCTCCCTGTGCCTTCCGCTGCTCGAGTTCAAAATGCTTTCTTCGAGTCTCTCCTCCCCCGCTCTTTCATGACTCTGGTGGTACTGGAGGTCATATTGGCCGTCGGCGCTGAACCGCTAGGCGGACTGCGAAGGGCGTACTCCTCACGTCCCCGGGAGATAAGGCACATGCGTCCCCCCACCTGGCCTTCACCGAAGGCGTGCTTTGGGTCGACCAGGCACCTTGAGAGCCATTCATGTTCCAGGCCGCCTTGACCAAATGGTTGTCGAAGAGGGAGTAGGGGTAGCAGCAAGATGTTGTCGTCTCTTTATTATTTGGTCCCCTTCCTTTCCTGTGGTGTCCCCTCGTACCGCCTGGCTGCCCTGTATCTGGGGGTGCTGTCAGAAGGCCCCCAGCACCAGCCAGCACCAGCACCCGCACTTGGCGTGCAGCACCTCCCTCCACCAAACGCGATAGCACCTTCCCACCACCCACAAGTACTTGCCTGCATCTGCACCACCTACGCACTACGCTCGAGACTTGTCCCCCCAATCCAACCTAACGCCTTGTGCGTAGTGGCGGGTCGAATATTATTCTTTGGATCAACCACCACCACCACCACCACCACCTCAGATTTTCGGGTCCTTCAAGGGTCGAAAAATGGGAATCCTCATCGTTTGACTCGTCATTCTTCCCCAAGGCTTCCCACCCTTGCCTCTCATTACTTGACCCTCTCCACCCTCTTCCCTCTCTACCCGTCTCTTTCCTCCACCACCAACCGCTCCGTTTGGCTGCTAGCTTGACCGGACTCGGCCATTCAGTGTGCATGCCGGCATCGTAGCATCGCGGCTCGTGGACCCTGAGAGTCTTCCACTTGCCCGCGGTCGCCCCTCTTCACACCTGGCCCCGTTTTGATCATTCTTCTACACCTTTTGATACCCCCACTCTCACCGCTCCATTTCGTCATGCCTCCCAAACGTCAAGACGAAAGCCAACCGCTCATGCCTGCCAACAGGGTCACTAGGTCATCTACTCGACAAGCTGCGAGCCTGGCAGCCTCAGCTTCTGCCACCACTTCTGCCCCCGGCGCCGACTCCTCTCCTACCGCACCTGCCACACTCCAGAATCCCACTCCCTCAACCTCGAAGCAGTCTCCGCCCAGCAAGAAGCGCAAGGCTGGGCCGCAGTCCAACAGCCCATCCCAGGCCGCCTCCTCTATAACGACTGCCACTGCGACGGCGAACCCGAAAGCAGCCTCGACGTCCCGTCGCTCCAAACGTCAAAAGACCTCCGACGACGCCTCAACTCCGTCCCAAACGACCGCCGCTCAAACACCTGTCCCTCGCGCCAAGGCGAAGGGCAAGACCCCCGCCAGCATGTCTAGTCCAGAGTACGTCGCACACTTTCTGAAATACGGCTTTCTACACTTTTCTTGGCCTTTCGCTGACCTTTCACCTCCCAGTAATAACCCAGGCGCCTCCGAGCATATTGCACCCGTGTCAGGCTCCTCTAGCAGAAAGTCTAGTCGAGGCAAGAGAGCGGGCCATCACACGAGCCAAGGTATGGCCTGACCCAGCGAACCCTGTTGTTTGCTTCTGCCTCGTCGTGGCTGCCAAAATGCTGACCATTCTTCTTCTACAGACTCCGCACCTGGCACTTCGACCTCAACCCGCCGAACGAAGAGGAACACGGCCAACAATGCCGCAGACCACGATACTGCCATGACCGGCACCGACGACGCCGACAACAAGGATGATATCCCCCCACCTCCACCACCGCCTCCCGAGCACCAACCCGAGGACGATGACAGCGACGAGAACGATGAGAATGACGAGGACGATCTCGGACGCTACGACGACGAGGATGACGATCCGTTTGGCGGTTTCGGTGGCCCCGGTGGCCCTGGCGGACTGTCCAGCACCCTTAGGGCCTTGACTGGCATGATGTCTGGGCTCTCGAGCCGCCTGAGAGAACTGCTGGCCCAACTCAGGCAAAAGGAAGATCCCACGATGCAGCTCATCGCACTGCAGGAGCTCTCGGAGATTCTGCTTGTGTCCAACGAAGACAACCTTTCTGGCCATTTCTCTCCAGATTCCTTCGTCAAGGAACTTGTGACGCTGATGCAGCCCAATGAGATTACCGGGGAAGAGAACCCAGAGATCATGCTTCTTGCGTGCCGTAGCTTGGCCAATCTGATGGAAGCGCTACCCGCGAGTGTCGCCAACGTGGTGTACGGCGGTGCGGTGCCCGTGCTTTGTCAGAAGCTACTCGAGATTTCCTTCATCGACCTTGCCGAGCAGGCACTCAGCACTCTCGAGAAGATCTCCGCCGAATATCCTTCAAGCATCGTCCGAGAGGGCGGCTTAACGGCGTGTCTGTCATACCTCGACTTCTTCGCCACAAGCACGCAACGTACAGCTGTCACCACAGCGGCGAACTGCTGCCGCAACATCCCCGAGGATTCATTCTCCGTCATCAAGGACGTCATGCCGACCCTGCTCAACGTGCTTAACAGCAGTGACCAGCGCGTCGTTGAGCAGGCGTCGCTCTGTGTTTCGGGAATTGTCGAGAGCTTCAAGTACCAATCTTCAAAGCTGGAAGAACTCGTCAGTGTCGACCTCCTCAAGGTTGTTCTACGTCTATTGGTCCCCGGCACCACCAATCTGATCGGTCCATCAATCCACACCCAGTTTCTTCGGGTACTGGCCTTCACTGCGCGTTCAAGTCCTCGTTTGTCGGCAGAGCTCTTCAAGCTGAACATTGTCGAAACGTTGTATCAAATCTTGACCGGCGTGTCACCCCGAGTGGGACCGAGGATGTTGCCTCAAAACTTGACAGCGTTGTCATCATGCAGGCTCTCATCCATCGGCCTCGTGAACAGATTATCGAAACCCTCAACGTCATATGTGAGCTGCTTCCGAGTCTGCCTCGTAACGCGGACCCGTCTTACGGAGACTTTGTTGAAATGTCTGCTACGGAGCCGGCACCCCCATCTTCCAGCACGCCAGGCAAGACTCGCAAGACGCCCAACGACAAGAGAATCGAGCTGTTGGGTGAGTGCCAGGATGAGGTCAGGAGATTTGCCCTGATCCTCTTCCCCACCCTAACCGACGCCTACTCAAGCACTGTCAACCTGAGTGTGCGGCAGAAGGTTCTTACCGCGCAACTGAAGATGCTCTCCAACCTAGATGAGAAAATCCTTGGAGAGTCGCTGAGGACTGTTCCTTATGCGTCATTCCTTGCCTCAATTCTCTCTCAGCAGGACCACCCGTCTCTGGTGATGCTTGGCCTCCAGGCTACTGAGCTTCTTCTCAACCGTCTTGATGATGTTTACCGTTATCAGATGTACCGCGAGGGAGTCATCTCCGAAATCGCCAAGCTCGCGGCTCAGGAGATTCCTCAGCCCGAGGCTCGTTCGGCATCGGCTACGCGTACCCCGGAACCTGCTGAACCTGAAGTTGAGAACGACGCTGAGGATCGTGCCTCGGACAATGATGGATCTGACGAGGAGAAGGATGATGCAGAGGAAGACGACCAAGACGGCTCGGAAAATGACGAGGACGATGATGAAGACGAGGACGACGAGGATAATGAGAATAACCGACACCGAGACGATGGTTCTGGTTCACCTGTTAGCTCCAGAGGATCTACCATGTCCCTGGACGGCGCTCCTCCAACCTACCTCGGGGACGGCCAATCGATGCGAACTCGCATCCGAGACGTGGCCAAGAAGTTCATCGAGACACATGACACGGAGAAGCAAGGCAAGACTATGAAGAAAAAGGCGATCAAGGTCTTGACCAACCTCTCCAGTCTTGCTGAAGAGATTGAGGCTTTCTACCTCCACAGAACCTCCGGCGTCGTGCCTCTTGATAAGGGCACCGAACTGTTCGAGGGGTTGGTTTCCTACTTTGACGCAGAGGTTCTTGAAAGCGTCACAAGCGCCGAGCTACTTGCCTCTGGCCTGGTGCGCGTGCTTCTGGCCGTCTTCAGCAATCCCAACGAGGAGCTTGCCCGCGCAGCTCAATCGACTTTCCTTCGCGTCTTCATGGGCTTCACGGTCAAGGCCAAACTCAAGACGGCAACGGCGGATTCGCCTGCAACGCCTTTCAGCGTCATGATCCACAAGCTGCAAGATTTGCTCAGTAGGTCTGAGCATTTCGAGGTCATCACTGTCCACCACAACACCTTCGACCATCGCAGCAGTGCGGCGTCCATGCTCGCCAAGCAGATCAGACTCAGGCTGGTCGCCGACGATGACTCGGAGATTCCGCGGCCCTACCGAAACATCATGGTATCTATCCACGCCATCGCGACATTCAAATCACTCGATGATTACTTGCGCCCTCGACTTAGTCTATCGGAACGTGGACCCCGTGCATCACGCCGAACCGACGGCCTTTCGCGAGCTCTTGCTGCCATGGCAGGCGCCGGAGCTCTTCCTGGTGGTCTCTCGCCATTCACACAGGCCGCTGCTGCTCGATTTGCAGCCGAGCGTGCTGCGGCAGCCTCGAGCTCCGGCCCCCCCCCTCCTGCTCCCGCCGCCTCGACGCCTTCGGCAACGCCGTCGAGCTCGCGGGCCTCGCGCAAGACCAGGTCAAAGGCTTTGCCGCAGTCTGACGCTCCCTCGACTCCGGATCCGACTGCCGCCGCCCGGGACAAGGGCGTGCTGAGACGATCTGCGCGCCGCTCTGGCGCAACTGAAACGCCGCAGCCCACCAAGCCCACAGATGACGATGACGATCTGCAGGACGCTCTCGAATGCGCCGATGAGAAGCAACTGACCGACGATGACGACATTGGTGGCAGCAGTGCTCTCGATGCTATTGTCGGCGAGCTGGAAGATGATATGGACGATTCACCAATGGACGACCCCGGTGCTGTCAATCTCGAAGTGGCTGCAGGAGGCAAGGTGACGGCTCGCGAAGAGGATGGCACTCGCATTCCCACGCCCGCTCAAACAAGCTCGGGTCTCCCAACTCGTGCCAGCGGTCAGTCAGCCCTTGCCTCGCAGCAGAGCACAACTCCATTGGCGGCATCCCGCCTCATGTCGTATGCTGCAGCCATTCAGTCAGTGCCTCAAGACTGGCACATCGAGTTCAGCCTCAACGGCAAGGCGCTTCCGAGCGAGACCACGATTTACCGCGCGGTCCACATGTCAGCCTCCAACTCGGACGAGCATCTCAGCCGCAGCATCTGGTCTGCGGTGCATCCCATCAAGTTCCGTCGCGCCCCCGGACCTCCACCGCCCGAAAGTGGTAGCACCTTCGGCGGCAAACTCGAGCCCAGCGCTGACGAGAGCACGGACGGCATCCCTAGTTCCCTTGCCAAGCACCCGGCGACAGCGTCCATTTTGCGCTTGCTCAACCTCCTCCACGACTTGAATTCTAATGTGGATGATGTCTTGGTGGAGAACAAGGACACCGTCCGCCTCAACGTCGAGCCCCTGTCACAGTTCGTGAACACCAAACTCACCGCCAAGCTCAACCGTCAACTTGAGGAGCCGCTGGTTGTTGCAAGTAACTGCCTGCCAAGCTGGGCGGAAGACTTAGCCACCCTGTACCCTTTCCTTTTCCCATTTGAGACGCGGCACCTGTTCTTACAGTCCACGTCATTCGGTTACGCACGTTCTATGACGCGCTGGCAGAATGCACAGTCCGTTGAGGAGTCGCGGCGGGACCGTAACGAGCGCCCGTTCCTCGGCCGCCTGCAACGCCAGAAGGTCCGTATCTCGCGATCCAAGATCTTGGAGTCTGCCTTGAAGGTCATGGAGCTCTACGGTGCTTCTCAGAGCATTCTCGAGGTGGAATATTTCGAAGAGGTTGGCACAGGCCTCGGACCGACACTGGAGTTCTATTCGACGGTGTCCAAAGAGTTCTCAAAGAAGAAACTCAAGCTTTGGCGAGAGATGGACTCGCACGACGATGAGTACGTTTCTGGTGTCAGCGGTCTCTTCCCTCGCCCCCTGAGTGCCGACGAAGCTGCTTCTGCCAATGGCGAGCGGATCTGCCAGCTTTTTAAGACCCTCGGCAAATTCGTCGCCCGTTCCATGATTGATTCTCGCATCATCGATCTCAACTTCAACCCCACCTTCTTCCGAATTACTGATGGAGCTTCGATTTCCGGCATCAAGCCCTCGCTAGGAGCTGTCAAGGTCGTCGATCCTGGCCTGGCTAGATCTCTGAAGACCATCAAGAAGTTCTCTATCGCTAAGAAGGAGATCGATGAGGATCCTACACGCACACCGGCACAGAAGGTTGCCGACACTGAAGCTATTGTGATTGACGACGTGCGACTGGAGGATCTCTGCCTCGACTTTACATTGCCCGGATATCCCGAGATTGAGCTGGTCGCGAACGGATCTCATGTTAGAGTCACCATGGACAACGTTGACTCGTACCTCGATCGGGTTATCGACATGACACTGGGCAGCGGAGTCCGCCGTCAAGTCGATGCCTTCCGTGCTGGCTTCTCTCAAGTCTTCCCCTATTCGGCTCTGAGTGCATTCACTCCGGATGAGCTAGTCTCGCTGTTTGGCCGTGTGGACGAGGACTGGTCCCTTGAAAGTAAGCTTGATGCCCCGTATGGTCGAAGACAATTTCTAATCAGCTGCAGCACTTATGGATTCGATCAAGGCTGATCACGGCTACAACATGGACAGCAAGAGTGTTCGCAATCTGCTGCAGGCCATGAGCGAGCTGACCCCCAACGAGCGTCGCGACTTCTTGCAATTTACCACTGGCAGCCCCAAGCTTCCGATCGGAGGTGAGCTGCCCCGCCCCATCTTGTTTGTTGCTCCCAATACTAATACGTTTGTGTGCAGGTTTCAAGAGTTTGACGCCCATGTTCACTGTCGTCTGCAAACCGAGCGAGGCACCGTTCACGTCTGATGACTACCTTCCCAGTGTCATGACTTGCGTGAACTACCTCAAGCTCCCCGATTACACGAGTCTCGACATCATGCGCAAGCAGCTGACGATGGCTATCAGAGAGGGACAGGGCGCCTTCCACCTGTCTTGAGAGGCAGCACATGTGCTTGCCAGAGGAAGGAAAATTATAACGGATTACGTATCGACGAACTCTTCTCTCTGCCCCAGTTGGCTTCTGGGAAGATTCGCGGGATGATGTCTGCGAATGAATGGGTGGAATAGGGCAACATTAACAAAGGATATCGTTTGGGCAAAGGCGCGGAGGGATCCCACGAGAAACAGTCCCCTCACATCATTAGTCATGACTTGCATGGAATGGTCGTTTAGGCGTCAAGAGGCTCTTCTTCTATTTCTCGCGCCTGCTTTTCTCGGCCCAGGTTCAGTATTATGCCAGCCACAGAACAGGCTATTAGGGATCAACTTCCTGTGGATTGAGCAGTTGTAGAATGGTACAATTAGTATGTGCTTTGCTCAGACTAGTGAAAACGTATGGTTTGTATTTCTTGACATTCTCATACCAAAAGGTTAGGGATTCGTCCTGCCAGGTGCCGATAAGATCCAGGAGCAGATGCATGAATGCGGGACCGCTGATTACTTGGCGATGACTATGTGAACCAAAGAGGTCATCGCCCGACGTGAAATCCGTCCACCCTTCGTACTTTTGATGGTAGGCCAAGTTACCAAGCGGCTGCGTTGGACTGGTACATATGTTGATTCTAGTGGCTGATATCCTGCCAACAGACAAAGATACAGAAGGGCTTGTATATACATCTATCTAGGATATAGGATGAGCGCACAATGTTAACCCGACTCCTCGATCAACGTCTGCCTGATTCCATCCGCAAGTGCCTTGTGAACCCTCGTGCCGCTGAGTGAGAACTGGTCAGTAACGGCAAAAGCAAGGAAGGCAGAGGGGGAAAATCCCCAGGAAGATGACTTCATGTCAACAAACTCACATGTGTCCACTGTCGAACCAAAAGTACTCATGAATGGGCCCGCAGCCAAATTGGGCCGGGTCCTCGACAATCTGCGGCCACTGGCGGCGGGCGTCGCAAAAGTCGGTCATGTTGGTGATGCCGTAGGGCGCCGGGTTGTCAAAGACGTCGTTGAGAAAGTCGTAGGCGTCAAAGATGATGGTCTTGGCGTCGGCGTGGGCGGCCGTCCAGGCGGCCGTCTGGGTGCGCAGCTCGTCGTACCACCAGCCGATCATGGTGGCGTTGGGCAGCGGACCGGCGCCGATGCCGGCCTCGAACTGCGCCTGCTTCTTCTGGTTGCCCGGGTTGCGGTCGAGGGGCGGCAGGCCGACGAAGAGGTAGTTGTGGTAGCCGCGGTCGTAGAGGCTCTGGACCGACTCCTCGAGCAGGGCCTTGATGTGGTCGTGGTACATCTGGCGCGAGGTCAGGTTGAGGAGGTAGAGGTCGTTGATGTCGTTGATGCCGATCCAGATGGCGACGAGCGACTTGGAGCGGTCGAGGCACGTCTTCTTGCGGAGGACGGGGTCGGCCCAGGTGAGGTACTGTTGGGTCTGGTTCACGAGGGGGACCGTGAAGTTGTGGTGCAAGGGCAGGCTGGCAGGGTCACAGTCAGGCGAGCGTTCAGAGATTGGTCACAGTTGTGTCACAAAACACGGCGTTTCGGGGAGGTTCACTCACAGCGACTCGGCCGTGTTGGCACCAGCAAAGGCGAAATCCCACAGCTGGACCTTGCAGTCGAGGGGAGAATACGAACCATCCTCGACGGCGCAGTCTGTCAGGTGCTCGATCCAGTTTGGCCCTCCGGCAGACGTGCCGGTGTAGTTTTGCCAAATCTTGTTCTCGAGGAGCTCCTTCGGGGTGAAGGAGAAGTTCCCTGGAAGGTAATCCCCGATGAAGCTGTAAGCCGTGCGGCCATGTGTTCCAAGGACAAACGTGTACGAGTCGCCGAACGCGATGCTGGGTTGTGTTAGCTTTTGGACGTCAATCTCGACACAACAAAAGTATGCTCAAAGCTGCACTCGGTGTTCGCGGTACTTACACAGACTTGGTGTCATGCCAATTGAACTTGCCCGCCGCCGAGACGACAGGCAATAGACCGCAGACGGCGAGTGTCTTCCAGGAGAGCGACATGTTTCGACAGACCCAATCTTCACGAGAAAGACGATTCCTGGCACATCACACAACTCTCTCACTCTCTTTCTCCTGTCACTCCTCCCCAGCCGCTGGCCCGCGGCACTCTTATAACCCGCAGACCATTCGTCAATGAGGGATCGCATAACCGGCACATCTAAGAGCGAGGCCCCCATGTCGACCATTGGTGGGTTATCACGACTTGGCGCTAGAGTACCCAAAAACGCGGAGATCGCCCTCGTTTTTCTTCAACGGTCGCTAGGCCTTCCCCGCATGGTAATCTGCCAGACCCCGGGTCTGCGCACAGAAAAGAGTTAGCCTCTCCTCGCTTGCTGGGCGTCCGGGCGGCGGTTCGACGACTGGAGTCGAGGCGGGAGGGGGGAAAGGAGGGTCCCTTGACCAGCAGCCACAGAGAATGCTGTAGTGCCTGGGAGCTCATGAGCGGGAGCGACTTGGGAAGATTGGGTGCTGGGAAGTTCTGACAACTTTGGAGGGGGCGCCATCGGCATTTCCCCACGTTGTTGTCGGTTACTCGGCCGAGCCTCAGTAGTAATGTCGAGATCGGTGGCCACAAGAACTCTTGAGAGATGTTTCCTACCTTATTCGTTCCCTTCAGCCGACGGTTGTCACGGCCTGCAAAGATGCGTGTACGTGGCCGAGCTCTGTAGGCGACGGCTCTCATCATGCTTCTAGTCTCGTCAATGCCGTAAGTGGCGCAGAAAACGAGATACTCGCAAAGCTCAGAAGTTGACGGGATTGGGGGTCGTAGGGCAGTGATTTCTTCCATGGCATTTCTATCCGTGGAACAACGGGCTTCTCCACGCTTTGGCATGGTTACGATCAAAACACACAGGACGCTCCCCAAAACCGGTCTCTCTACGATTCACCCTAAACGCACTCGACGGACCTATTGTCCCTAGACTTCAAGCAGCTGCCTGAAGAATATAATCTACGCATACGATGTTCACAAAACCCCAGGATTAAAACAAGGCTCTAACTGCCACCCACGCCGCATGCTCCAGATGATTTGCAGAAAACAGCGCTGTTGAATACCGTAAAGCTACCTCTATCACGCTTGTGCCGAGAACACCGGCTACGAAATCAGGGAAATCAGGCAAATCCAAATCCCTTCGAGTTCTCCAGCGCCATGGCCAGCCTCTGCCGCAGCACGTCCTTACTCTCATACTCTGGCAGCAACAGGGTGCCATAGCACGTGTACGCCGTGGGCAAGTGCCCGCCCTCTCCTTCCTCCTCGCCGTTCTTCTGCACCACGAACTGCAGGTTCCGCATCCCGCCGACGGGCACCCTGTCAGAGGCGGTGACGAACTCGAGCAGCCGCCTCTTCATAGTATCGTCATACCGTCTGACAATCGACCAGAAGTCGTGCACGGCGCGGTGGCTTGCGTCCCAGCCGACGTAGCGCGTGTAGCGCCGCAGCTCGGCAATATCAATGTCTTGGACGCCCTCAACAACAGACTGGAGGAGCGGCGGCGTAAGCAGGCCAAGAGACTTGGAATGGAGGCAGGCGCGGAAGCCGCGCAAGAAAGCCTCAAACTGCGGGCGGACGGAAACATCGGTGAGATAGCGAACGTAGTCGCTGACGTAGGCGTTGCGGTTCTCGTCAGTGACGAGAGGTGCGTCCGCAGGGTTCTGCGCAGCCAGCGACTCAGCCTTGGCCTTCAGCTGCGGCCAGTTCGGGTTCTCCGAGTTCATCTCGCGAGAGATAGGCTGATCGAACATGGAAACCGAGAACTCGTACGTGCGGGCGAACACATCCTCAACAGCCCCGTCCTTCTCGTCCCACTCCAGCAGAGTCGTCAGTCCACTCGCAAGATCAGGCCATCCGTCGGCAATATGATGCAGCTCGTCGACAGGCTCGCCGAGGAGCTTGCGATACATGGCTTTTGGGAATGTGATGGGCAGCGTCAGACCGTTGTAGACCGCAAGCGACACGAGTATCCCCAGGAGTTCAAACTTCCACACTGGGACGATAGAGCCTGGCACGAACCATGCCATTCTCGTCCGCTCGTCCACTGTGAAGGCACCAAAATCAGGATTCAGGCACTCAGCAATGGCGAGTCTAAAGAATTCTTGCTGAACACCGCCCGAATCAAAACCTTCTTCGCCACCCTCCTCGCCGAGGTGGACTTTGAGAGGCCGCAGCAACTCTCGTGCTTCGCGACGCCACAGCTGATCAAATGCATCCCGCACCACACCGTCGCGGCTGATGTCGAGCACGAGGAATTTCCCAGACGCTGTTTGGAGGAGATCCTGCAGAACCACGCGATGGTGAGGGTCAGTGATGAGACCACCAGGCGCAACGATTGCCTTCATCCTAGTCTGCAGCGAGCTGGACTCTTCGTAGCTACGACTCATCCGAAGGAAGTTGATGGAGCGGAAGTAGGAGACAAGGGTGGATGGGTTGAAGATGAATGGGAAATCCAGCATGTGCTTCTTATGCTGAGTCGTTTTATGCGAAAGCCACTCGACCGGCATGTTGATTGAATCTAGTCGATCCGCAAAATAGTCGACACGAAACTGCGCATCGCCTAGAAGCAGGGAGTGTCGTTTTTCGTCTAAAGTCATGATTAGTATGAGTTCGACTTCTGAGGTTTTGCACAAGACTTACACATGGCTGCAATGAGAGCCACCGCTCCCCCGAAGGAGCTGTTGCACGAAATCTCGGGCTCCCCGTTCCATTCTCTCAGCATCACCGTCTTTGCCCAGTCAAGAAGCAGTGTAGATGCCCTGGCCTCGTGAACAGCTCGCTCGGCCGCCGTGAATTCTAGGCTAGGCGTCGTGTTGATGCTGAGTAGGTCGAGCTGGGCTAGAAGAGGCTGAAGAGCACTCTGGGCGGTCTGAGCAGAGGTCAAGCCTTCTTTGTTGCTAGTCATCTCCGCTGCGTATTGACGAGCCGAGATGGCGGAGAAGAGACGCTTAGCGAGGCGCAAGACTAGATCGTCGGAGAAGGCGTCTTCGTACTGGAGGCACAGCCAAGCGGGCTGTTTCGCAATGGCACCACTGCCGGCAAGCGTCAAGCCATTCGACCTGATCCTGGACATTTCTTGTAGAGTCCGCGTGTCGTGGACAAGTGGCGCTGCGGCAACCAAGGCGTGTAGACAGATGGCCATCAGCTGGCCCGCTTGGGCGTTATTGACTGAAGGCCCAGATACGTTAGGCCTTCGTGAAGAGCGAGACGGCTGATGAATTTTTGACGTGCCGAAGAGGCTGGCTGAAGCTATCCACAGGCTGTCGAACACCAGACTGGGCGCCACTCTGGTCAATCGCAGCATGCAATACCAGAGTGAATGAGAGTCGAGAAGCTCGCCATCCCTCACGAAGGATGCGATAAGCTTCTCAGGGTCACTCAGGATATTGAACAGACTTTGTTCAATGAATTGCTTCCACTGCTTTTTCAAGTGTTTGGGGTAGGTCGTGTAGCTTCCCTTCAATCTTCGAGGAATTTGAACCTGGTCTGTGACCTCTAAACTTGACCGTGTTACCGTCGCTGGCTCCAAAGGATGCGACTCGGCAGTTCCGTCATCTTGAAGAATGTCGCTGATGAGATCTACGAGGTCGATGTTGAGTGTTGTCAAGGACTGTGGCAGTATGCCTTCTGGTATGGCAAATTCCCCCGAGTCTGCCGTGTTGTGCTTGAGGGGCGAAACATCGGGCTTATCCTCCGTCTGGGACGGAAGGACTATGCTACTTCGTTTGACAGGCTTATTTTCGGTGAACGTCTCGACGCCGCTGACCTCTGATCTTGTCATTGATTTTGGCTCTTCGGTCAAGGTAACATCGTTCTGTCGTGGCGGGACATTGTCAAAGAAAGAAGGAGTCGCAGGGATGTCGGGGATAGCCCGTGTCTTGGCGGCCGCAGCTTTCGGAGTTCGATGAACCTTGTCTATGACATTGCCGTTGAGGCGCGGTGATGTGATACCAGGCGCAGAGCCTTCCACGAATGCAGGCGAGGGTTCGATTGGGATCGTCCTCTTTGGGTTCGCACTGGAGGTCGCGCGCACCCTGGCGCTTGACTTCCGCCGCGGCTTTTCCACGTTCACTGGGGGTGTTGGAGCTGTCGGATTAGGCTTTTCGGGAATGCTAGGTTCTGTCGTGACTTCCAGCTCAGGCTCAATAGGCTCGAGATTGGCCTCCGGTTGTTCTGTTTGTGTTTCGCTCGACGATGACAACGGTGGCTCATCCATGGATATCGGCGTTGTTTGTGGTGCTGGATCTTTGGCGTCGTCCGAGTCCTCTGCCTTATCGTCTGTTTCGATGCCGTCCATCTTTTGTGCCATCGCAGCCAAACCGCTCGGGGTAAGCCACTCCAACATCTTGAATGCGACGGTACCAAAAACGTTGGCAGCGAAGGATCGGTGATCCTTGCTGATAGGTCGCTCGATGACTCTGATGTCAGGTTCCTGAAGCTCCCCAGTCTCCGAGTCGAAGCGTGACCTTCGACCACTCGCGCTCCTCCTTTGGCCTCTTGAGTTATTCTCCAGTTGACATCCATCCGCGTTTTGAGCCCGTTCAGTAGGTGATCTCATAGCACCTGGCCTTCGTGAATCGGAGTTCTTTCGAGTGATATTGTTCTGCCTCGGCGCGAAGGGGTCGCTGAAGGACTGCGAAGAATGCCTCGGAGCGAATATGAGAGAGTTCAGAGCTCCTGCCGGTTCCTTTGATGGCTTCAGATATGGGCAGAGACCGTTTTCCGGGTTATCCTGGCTGGCGAGGCAGACAGCCAACGTCCTTGCGCTGGTTGTGTTGTATCGTCGCAGAGGGGCCTTGCCGGCGATTCGGCGGCGGCATGTGAAGCAAGTCGCGGTGACGCAGGATTCGGAGTCGCAGCCATATCGTAATTGGGCGACGTATCGCTCGACCAGCAGCTGGAAGTTGTGTCGCCGGCTGGCGCGGTATACGGCGTAGACTCGCCTCGGGTTCTCAATGTCGGCTACGAGCTGCCTCAGTTCGGCTGGCGCATCAGCAGGCAGGCGCGCAAAGGGCGGCGCCTCCTCCCACAACGAGGCAAAGATGTCGTCGCCATCTTCTTGTGGTGCACGGTCGAGTCGCGTCATGTCTGTCTCGGGGTCTGGCGTGGCTCCGGAAGTAGGGGTGCTCCGGAGTCACCGAGCTCTCGGTGAGGTCGTCCTCGCTCGGGACGTCGTAACTTCAGCCTTTGGGTCTCTCGCAAGGCAGGGCTTTGGGCGAATGCGGCGGTGGCGGTTTGATTGACGCGATCGATGGGGATAGAAAGCAAATCGTCAGGGGAAGAATAAGGGTATCACGTGCGTCAGGTACGAGTACAGATGGGACAAAGAAGACGAAGGATGGATAGCATTTGATGGAGTCGAGGATCAGAAGTTGGCGGAGAGGCTCCCATGGATGCATCAGACGGGGTGGCCACCCTGTATCGGCGCGCGGCGTGCATCAGCCCCGGTGGAGGGTCGTGCGCTGTCTGCCAGGTCGAGTGTGTTCCCTTACTATGGCCGCTGCCGCGCCCGGCGTTTAGTGCATGGGCCAATGAGACCCCACTTTGACTGGGGTTTTAGCTTGTGAGGCTCTGGGCAGTGGCCTGGCAGTGGCACTAGATGCTGCTGACCAAGCTTCGGCGTGGCCGGCCTTCCATTTACTGTTTTTATCATCTGGTCCTGTTTACATGCACGGCCTAGCGGTAGACTGTATGATTTGTGACATTCCGCCACGGACTCGATGCTGCGAATGCATCATGAATGAAGACAAGTGATGTAAGGCATGACACAGGCTGTACCCCGAGGCGGGTCTCTTCAGGCTGGAAGGGCGAGAATGACCCCGCAGACCCTGAAGCCCAGGCTGGAATGAGTCAAAGGGGTCACAAATGAATTCCCCAAAATCACTTAAAAATTACCAGCACTGACTACCAAGGTCTCGAAAGTCTAGTCAACTGGGGGCAACTCGGACAAATCAAAGGGATCATGGTTGGAACGGTGCATCTTGGCTGAGAGAGACCCAGGCTCGAGAAGGGTCGCCTGTCACCAAGAGAGACGAGGAAAACAATCAACAGACAGTCAATAAGTCATCACTGAGTCCGAGGTGCAAGTGGCCACCTAAAAGTGACGTATTCTCTTACCTGATCCGTGCACAGTTGCCTTTCTTTGCCATGTCGCCCAAGGCCATTGCCAAAAGCCCCTCCATCCTTGACGCGATAAGGACTATCGACCCCGCCAGCCCACTAAAACTCTGCCCGCAAGCCCTTTAAATCGCAACTTCCCCTCCATATTTGCGATCGCTCCCACCTCGCAGGCACGAGAAAGAAGAACCATCTTTGCGATCGGCCGTGTTCCTTTTCGGCGCTCGACTTTCGACTGAACCGCCTCGATACCACTAGACTTGCCTCGTCCGGAAAACACTTTTTTCTCCACGCCATCCACCACAACAAACCTCGCACCAAAGACGCTATCACGATGGTGGCCGCTGACGATGTGGCGACTCTCGCGTCCTCTCCCCCAGCGGGAGAGTCGGCCTCTCACCCTTTCACCTGCAACACATGCACCATTGCCTACAGGAATATTGACCTGCAGCGAGGCCACATGAAGAGCGACTGGCAGTAAGTTAACCACATTGCACCCATAATTCGCTGTTGCCTGCCCCAGCATAGTGCTGACCAAAGCGCCCGCCTTCCAGCCGCTACAACCTCAAGCGCCGTGTCGCTTCCCTGCCTCCCATCACTTCCGAGACTTTCAACGAAAAGGTTCTCCAGGCTCGCGCCGTCCAGACTGCCGAAGCCGAGAAGGCTCTCTTTGAGCGCTCTTGCGAAGCCTGCCAGAAGAACTACTCGAGCGAGAACGCCTACCAGAACCATCTGACCAGCTCCAAGCACAAGCTGCGTCTGGCCGCTCTCGGCCGTCGTGGCAGCAGAGCCGACGATGCCAGCTCCGTCATGAGCTCCACCTTTTCGCTGGGCGACCCCATCGCCGCCGACAAGGAGTCTGTTGATTCCGATGCTGAGGAGGAGTTCACACAGGTTGTAGAGGGCCTGAAGAACGCCAAGCTGGACCACAAGCAGGACGAGAACCGCCCCTCGCCCGTCAAGCGTCCCTCCAACCCGCAGCCGTCCGCTCAGGGACACCGCAGTGAAGACCACCCCGTTTCCGACGAGGCCGGCGAGGGTGAGACCGAGTCTTCCACACCCGTTCCCAAGTCGGAGATCAACTGGACCCTCAAGTCCTGCATCTTCTGCAACTACGACTCGCCCACCGTCCCTCTCAACGCCCACCATATGGAGCGCTTCCACAACATGTTCATTCCTGAGAAGCAGTATCTTGTCGACCTCGAGGGCTTGCTGCAGCACCTCCTAGAGCGTGTCCACGAGGGCCATCAGTGCCTGTACTGCTTCAAGACCAAGAACACCGCGTTCGCTGTCCAAACCCACATGCGTGACAAGGGCCACTGCAAGGTGCCCTTTGACACCGAAGAGACCCAGCTCGATATTGGTGACTTTTATGACTTCAGGAGCACGTACTCTGACGACGAGGAGTCTGATGAGGATGATGAGGAGGAAGTCCAGAAGGGCGGTGCCAAGCTCGGAGCGAGACGTGAGGCCAAGCACAAGGACGAGGACGGCAAGGAGGTTGGCGAGGGTGACGGATGGGAGACAGATAGCTCTGCTTCGTCGCTCGACTCTGAAGACCTTACCGCCATGCCTGCCGAGCGTCACGATCACCAGTACGAGCGTCTCGACAAGCACCCCCACCACTCGAATGCTACGTCCCGCGCCCACCGTCAAGCCGACGGCTGGCACTCGCACGCGCACAAGCACAACCACGCCGTCTTTTACGACGACTATGAGATGCACCTACCCAACGGCAAGTCGGTCGGCCACCGCTCCATGGCCCGCTACTACAAGCAGAACCTCACAAACTACCCCACCCCCGAGGAGCGCGCCGAGCGCCTCGCTCTCGAGGAGGCCGCCTCGAGCGACGACACGGAGACGGAGGGCAACAGCGACCGCAGGCTCGCCCCCAGCCGCAACGGCCGCGCTCTCGCGCGCCGCGACGCCGCCGGCATGGTCGGCCTCACGGGCGAGAAGAAGCGCGCCATCCGCGACTCGGAGGAGCGCGGTCGCAAGTCTGGCGAGCTGCGCGAGAAGCGCAACGACTACAAATACGGTGTCAAGAACAACAACCAGAAGACCTACTACTACCGCTACCAGATGGGTGGTTGATCTCGCCCCCCGTCGTTTTTGCTTTCTTTCTTTTCTTTTTCCATTGCTTTGCGCTTTCGGGTTGGAGTTTTTCGGCAGCACAGAGGGGGGGGGACGGGATGCATGGGATGCTTGGGCTTTGAGGGGGGTAGATGGCAGTTGGTTGAGGCGTGGATCAAGTGTGGCTAGGCCTTGGAACGAAAGGTTATGAGTGCATGAGACGTATGAGAAAAAGCTAGGCATCGACATCCGTCCCCTTTCTGCATGGCAGATTTGGTAGCTAGAGGCCCCCCGTAGCTGGTCACGCGACGAAGCTGAGACCTGGAAAATACTGGTTTGTCAAACATGTGCCCTCCCAACGATGCGTCTGTCCCTGTCACACTCTACGCGTCGTGAACTTCTAACCAACCCCAGCAACGTGTCATCAGAATAGTTGCTCCCCAAATCGTAAAGCAGAACATCATGTCATATTTCAATAAGTTTGAAAAAAAAAGCCCGTTGGGGCGCAGTCGCCCGGCCACAGACCCTGTGATCTAGCCATGAAACCATCATCATCAAATGCGCTACTCTCTTCGTCTTGTCAAAACCAGCCTCCAACTCCAGGTACCAACGTGCAACGCCCATCTGCCGTGTCAGAGGGACTACATGACCGTTACAGATCGTCTCCGATCAGATCAGAGTATTGCTCAATCACCTTGTCCAAGAATGTCTCCCACAGACCTTCCCACACAGCTGTCACTTTGTTTCTCTGCTTGTCCTCCATGCACGCATGCTTGATGCTCCACTGAATGAGCTGCTTCCAGCCGAAGAGGGTCGTGTCTTGCCTGCCGACCATGAACTGGTAAAAGTCGTGAGAGAGGGTTGATCTGCAACGCAGCATTAGTATTGGCGAGTTCGACGCGGTGCTAATGTTTACCTGAAGAGCGTCCCGTTGTCCGAGCTGATGGTGCAATGCACGTCGTTGGCCAGTAGGTTATAAATCGAGTGGCCGTTCATCCGCGGCGTCAGGCCCAATACCTCGTTGGAGATGGGGCACACCTCGAGGCAGACGCCACGCAGCTTCATCTGCTCCATGACGTAGGGGTGGCGCGCCAGCGCAAAGCCGTGGCCTATGCGACGCGAGTTGAGGAGCAGCGCGTCGAGCAGGTTGCCGTCCGTGTCGTTGCCCATCTCGAGCGTCTCACCGCAGTGGAAGAGGAAGGGGATCGTGTACCCAGCCGCGTCACAGCGGGTGCGGAATTCGAGGAACTCGGGGACGAATTCGCGGAGAGGCCGACCCTGGCCTTCTTCGCCTACGAGGTCGAAGCCCGCTATCCACTCGGGCCACCGGCCCTTGAACTCGAGGCACTCCCCTAGGGCCTTCCGGACCTGGTCATTTGTGAACGAGCGCGGGGTGCAGTAGATAATCTTCATGCCGCCAAAGTATCCCTTATTCTTCCTTTGGAACTTTTCGTACTCGTCAATGATCATCTTGACGATCTCCTGGTTCTCGACCTGCTTCGAGCCGTCGTCGAGCCACACCTGATTCGTCGTCATAAAGTTCGGTCGGATCTCGGCGTACTGGATATTGTCCCGGACGAAATCTTCCAGCAAGAGGCGGGTATACTTCCGATAAGCCGTCTCGTAGTTGAAAAGCCCCTTCATCATGCGTGTGCGACCGTTGAATTTACTCCAGGCCCCGAGGACGGTCTGACACTTGTTGTGAGCCTCTTCGTCGGTAAACATGAGCTTCTCTTCCAGCCAAGGCATGGGGTCGAAACCAGCGTGCCTGGGAAAGATGTTGAGGAATTCCTTGAAATGCATCTCCTGCGTTGGTTCGTAGTCGGAGGAAAAGATATCGCCGGGGGTGTTCATATCTTTTCCTCGAATAGAGAATTGAATCTCACATCGCTCGAACGCATGAGGGTCATTTGCCCTCACGAGGGGCACACTGCTCCGAATGAACATGCGGTCCATCGTCTTTGCAATGTTCAGGAGAACTCCGGGGAGCAAGCACGAGTTGAAGTGAATGTGCAGGTGGGCACCCTTGGGCATCCACTGCGCAACCTTGAGGAGGTGCGTCTTGTTGATGATGTCGACATTGGACAAGAAGTGATCGCCCGGAAATCGGGCATGCTCCTGTTCCCCGTAGCCGTGTCGCGGCGGCTTCTTTTCAAAGGGCTCGCGATCCTTGACCTTGAGCACCTGGATGATTCTATTGACGGTCATTTCCTTCCCTCCTTCTTTCGCCTGCGATTCGAGGCGAAAGTCATAGGCCAAGGCCTTTTCGCGCGTCTGCAACTGTTTTCTCTGCGCCTCATAGTCCTCAACATCGGCAAAACTCGTACTCGTCCGGCCACTGCGCGTGCGCCTGTCGAGGACGGTCTTTGTCTGGAACGCAGAGCCCTTGTACTCGGCGCTGTAGAGGCGCTTGCTAATGACGGCCTCCTGCGCGTCGACCATGATGGCGGCGGCTTCCATGTCGCGGCCGTCGATGGACATAGAGGCGCGTGGGTAATACTGGTGGGAGCTGGTGCTAGGCTTCTTGACGAGCCTGGAGGGATTCCGCCTGTGATGGTTTTCATTTCCACAGTCGCCCAGCGGAAGGTTGTCTTCTTTGTCGGGGTTGGAGCAGAAGATGCCCATCAGTCTCCGCTTGAGCATATGACAAACACGCGGCCGCTTTCTTGTGAGAGGGCGTGGGCGGGGGCAGCTGGATGAGGGGCAACTGCGTTTATGTATTGATATAGACACAGTCGAGGCTATGCTCGCGATGTTTGCGGTCTCCAATGTCTTTGTAGGGTGTGTCGAATGTCGAGGCTGCTGCCTTGGAGGGGTGGCCTTTGGATGCTCCTTCCACAGCAAGTGAAGCAGTCTGCAGGAGAGAGAGAGCAATCCTCAATGGATTGAGGACTGGGGTCGGGTCAAGGCGGGCACACATGAAGAGTGGTTGATGAACTGCCACAGGGCCATAGGTCGATGCAGAAGCTGTACAAGCAGGTACGAGCATTGACGGGCCAGATGACAGAGGTCCCAGTTAAGGTCGGTCAGGTCGTTGCGACGCACGATTGCAAGGTGGGGTGAAATGAAGGTGAGGATGAGGTGAGCGAGAGCGCGTGCCGGTTCCCGCTGCTGTGAGCAGGCTGACCAGCAGTTCGAGCGTGGTACCTAGGTAGGCAAGACCAAGTAGTTATGTACCTCCTGTACGCGGGTGGCACAGCCAACAGAATGTATACCCAAGCTCGCCCGGTTCAGAGCGGTGTTGCTTGAGCAGCCGGCCTCATGACTTTGGGCTAAACAGAAGGCTTTGGGCTAAGCAGAAGGCTTTGGGCTAAGCAGAAGAGTAGGTACCCAGGTCAACCTACGCCATCTGGGCAGGCCGAGTCATTTGGCGCGCGCTGGCAGCGGCTGAGCGGGTTGGCTGGCTGCCTTACCCAGGTACCTGTCAAGGGGTACCTTTGAGTACATCTTAGGTACCTAGCTATCACGGCTACCCTGACAACCACAGCACGACACGCAGGGGTCGATGGGGTCCTGTGCCACTTCCAGACATAAGGCAGGTAGATGCATACCACTCTTAGGTAATCCTTAAGTACCTAACCTACCTGCCCTACCACCACCCAAAGGGTTACACTCGAAGACCGAGGCCTCGTGAGATCTTGCATACGTTGGCTATCCTTTACCAGTTGGCCATGTGGCCCTCTGTTTCAACCCTTCTGTGCCACTCGAGCGAATACATCCGTCGCTTCTATCGCATGACATGGCCCAACTCATCCCCCACCTTTGGCGCATGGAACAACTCGAACCGGCGCTGGGTGGAAGCCCTGCCTGCTGCTGCTTTAGCCCAAGCTCAGGCTAGAGCGGGCGTGACCAAAGGGTGGCCGTCCCTCCAGCGATGTCAACAGACTGCTTGGCAGCAACACGATGCGGTACCGATCGACCATGATTTCTCCGACGTTGATGGGATGGTAGCGGCAACTTGTGTATCATTGGGGTTTTCGGCGCCGTCCCCGACCTTGTATCCGTCATCTGAGCCGACGAAGCCATCGATACCATCACCAGAGACGCCTGGACTATGCATTTTGCTGCTTCAGGCCTTGAAGCACTAACACGATGGCGTAATTTGTGCCTCGAGGAAGTCAATATCGGCTCGATCTTGACCTCCGGCTCTTGTCAACTCCTTCCTTAAGTAAGGTAGCTTGGACTTGACAGACATAAGCATCTTGAACGCACTGGACAACCTTCGCCCCTCAAACCCCAAAGCACAACCACTTATTAGCATGAGCTTCTGCGACGCCCGTGAATGTTGCCGCCGTACTCTACAGTGGACACATGGCGACGTGGTTATGTTATTCGACCCGCACAAGAGTCTGGTGGAAGATGGAATTCATCTTGACGATTATGGTAAGTCAGTTAGAGCTGTCGCGCAAGTAGCGCAGAAGGTATAGTCGCCCTCCAATGTTCTGTGCTCCTGAGCGACTTCATGACGCCAATCCGAGCTTCGCTTCCGATATTTAGAGTTATGTGTTTATCTTTGCCGAGCTATGCCCTGGTTATCCCTTATTCTACGGTGCGAGCAATGCCCCGTTGTGTCCTCATGGTAAGCGTTCCCAGACCTTTCCCAGTGTCGTAGGACTTCTATGGAGCTGGCAGCTCGAGCATCGCAACATGGTACATCCAGCATCGGCAAGCCGAGCCTGAAATGACTCCCGAAAAAAGATGGACCAGTCTTTGCCCTGAAACTGACCCTATCGAGTGAGAGCTGGTCAGGTGTATCCTACAATAGGGGCTTCCATATCGACCTGAGGACCGACTGACGGCATCGCCAAGCTGCACTCAAGGCTCAGACAAAACCTTTTCCGCTCGCTAATTGTTTGCTCACTTTTTTATGCCATCTTCGTCTTGGATTTTGGAACCAATGACGATGTCCTTCGCAAGAGCGGCAACACTACCTAACCAGACGGGGGGGCGATTCACTCGAGTGTTGTGGACGACTACCATGGGTATTTCACCGCCCCTTCAACGATGGACGTCTGCTGCCCAAGATGCGCCCAAAAAGGCAATACCCTGGCTGGGCGTCTCAAATGTCCGGCCAGCTCATCCAGATCACCTCCACTGCGCTGCATCTGTATGTGTCAAGTTGCACTTGGGCGCATCCTAAGGCTTTCTCGTATGCCTCAACATATCGACAATTGTCCCAGCATTGGCATGTTCACCCGCATTCAATGTCGGCTTCTTCCAGATCTTACATGTCTTCGTGACCCTTTACCCCGGTACCCTTGTCGCAGCCTATCCCATGCGGCAGTATTGTTCTTCGACTTCTGCACCGCCTCAGCACTACCAGTCGACCCTGCAGCGACCTGGTGGGCCCTGCTTCGACTGCGCCGCCCTCTGCCTTGCAGCATGGTGCGGCTCGGTTATGAGCAACATATCATGTCAGAAAATGGAGTCGCGCCGTCGGCTTCACATACGCGCGCGGCATTGTTGTATCATCAGTATCTGCCGACTCTCATCGCTGTTCTTCCCTCACTCTCTCGCGAGATGCCACAGGCTCTTCAGACAGGCGTTCTTCGTTAACGGTATTTTTTGCGCTGATCGAAACCAAGAAAAGCTAAACATTTATGTCTCTGTTCCTGACCTAGACTTAAGTGTCGTCAAGTGACCACCCTCTCAGTTTGTCTCCGATGGCATCTTGTTGCAGAATCAATATTGTGATCATGCATTGGCATCTCTGCTGCTCATGCGCCCGCAGGCCTAACGTTATCCAGGTTCGGAGCGTGATAAGCGGCAAGGTCTAGTGATCTGTCGAGGTCCTTCACCTACACGTCGGGCGGATGTTGACATCACAGGCCCGGCCCTGGTGGACAGTTCCTCGGGATCTTCCCCACACCAATCCGAGGTCCAGCCAACGCTTGCGAACCCAGCGGAATATTTCAATATTCAGGGCCATCGATTCTGCGCCGCGGGAACGTGGCCGTGCTTTCTGAGGGTGTATCGCGTTGCCGACGGCAGACAAGATCCCTCAACTGGGACACGTTCAGGCGCGATACTTCTGGGTACTGACAGATACCAACGCGCCTTGGAACCCTGCTTCTGGCGATCTTCTGCCCTGCACGTCAAAAGTCCCTTGTTCAAAGTGGCGGGAACGAAATGCTCATAAGCCGTCGGCAGGTTCACATTGTCGTCCTGGGCGCAAGCCTCGTGGCATTGACGACCTACCTAATGCGGCGCAGTCTTCGATATGTCGAGCTATTCCACTTTCCACTCAAAACAGGCAAACGACACCTGTACTCTGACTGGTCTTGCTCTATAAGCCCTCGTATTCTTGTGAGGAATACACCTGTCTGCTTTCCTGGCCCAGCAAGATCCCATGATCAAAGGTCAAAACATTCGGGCGGCCTCACTCGAAGGTTACAAAAGTTCCTTTGTCCCTATCTGACATGTGCACGATAGGCATTACTGTTGCTCGATGGCGGAGGCTTTCCCTTTCGAGGTCATTTAAACCTGGCTAGGGTGGCTGCGCCCAGGTATGGCATGGCTCATGATCAACACGGCCCTTAAGGGTGGAAAAGTCGACACAAATAGCCCAGTTCTCTACCATAGAGCATGGAATAGTGCGTACGGGCCGCAGAAAAATGTGGCAGACTTGTGACAGACAAGACGCGGACGCAGCTCGTACGAACACTCGAGACGATCATCGCGGGGAACCAGGGGTGCGTGAGGGGGAAACAGCTGCTTATATTGCGATGCAACCTTGCTTCGCACGCCATGTCAGGCGACATACGGCAGAATCCTAGCGACAGAATGGTATTCTTGTAACCGCAGACCTCGGCCAAATAACGGTTGTGTACACAGATGGAGCCGTCGACTCGACTTTACCCAGAAACAACCCTGGTCACTTCTGCAGCAAACCTGGCAATGAATGCCGCTCACAAGAGCTACATTCATTGTCTACTCCCCCGGCTAACTATGAAAACCCGTAGTTATCCCGCCGATGCTAACGTTCAACCGATGGCCTACCATCGGGGGGTCGTAGCGATGGATTGGAAATACGGCTCGCTGCGACATTCTTAGCTACGATGCCTGCAATGCCAAGCTGGCTATATTCGCCCGCCAGCCGATGTAATGATTTGGTACCTGGTCATCCCCGCTTGACTTTCTCCAGCTGCTCCGACGTGATGTAGTGTATAAGAGGATGTCTGTTCCAGAGTCCGCGTCTCCAAGTCCTGCTGGGCCCGTGTACACACCGTCGCCAACTTGTAACGCACGGCATTGAGAAACATGACGAAACCCATGTCTTTGCCATTGGTTATTGCCACAATGGCATGTGGCGCCATTGGCGCTCTTGCTATGAACATCCCGCTGTCCGTTGAATATTCCAAGATCCTTCACCAGGCCCGAGACGTGCAGGACGAATATGACTACATCATTGTCGGCGGAGGCACCTCCGGACTGACTGTCGCTGATCGGTTGACTGAGAGCGGGGAACGTACGTTTTGGCAATCCCGGGAGGAAAAAGTAGACATCATGGCTGACGTCGATTCTGTCTAGATACCGTGTTGGTCATCGAGCTCGGTGTCATCGGTGCGTTGTGCCGAAGTTCTCACTGCCGCATCCCCTAATATTAGGTCTTTTCTAGCAAATGGCAGCTCGGTCAATAACGTGTCCGGCGGCGCCCAGGCGTTCATCAACGCTTCTCTTACTTTCAACTTTCCCTCTGAACCACAAGTCAATCTTGGCGGCCGCACCGTCGGCGTTGTCGGCGGTGTTCTCCTCGGCGGCTCGTCCGGTGTCAACGGTTTCCAGGTCCACCGACCGCAGAAGGCAGACATCAACCGATGGGGATCTTACTTTGGCAAATGTTCGGACTGGAACTGGGAGAACCTCCTGCCGTATTTCAAAAAGGTGAGCCAGTCTCGGAGATGGGGCTGTCTAGTGCGGTCGCTGACAATAGCAGGCCTGGCAGCTTCACCCGCCGTCCGAAGAGACGGTTGACGAGTTTGGGATCAAATACGACGAAAGCTACTGGGGAACTGATGGTGGGATCCATGCCATGTTTCCGTCCTTCAATTGGCCTTTCTTGAGTGAGTATCATTCTGGACTGCAACACCGCATGTGCTTATAATTCTCGCAGAAAATCAGATGGATGCCTACGAAGAGATCGAGGGGGTCGAGTTTCCTGTTGACTCTGGCGCCGGCGAGCCAGGTGCATTCTGGTACCCTCACTCGGCAAACCCTGAGCAGGTGACGAGGTCATTCGCATTGAGCGAGCACTGGACGGGTAAGGCGACTGTACGAGACAATTATGAGACTGTGCTCGGGCAGAGAGTTTTGCGCGTGCTCTTTGAAGACAAAGTGGCCGTAGGTGTCGAGTACGTCGCTGCTGGTGCTATCAATACTTCGGGAGCACGCGTCGTGAGCGCTCGAAAGGAGGTTATCGTCGCTGCTGGCACGATTCATACCCCTCAGATCCTGGAGGCGAGTGGCATAGGAGGCCGTGTCCTCTTGGAAGAAGCTGAGATTGACGTCGTCGCTGACCTGCCTGGTAAGTCATCCCGTGAGGAGTTGAAGGAGTCGAAAGTCGCGACTGACGATATTTTAAGGGGTTGGTGCCAACTTCCAGGACCGCCCCCTGGGTGGCGGCGCATCATTCACTTGTGAGTAACTACTGGTCTAGTATGGCGCCCGAGATATCTGTCTGACAGTCACAAGTTACGAACTGGGATTTTCATCCTGATTCTAGTGACCTCCAGAAAAACGAGACCTTCCGTGCTGAAGCAGAAGCCGAATTCGCAGAGAGTCGTACAGGTGAGATAATCCAAACTTCTACTCCAGCTACGATAGACCAATACTGACTTACATCGCTAGGCCCCCTGACTATCGCATCTGGCAACGCAGCCTCTTTCCTCCCCTTTTCCGTGATCGCCCCCTCCACCTTTGAAGCCATTGCCTCAGCCTACGAAGCCCAGGACCCTGCGGCGTATTTACCTGTCAACTCCGACCCTACCCTCGTCGCCGGCTACGCCGCGCAAAAGACCCGTTTCGCCGCGGCCCTCCGCGCGAAAGACGCAGCCTTCTACAACCTCTTCCTCCGCGGCACCAACACAGAGGGCTCCTCCACCGTCTTCCTCCACCCCCTCTCGCGCGGCACCGTCCACATCAACCCGGCAGACCCCTTCTTCGCCCAGCCGCGGGTCGACTACCGCGCCCTCTCGAACCCCACCGACCTCGATATTCAGGTAGAGTTTGTCAAGTTTTCGCGACGCTACTTCCTCGAGACGAGCCTCGCCGAGTTCGGACCGGTCGAGGTATCGCCCGGCGCCAACGTCACGTCCGACGAGGCCTTGCGGGAGGCGCTGCGGGGGCTCATCAGCCCGACGTGCTTCCACCCCGTCGGGACGGCGGCCATGTTGCCGCGGGAGCTGGGCGGTGTCGTCAACGAGAAGCTCCTGGTGTACGGCGTCGAGAAGCTGAGCGTTATCGATGCGAGCGTGCAGCCTGATCTGCCGGGGGCGAATACGCAGCAGCCTGTGTATGCGATTGCTGAGAAGGTGAGGAATACTCCTTTTCTTTGGTTTCGTAGCCTCCGTGGGACATGACTGTTTACTGACGAGACTGCAGGCCGCGGATCTGATCAAGGCCCGGGCTTGAGAAGCGAGAATTATTTGATCGCGCTAGACGTTCACCTTGACTTTGGGTCAGTTTTGAGGGTTAAGGCAGGGTTAAGGCCGAACACACTGTCGACAAACCGATCGAGGAGAACAATGACATCAAAAGCCGAGTGCGAGGTATCACTTGTAATCAATATCTACAACAGAGCTCTAAACAATTAGCCTCGAAAGAACACAGTCCACTGCTCTATCTTCTTCTTTTTTGCACCCGATAACATCCCCGTTACTACCGTGTGTGAGACCCCTCCAACGCCTGGTGCTGACAGCCCCGGAACCCCCAAGTGGAAAAAAATGGCAAAAAAGCAAGGAGCACCTTTTTACTCGTCAAACTTGACGCCGCCGCGACCGCCAATGTCAATCATGCCGCCGCGGTAGCTGCCCTTCTTCTTCTTGTTCTTCTCCTTGGTGAAGCCCTTGCCCTTGGTAACGATGAGGTCGGCGTGCGCGCGGTCGCTGTAGTCATTGGGGACGTAGTCGTTGGAGGCGAAGCGGGGGTCGACGTAGGTCGAGTCCTTGATGCGAGAGAAGGGGACGTTCTTGCCCTTTTGGTTGTTCATGTTGCCGCGGCCGCGGTTGGTGAGGGTGCTTGGGCGGGGGGCAGGGGCGGGGCCTGGAAGTCGGGCGAGGTCTTGTTGTCGAGGGTGACAGACGAGTCAGAAGGGGCGTCCTCGACGGCGGCCTTCTTCGCCTTGGTCTTTTCCTTCTTGGTGGCGACCTCGTCGTCGGACGAGTCGGAGTCGGAAGAAGAAGAGGAGGATGACGAGTCAGAGTCGGACTCGGGCAGGGGCACCTTGGCAGCGGCGGAACCGTCATCGGAGCTGGGATCGCTGCTATCAGAGTCCGAGTCTGAGTCCGAAGAGGAGGAGTCGCTATCGCTGCTCTCGCTGCTGCTGCTGCTGCTCTCGTCGCTGCTCTCAGCCTTTTTCGTGGCCTTCTTGCCCTTCTTGGCCTTAGCCTTGGCAGCCTTGCCCTCGTCCTCGCTGTCGGATTCAGAGGAGCTGTCCGACTCAGAGCTGGAGCTCGAGTCCGAGGACTCCGAAGAGCTGGCAGCCTTGGCCGTCTTCAGCTTCTTCGCCGTAGGACGCTTCTTGTCGGACTCGGAGTCGGAATCGGAAGAGTCCGAGTCAGACGAGTCACTGCTGTCTGAAGCAGGAGCCTTGCGCTTCAGGTTGACGACGGGAACAGCAATCTTGGGAGCGGGCTCATCGTCGCTGTCGCTGTCGGAGCTGCTCGAGTCGGAGTCGGAGCTGGAGTCGGAGCTCGACTCGGCGGCGGCAGCGTCAGCCATGTCGACATCCTCTTCGGAGCTCGAATCGCTGCTGCTGCTCTCGCTGGAGCTGACGTTCTGAACCACCGTCTCGGTGATGGTGACGGGCTCGCCCTCGGGGGTGCTCAGCGACGTCTCCCAGGTCTGGAAGACGCTGACGAGGTTGTGGCGGTGCTTTTGGTGGCATCCTTGGACTTGGGCGACTTCTTGCCATGCTTCTTCTTGGTGGCCACGTGGGAGGCCGTAGCGGGCTCGGAGGGGAAGTTCTCGACTAGGTCCATGAGCTCCGCGGGGGGAGCGGCAGGCGCGGCGACCTTCTTGCCCTTCTTGTCCTTCTTATCAGTCTTGGCCATGGTGACGGTGGGCTGCTCGCTCTTGGGCGCGGTGGTTTTGACCGAGTTGTTTGAAAAGAGCCAAGCGGGTGGCTTGCTCGACATGTGTTGTGGTAGTTGAGTGCGGTGGGTGGCCAGGCACTTGGATCAACCTGGGGTTGGTGTGGTGGATTTAAGCAAGAGCAAGAGTTGCGATCCTTGACAGGGAGTATTTTTTTCCCCACTGGGAGCACTGATCAGGTCGTCGCCCGATTCGAAGACGCCAGCCTCGACTGACCAATTTTTTTTCGAGACAGACCCTGGCCCCGCCAAGGGTCTTATCTTATCAAGATCCGCAACCCTCTCTCTACAGGCACAATATGCAGGCCAGAGAGGTCGCTTGGTTCACACCTGCACCAAGGCTTGATCATCTTTCCCAACTCAAAGGCTATTGCTATAGTATCTCCTACAGCGTCACTCAGACAGTTATAAGCCAATTACCCTAGTATGCTTGCAAGCACATCCATAGCCGGCTAGCTCCAGATCCTGTGAAGTGAGCACCGTTCTCCAAGAAGGACAATCGCATACGTCTTTCTCCCAAAGACGAAATCAGAACTACTACTACCAGCTCAACATGGCCTCGTCAGAAGAGGCACTCTGTTGCACCATCACTATAGACCTCGGGTCCAGACCTGCACCGCGAAGTACTTCCGTGCGTGCATACAGTCAACCCCTACTGGTATCATCAGCTCCAGCCCAGACTTCGCCGCGAAAGTGTTCCACCCTCAGCATTACGTCAACCCCAATAGGCATAGTGGATGAGCAGCCTTGCGCAACACAAGCGATGGAGGCGTCGACCCAGGCTGAGGTTGTCAGAGAAGCCTCCGTGCATGGAGTGGCAGACAAGAAGTAGCCCAGCATTACCCGCCCAGGTCTGAAACCCAATATGTCACAAAGCCGATAGGGATGCCCTGTATCCTGGATTATGATGACAATGTTGCTTTCATGGATCGTGGGTAGGTAAAGTAGCAACTGCTGTAGAGAGAATTGATTGTCACTGGCACTCAGATCTCATGTATCGAGGCCCGTGCATCGTATCCATGTGTGTGCGCCATGCACAAGCCCAAGTAAACAAAGGTCCCACCATAGCTTTTAGTTCAATCCATTCCCAATACATCACCAGCTTTCACCTGATCCGCATCCTGGTCCCCATCATTTCCCAGCCGTCGTGCCGACACGGACGGGCACCAGCCACCTACGATGAACGCAACCAAAAGAAAGTTCAACTCGCTGATTCAGGGCATCGGCAGCCGGTCGTCGACACCTGCTAACGACACCGGCACCACCATCGATGCATCACCTTCCGCCTCCCCTCGACCTGCCTCTCTCGCCTCCCTCCACACCTCACCAGCGACCATGGCCGTGGAAGAAGACCTGCTGCAAAAGCGACGGCGCCTGCAGGCGCTGACCGACAAGCGCGCCGCCGCAACGAACACCATCAAGTCCCTCGGCGGCACGACCAAGGTTTCGAACATTGTGCTTAAGAAGTGGAACTCGACCAGAGAACCTGCCGACGCGGCCAAGCCGGCCTCTAAGTACGCACCCAACGACCGCGCCGAGCTGCTGAAGAGGCTCGCCACCTTCCAGGAGATCACCGACTGGACGCCCAAGCCCGACCTGGTCAACGAGATCGAGTGGGCCAAGAGGGGGTGGGTGTGCCAGGGCAAGGAGCGCGTGCGCTGCACGCTCTGCAGCAAGGAGCTCCTCGTCAAGCTCACGAAGAAGGAGGTCGATGGCAAGGACGTGCCCGCGCTCGTGTCTTCGGACGTCGAGGAGGCGCTGCAGGAGAAGTATGCCGAGCTTGTCGTTACCGCCCATCAGGAGGACTGCCTGTGGCGGAGGCAAGGATGTGACGGTATGGTGTTGTCCGATGCCTATTGCCCATTGCTTCTCGACTGACTCTTCTTTGCGTAGACTCATTACTACGACTGTCATTGACGAATGCCAAAGTGAGCCACGAAGCTCTACGGCAGCGGTACGACGAGCTCTGCGCCCGGAAACCGTTCCTTCCCTATGAATTCAACCTACGACTCCCCGAAGGCCTCGACATTGACGCCATCCTTTCACAACTACCCGATGACTTTTTCAAGAACCCTGCTCCCAGATCAGACATGGAACATCCGAACCGCGTCGCCCTCGCTCTCGCCGTCATGGGTTGGCAGGGTCTTTCTAATGCTAGGATCGGCGCCGTGCCCAACTCGGCGTCCTGCCACACGTGCCTGCGCCGACTCGGCCTGTGGATGTTCAAGAGCAAGGAGGTCGGGCCAAACAATGAAGTGCTCGTCCCCGCGCCGATGGATCACCTCGACCCGGCCAGGGAGCACCGCTTCTTCTGCCCGTGGAAGAACCCCAGACCCAGCGGTGGAACAGCACCAAACCGCCCTCGGAGAAGGACCTGCCTGCGTGGACAATCCTGACGCAGGTCATCAAGAACGACGCATACCTGCGGGGCGCTTTGGATGACAGGCCAAAAAGCCGAGCGCGACCTAGCACCGCCAAGCACAATTCGGACAAGGATGACAACGGTCTGCCCTCTACTCCTGGACGGCCGAGCATGGCCACGACGACAATTGGCGATCGGGGCGGCGTCTCGTTCGATACACCGTCTCTGGCCGCGCAGGACGGCGACGAGGAGGACGAGGAGAAGGTACGCGACAAGAAGGACAAGGAGCGGTGGGCTCGTCTGAGGAGAGTCAAGAGCTTGTTTGAGACCAGAGGTGGGAAGAAGTCTCGGAAGTCCCAGAGTCGGCCCGGCACGGGACACTCGACTGCGTCAGCGCTGACAGGGACGGTTCCTGGGGAGGCCACCAAGGAATAAGGGTTCGGCCTGGTAATGGGCCATCACAGGCGACCATTTGTATGTGTACCGTAATCATGAAGTTGAAGGTGGTGCAATGGCCAGGAGAGGTGCTTCACAAAGCAGAATGCATCATGACATGTACGCATAGAATACCCAATTATTTCATGTCAAATCACAAGCGTCGCAAAGGGCTAAGCTCACACCATTCACCATCGTGATCTTTGGATGAAGATATTCATCGGTAACAATTATGCAGTAATACGTCAGAAGTATCTATTATTTGCATAAAATGCATTTTCGCAGAACCTTCTGCCTCGATTCGCGGCTCATCTGAGCCTTCACCTTCACTTCAAACTTCAACGACTTGACTTCAAGTTCGCCAAAGAGCCCACAAGATGAATTTTTAGGCGTCGATTTATCATCTGAAACCATGTTCGGCCAACGAATTATCACTCCACAGCGACTCAGCGCGGCAGGCCGTGGCCTGAGATCGCAACCCCTATCATCAGAAACCCGCCGCTCATTCACGCCATCTGCGTTTCGATATCCTCGTTTGAGGCCAGGATCTCGAACCTCATCATTAGTGCGCCACGACTATGTCCAGCCAGCAGAGCAAGTCCCCAGCCGTGTCGAGCCAGAAGAGGCCCCCAAAGCAGACACCGCCAGCACACCACCGAAGCAACCAAGACCACGCAGAATCCCCCCTCAACTCACGCAACCCCACGACATCTGGCGCGCTCACTCCATCCACCTCGAACTCCCCCCGGACGCATCAACCATACCAGTCGACGAATCCAGCGGTCCCCCAGAGTCCTACTTCTCCAAGGCGCCCACCAAACCCAAAGCGCCCCCGGCCCCCGGCACGCTCACCTTTGAGCCGACGCCGACGTCCACCCACGCCCTCGCCTCCAAGCTCCTGACAACCCAGACGCCGACGTTCCTGCACGCCTCGTCGCACCTGCGCAACACGCGCGCCAACTCGGCGCTGCCCGAGGTCGCCATCATCGGCGCCTCCAACTGCGGCAAGTCGACCTTTCTCAACGCGCTCGCGCACCGCGCGCACCTCGCGCGCACGTCGGCGCGCGCCGGCCACACGACGACGATGAACACGTACGGCCTCGGCCCGCCGCCGAACCCGCAGGCCCAGGCGCGGCTGCGCGCGCGTCTCGGCCCCGGCGAGCGCCCGCCGCGCCACGCCCTCGCCCTCGTCGACACGCCGGGCTACGGCTTCGGGTCGCGCACGGCCTGGGGCGACGGCATACTGGGCTACCTCGCGCGGCGGACGCTGCTGCGGGGCGTCGTCGTGCTGCTGCCGGCCGACAAGGAGGGGCTCGCGCCGCGGGACGCCGAGGTGCTGCGCATGGTGGCGTCGCTCGGGCGGCAGGTGCTCGTCGTGCTGACCAAGACGGACAAGCTCGTGCGCGGGTACCGCGGGCCCGAGGCCGACGGCGACCTGCACGGGTGGGTGCGCGGGCGGGCGGCCGCCACGGTGCGCGCTGTGAGGAGGGCGTGCCGCGGCGAGAAGGGGACGCTCGTGCCGCGCGTCTATCTCACGGCCGCGGCCATGGAGAGGCGGGAGGGCGAGTGGAAATCCGAGCCGATGGGCTGCCATCGCGGCATGGCGGGCGTGCGTGAAGCCATCATGGAGATGGCCGGCGTTGGGGAGCTGCTGGCGCCGAACGGGAAAAAGCAAGCGGTCAAGCAGAATGTGCATAGTCTCGAGGACGTGCCGGCCGAGAAGCGGTCCGAAACCAGAGATCCCGAGGCCTGGGGAGGCGAGACGATTTCTTTTGAGGACTTGGAGAAGATGTACCGAAAGAAGTAATGCCTAGGCAGTTGGCCGTACGATAAGTTGTAAACCACAATGTATAACATGTAAATTCTGTAACAATGCACCAGAGTGGTCACTCCCTTTGATTAGGCACAGAAATTCACTCCCTACCTAAATTCAATTGCTCTCAGATTTGCTCAATTTCGCTATTCTAAATGTCCCTTGTGTTCCAATTCTTGAGATATCCGCCCACGTTACACATTCTATTTGTGCTCGTCAATTATGTTCCAGAAGTAACGTCTTAGCTTCCAATCTTCCCATCCTGGAACCCGATCCACGGAATCCTGATCCTCAACGCCAACGAGCTCAGCACCACACTGATACTGCTCAACGCCATCGCCAACGCGGCCCATACAGGGTCCAGCCGAATATGCTGTCCGGAACTCGTCGTAAACGGGTAGAAGCACCCGGCCGCCACAGGCAACGCGAGCACATTGTACACAATCGCCCAGGCAAAGTTGAGCCTGATTCGGCGGAATACCGTGCGGCTTAGCTCGAGTAGTGTCACCACTGCCCGTAGGTCGCTCGACACGAGCACAAAGTCGGCACTCGAAATGGCGACATCGCTGCCGCTACCGATGGCGATGCCGACGTCGGCGCGCGTCAGTGCAGGAGAATCGTTGATGCCGTCACCAACCATCGCGACCGTTGCCCGTTTCATCGTGTGCTCACGGCTGCCAGAACGGGCCTTCATGGTTGATTGGAGGTAAGTAATTTTCTCGGCTTTCTGCGAAGGAAGAACCTCAGCAAGAACGTTGTTGGGGTCGATGCCGACTTGTGATGCAACGGCTTTAGCGGTCACCAGGTTGTCGCCAGAAAGCATCCACACACTCGTGCCTCGTTCCTGCAGGGCCTCGACAATGGCGAAAGCCTCTGGTCGAATCGGGTCTGCGATGGACAGAGCAGCCGCGAGAGTCCAGGGCGCCGTGTCCTTAGAGATCGGCTTTGTAGCAACAAGGGCAACAGATTTCGCTTCCCTCTTCCAGGTCTCGAGCTGCGCAGCCGTAGACTCGGACATGGCCACGTGGTTGTCCGACATCAAGCTCTCGTTGCCAACGATAATATCAAACGAGGCATCGAGCGACTGTCCGCGACAGATGGCCTTCATACCTCTACCAGGAATCTCCTGGAGATTGTCAACACTGGCCGACTGCTCCGTCCGAGACTTGCAATAGGACACGATGGCCTTGGCAATCGGGTGACTGCTGTTCTCCTCGACAGCCTTGAGCGCCGCAAAGAGAAGCCCTGTATCCTCCTGGCCCGCAGCCTCTTGCGTCGAGCCGGGATACGTCAGGGCGTCCGTGATCTTGGGCTCGCCACCGACCGTCAACGTGCCAGTCTTGTCGAACACCACCAGGTCAACCTTGCTGGCCTTCTCAAACGCCTCGCCGCCACCTTTGGCTAGGATGCCATGCTTCGCCGCTAGACCCCCTCCAACAAAGATGGCCGTAGGGGCCGCGAGACCAAGGCCGCAGGGGCACGCGACAACGAAGACGGCAATGGCGAACTGGAGGGCGAATGCAACCCAGCCGCTCGTCGCATCGAGGTAAGACTCCGGAAGCACGCCGGCGAGTCCGAGAATCGTCCAAGTCGCCCAGGTCAGGATAGCGATCAGCGTGATGATGGGCACAAAGTAGGCAGTGAGCATGTCGGCAACGCGCTCCATCGGAGCGCGCTTCGTCTGCCCCTCACGGACAATTTGGACAATTTGATCCAGCATCGACCGCCCGGCAGCTCCAGTGACGCGCATGAGGACAGCTGCATCCTTGTTGACAGTGCCCGCAAAGAGATCGTCGCCGACCTTCTTCCTGATGAGCCGCGATTCGCCCGTCAGACTAGACTCATCGAAGCTGCTCTCGCCCTGCACAATGACACCATCTGCAACGGGCGATGCACCATGCTGAACACGCACGATGTCTCCGAATTCAATCATTTCAACCTTGACGGTCGAATCAATAGTGTTGCCAAGACTATCCTTCTCAACGAGGATGGCGGTGCTGGGGCGCAGCTTGCCAAGCATCTCAACAGCGTCGCCGGTTTTGGCCTTGCTGTATGCCTCGATCAAACGACCAAGCAGAAGGAAGAGGGTGAGAAACACGACAGAATCGAAGTAAAAATGCGTATCCTCGACGAAATCCGGGTTCTCAATGCCTGCAGCGATCATTTGGCAGATGGAGGAGACGTAGGCAATCGTGGTGCCGAGCGAGATTAGCAAGTTCATGCTACCGAATTTGTAAAAACGGCGGAGGATAGGCGTCCTACTTCCGCGCCTCCACAGATTCTTCAATTCTTTGATAGCGCGGACGTGGAAGACATCGGTTGCGAAAAAGTAGACTGGTGTCGCCAAGATGAACAAGGCAATCTGCGCCCGATTGATACCAGAGACCCAAGGTTTCATGAGATAGTGCCTCCAAGGATCATCATCCGAAACAAGGTTCATGTAGGCAATGCCAATGATGAAGGTAGGGATTGCGATAACCAGGCTCAAGTACACTCGGCGGAGCAATTGACGCTGATGACGGGCCACCACAGCCTTCGATCGGTCTTCGATGGTGGGCGGATGATATATCGATGGATGGAATGAGGGGTCTGCAGCCTCGATAGCTCCCAAGATGCGTCGGATCGTGAGGTATGGGGTGTTGGGCACGTAGGATATCTGCATTTTTGGGTTTTCGACGGTCGGGGCTGAGACGATCTCGAGGTTCGGCTTGAACGCGGCAAGCGAATGCACCAGTCGATCCGGGCAGTGCTTGCAGTAGGCGCCTTCGACTAAGATTTGCACCCTCCTTTCCTGAGCGCTTTCGTGTTCAGGCTCAGCCTCGTATGCGACGACGCTGTCCACAGTGGCTTCATAGCCCATGTCCTCAATGGCCTCGGCGATGTCGTTTTCCTTGCCGGCAACTGTGAAGTCGACAGTGGCGCTGTTAGAGACAAGGTTTACTGCAACATTGGAGATCCAGTCTAGCTTGTTCAGCTCAGCAGTAATGGCATTTGAACAGGAAGCGCATGTCATGCCGCCTATGGCCAGAGTTGTCCTCCATTGTGATGGCTCCTTCACAGCGTCTGAGCCTTCCTTGGTACCATTTGAGTTCTGGTCAGTCTGAACAACCTCCTCCAGAGACACATCGTAGCCAATGTCCTCAATCACTTGGACGAGGACCTGAGCTTCATCCTTCTCCGTGACGTCCACAGTCGCGCTGTTATTGACGAGGTTGACAACGACCTTGGCAACACTGGGTCTTCGTTTGAGCTCATCTTCGATGGAGCGGACGCAAGACGTGCAGGTCATGCCTCCGATAGAGTAAGTGGCCCTCCAGGCGTGGCCAGCAATATCAATAGATGAGCTCGAACCGACGGCAGTGATACTCTCGAGAGTGGATAGCGTCGCGAGATCGGACGTGCCTGACCGTTCAAGCCTTGCCCTTGCGCCGGTCAACAGCGGGGTTTGCGATCCTGAGCGTGGCGTATGAGGCCGTGAATGGCGGCATTCTTCGCAGTTTGCCAGATGAGTCTGCTGCCTCTTGGTAAGAGACTGTTTGAACCGAGGGGCAGTGAGCAGCCTGCCGAGGGCGCCAGCACCCTTGCTCTCGGCAGAATCATCGGCAGCTTGATATGACTGGTCCGCCAAGTTGTCAAGATCAAGGCTGTCGACGGCTGCGGATGTGGTGGTTACACTGCAGACCTCGAAGCCGGCGGCTTCGAGCGACTTGGCCATGGTGGCTATGACATGGGCGACGGCGGGGCCCGTGTCGCGGTGCTCAACAGTAACAACCGATGTCACGACATTGGGCGAGATCCAGACAATGTCACGGCCGCATGCGTCGCCGAGAGCTTCTTGAATGGAGGAGACGCATGACGGGCAGTGCAAGTTTCCCAGAAGGAAAGAGGTGGTCACTCGTTTATCGTCGGTAGTCTGTCCTGCTACGGTGCCATATTGGGCGGCCGAGTCGGCGTGCACACCGGCCCTTCTCGTTGACGCTTTCTTTCTGGGTAGCAATGGATCGGTGTCCATGATGTGCAGCTGATATGGGTCTTTCAGCTGAGTGTGGGCGGTCTTCGTGATCGCACCCGAACCAAGCGTAGTCTGCTCAAGGAGCGAGGTTATCGTGAGAAGCTTGTTTCGAGACTCTGTGCTGAGTTCGCCACCCCCAGAAAAAGTTGGTAGTCGGTGGGGCAAGCGAAAATTGAAACCAGGAAGAGCAAGGCCTCGCAAGTGACACTGCAGCGGGGATGAATGAAGCTTGGTTGTATGTTGTGCGAATGCTGGAGTGTGCGAGGGTAATGATCAGGTTAGAGTGTCGTCAAGAGGACGTGGGTTTTTCTTGTCAAAGCCTGGTTCTTGGGTCTTGGTATACGTCGTTGGTCAAAACTTCATTTTTGGGGGGGCGCGGCGACCCATGTCCACTTGTAACTGCCACCAATTTACTCTTGCCTTGCATCTGCCGCGCAAACGGCGCACGCGAAACACGCGCAGAAACGGCACTGACACTGGCTTTCCAATCTGGCAATAAGGTCAACGTAATTCGGTCATGACAACGCCTGCAGGCTGCAGGCTCCTCGAGGCGGGTCTCGCAAGACCTAGAAGGCTTGAGACGGAGATTGGTGAGCAGGTTTTGCTTGAGGCCATTGTGCCCTTGGTCGACCACCTGGACAGGAGCAAAGTATGTCACTGACGGGTTCATGCAGGTACGACCCCGACTCCCGATTGGGATCATAGTGTCACCACTTTTGCCGATTGGCCGCGAAGGTGCCATGTGCGGCACTGTGCAGACACTGTTATACTCAAATGCATTGTGTTCGATGGCGAAAATATGGCAGCGTCAGGTGATGGAGGCTCAGCAACGACGCATCTGCTCTCTATCACCTTTTAGGGGGCGGTGGCCAGCTTTTCACATGTCACCCACGCACCTCGTACCAGTGGAGAACACACGGCCGCCCTCGCAGAGACCACCTGTAGGAGAGCGGGACCCAACAAGCGTGTCCCTGCCGCCAAAATAGACACGACATACACCTGGGGGCCACAGCGATGCGACCACAGGCCTGACGATATTGATTCTGTCGTCGGGGTAGCAGGCATCGGTGCTAGGTAAGTCAGGTAGGTAGGCAACAGACAGCACAGCACAGCACACACATGGCCAGGCGCCCGCTCCATCCCTGTGCTTCGGCCCCGCCCCAGGGTCGAGGCCACGCCCTATGCCGAGTCAAGGAGACGACGGCAGTGCCGGTGCGGTGACGGGCGGTCCGCTCTGGCCCTGTCCAAGATTGCCTGCCTGCCGCCCGTCAATATAGGGAGAGACTCGAGCGCGATCACGAGCTCTGGTCTGCGTACCCTGCCAACGAGCCGTCCCCTCCCCTCCTCCGATACAACCCCATCCGAGCACTGCAACGACGAGCGGAGTGCGCCAAGCCATCTCTCGTCGAAGCCCATCTTGGAAAGTCTTTTTTGCACCCCTAGCAGATTATCATCGTCAACATCCCTGAACGAGGGAGGGGATGTCCACTCCCCCCCAAGCGGCTGGCTGAAGTGACGTGTGTCGAGGCGGCGAGGGCGTTCGTCACTCACCTGCGGCGGGGCATAAATGACGGAACGGGAAGCGGGGGGGTGAGGAAGAGGTTGGCTGGCATGCCACTCTCTGGCGTTTCGCTTGCTAGGCACCACGCAAACAGGCAATAACGTGATGTCGAGGGGGGGGCCTCGGGATCCGGTGGCAGTGAACAAGATGTAAGCTTCAGACTCGCGTATAACTGTTTCTTCATCGCCCGGACACGGCGGGACAGATAGATGACGGCACACTGGGTCCCGACTGCGTCTTGGCGCCGACCGCAGCCGTCATTCACAGCCGTCCACGAGGTACGCACGCGAGCGCCGGTGAGGACGATAGAAGTAAGGAGTCCAGGGATAAGAACAGGGACGGAGGGGAGAGGACAGGCGCACGGATCACGCTGCATGTCTAAGCCTTCCAAGTCAATTAAACGCCAAGACAACGCCACACCCGACACCACAGAAGAATCTTCCAGCCACATTTATGTAATCAGCCACCACAGAGACCGTGGAGGAAACCTTGGCATTGTTCGACGTGTCGCCACGTTCCAAAGGGTGGACAGCCAAAGCCTTCCGTTGCAACGCTTGTTCGCATGGTTTCCGTTTGCATGTGGTGGCTATTCCCATCCGCCCCCGACATGGCCCAATATCCCCCCCCCTCCCTCATCAACACTGGGATTTTTTTCTTTTGAAATTGAAATTGAATATTGGAATTTCTCGGATCGCTGCGGCCGTCGCGAGAGGGGTTCAATTCCTCTGGAAGGCACTTTTGCATCGCGCCCCCCTCCCCCCTTCCCCAGCTGCGCCGATCCTCCCGTCTTACTCGGACACTGTGGTTTGCTCCAGATACGACGGTTAGCCTGCTGCCGCTGCCTTTTCTGTTCTCGGTTGCCGTTGCTGCCTTTGAGCTGGCGAAGTGGATTTGGAAATGTTGAATCATCATCAGGCCAAGACTGACTGCGCTTCGGAGACTTTTCCCCCCTCCCTACTGCCTGGGATCATTTTGAGTCATACTGCGCCATGTGCGCTGTTAGGCAAGAAGGTCTCGTTGCAACCTCAGGATAGGTAGCGAACGCATCCCATCCATGTTGGAGTGGGAGGGAGGAAACGCCTGCAAGCGTCTACGGGCCGACGTAGTGATCTCTTGAATTCAAGTCGGTCAAAAGTCTGATGGCACACTACTGCCACTGACGCCAGCGATGTGATGAGGTGAGATGACCGCGAGGCCCGGCCAAAGGCCCCAACGTCGCACCACCTCGCATCACCAACGCCCCCCCGAACCCAAAGTCGCATGCATGTCCCCCACGTGATAGCGCACATCATCAGACCTTCCGGCCTGCATCACACCGTGTCACCACGCCCCCCTTCCCCCAGCCAGGTTGCAAGACAAGACCCGTCATCAGGTTCGATCAAATCACGGCGAGGAGCGACAATGGTTTGGAAGGGTTTCAGTGGCCTCAGGCCTGGTATATTCCGCGTCCCCCGAGGTCCTCAGACCAGGGACGGCAATGCTATAGTACTCCCCACCCCTTGACCTGCCAGGACGATTCCGTAGAAGCCTGTGCAAGAAACAAAACAACTGAGAGCGATGAGAAAAAAATGTGCCTTCCCGTATGACCCCAACTCCAGTTGGTGTATGCAGATGCCTCCATTACCCGCCAAGTATTGACAAAGGAAAAAGTTAAAGACCAAAGGCAGTATTCTTCTGCCGCGCCCAAACAATCTCGTCTAGGTGTAATTTGGTATTGAACAAAAGGAAAAGAAAAAAAAAGGGCACCAACACCTTCGCTTTTTTTTAGATGCCGGTGTGAGTGCTGGTGTATACTGCGCGCAAAGGAGAAGAGAAAAATGTGATAGAGTGCTTTGGGAAAAGTCCAATCACCTGACGGTCACGGCTCCAAAGAACATCCTCTCGAGCATGCTCCTGCCAGTGCGCGCCCTCTTCGCCTTGCTGGCGGCCGCGTAGGCCTCCTCCTCGGATGCGACCTCGTAAGGCAGCAGCGCGGCGGCAGGCTTGCGCTTAGGCATGGCGAGCTTCTCCTCGACGTGGATCTCAACGGGCGACTCGTACATGCTGCCATCGGGGACGTACATGTACGGCTCGTTGTCGGCATAGGCGTCGGGTGGAGTCGTGGCGCGCGAGGAGCGGGAGCGAATGCTGGCGCTGTCGACAGAGCGGGCGTACGAGGACATGCTGCCTGAGCTGCTCGAGGACCCGTAACTTGTGCTGTAGACCAGGGGCGGAGGTGTGATGGAGGCGACACCGTTGCTGTGTTGGCGCGAGTGGTAGTGCTCCTCGGGGAGTACTGGCGGGAGCGAGAGGTATCGCGGGAAGAAGGGGGCGAAGGGTACGCGGCCTGGAGGTAGAGCTCGTCCTGCTGGGCGCGGCGGAGGCGACGCTGCTCCTCCTCGCGCTGCTTGCGGCGGACCATGCGAGCGGCGTGCTTGGCTTCGATCTGGTCACGAATGGGGGCCAGGAAGGGGTCGAACTCGCGGTACAGGTCCTCGGACTCGATGCGCAGGTTCCAGTCGAGGAGAAGCAGGAGTTGCCTCTCCATGAGGTTGACCTCGGATCGGGAGAAGCCGAATGTCGAGTAGTCGGTATCGGCGTTGCTGTAGGCGGCCCAATGCTTGTTCTTGGGGGATGAGTCGTTGAGGTACTTGGCGGAGAGAATGAGGGAGGCGAGGAAGATGCGGTGGGTGGTGCATCGCAGGCCGCGGGCCATTGGCTGAAGCTTGGACTTGAGGCGGCCAAGGTAGACGAGGGTTGACATGAGTGTGGGAACCTGGACGTTGGAGGAGACAACGAGCTGGGTGATGAAGGCCTCTAGTGTGGGAAGATCGGCGTCTTCTGAGCGGACGCACCGCGGCTCTGTCCTGGAAGGCGTCGGGGGAGCTGGTGGTTCTTCTGTGCCTCCGCAGCGCCGGGAGGCATGAGGTGCGAGTCGCATGCGATGACATTGAAGGCAGCACCGGCCAGGTAGGCAATCATTTGCTTGGTGACTGGTTGGTAGACGAAGTGGTCGAGGGCGGCGGCGTTGAGATCAGCCATGGTGAGCTGTTGTGTTGAGTCCATCGTGGGTGGTTGTGGTGGTGGGGGGAGAGGAGGAGGGGTGGAGGTGTGGTGATGTCGAGGTCGTATAAGTAAGAAAGCTCTTCAATGAAGAAGATGCCTTGTGCCGAAGCGGTGGGGGCGTAGAGTTGGAGATTTCGTTGGAGGAAGTGACGGAATCAAAAAAAAGAGGCGACAAGGGAGAGGAAGGGAGCAGGCAACTGATATATCAGGGTGGTGGTCGCAAGGGCAAGTGACCAAGCGGGAGGGGGTGTGCTTTCCAGGGGACTGACTTGTCAGGGGTGGTGGGATCGACTTTCGTCAGTGGGTGATGCAGTCCACGAGGCTGAGCGGTGCGCCCCAGACTTGTCAGGGGATGAGCTAGCAAAAGACGCTAGACAGGGGGTGCAGATGGACGCAGGGGGACTTGGGGGTTCAGTCCAAGTGGGTACAGTGCCGGTGCCAAGAGAAAAGCCTGTTGGGGCTGGAATGCTGCCGATCGCAGAGGGGCGTGGCGCTGTGCGGGCTGGCCGACCGTAAGACGAGTCCGTCGAGTCTGGGTCTCTATACTACCACCAAGGCGGTCGCGTCAAGAGTCGAGGCACACGAGCAGACAAAGAGTCAAGGCAGTTGTCCGAAACTTTGGGCTTCAGCAAGCGGAGCGAGCAGAAGCAGAAAGGGGAAGCGAGCTGACGGAAAGGTGACGATGCGAATGACGATGCGACTGCGGCAAGGTAGGCAGAGGGCAAAGCGTGCGGGTCGACCGAAAGACTGCGGCCGTGGCTGTACTGGTTCTGGGAGAAACCGAGGATCCCGGTCCGGTACTTACGAACAGCACAAAGTAAGGTTGTGCTGATGGAAGAAGCAAGCTGGTACGAGGCCAACAATTGGTAGCTGAGAACGGGGCGTTTGCCTGGTTCAGGATAGACAATGGGAATGAAGGAGAAAGCCCGGTTCGTTCGGACGTGGTTTTTCGTCGTTTGCACGATGTGCGTAGATGGCGTTGCGAAACTCGGAGCGATGAGGCAAGCTGGCTGTTCGGTGACAAAGCCGGCAGTGAATTGACTGGTTGACTCGAGTAAGGGCGGCAGGATCGCTGTGTCGGCGGGAGGCCAAACGAGTCAGGACTTGACTTGACGTCTTTGGCCGGAGCAGCGGCGATTTCGGTTTTTTTTTTAGTTGGGGGGTTTTTGCGTTTGACGACTTTGATTGCAGACAGCAGGAGCCGATGGTCCAGGCCGTTCAAGATGCCGAGTGCGGTGCGGAGCGGTGCAGACGAAGCGGAGCAGGTGGTTGCGAAAATGCGCAGTCAGCCGAAAGCGTGTGATCTGGTGACCGTGTGCAGGAAGCAACGGAGAGCTCGTGTTGGGAAATAGTGGAGGGATTGAGAGAAAAAGGTATCCGCTCCTTTTTGATGCCTTTTTGATGCCTTTTTGATTGATGGCCGGAGGCCGAAAGTCAGATATTAGATTAGGGGGAAGGCTGGAGTAACTCGATGGCCGTCAAGGGACCAAGGTGGACTCGACGAGCTGGTTGGTATGGATTGAGGGGGGGGGAGGGGTAAAAAAACAAGAAGCCTGACGAGGCAGAGTTGCTGAGGCAGGCTGGGAGACTCAAGGCGGAATGAGGTGCGAGTGAGTGATCAACAACTTCAAAATCGCAACAGAAGCAGAAGAAGGCTGCGAGTTATATGGCTCGAAGTGCAGCTGTCGACCTGGGATGTGAGGAAAGGGACCAGCCTGGTTTCCAATGCAGGTAAAATGAATTCCACACGAAGCGTCTGACGATGGCAGCAGGACAAGGGCGTTGTTGGGCGCTGATGGGCGACTGTCCACTTTGGTTGCGACTGGTGGCTCCTTGTTTGGTCTGTAACAGGTATGGAATGGAACGCTTGGTATCAATAGCAGGCTGAGCGACCGATGTCCAGCAACGGAGGGATGAAAAAGTGGGAAATCGCGAAAGCGCACGAGAGATGACAGAGGAGCCGGTGGTGTGTGGTGGTGCGGCGGCGCAAGGTGTGAATGGCTTCGATAGTGGCCACGCGAATTCCAGTTGGTTGGAAGGGGGGAGGGTGGGGGCGCGAGCAGGTCGTTCGTTAGAGTCCGGTGGGAGATCTAGAGATCAAGGCAATAGGAGCGAAAGGGAGGAGCCACAAGAGGGAAAGGCGATCCGATATATTTCATTTCTGCGCGCCTCTGGATCCTGTTCCCTTGGTAGCCTTCCCAGACCCTCCTCTCTTCTTGCCTGCGTATATCCCTCCGGTCCCTGGTTGCCCGCCGGTCGTCATCCTGGCGGTGGTGCGTGTCTCCAGCTGTGGACGTCCTTTGATCAGCACCAGCGTCAGTGTCGCGACCCTCGCGCCCTCACTGCCAATGAATGCCGTCAATTGTCTCAAAACAGGTCCCCCTCCAACCTCCCCGGGTTGGACAGGCCACGACGGCTGTGGCCCTGGGCTTGGCCGCGGCGAGTCGATCCATAGCAGCCAGTGGTCGTGGTTGCAGGCGAGCCTTCCTGGAATGTTGCTGTCGAAGCGAAAGGCTTACCAGCCCCTCCTGGGTTGCGTGGCGGATGCACGTTGAATGGTCGGCGCGAGACCACAACACGCCCACAACGCGGCCTCACGGTAAGGCGCCTTGGGTACGTGAAGGTATTTTGAGAGACGGGAGGCGAAAGGCGCGCGACTCTTCAGACGATCCCACGAGCGCGCCAGCGGTACACGACGCTCATTGGCGGCCGACGCACGGCGGGAGCGCTCGTGAAACACGACGGGGTGGCAGTCGAGCCCCCTCCCCCTGGCGAGGGCGTCTCCGAACCTGCTACAGGCCTCCTGAGCCCTATGAGAGGCCGTCGTTCGGGACCCTTTGGGGGCCTGCATCGCCCGTGGCCGCCTGTCAGCGAATCGTTCGCCCGATCTGTCATGGGCGCGACCAATCATGCTCTCCTCAATTCTTGTCAACGAGTCGATTCCAGACCAGAGCTAAACGGCCTTGTTCGCATCGCTACTAAACATGCATGCAAAGAAGCAGCTGCACGTCAACAACCATTGGTTGCATTCATTGCTTTGCTTTGTATTTTGCCATGCCGCCAGGCCGGCCCAGCGCCGAACAACAAACACCGGCCGCCGACGCCGCGACCGCGCTGTTCCACCAGGGCTGTGCAGTGTTGTCTCTCGGCCCGTCTGTGTTGACGCCGTGCACGCCTGACCTGGGATTCGGGGTTCATTTGAGTAGCCAGGGGGGAATTCGCAAAGGCTATCTATCCCTCCTCACCTGTTGTTTGATTGTTTTTTGCTCTTGCGAGTCCGTGACGTGCGGCCGCGACTTCATCCTCGGCCCCGATCAGACTCCATCATCGGCATCATCGCCGTTCCTGTCAGTCATACTCCAGCCACCGCTGCGTGGAACCTGACAAGTGTTCGCCACTATTGCCCGTTTGGCGTGCCAGCCAGTTACCCCTCTGTCTGAGCGTTTGCTCGCCCCAGGTACCTTAGGTAGGTACCTACCTTTGCACGACAAACGTGTCAAGACCCAATAGATCAAGGCGCTCATCTGCCGCCTCTCTGTATACCAACCCCTAGAGATCGTTCCCCAGCACAGCTGTTCCTCCGTGACTCTCTGGGCTACAGACCCATGAAACGAAACAATACACGCCATCGTGCCCTCCACCCTGAGACCGGCACGACAGAATCCCTCCCGCAACGGGATAAGATCGATCCCTTGAATCCGGTCCTTTCATCCCTTCCCGCGAACCCGGGCGAGCCAGCCTGCAAAGTCAGCAAGCCCAGCAACGCCCAAGCGACGCCATGTCGCCCATATTCCTTTTCTCCCCAACTCCTGCCGTCGCGGCCCCTCCTCATCCGCTCACGCACCTGTGCGTGCGCCCCTGATTGTTAAAATGGGTTTGCACCCCTCGATTGCGAATGCTCCTGGCTAGCCTCGCAAAGGAATCTCCTCTGCCGACGGGCGGACCTGACGCCGTCCGGTTCCTGGCGTGCGCCGTCACGGATCCAGCCCGCCCCAGGTGACGCCCCAAGCACCGAGAAGCAAAGAAAGAAAAAGGGACGGTGAGCGTTTGTTCCGGCTTCCAGGTCCCGCCTGTCGGTCGGATCCGGCGGGCTATTCACTTGCCTTGGCAGACATGATCCATGTGTCGGTGTCTGGACCCCTCGACTGCTACATGCCTCTGCGCCGTCATCCCATCCAAGTCTCCAATCCAGCCGGTACCATTTGCATTTGCGCGCCGTCGGCCTTTTCGCTCCAGCCTACTACGTCGGTACAGGACACTGTCTGTCTGCATGGCCTCGTTTGAATTCCAGACGGCGCGCGGATCGTGTTTGACACCTAGACGGGGCCTGGCCTGGTCTCAATTCTCCTTCGCGCATGACAACTCCGCCCCGCGCCAGAGTCATTCGAGGTGCCGTGTGCACTACACCTGAGGGAACATCTCTTGTTGCAATGCCCACCAGAAAGACAGGAGGTTTCAAATTCGGCCGTCTGGCTCGCTCTGCCAAGGATGGGACAGTGACGGTCACCCGTCGTCCCTCCCTCGGTGCTTGGCATGGAGAAGGGTGGACGAGCCAGCTTTACCTAGGTAGGTACCTACCTAGGTACCTACCCCCTTACTAAAGACCGATCCGGTCGGATGACTGTCATGATGCACGATATTGCTCCAACACCTCCTGCCCCTCCTCGATTCCGCCATGGTTTGGAATGACAGGCGGCCTGTGAAAGGGCCCCTCCCTCATCCACCATTGATCGGGCTATCGCGCAAACCACCTGATCGGACCCTGTTGACCGCCGCGAGGGCCCGGGTCCCAGCTGACAGCCGTTCCAGCCCGATTCAGCAAAGGTAGGCCCAAGTAAGGTTGTCGTCGCGAAGCGCGCAACAGCTGAGTAAAGCAAAGGATTCCAGGGTATCTCCAGTCCAGCTACCAACTACCCGTCAATAAATCGCAATAGCCTTCGCTAAACATCAGCACCCCCCATTTTTACCCGAACAAAGGGAGAGACCCAGGCCAATATATCGACGCACAAATCCTCCCCCAGGAAAGAGTGCAAGGGGTTTAGGCCGGGGGGGCACGATTCTTGCTTTTGTCTGGCAATTACAGTTGAGTATTGTAAGTACAGTAGGTGCAGTAGATGCTCGGGCCTCCCCAGGCTTGTCGCAAAAGTAACGAGGGGGGGGAGGAAAACCAAAGAAACGAACCCCTCCTTCAGGTTGTGAAATCGGAAGATACAGCGAGGCTCACACCTGCACAGCATTGCGATCGTTGGCCCCCCAGCCGAACATTGCCGTAGCTTCACACCCTAAGCTCTTTTTCCTCCCCCCCGACCAGCCTGGCCTGTCTGGCCATCCCTGGAGCACATGTGCACAAGCACCACTGACTTCGGCACCTCGATCACTCACAGCACTTCAGGCCCAAAAGAGTGACAGTCAGAAAGAAGGAAAGACCAGATCACCACAACCCCTTCCCCCTCCCCTGGGACTGCATGATGGCCCATGCGCGTGCTCAATCCCCCATCGCATCACACATCTGCCTGCTGCGTGGCCAGGGCACCCCCTCCCCTTTCATCTTGCCCCAGCAGCCAGGTGGTACAACTCGATCCTCAGATCAGGCACGCGCAGATAGATGTAGGGCGAAGGGCCGCTCTCGCTGCTAACGTGAAGCAGAATCCACATCCAGCAGTGTGCTTGCTTCTGGGCCCCCCCTCTCCCTCCCTCTCCACAGGCAGATTCGCCAAATCTCGTATCGACTAACCTGACGCTTAACGGAGAGTACGACACGGGGGTACCCCTTCGTCGTCCTCCCTCCTTCACCGAGGGGGGGTTCTAGGCTCCCACAACGTTGTCTTCCCCAGATCCAGGCCTCACTCACCGCCGGAGACTCAATGCCAGCTTTCCCTCTTTGGGGAGCGTCAAATGGGCGTCCCGGACGAGGAGAGGGGGAGTGGCCCGCCACAAGTGTCGGAGAAGTGGCCGCTGAAAGATGGACCGCGGGGCCTGATTGGACTGGGGCGAACCCCTGAGACGAGTCATCCCAGCGAAATGTCATCCAATCGTCCCGGGGGCGCTGTGAGTACGGGCTGGGCATGTGGCTGGTGCGTCTGGGTCTTGTTGGGGTCTCGGGTTCCAGGTTTTGGGGAGAGAGGAGGGGGGGGCTTCACCAAGTACGAGAGGGGGGTGGGGGAGGGATGATCGTCTCGTGATGGAGTGCAGAAGGGGGGTTTCGTCTTGGGTGCCTACAAGTTTGGGAGGTAAACTGCGGTTGTTTGGGCGGAATGGGCTACTGATGGGCTTGTCATGCGAAGGGTAAAGGGGGGTCTATTGTTGAGTGAGTCGTTCCAAGTGAAGCATTTGCTCTCATGCCCCAGTCCTCGAGATCACAATGGGCCTTTGGCCACACTGTCACATGCCAGAATGCACTTCGAGTGTCTTGGACCCCCCCCCCTCACGCTCTGCTCTGCGCCTGCGCCACATCTTTTGCCCCCCTGTTCAGCGTCGATGATCGCCTTCAGGGATTACTCAGCTGGGGAAACGATGCAGACTGTGGCTTGAACCGAAAGAGCCGAGCTGGGAGGGGCGTTCAATAGCAGGGGATGCATGGCTTGCTAGCCCTGTGCTCTCTCTCTCTCCCTCTGTCCCAAAACTGATAAGTCATCAGCTCGCGCAGGGCGTTCTTTGTCTCGCTCCCGGCGGAAAGCAGCACCACACCAAGTCATGAATCTCGCGATGCGCAAGCACTGCATGCATGCCGAGGCCGACGAAAAGTGGCCTGACGAGAAAACCTTGTTTTCTTGTTGTTTTTGTTCTGGTGTCCTTGACTTGGTTCAGCATGGGAAGGAGGCACTGCTCAGCTCAGCAAGGGTTTTTGTCGGCGAAGTGCGTGACTTTGTCTCTCGCGAACCCGTCTCCGGCAGGGTGCCTCTGGCATGGCCCATGTGCGATGTGACGCATTGAGCAGTGTGCACGTCCGGGTTGGTGGGTTGATTCACGGCCTCGCCGGATGCACTGCATTTGGGTGCAACGCGTGCGTGCGTGGCCGACGGGGTTTTGTCGGGCGGGTCCGGGTTTGTGGGGGGGGGGACCGATGTTGCGGTTGGCCTCCGAGCACAGGCGATAAGCGAGGAGCTATTCTTATCACCGCTGGTGGGGAGCTCGGGGCCTGTCATGTGGCTTGCGAGTTGAGCTGGTTCACGATGCTCGTGACGGTAAGGGTACTGCCTGCAGAGCTGAAGCCTCCTTAATTGCGATTGTGATTCGGTGTATGCTATTGGGGTGATCAGCAGTGGTACTCAGAAGGCGAGTCCTGTTGCGCGGCAAATGAGCGATTCCTTGCAGACAGCCTGTAGACGATGTACAACTGAGGTGCTTGTAAAGGACAGCATTCAGCAGTAACTGATGCTTGATTATTCAATTCACATACCCAACACCATGGATACCAGCTACTTTCCTAGTAAGCCCATCTTACTCAAAATACGGTGATTCGGGCTGAAAAGCATGGAACTACCTTACTCCGAGCAAGGCTATGTCAAATGGCCCCAATTGCACGAGCAAGTATTCGCATGGCCTTCATTGCATACCCCCACCCGACTTTCAACGACTGAATTAAAGTTGAAGCGTAATAAACACTTAATTAAGCGATAGTCTTGTCATTTTGGAGAGCCCGTCAAAGCAAGAATGTCACATGCCGGCGGCTGGCTGAGCAGCACTAGCTGGATTGTTATGCCCGAGGCTATGAAGCGACTGGGTGTGGTACAGTCGTGAGCTCCGTCATGAAGCATGATTATGTGCAAGGATCACGATATGCCATGCTGCATCCGGGTCGGACTTGCAAATTACGACTAGAGAGACTAAATGTCATTGTTATTGTTACCAGGCTGTGGCGTAATCAGTCGACCCCTCAAGTCTTCATGAAGATTAATCAGTAATCGAAGCTACAGTCTGAAAGAGCAACCGACTGCCTTCCAGCGATTTGTGACAATGCTGACGAGGCACAGGATGTTCTATGCCGCGATCAAGGTTGACTTTCATTCTTACAGGCGATGTCACTAGGCAGCCTAGAGGAATGTGCATCGTCGGCGGAACAACGAGGCTATCTCTGGCGGCTGACCCAGGCAACCAATTTTTTTTTTGGACAGCTTTCGAAGTGGATAATTACTCTCATTGCTGGTCAAGCATCGGACAGGTGGTAACAGCTTGGAGCCTTCCGGCGTCGAGCGTCGGGCGTCAGGCGTCGAGTCTCGAGCACCAGAAGCGCAAATAGGCGCCGGCCAAGACGAGATCCTTCAGCCTACCGCTGCCACCACGGCTGCGTTTCATCAAGCGCACACCGTCTACCCAGTCAATCAACACCCTCCCGAAATACCAACCTTCATCATAATTCATAATGCACCTTCTGAACCCCCTCCAGACCGCCTGCGGCCGCCAGGCGTCAAGGACAGCAGAATCCTGTCGCTTACACCAGAGGGATCAGACCCGGCGCCTACACGCGCTCGTGCGCTGCCAATCCCCCCAACACCACACTCTCATTGGGCTCGCTAACCGCAAAGGCGCATAATCAAACATTCCTCCCTCGGGCGTGCACCAAGCAACGACATGCGAATCCGAGAATCCTTCCAGCCTCGTCAAATGAGCCTGCATCTACCGAGCCAGATTCCCGGACCCCAAGCTAGCCTACCCTTCCTTACCAAGCTAGGTATGAACGCCAAGTGTCAGTCGTGATCCAGATTTCTAGCATTCCAGCCCATGACGCGTAAAAAAAGCCTCCAAGAACAGCCGCCCTCTCGGCATCTCAGAGCCCGCCCATCTGAACCCCGATCCCAGGGATCCGGTCACCCGTGGCGTATTAGAGCGACCGTTCGGTGCGCGCGGAGGTGCCACGCTACATCAGAAACCACCGGCGAAACGCAAAAACATACGAACCACCCTGCCGCAACGGGGGAAACCCCAAGATTCAAGCTCACCTTAAAATGGTGAGACCTCGGGGGGGTCTTCTAACCCATCTGCCATGCTGTGCGCTTCCGGGCTGCTGCAGCTGGCGTCTTCCGGGTCCGCCGTGCTGGGGAGCCCCCCCCCAACCCGGCCGCTTGCGGAAGGGTGGAGTAGGGGGTGTACGGTACGGTGTCTGGGGGCCCGGTCACCCATCCAACGGATGCGGGAGGGGCTTCTTTTGTCTCTCGCTCCTCTTGCTCCTTGCGGCGGAGGGCAGAGGCTCTGCCTGCGTGCACGTACTAGAAGGATGGAGAGAGAAATTGGATTGGGAAAGAAGGACGGCGTCGGGGAGTCGGGGCCCAGGTGCGCGGTTCTGGGACCAGGTCTCGGCAGATGCTAGGGTGTGATTGTCCGTGATGTGTTGATGATGCTGCTACGTGTGATGCATAGCTCTGTGTGCGCTGTGCTATTCATCGGTGCTTTGCTGTGTCTGCCCTACCGATGGCGTGACGTGTGTGTGGTGCTGGATGCGGGTGTGCTGTTTGCTGGGGACTGTTGTCGACAAGCATTCCTCCCGTTGTCCGAGGGAAGCACTCCGTTGGGGAGGCACTATCGTTATTACGATGCATCTCACTCTACCACGAGGCATGAACCCTGGCCGTTGTGTCTCTCCTGGTATCCTCCTACAACCTTGTCAGCCTTGAAGGGTCGGAGAATTGGCCAACAGCCAGACAGACAACCCACCCGCCCACCCACAACGACGACCCATCTCGTACGCTCACCTCGTGCTCCCCCAGACATGCCATCCAACCACTCGGGAAAGCCACGCGCCACCACATGGCTCTCCGCTCACCACATAGCTTCCCTCCCCCGAAACCGCCAGCGACCGAGTCAGGAGAGTCCAGGTCCAGGTCTCACCACGCTCGCCATCACACACGAGCAAAGCACACTCCCACGCCGGTCCGGGTCACATAAAACCCCCGGCCCTAAGTTGACCATGCCGAAGACAGAAAAGCCAAGCAGAGAAGAACAATGGAAGGCTGGACCCCGAGTGCCCATCGCCCACACAGGCACCACGTCAAAGAAAGAAACAAACACCCCCTTTCCCCGTTCCCCCTTTTTTTTCTCGCCCAAAGAAAGAAGATCCTCCACCGAAACGAAAAGACCCAAAAGACCCCCCTCAAGCACCACATTTCTCCCTGCTCGTACGGCACTTTCCGCCAACGCTATGCAGCCGCACATGGCAACGATCCGCCTCACGCTCTAGCCCCAGGCCCAACCGCTTCCGGACCGCCATAAGACCACTTTGTCCACGCCTTCGCTCCCAGTGACGCCTGCCACGCTTCCGGGAGCCTGGACCGCGGGGTCCCAGATGCCATGTTGCTGCCCCCCCTATCAGAAAGAGAGGTGCCTCGGAGCGGGGAGGGGGGGCCTGGTGTGGTCTCAACGTGAATGGGGCAATCTTGAAACTGAAACGGGGCCAACGATACCAGATGCATACATATAAACACGTCAGGGGCCGAGAAGGGCAATTGATATTCTTGTCTGGTGAGTTAAACTGGTGAATTGTCCAAGTGGACCTCACATTGCGTTCGCGAAGAGCGGAAAAGGGGTAGAGGGCAGGTGGGAGGGAATAGTTTTCTCATTTTTTCGGGAAAAAGGCTGACCATCGTATGAAAGCAAAGAACCTGTCCTGCCAAGTGCCCTCTGTGGTCCGTGTGCATCGTCTATTCTGTACATTAATGACAAAGGAAAAGGAGACAGACCTCCTCACCATGATGCCCCAACGTCGCGGAGCGAAGCGCCGCATGTCCGTACTGGCATGTGCCGGATGCCGGATGCTGCTCGCTGAAACCCCTTTTCCCTTGCCTGCCTATTATGTCGGGCACAAACCATACTGTTGTCGAGACGCCTGCTGTACAGATGACCAAAGTGTCGAGCGGTCCCTTTGCTCCTCCTCGCATCACAGGGGCCCATCCGCGCGTCGTATTTTCCATTTCGTGTCAAGGTCGCATGAGCGAAGCACTTTGTTGCTTCGCTCGGCTTGTAGAATACTGCTGCCGCCCCCAAGGATGCGACAAGCCAGAAATATATCAGGGGTATCCAGAAGCCAGAGTAAAGAATGCCTTCCAACGTCACTGGAAACGGGGTGAATATCTGCGTCTGCGTCTCACTTGCCCATGCTTCTCAGGCCCTCATCTCATGTTCTGGGTCTTCAATCATCCCCGCTAGATGCGCAGGATGCGCCTGCTATTGCCGCTTGGGTAGTTGGGTCGCTTCTAGTGGTACCCATTGGTGCGAGCGGGCTGTTGCTGGGCGGCGGGGTAGGTCTCGAAGTACGGGTGGTTGCAAGACTGCTTAGCAGAGATGCGGCTCGCGGGGTCGTAGATGAGCATCATCTCGAGCAGCTCGAGGCCGACCGAGTCGAGGTTGGTGCACAGCGGCAGGCGCTCGTCGCGGATCCACTTGGGGAAAGAGCTCTTGAAGTCGGCGTACGAGGTGACACCAGGCCAGACATCCTCGGTGGGAGTTCCAAGGGCGCTATTCCATGTCAGTGGTTATTTCGGGATGGCAAGATACCAAGGGGGAAAGGGCTGCTGTTTACCGGAAGATCTTGAAGATCTCGTCAATCTCAGAGTCGCCAGGGAAGAGAGGCTTGCGGGTGCACATCTCGGCGAAAATGCAGCCGACAGACCACATGTCGACGCCGGTGGAATATTGACGACCGCCGAGCAGAATCTCGGGGGCGCGGTACCACAGGGTCACGACCTCGTGAGTATAGGTGCGCAGGGGCACGCCAAAGGCGCGGGCGAGACCGAAATCGGCGAGCTTGAGGTTGCCCTCCTTGTCGATGAGCAGGTTCTGGGGCTTGAGATCGCGGTGGAGAATGCGGTGGGAGTGGCAGTAACGGATGCCGTCGCAGAGCTGCCACATGAACTTTTGAATGACGGCCGGGCCAAGACCAAGACGCGAGAGGACCTCAGAGGAGCCCTCAGGCAGGGCCTTGCCACGACCACCATCCTTGACGGGCAGGGCCTCCATGTACTTCTTCAGATCGAGATCGAGGAACTCGAAGACGAGGTAGAGCTTGTGGCCGTCGGAGTGAACAATGTTGAAGAGGCGGACAATGTTGGGGTCGCGCATCTCCTTGAGCAGGGAGATCTCGCGAATGGCAGTCGAAGGGACACCCTCATCCTCGGCCTCGAGGCGAATCTTCTTGAGGGCTACTATGCGGCCTCCATTGAGGAGATCGCGAGCCTTGTAGACGACACCGTAGGTGCCTGTGCAGCAGGTCAGCAAGGAGCAGAGTGACGGCCAAGGGAAGGGGGTGCGTATGGCAGCAAGGGCAGGCGGTCGTACCTTCGCCAATCTTCTCGAGCTTCTGATAGTTCTCCATTGTGTATCAACTGAACAGGATGCGTATCGTGATAATCGGCAAGGGCCTTGTCGTCCGAGAATGAAATTGATCGTCAAGGCTGTCAGGGCGGCGTCGGGGGAAGTGGGGTGAAGGCGTTTGCAGGGGCGTTGAGGGCGAGGTGAGGCGCGCGTCGTGGTGGGACGAGGGGCAACGAGATTACGGGACGGGGGGGTGACGACGGGTATCTATGGAAGAAGAAGATCGGGCGGCCGAATGTGACGTGGTCTCAGCTTCAATCCATGGGCGAGAAGAAAGTGCAGGTGGGGGGTTTGTGATGGTCGTGATGTCGTGCAGGTCCTGTCTCGTTAGTATTGTCGTTTTGGGGAGGGAGTTGGGCTTAGTTGGCGGTGTGGGAGTTTGGTGGTGTTTCGCTCGTGTTGTCGTCCCTTTCGTTCAGGTCGTCGAAATTGCTTTGCTGACCGCAAAGTGCATGGCAGCAGCCCCCGCCCTGCATCAGAGGTGCGTCCACTAAGTGCCCCAGAGACAGCGCCCAGGGTAGCGTCGTTGCTGTTTACAGTGTTTACAGTGGAGGCGGGGCCCTCGAACGAAAACAAGACTCGACGCAGGGACTGGTCGACACGACACGCGCCCAAGTCGCCCTGATTCAGCTCGCGTTGTGGCGGGGCCGATGCGATCGGTGGGTCCCAGAGCCTTATCGGCCGTGCTTCTCTGTTGTGATAAGACTTGCTGAGCCACAACGAGGGGTACGGGTGTACTTTTTTCTTGGGGTCCGGGAAGGAAGGTCCTCTATCTCGTTCTGGCTGTGAGACGACTCGCGATTCGGTGGGCAGATCACAGATGACAGAAAAAGAAAGACCCGAATCTCCTCACCGTACTGTAATACAGGGGGTATTCGCCGGCCGCCTTATTGATGCCGAATCACTGCACCTCTAAACTCTTTTCATGAAAAAAAGACGGCCAGCGCATGACCCCACCATGGCGACCATTACTGAGCTCGACGCTCATGAACAGCCATCCGAAGAAATGAGGGCCTCCTGGAAGAGCTATTCCAAGTTGGAGGCCTTCCACTTGCGCAACCACCCAGACATTGACGACCCCAGGTCTGAGGCACAGGCAAAAGACTACAAGGTCGCCGGTGTCATCGCCGCCGAAAAGGTGGCCAGCGCTTTTGCATCAGTCCACCCCGAGCCGATCGACCCTTCGACAATACGGGATGTTCCCATTCTATACCACCCATTGCTACCAGGTCAGTGGGCAAAGTTTCCTCGCCGCCTCTTCGCGAAACTGACTGCCCAAAGGCCTCCTCATCGTGCCCGACCTGGTTCCCCCAGCCGTGCAGAAGTCCCTCATCTCCCTCATGGTCCATCGTGACCTGAGCGTCCGCCATCACATGACAAACATGCATCCCTTTTACGAGGTCCCCTATCGTCAAGACACGGACGAAGACAGGTCCTTCTTCTCATACCCGCCAGACCCAGCACCGATATTCACACCCAAGGACCCCGCTGTACACAAACCCCTCTCCATCAAGCAGGTTCTTGACCGCCGCCTGCACTGGGTGACCCTCGGCGGACAGTACGACTGGACGAACCGCATATACCCCGGCGAGGAGCCCCCTGTCTTCCCGCCGGACATTGCAAACTTTCTCGAGGATCTCTTCCCCGACACGCGCGCGCAGGCGGCTATTGTCAACTTTTACACACCAGGCGACACGATGATGATGCACCGCGACGTCAGCGAGGAGACGGACAGAGGGCTCGTGAGCTTGAGTTTCGGGTGCGACGGGCTCTTCATGATTGCGCCCAATGGCGTGGGCGCCATTCCAGACGAGGTCAAGGCGCAGGGCAAAGAGTATCTGCTACTGAGGCTGAGGTCAGGGGACGCCATCTACATGACGCAGGAGGCGAGATTTGCATGGCATGGTGTGCCCAAGGTGCTCAAGGGAACGTGTCCAGAGTGGCTGCAGGACTGGCCGGCTGAGGAGGGAAAGTATGAGGGCTGGAAAGGATGGATGAAGAACAAGCGAATCAACCTGAATGTGCGACAGATGCGGGAGTAGCACAGTGGATGCTAGGCGTTATTGGAGTTACCTAGCATGAGGACCATGGCGACCAGTCTTCGTCATTGGCGAATATAATGAGCATGAGCGATGGTACAAGGAGCATGTTTGCCACGTTGAGACCGACAACGCGGTGAGCCAGACCATCCTTCACAAGCGTCCGGAACAATGCCATTGTACAGCTGTGGAGATATCTCGGTATCAAGTATCAACGTCTGAGATGTTAGATCTTTCCGTCCAATGAGGGCATGATGATTCCAACCCCTAGTCGGGTGTCCTCACGAGGAATTTCGCTGACAAAAGCGGCTGACGGACATCCCGCATGCGACCACGTGACCTGAGACATGAGCCCCACGGAATTTGGGGGTCCTCGGGGGCTCCTCCCTCGCACCCCAGCATTCCTCTAGCCGGTTGCGGCCTAGCGGGAATTGCGTGATCTCGACGTTTTGCGCTGGGAAAGAGTCTTGGCCACTGACAATGTCCGACTTTCGCAGCGAGAACCACCAAAGCCTCCTAGCACGCCATCATGGACCATGAAAAAGTTCATCGCCCACCCATGCCTTTGCCCGAACGGAGCTCGTTTCCGGTAAGAGGACGAGGGTGAGAGTGGGTTTGTGGAGTGCAGACCAAAGCTTCTCCGGTGCGATTCCCGGCCGCTTGCCTCTTGATTAATCGACTGGATCGCGTCTGGGCCTTTTTCTCGACATCTTTTTCCTCTCACCTCTTTGTCCCTCTCTGAACCCTCTCTCATCTGGACTCTAAATCTTCTAGAGACCTACAGAGTCTTTCAGGTCTGAGTTGCGTCGTTGCTTCTTGACACCCAAGCAAAGTCGACAGCTCCGAGTCTGCTTTCTCGCCATTCCCCCTCCACCTTGGGTTTGGTTGTTGTATGCAAATCACTTTTCACTTCCTGTTCGAATTACTTCGTCTTCAGGTTCCAGGTCTCTGCTACCAGATCGAGCAGCAAGCCTCGTTTCTTGTGCTCTACCTCGCCTGTATTCTACTGGACAGACTAGCCATCTCTGTTCTTCTTTCTCGTCCCATACCGGACCTCGATCTTACACCCATCAAGGACCATCTCTCGCCCGACATCATGTCTCCCGCACAAGACGCTCCTCTCAAGGAGAAGACCTCGTCCGCCCTGCCCTTCGGCCAGCAGGTCTCGCTCGCCTCCGTGTCGGGGCCGACCTATGTCACTGCTCAGCTGCTTGTTCAGCAGGTCGCCTACCTCCTCTCCGACAAGATCTTCAGCTACTCGGCCCCCACTTTCGACCTTGATGTCGCCGCCCGCGCTTGGGCTGAGGCCAAGGAGAAGAACATTTACGGTGAGCACACCGATGTTGTTCAGCTCCAGACGAGGACCGGCGCCGGCGCCTTCGCGCTTGGCTACATGTTCAGCCCCGATTTTGACATGTCCAAGCGCCATGTGCCTCAGACTCTCCTGGCTCCCAGCCTGAGTCTGAAGAGCCTTCGCGGTGCTCTCGACCAGCTGAGCCTGCTGTACGGCGTTGCCTCGCCCTTTGTCGCCCACATCGCTGCCCTCGACTACGATGCCCACAACGGCCTCCTCCCCGAGTACGAGACCGCCCTGCGCACCGCCGAGGAGCTTGGTCTCGGCCTCGTCTCCAGCACCAGCGCCTACGAGACCCAGCACATGGCTCTCTTCGCCACCCTCATGGCCGCCGTCATCCCTACTCTTCACGTCTACGACGGCGTCAGGCTCGCTCGCGAGACTTCGCGCGTTGTTGATGCGCTCAACAAGAGCGGCGTCGCTGACATCTACAACAAGCTCACCGATGGCTCCGTCGCTACCGAGGAGCGTGAGGCCATCTCCTCCAAGGTCAAGAACCTGCTGAGCATCGTCAACCGTGAGCTCGGTAACGGCGAGGACCAGGAGTCCAGCCACACTGCCCTGCTCGCTACCTTGATGACTGCTCTGACCCCTACCTTGGGTGTCGATGAGGGTGTCAGGCTCGCCAAGGAGACCATGAAGGCTTCTGGCGCTCTGAACAACAAGAAGGGCGTTGCTGATACCTACAAGAAGATCTCCAATGAGGTCGCTACCCTCAACAAGAGCCTCGAGGATCCCGACAAGATCGTCGAGCTTCTCAGGCTCTTCAACGAGGAGCTCGGCACCGAGTACGAGCTCTTCGAGTACCACGGCCACAAGCAGGCCGAGACTGTCCTCGTTGTCTTTGGCAGCGTTGAGGCTCAGCTCGCCAAGCAGGTCGCCGGTCGCCTTGCTGCTGACGGTGCCAAGGTTGGCACCATTAACGTGCGCGTCTATCGCCCCTTCGTCGAGGAGGCTTTCCTCAAGGCCATCCCTGCCTCGACCCAGCGCATTGCCGTCCTTGGCCAGGTCCGTGACGAGCTCGCCGTCAATGACGCCACGGTTCTGTCGACTCTCTACACCGATGTCCTGACCAGCATTGCCTTCTCTGGCAAGTTCCACCAGGACCCTGTTGTCTCTGACGTCAAATACGCCGCCTCCGAGCCCCTGACGCCCCAGAGCGTCGCCGACATTTTCGGCAAGGTTTCGGGCCACGGCGCTGCCGCTAAGCGCTTCCCCTCGCTTGTCCACGCCAAGCAGTACACTTTCTGGGACCTCGACAGCTCTGCTGCCGCCAACTCTCCCTTCGTCATTGGCAACCTCCTCTCGCGCGAGTCCACCAGCAACGTCTACGTTAGCGAGCAGTACGACAACCTCGTCCAGGGCGGTGTTGTTCGTACCGACATTCGCAGCTCCAAAAAGACCATCGATGCTCCCTATGCTATCGAGGACGCCGATGTCGTTGCTGTTGGCGAGGAGAAGCTGCTGCGTGACATTGACATCCTCCAGGGTGTCAAGGAGGGTGGCAAGCTCCTTGTCAAGCTTCCCAAGTTCAAAGACGAGGATGTTGAGAAGCGTATCCCCGCTTTTGTCCGCAAGTCTGTTCGCGAGAAGGGCGCCGAAATTTACATTCTCGATCCCGCTCAGTCGGCTGCCTTCGATGAGGACGAGTTGGCTGCCAGCATTCTCTTCGAATTTGCTTTCCTTGAGGTCGCCCACGCTGACATCTCCCGCGAGGATGTTGCCCGCTCGCTCCTGCCTGAGGGCTCTTCGCCTTCGCTCCAGGAGATTCTCGATGCTCTCGATGTGACGCTTCGCAAGTTTGATCTTCCCAGCGAGACAACCGAGCTTCCTGCCGACCACATTTGGCCCTCGCTCCCTGCCACTATCAAGACCAACAGCTTCGCGCCTGCTAAGGACCTCGTGGCTGACGAGGTTTCCCGGCTTGTCGACTGGCAGGCTGCCGCAAAGGGCCTCGCCTTCAAGGAGGCGTATGGCACCAAGGCGACCCTGCGCCCTGAGCTTTCTGTCAAGACGCACACCGTCACCGTCAAGGAGAACCGTCGCCTTACACCGGAGACATACGACCGTAACATTTTCCACATTGAGTTTGACCTCGGCGACTCTGGCGTCACCTACAAGATCGGCGAGGCTCTCGGCATCCACGCCGAGAACGACGATGAGGAGGTCCAGGCCTTCATCAAGTGGTACGGGATTAACCCGGATGAGATTGTGCAGGTGCCCTCGCGCGAGGATGCCGCCGCTCTCGACACTCGCACTGTCTACCAGGCCCTCAAGCAGAACATCGACGTGCTTGGCAAGCCTCCCAAGCGTTTCTACGAGGCCCTCGCCGAATTCGCTTCGGACGAGAAGGAGGCTCAGCAACTTCGCGTCCTTGGCGGCTCCGAGGGTGCTGTCGACTTCAAGAAGCGCTCCGAGGAGGACACGCTCACCTACGTCGATGTCCTGCAGGAGTTCCCGTCGGCACGCCCCTCGTTCCACGACCTTGTGCGTATCGTGGCCCCGCTCAAGCGCCGTGAGTACTCGATCGCCTCCGCCCAGGCTGTCACCCCGAACGCCGTCTCTCTCATGATCGTTGTCGTCGACTGGGTTGACACTCGCGGCCGCACCCGCTGGGGTCATGCCTCGCGCTACCTGTCCCGCCTTCCCGTCGGCACAACCGTCACCGTCTCGGTCAAGCCCTCGGTCATGAAGCTCCCTACCTCCGCCAAGGCACCTCTCATCATGGCTGGTCTCGGTACCGGTCTCGCCCCCTTCCGCGCCTTTGTCCAGTACCGCGCCATGCAGAAGGCCCGCGGCGAGGAGATTGGCTCCATCCTCCTGTACCTCGGCTCCCGCCACAAGCGTGAGGAGTACCTCTACGGAGAGGAGTGGGAGGCTTACCAGGACGCCGGTGTCATCACTCTGCTCGGTGCCGCCTTCTCTCGTGATCAGCCCCAGAAGATTTACATTCAGGACCGCATGCGCGAGAGCATCAAGGACATTGTGCAGAGCTACATCCGCGACGAGGGCAGCTTCTACCTCTGCGGCCCCACCTGGCCCGTACCCGACGTCACCGACGTGCTCAAGGAGGCCATCGCCTACGAGGGCAAGCTCACCGGCAAGAAGGTCAACCCCAGGAACGAGATTGAGAAGCTCAAGGACGAGGGCCGCTACGTGCTGGAGGTGTACTAGATGTTGATCTGCATGTGAAGCAATTTACTCTTGCTCATTCATTTTCTTGGTCATATTTTTTTAATCCCCTGTCACATCATTCTACGTAGGATATTTCAACAAGCCTGCATACAGACTCAGATTCAATAATGTTTTAACATGTGATTACGTGACAAGCTCGACGGGTAGGGCCTTCTCTTGATGCCTTGATCTCTGTGGCGATCACACTAGGCTCCTCTAGAAGAAACCATTGTATAATTTCAATTGTTATGAGACTTATTGGCATGCAAACGGCTAAGGAATGGGTGTAGTACATATAGGAGGTAGACAGCGTACAACGTGCTGCCTAGCGCAGAAGCAGTTTTCGAGACGCCCAAGGAGCGATCTTGGTCCTGATGTGCTTTTTGTTGAATGGGCGGATCAGCCTGCATTCTCTCAGATTTGCGGCAAGCCGTGATTCAAACTGCGGATAGAACTGCGAATTACTACTTAGCCTGTCGTAAACATCTTTCAACAGCATTTCACCAATCTGTTTGCTCTCCGGGGCGGGCGATGATTTGTCGCCAATCCGTATCCATGATAAGGCACATTTGTTGGACAACCGCCGTAACAGAGATGCCTTGACTGTCGGGAGGGGGCAGGTATATTCCCAGTAAGTTTTCAAGATGCATGGTGCCGCTTCTTGGAGGTGAGTCGCCACTGCGGTCGAGACTGTAGAACATATCCCACACTGCGCCTTGGTATCCTGTCGGATCTCCCCCTCCTCTCGCATACGCGCGAATGCTGTTGCCGGTTGCATGTCAGCTATGTGGTTTTCACGGCAGCATCTCGTATCAACTTACCAGTACGCGTTATTGAACGAGATGAGTTTCCTCACGTCCACAGTCTTCAGCCATTCGAAACTTTCACCCCAGACATAGGCAACAATGAGCCACTCTCCAGTCATGAAACGGGGGTCTTTCGTGTCCGCCCTTTGAGAGAAGACGATGCGCCGGCCCACGAAGTACGAGTTGCAAAAAGGCCCAACAAGATCTTGGCAGCACTGAGGTTCCTTCCCTTCCTGTCGATGTGATGAATGCGTCAGAAAAGTTTCCTCATCGTCTCTGATCTGGTAATTTTGCCACAGCCTTAGGGTCTCATCATGTCGATTGATTTGTGTGACGACGTGCTGGCATGTCAAAATTCTGAGGTGGATGGCCCAAGGAGAATATGGTTGCCGGCTGGGGTGATGAAAGTTGTCGGCCACATGATAGGACTCTGACAGCATGGCCCAATCGCGGATCGGTGGTACATGCGAAATGTTGGGCAGGAAAAGATTGGGAAGGCTGAAACGCAGGCCGAAACGGCGCCTCACCGACAGCCACCAGGCAATCCGGCGGTTTTTCACCTCCATGTCTCCGAGGAGTCGAATGTTCTCATCCTCGTGTTGGGGCAATTTGCAGTAATATAGTGCTTCTGGGTAGTGTCTCATAAATTCTTCCTCTCCCGGTATCTCTCCTGTTTGGAGGACCGCAGGCTGATAAGGTGGGGGCGATTGGTCGGGTGGCATCGTGAACTGAGGCTCTGGGCGGAAATGGCGTGGAGACCAAGTGCATGCTACATAGGTTGATATAACACAGCCTTCTTTATATGATTTGGTTTCAGTTTCTTGCGATTGCGTTTACATATCGTCACAAACCTTTGTATCCAAGTAGCAGCTCTCAAGGTGGTGGCATCTGGATGCAGAAAGACAATCAATTCATCGCCACAAACGCAAAGGTCCCTCGGCCACCAATCATTCGAGGCAGATTCTTGGAACGCTGTCGAGTCTTTCGCCAAGCAGTCTCGTGATGTGTGACACGTTTTAATGAAGTTGATATTTTCCTAACCAGACCACAGCTTTTGCAGTTACCTAGTCAGGAGTAGCAGACATTCTAACGTTGGCCAATGTTCGAATTGCTACAAGGCCTGATCCATGAACAGAAGCATTCTCTGTAGCCAGAACTTGAGCATGAACACATCAGTATCTTGCTCGCGTTAATTGCTGGGGAACAAAATATTGTTCAGCACAGGCCATGGACGAGTGGCATCATGGGTGGTTGGTTGACTGATTAAATGTGGACAGAGCCCGGGAAAAAAGAAACTTCCGATCGGGGAATTGAACCCCGGTCCCCGGCGTGACAAGCCGATATCCTAACCACTAGACTAATCGGAACTGGATACAGGAAGATTTCCTAAATGGTATTATAATTCATTGCTCTAACATGATCGACCCTTTGTGGAGCCAAACGCTTCCCTCACAATCATCATATTTATCTGTGAAGAACTTCTTCTCCTCGCTCAGCAGACTCTCCGGGTGCGTGGCGCATTCTCTTTGGGCGGTCTCACTTCACAGTATCTGACAAGTGACGAGACGCCAACGCGCCACCCCTGAGAGATGTATCACCTCTCAAGTTGGCTGCATGGCTATCATTTAGTTGCGTGTCCTCCACTTGAAAGAAAAGTGAGCGTGAATTTCCACATTTCAGCTGACCGCTGATTTCTTGACCGCATACTCAGTCCATCCCTTTGTCTTCTTGGTTTCAGGCGGAATACAACAATATGGCTACACCGTGAGATCGTCATCCAGGCTGGGCGATTACGGGCGCTTTGGCGCCTCCTGACTGCCAGTGATCGGCAATACTATAACATCATCTCCCGTATCTGGATGGCAATGAGCTCCTGATCCCAAGGTCTTCTAATCCAGCTTCAAAAGCACATACGTTGCCAGTAGCTGCCTCAATGCTCGAAACGGTCGTTGAAGTTGACGAGAATGAGTATTCGGCGAGGGACTCCGTCTCGACACGGGGGTCCGAGACGCGCATGCTTGAGAGGGGAATGGACGCACTCGCAGCAGCAGTACAAGGTTGGTCTTAGTAACGTCCCAGTTGTATCCTGATGCTGATCTGGGCTTTGACAGCATTCCACGATGGTGATTTGGGTCGACCACGCGAGAGCGACCGTATCCGCAAAGGATCGATCCCCAAGCCAATTCATTTGAGATCTTCCAGACCGGCAAATCTGGGGCAAACTCAAAATAGTATTGGCCGTCGAGATTCAGTTGTCTCACGACTGCCACCGTCGGAGCAGGCAACTCTGGCCTGTGGCAGCACCTCAAATCGCCTTAAACCCGACTCCAGCGACTGCAAGCATGGGAACAATACCGAGCAGAATGTCTCACAATCAACGAGATTTCGCACGTGGGAGAAAAGTCTTCTGGGCTCCCTGCGGCAGATGCGACTTGACGAAGAGAAGCGCCTCGTCGACCGACGGGAAAGCTTGCATATCGAGATCCCCGCCAGTCCTAGGTCTCCTATCGGCCGTCGACTATCAGAATTGCAGACTCCACCGTTTCCGTCTCGCTCAAATGGCGAAGATCGTGGTGCCCAGGACGGCCACGGCGGAACCCCATATGCAAGCTGCGGAGCTTATCAGCTTGTCTACGCCAACTCTACCCTGCAGGACCTTCATCATCAGCTCGACGATTCGAGGCGCTTCTTGGATTCAATGATCAAGCTCAAAGTAAAGAGTCCCGGGCCTGAGGAGAAGAAGAAGCAGGCGACAAGCACCTCCGAGACAATCATGCGGATGCTCAACCGGCTTGAGAATGCATGTGGAAGGATTCTGCGTGAACAGGAGCTATTGGCCAATGAGATGGAATCAAGAGCCCCTGACGAGAAGTGGAAGAACATGCTCGACACCGTGATGACTATGGCCAGTGTCCTTCAAGTCGAGGGCAAAGTGGGAGAGGAGGCCTAGACATCGCGAATGGTATGCAATGAATGAAGCCGAAAGACTGGATGCTATCAGTCGTAACTTACTCGTCGTACATTGCCTCTTGGACGTTGCCAATGATTCTTGCCCATGGAGGAGATAAACAGGAACAGCCTTAAACGCCGAACAAGGCAACAGTGGGCTCAGTGCCGACACGAATAGCCGCACTATGTCCAACACTACCTCGCCAATACTCACACCACTTGGGTGAGGTGAATTAAACTAACCATATATCGTCTCCACCCACACTTTAGCATTATGAACCCACCTAAGTGCCCTTCAAGAATCTCCGGTGAGGTGGCCGAGTTGGTTATGGCGCCAGGTTAAGGTCTCCTTAACAGATTTCCTAGTAGGGCAACCCGCGCGAGTTCGAGTCTCGTCCTCATCAATAATACTTTTTAGTTCTAATAATAATCTTTTACTTCGAGGGCTCAGCTACGAATTGTTTAACTAAGGTTGCTACTAGTACTATACCCCGACTAAATAAGTTAAATATAGGTATTAGATTTAGTTATTTAGTCCGCTAAATTCAACGGATTTAGTTATTTAGTCCTATTTATAAATATCTAATTTATTTAATTAATAATAAAGCTATTACGATAGTTATTAGCCTACCTAAGACCTAGATTCTATAATATTAAGACGATTCGCTATTATCGAGCCCTAATATAACCCTCCTAGCTAAATTACTCCTCGATGAAATTAGTTATTAAAGTATTAAAGCTCTTCTAGTATATTTAAAGCTATTCTTAACCTCTACGATATTAGAATTAGCTTCGAGAGGCTAAATGCCCTTTTATAATTTACCGATATTATAAATATCGCTAAGATATTAAGGGTAAACTTATTAATAATAGGATATACCTCTTAATAGCTTAATTATTAAATAATAAAGTCCTTAATAATAAAGTCCTATAAGAGATTAAAGCTAAGATATTTATTAAGCTTAGAATTAAATATTAGAACTCTCTAATACTTATTCTATACTTAATCGTCGAAGCTTATTAAGGGTATTATAGGCTAAAGGTCCTATAGCCGTTTAAAGCCGCCTTAGCTATAGTCTCTTTAAAGATTCGAGGAGGATATAGAAGGAGAGTAATACTAGCGCTCCTATTATTAATAGAGGCCTTATTATATATAATAAAGCTATATAAGCTATTCTAAACTTAATTACTATATTTAAAGCTATTAATATCTAAGGCTAGAATAGAGGATTATAATAGCTATATAGAGAGGGGACTCCTTAAGCTTTATATAATATTAATTTAATTTCTATTATATATTAATAATAGATAAATAGAAATAATAATGTAAATCTTTAATAAAAGCCTCGAAATACTATAATATATCTATATATTTATTATAGATATATTCTAGAAGTATTTAATTAATTAGAAGTAATATAAATTATTTATTTCGCTAATACTATATTTATCTATAAATATTTAAAGAAATTTACTTTTCCTATTATTAGCTATTATTATTTAGATTATTAAAAAACGCCTTCTATTCTTCTATCCTCTCTAGGATATACTCTATTCTAATAAGAACTTCTTAGAGGGTATTATAGCTCTTATCTTTATTCTATCTTTATATTTATATTATTTATCGATAAAGGGGCTTGAGGGTAATATAAAGCTTTATTAAAAGGTATTAGTCTTTAAGGAGGAGGTAATCTTTAATAGGAATTTATTTATAAAGGTTAACTTTATATATATTTCTAATTAAGAAGCTTTAGATATTACTCTTCTTCTTTAAAGCTTAATTAAATATTAAATATATTAAATTCTATTAAGTTTTATTATTTAATAATAATTAAAGCTCTATTATTATTTATTAATAGAAAAGGAACTCTTAACTTTAAATTTCCTTTATTATAATATATTAAAAGTATTTACTTTATTATAGAGAAGATCTTATTTATTTAACGATATTATAAAGCTTTCCTATTAAGCCCTTCTTCTATTAGAAGTATATATTAAACTAATATTAGGGGATTACCTAGGTCGGTAATTACTATATAGGATTCACTAATATAGTAATTACTAGGGCTAGGATTTATAGCTCTTAGGAGTACGTAATTTATAGCTTACGTAATCGGTAAATTAGATAGGTATATCTAATTTACGTAAATAGCGGTAATTTAGAGAGATAGAATTATTAATAATTATAACCCTTATATTACCTACCCTACCGATTTAGAGCTCTTAGGTATAGCTAAAGTAATGAATTAGGGTTTATATAAATAGTAAAGCCCTCTTAATACTAATTAATATTACGTTTAATATAATATAGAATAGCTAGAGCTAGAGAAGTTAGGATCGATCCTATAAATAGTAAATTCGCTATATATAAGCTTATTAATTATATTTTATAAATAATTATAAGAGTACTATTTACTTTAAATACTTTAGGACTCTTATAAGAGCTTAGTAGTAGGGAAATCCCCTATTATATAATCTATAGGAGTACTATCTACTTCGAGTACCTTAGGACTCCTATACTTAAGATTACTACCTAGGCTATATTATTAACTACTAAACCCGATAAACGAAGCTCTACGGAATAGTTAATTAGCTATAATAGAGCTTTAATAAAATTAGCGATAATAAGTTCCTCGGATTATAGTAATAGCTCTATAATAGAGCTAAAGAGCATTAAAAAGATATAATAGGAGTTCGATAGTATTCTAGAAGAACTTAGTATATTACGTTTAACGTAGAAGGTTAGGAAGGGTCTCGATATTAACTTTATCGTTTATAGAATAGAATTATAGTTCCTTAGATTATTAGATTTAATATCTATAGATCTTAAGAGCGCCTAGATCCTTAAAGTAATAAGTATATATAGGACTATAAAGGGAGTTTACCTCCTAGAAGCGTTTATCGAAGACTTCTAGGGCTAGACTAAAGAGGACTTTAATTCCTATAATATAACGATTATTTAAGCGTTAAAGGTATATCTAGTAGAGCGTAGGATCCCTCTTCTAGGAGTAGTAAATACTAAAACGTCGAAGAGACTAATCCTAATACTTTTATAGGAAGAGATACCCGATATAATAGAATCGATTATTATTAATCGGGATTTAATATTCTAAAGAGTAGAAGAATAGCGAGATTAATAGGACGATAAATAATAACCTATAAGGAATGCTTAGCTAATTTAAATCCGAAAACTATAAACGGGGAGGATAGATCCCCGATAGCCCCTAGTTCTAGGGTTATTTAATTAATAGAATAGGTAATCTAGCTAATAAGAGATTATACTTTAACGTGCATGATAAGCAAGTGGGCCAAACAAGCAAGTGGGCCACCTGACGACGAAAACGCGACCTTCTTACGTTAACCATTAATTCCTCCACCAACAACGATGTCTCCGCCCTCACAAGAACGTCAATTACAGCTTGCTCTTCAGGCTATTCAAAATGACCCAGATCTCAGTATACGCGCTGCGACAAATATCTTTGGTGTTCCCCGAATGACCTTGACGCGTCGACTACGCGGTATTACTTCGCAACGCGACAGGATCCCCCTCAATCGAAATTTGACGGAGCTCGAGGAGTTAACGATTGTTCAATACATACTTGAGCTAAATTCCCGAGCATTTCCTCCCCGGCTTTGTGAGGTTGAAGATATGGCTAATCGACTGCTAGCCGACCGCGACGCGCCGAGTGTCGGGAAGCGCTGGGCCTCAAACTTCGTCAGGCGACAACCAGAGCTTAAGACGCGTTTCTTTCGCAGATATGACTATCAGAGAGCCCAATGCGAAGATCCCGAGGCAATTCGCGATTGGTTCGCGCTCGTAAAGAACACAATCGCCAAATACGGTATCGCGGAGCCTGATATCTATAACTTCGATGAGACTGGGTTTATGATGGGCGTTATCGGGTCCGGAATGGTCGTTACGAACGCCGAAAGACGTTCTAATACGAAAATGGTCCAACCAGGAGGTCGGGAATGGGTGACAGTGATCCAAGGCGTTGGCGCAGACGGGTGGTGTGTCCCGCCGTTCATCATTATGGCGGGCAAAAATCACCTCTCAAGCTGGTACGAAGACAGCCCTCTACCTCACGACTGGGTAATCGCTACGACAGACAAAGGCTGGACAACAAATGAGAAAGGTCTAGAATGGATTCAGCATTTTGACAAGCATACCAAGCCCCGTCGGTCGGCCGGATATCGCCTCCTTATCCTAGATGGGCACCAAAGTCACCATTCCGTTGAGTTCGAGCTCTACTGCAAGGAAAACAACATCATTACGCTATGCATGCCTCCCCATTCATCTCACCTACTTCAACCTCTTGATGTTGGCTGTTTTGGCCCGCTAAAGCAGGCCTACGGTCGGCAAATTGAGAAGAAGATGAGGGCAGGTACAAGCCACATCACGAAGGAGGACTTCTTTCCCGCGTTTTTCGCAGCTTTCAAAGAAGCTATGACGGAAAGGAATATCAAGGGGGTTCAGAGGTGCTGGGCTTGTCCCAATGAGCCCCGAAATTGTGGTTTCAAAGCTGGATGTGAAGCTACGGACACCGACGCCCGTCGAGGGGGTCCCCGATACATCAGAACCTTGGGTCTCCCAAACGCCTCACAACCCGATTGAAGCTAGCTGTCAGTCAGAGTTTATTAAAGGTCGAATCGCCCGACACCAAGGAAGCTCTCCGACGTCGATTCTTAACGCTATAGACCACTTTACCAAGGGGACGCGTGGAATCATGCATCAACTCGCCCTATTGAAGTCGGAGAACCAGATCCTTCGAGACGAGAACGCGACACTCAGCAAGCGTCGGAGAGCTAAGAAAACACGTCTCAGGCAAGGAGGGAGTCTAACTCTAGGTGAGGGACAGGAGATACAAACCAATATCGAGGTTCAGGTCCAGATAAATGAGGAAACGCGTCAGAGAAGCAGTCGCCAACCAAGGGACGGGACGAAGAAACGGCGCTGCGGTGTCTGCGGCGAGCCTGGACATAATGCGCGAACTTGTCAGCTGGAGACGAGGGCTTCTGAAGAAGAGGATTTCAAGTAGTTTCAATTGATTTAAGGCGTTAGGGTTCACCGGGATGCTGCTGTCGTCGCATGGTCGTGGTCAGGTGGCCCACTTGCTTGTTTGGCCCACTTGCTTATCATGCACGTTAATCGTAAAGAAATAAAACCTTACCCCTAAATATTACTTAGAACCTATTAGCTTAATATTATATTCTATTATTATATAAATTAATAAATTTATTAATCGATAGAGCTATAATTAAATAATTCGTATCGTTCTAGAATAAGGAGAGTAATTATTCTAAGGAGATATATAATATCCTTAACGATAAAATATATATCTTTATAGACGTTTACGAACTATTATAAATCCGCTATATATAGCTCTATATATTCTTCCTAAATATACTTTTAAGGTATATATAAACTTTCTTCCTAGAATATATAAACTAGAGTATAGGAATCTATTAAATATATTTAATAATTAAATAATAATTTAATTTAGAGATTAATAGAATATAGTATTATATAGACTAGAGCTCGATAACGTTTTATTCTATAATAATAGAAGCTAATAATATAGGAAAGCTACGAATAGAAGTTCTCTAGATCCTTCTAGATAGGCTTTAGTAATATTAGAGAATACTTAATTATATATTTAAAGAAGAGATTTATCTCTATATAAATATTTTAAAGGTAGTTTAAAGCGTCCTAGAGCTAAAGATTATATTAATAAAGCTAGAGCGATCTTTTAATATATTATCTATATAGCTTAAGAGTATATTAAAGGTAGAGGAGAATATTAGAATGCTTAGGTACTTCTATATTAATAGACGTTATAGGAGCGGATATCGCTAGGCTAGTAGAAGGGGAGATCGTAGAGAGTAATTAATATATAGAATTAATAATCATTAATTATCTAGAATTCGTAAATATTAGATATATTCTAAATTAGATTATAGATCGACGAAGTACTCTCCTAAGGAGTAATAATATTCGAAAGAGTAATAGAAACGTATATAGGAAGTATATAGGGATTAATAGAAGGGATACTATTAGTTTTTAATAGTAATAGAACCTATTAAGAGCTCGGAATTAGATAATCCTATTTCCGATAAGCTAAGAGTAAACGATGCTTTTAAGTCTAATCCCGAGAACGAACTAATAAATACTTATATTATATACTTCCTAGTAAATAAATCGTTCTAATATAGAATTAAGGGGAATAGTCCGAAGGCTAAAATAATAGCTCTAATAGAATAGCTCTTTATTTAGTATTAGATTAATAGTACTTCTATATAATATAGTATTATCCTTAATATAAATATAGTATTAGTTTCTATAATAGGAGCTTTATAAATAAAGGCCCTAATAGCTCTAATACTAAGCTTAATAATTAATAAATAGGGAATAAAGGCTAGAATAAGATTTAGAATAGGAAATCCTATTTCTATAATAGAGGAGATTATTATTTTAATATTAATTAGGAGAATTATATTCTATATCGTCCTAATAAATACCCTATTCTTACTTTATATTAAAGATATAGACGATCTCGGAATCTACTTAGATAATATATATAACGAGCTAGTAAAGTATATTAAGGAGATCTAGGAGCGTATATTTATTTTTCGTAAATAGAGCTATTTATAGTTCTTCCTAGATACGAAGACCTATACTAGCTCCGGGATTATATATATAATAGGGATAGAGAGTAATAGAGTCGTATTTCTAATAGAAATAGAGCTCTAATATATTTATAAGTAGTTCGGTTATTTATTTATAGAGAAGCTATAGAACTTATTCTAGAGAATAGACTAGGAAGTAAATCGGGACGCTCTAGAGCTAATAAACCGCTTCTATTACTATTATTAGATTAAAGGGAAATCTCTATAATACTTTAAATTTACTTTAAAATTAGATATTAACTTTAATTATAAGATTTTAGTTAATATTATATATTTAAATAGAAAGCCTATTCTTTATATAATTAATATAAATATAGGATTCTAATCCGTAACTTTTATTCCTAATTTTATAATTCGTATAATATAGGAAGCTCTTAAGAGGTATTAATTAGATATATACCTTAGGCCTCTAGATATCGTAATTATTAATGCTAGAACGAACTTTACCTCTATAGAGTTTAGGGTAGAAGTATGCCTCCTAAGTATAACCTACTATTAGATCCCTATAGAGGCCTATTAATTAATCGGTAAGGTTAAGAGCTATTATAAGCCGATATATAGAGCGTATAAGATCTTAAAAGTAGAATCTCGTAATACGAGCCTAGAATTACTATTTTAAGGAGCTATAAAGGTAATAAACGATATTATTAGGCTTAATAGATTAATACCTATATTACTTATATTCAGGGCGATACCTAGGATTATTATTAACTTAGCGCTTATTACGACCTAGGTATAATACGCTAAAGCGGTTAATAAGGCAATAGCGGAGCTTTAGCGAATAGTCGCTAAGCGGAAGGTTAATAATGCTCTTAATACCTATAATAGATTAGATACTAAGTAATTATTACCGAGATTACTAGAGCTAGGAAGCGATATTCTTATATTCTGAGAATAGGAGAAATAGACCGGTCCCTATAAGGTTATATCGGTTTCTAATATAGTAATTACGGTCGAAATAGTTAATAGCTTAATAGAGTTTAGAGGAATATATATTAAGCTATATAATAGATCACTAGATTAATAAATTAGGGAGATAATAGTAATTCGAATTCTAGAGACCCTAGAACTATTTAAATATTTAGAGCTAATTCTATTACGATAATATAGGAGACCTAGGAAGTTAATAAATACTACGAATCTATTATAAGTAGCTTTTATAGATCGTAAGAGTAATACGACTAGGACTTTATAAATTAAGTACTAATTTATTATTAAAAGGGAATAATAAGGGTACGACCTAATTATTTAATTATATAATAAAAGTAGAATAATAACCCCTAGGAAGCTATTTAAATAATCCGATTAAGAGGAAATCGATTTACTCCTAGTAGCTAGAGTAATCGTACTAATTAGGAGATCTGCATTTCCTAGTATTAAGATCTTTAGATATTAGCTTATAAGAGAGGTAAAAGGCCTCCCTTAAGCTCTATATAAGAAGTTAAGATTAATAGTTTAGGGATATAGTAACTAGGAGAAGATAACCCTATTAACGTAATCGCCTACGATTATATACTATAGCTAATAACTAATCCTAGTAATTACCTTAATGCTATAATAACGTAGCTATTAGTTAATATTCTATAATATTAATTAAGCCTATACTTAGAGCGCTATAGATCTATTATATAACGTTCTCCTATATATTCCTAAGGAGCTATAATATAGATACCCCGATAGAATCGTCTTCTACGTTATAAAGCCGCTCTATAGTATCGTAGAGTTAGGTCTCTATTAGTTTATAATCTATTAGCGCTATTATAGAGAGCGCTTAAATGCTATTCTAATAGGCTACGATCCGTATTTACTTCTAACTAGAGCTAGAGAGAGCTTTAGACTAATTAGAATATAGATTAACGATACCTTTAACCTCGGAGAGCCTATATTTATATAAAAGGAATAAATAGAGCTCGAAAGCGCTAGCTTCCGGGTAAAGCCTACTTCTATCCTTAATATAGGATCTAATAGTATCTTTAATAGCTATATTATTAAAGTTAGAATTAAAGATCTTACGATTTAATAGAAAGGCTAAGGTAATCGCTTAGAGCTAGTAACCCTAGGGATAATAAGCTTAGAGTAGGAATATATCGCTTAGAGAGCTTATAGTACTTATATTGCTTTAATCTATTAATTAGAAGTAGCCTTCGATTTCTCTATTATAGCCTAAGCTAAGAACTTATAAGAGGATAACTTTAAATAGCTTAATAAATATATATAATAGTAGATCGCTAATATAGGCTATAGCCTAAATTATATACGCTTAGATCTCTTAATAGCTTAACTTTATATATTTATTAATAGCTCCTTTACTAATAATAAGGACTTAAATTTATAGATTAGATTTATTATCCTCTTTAATAATAAATATTCCTATAATTAAGAGAATACCTTTATAGTATATAGTAATATCCTCTATTAATAATCTATTAAATATAAACGGGTTATATATTTAGTTCTAGCTAGCGAGATCTATAGGATAATTAATAGCTTCGATATAGCTTATATCCTTAAATAGATACTCTAAGAGATCTATAAACGCTTAGAACTATTACTCTTATAGATAATTATCTATACTAATAGCTACTCGCTCTACTAATACCTAGTTTAATTAAGCGTAATAGTAGAGAAACGCTTAATAATAGATCTTATAGTATTATAGTAAAGCTACGAAGAATGCGAAGTTAACGACATTCGTTAAATCGCTAGAAGCGATAACCCTATAGATTTAATAATTAAAGGAACGCTAAACTAAATACTAGAAGCGCTAATAAGCTCTAACGAAGTTATAATTAGGATTAAAGGATAGATTAAATATTAAGAAAAGAATAATTAGGGGGTAAAGGTAATTAATATTAGTAAAAATATAATAAAGCCTAAAAACGAGTACCCTAGAAGTAAAAACGACGACCCTATAATTAATAAAATAATAAAGTAATCGCTCTATAAAGCGGACTAGGCCTTAGAATCCGAAGAATCTAAGTTTAATTACTCTAGCGAGTCCTACTAGAAGTAATTAAAGAGCTATAGAGCTATAGCCCGCCTAGCTACCTTATAGTTAATATTATAAAGACTATTAAGGTCCTTATTAGAATCGTTACCCTCCTTCGCCTCCTCCTCCTTAATAATTATTAATATACTTTTTACGATAATATATTACTTCTCTATATCCTATATCCCCTATTAATTAATTATATAATTAAATAATTAGGGAAATAATAGAGAAGAGAGCTTATTAGTTTATTATTCTTATTTTAGGTAGCTAAAAACTTTATAATAAGCTTAAACGCCCTAACTAGACTATAGATAATAATCGTTAGAGCTATAGATATTAGAAAATAGAGATTATAGAAGTTTATATTAATTTATAAGAGTATTTAGAAGTATATTTATAGTAATAGGAACCCTTAAGCTCTAAATCGTAATATATACTATTAGCGCTAATTTTAATTTATTTACTAATAAGATAAGACTTTAAGTACCCTAAATAGGGGATTTTACGAATATTATTATATATATATACTATATCCCGGATTAATAGCTCCTACGATTAATATTAACTAGGTTCTTACGCTTCGCTACTCTCTTAGTAGGAGGGGTAATAGGCGTAGGGGCTTTACGCTTAAGTAGTATTATCGAGGCTAGGATAAGAGAAAAAGAGAGAAAGAGAGAATAGTAAAAATAGGGATTTAGTAATCGTCGGAGCTCTAAAATAGTAAATTAAGCTAGCTAATCTTAAAAATAAAGAATCGTTATAAGGAAGAGGGAAAGTAAAAGAAATAGAATTATTATAATTTATTAATTAAATATATAGATTTATAGAGTAACGTACATGCACAGTGAGTGGGCCAGTACAGTGAGTGGACCACCTCACCTCGACCCGACAAACATTCCAACCCAGAACTAAACAAAAACATAGGAAATCAATTGAAATCACGCCCCATTACCTTATTCAGAAGATAATATAGTCATCTGACAAGTTCTCGCGTTATGGCCAGTATTTCCACAGGTGCCACAGGTCCGTTTCTTCGGTATAGCCCGAGTCGCGCGACCCGGATTCTGCCTCGTTTCCTCCCTCATCTGAACATCTACCTCCTTCTGGGCAATCTGGTCTTGTCCATCACCTAGAGTCATACTCCCTCCTTCCCTGAGACGTACTTTTTAGCTCTCCGACGTCGGCTAAGGGTAGCATTCTCGCTTTCAAGTATCTTGAGCCTTGCGTCCATTAGGACGAACTGGTGCATTATCTTGTGTGTACCCTTCGTGTATTGGTCGATAGCCTGAAGCATTGATGTTGGTGAGCTTCCCTGGTGTCGGGAGATTCGATTCTTAATGAATTCGGACTGTGAAGTGGCTTCAATCGGGTTTGTAGGAGTCTTACACACCCATGGCTTAGGGAGTCCAGAAGACGTTCCTGGCGGCGTTGGTGTCTTTAATTTCACATCCAGCCTTGAAAGGACTGCTTCTGGGTCATGGGGGTAAGTCCAGCCCCTTGAAAACCTCCCTGGATGTTTTTCTGTCATAGAATTCTGGAATGCCGTAAAAAAGCTGGGAAGAAGTCCTCCTTGGAGATATGGTTTGTACCTGCCTTCATCTTCATCTCAATTTGCCGACCGTACGCTTTCTTCAGCGGTCCAAAACAGCCGACATCGAGAGGTTGGAGTAGATGGGACGAATGAGGAGGCATACAAAGTGTAATGATCTTATTCTCCTTACAGTAAAGCTCGAATTTGGCGGAGTGGTGGCTTTCGTGGCCGTCTAGGATGAGAATGCGAAATGCGCCCGAAGTACGCGACCTTGTATGTTGGTCGAAGTGCCGAATCCAATCGAGACCAATATCATTCGTAGTCCAGCCGTTTGGAGAGGTTGCGACCTTCCAGTCGCGAGGAAACGCGTCTTCTTCGTACCATGACGAGAGGTGAAATTTACCCGCAACAACGATGTATGGCGGGACACAGAATCCGGTCGCGCCAACGCCCTGGATCACTGTAACCCATTCCCGATTACCCGGCTGTCTCATCTTAACGTTAGAACGTCTTTCAGAGTTTGTAACAACCATTCCATTAGCGATAACGCCCATTTGGAAACCGGTCTCATCGAAGTTATAGGTGTCTTCGTCCGTCACGCCGTACTTCGCGACCATGTTACGTACGAGCGTAAACCACGCGTTTATCGCGTCGGGATCTTCGCATTGGGCCCTCTTATAGTCGTACTTTCGAAAGATACGCGTCCGGAGGGCAGGTTGTCGTTTGACGAATCTTGAAGCCCATCGCGGTCCGACGGGTGGCGCGTCGCGCGCCGCCAGCAGGACATTCGCCATATCTCCAACACTATCCAACCGAGGGGGTATGATCGGGAATCTAGGTCTAGTATGTATTCGACAATCGTTTGCTCTTCTAGCATTGTTAATTTCTTTAATTTGGATGTGATTTCGCTTCGGGATGGGGTGCCGTTCTGGCGGCGAACGAGAGTCGTTCGGCTGACATTGTAGATGGCTGCAGCACGTCGGGCGCTTAACCCTGGATCTTTTTCCATTGCTTGACGGGCAAGGAATAGCTGACTGTCTTGAGAAGGTGTTTCCATGACTGGTTGTAGAGAAAAGTAAGGTGGAATGTTGAAGTTTGGAGAATGACGCGAAAGTGGTCCACTCACTGTACTGGCCCACTCACTGTACATGTACGTTATTCTATCTATTATTCTCCTATTATTACTTATTTACTTATTTATTTATTCATTTTATAGATTAGGATAGTAGATCTAATGCGCTAGAGACTAGAGGATTATAAGTATATTAGAGTAGCTATTAATATAGGTAATAGAGCCCGATATTAGTCCCTTAAGTAATCCTATCTATAAAGAAAAGATAGCTAGTATTAAACTAATATTAAGGGATTACCTAGGTCGGTAATTACTTTATAGGATTCACCGATATAGTGATTACTAGGGCTGGGATTTATAGCTCTTAAGAGTACGTAATTTATAGCTTACGTAATCGGTAAATTAGATAGGTATATCTAATTTACGTAGGTAGCGGTAATTTAGAGAGATAGAATTATTAATAATTATAACCCTTATATTACCTACTCTACTAATTTAGAGCTCTTAGGTATAGCTAAAGTAATGAATTAGGGTTTATATAAGTAGTAAAGCCCTCTTAATAGTATAGGATATTATTAGGACTATTATTATCCTCGAGAGACTAAGACTCCTATTTAAATATCTTATTATCCTTATTATAGAGGAATATATAATTAATAAAGTTAAATATATAATTATAATATTATAATTAATATTTAATAATATCTTCTTTATATAATTTAAAATAAAGAATATATAAAAGCTTATAAATATAAATATTATTTATTAAAATATTATTAGAAATTAGAATATTAATAAAATTAATAATATCCTAATTCCTAAAAATATTTATAATAATATTAATTATAAAAGTATTTATATAAATACCTAGCTATTTATAAAATATTAAGAAATACTATTATTATTACTTTTAGCTATTAATATAATATATAGATATTATAAATATCCTAAAGCGATTTAGAGAAATCTAATAATTATAAAAGAAATAAATATCTATTAAAGAAGCTTAAAGTTCTATCTATATCTATTTCTTCTTCTATATAAAGACTTAATTAAATCTTATATATAGACTCCTTTAACTCTAAAGGAGGTTATTATATATATTTAAATTTAGATTTAATAGTAAATAATATAGGAATAGATTATTAAAAATATTAAATAGCTAATTTATATTAATAATAAAGCTAAAAGCGAACTCTTCTAGCCCTTCTATTCGAGCCCTCGATAGAATAATAGGATATTATAGATAAAGCGGAAGAGAAATATCTAAAGAATTCTAAGAAATATCCTCTATTAAGGATCCATCGAATATCCTATATCTCTTCCTTAAATAGAAGCTCGAAGAAGTTATTATAGAGGCTTTAAATAATATTAAATCCTATCTCTTATTATAGAGATTATAGATTTAGAAGCTCTTATTAAAGGTATTCCTTTTATTAAAAAGCTCTACTATAAAGATCCTATAATCCTTAATCTAGCTTATATAGCCTCTAGAGCCCTTCTTTATAATAAGAATATTAAGGATAAAACGGTAATTATACTAAATAGCTATAAGGAGGTCGGGATTAGAGTAATTTAATTCGGAGAACTAAGTATAAATAGAGGTAAAGGGGCGGGTTCTAAAGATAATAAGAGATATATCGATAATGATAATAATATAAGAATAGCCTTAAAGGTAACTATAGGAGCTATTATAGCGATATTATAAATAGGCTACGTTAATAGAATTACTATATTAATAGAATTATAACTTTAAGGGAATTACTTTAAGTTCTAATACCCTATATATATAAATATAAATATATTAGATAATATAAGTAGAGTCTTCTTTATAGATATTAATAGAAGCTAGTAACTTAATTAATTAGGATCTCTAATACTTTATTAGAGGCTATAAGTTCGAATCCTATTATTAGCATTATTATACTATTAATAAGAGACTCCTTTTTATTAATAGTATAACTTTTTAATTAATCGGATAGGCCTTTTTATAGGTCCTAGGGCTCAGAATAGCTATATTCCAGGCCTAAATACGTATTTAAACGTTTACTAAATATCTAAATATCGAAATACTATAGATTTAATTATTTAATTATAGGAAATCGGTCTATTTATTTAGCTATTTAATGATTTGATTTATTATATTTAATCGGGGTGCATTACTAGTTGCTACCCCCCCCCTCTCTGCGGGTCTGGTAATAACGTAGCTTTCAGGGTAGTGAGATGAACACAGGTGTGAGCAGCTGGCCAGATCTGCCATGGCTTGGTTGAAATCATCATCCGCTTCGACGATGCAGATGGCGAAACAGACAAATGCCGGAATGGCAAAGTCCATGAAAAGTGGAAACTGGGCCGTCGATAGAAAGAACTTCTGACATTATCGCCTTGGCGCATGGAATATCAAGCCCGCATTTCATGTCCAGGCACGACGTCTATAGTCAACCGTCTCATAGATATCGGGACATGATGTCCTTCAGCTTCTGGACGGGAATGCCTTCAACCCTCCTCCCCTTGAAACCCTCCATGGAATCTGCCATGACGATTGAGTTGTAAATCGCTTCTTCCGTAGCGTCCGCCGCTGCTTCAAAAAGTCCATTGATGCCTGCATCATCGACAGCCTCCAGCTTCAGCGCCTTTGCCTTGTACGAGTCAAAGGCATCCGAGCCGTCCATTGCCAGCGTTTGCACGGGTACATGGTTTCCCGTCGAAAAGGCAAGAAAAAGATCGCCGGATGGGTTGTGTCCGTAGCCGCCGACACGGGAGAGGCCGACGGTTGCGCGCTTAGCGAGACGCTCGCACTGAGTTGGCGTGAGAGGAGCATCGGTGGCAATGATCACGATGATACTGCCGTCTTTGCGCTCCTTGTGGGCGGCGACGTGGGCTTGCCAGTTGTGGTACTGATCGAGGACTTGAGATTGAATTTGGGCGTCTGCGGCGGACTGGGGATCATCAGCATCATCAGCGTCGTCGTCGCCATCATCGAGTTCCATTTCAGAGTCTTCTTCTGCTGGACGTTCTTGTGTCCGGTTTTCCTGTATCTGCGGGGCATTGACTGATGACTGGACAGGTCCGGAGCCCTGCTGTTGTTGCTCTTGGCGCGGTGGCTGCTGCTGTTCCTGTCGCCGTCGAGCTTGCTGCTCGTGTTGAAGCTGCTGCTGCTCCTGTTGACGCTCCTGCTGACGACGTTGTTGTTGCTGCTCCTGAAATAACATATGCTCCTGCTCCTGCTGAATGATCTGCTGTCGCTGTTGCTCTATAATCTGTTGCTGACGCCGCTCTTGTTGCTGCATTTGGTGTTCCATCTGTTGTGTCTGATGGTGTTGTTGCTGTTGTGCATTGAAGGATAATTGTCCCGGTGGCAGTGGCACTCGCGGTAATGATTGCTGTTGCTGCTGTGCTTGTTGCGGCCGAGATGCTTGCTGACCCTCCTGCTGCGGCGACTGTTCATCCCTTTGAAGAAGCGCCGCCTGCTCCTGCTCTCGCTGAAACAGAAGGATCCGTCCCACAGGAACACCACCAATGCGAAGGTGCGCCGCTTTGCCATAGTTGGCCTGGACGAGTACACCAACGGTGTACGGGTTGGGCTCGCCGTCGGCATCCTGGCCCGGGACCACGCGTGAAGCCGAACCAGTGCCGCCCTTCCAGTGATGGCAGATCATGCCCGTACCGCCGCCAGAGTTACCCTCCTTGACTGGCTCATCGGTGGCCTCGTTGATGCTCCGTACAATGTCTGTCGACTTGACAGTCATTTTGCAAATGTCGCTAAGGTAGCCGTCAAAGGTCTCGGCGACGACGGGGATCATGAAGGACTTGAGCTCGCCGCCCTCAGTGGAATGGTGCTCGACAGCATATTCGTACACGCCCCTGACGGCGTCACCGACGGCCAACGTATTGGTGATGATGATGGGCGAGTTGAGGAGACCCGTCTCGGCGATCCAATGAGAGCCGGTCATCTCTCCGGCACCATTGAAGCGGAAGATGCCAGCATGACAAGCCTCAGAGAACCACTCCTTCCGAGGCAGAATGCAGGTGACGCCGGTGTTGACAGTCCACATGGGGTGCAACGAGTGCGTCGAGACGAGGACGCCAGGCACATCGGTCAAGGAATTCTTGGGGCCTGGGGGCCAGGCACCGAGGAAAAGGTCGGGGAGGACAGCACGTATGCGGACGCGGGTCGAGGCGGCCTTCCTGGCCTCTGCGCGGCTTTTCGCCGAGTCACGAGGCTCGAAGCTCAGGGGCGGAGGATGATTGTGCACGGAGTGGCCCGGTACATGGAGCCACTCTGTGCCGGTATGCAGCAGGACGCTGGACCATTTACAGTCCGTCTTTGTAGATTTGGCATTTGGGATACCACGGCTCTGGGAGGGTTTGGGGCGGCCACCACGGTCGCAGACAAGGACCACGCGATAGATCTCGCCGTTGGGGCGGGTCTTGGTTCTCAGGATGGTAACTTTAAAGCCGTAACTTGCGGTATGCTGCTTTAGGGCCTTGAGGAGATCCAAACGGTCGAAGCTAGTCAGAGGAGGATCTGGGTTCGGGCAGAAGACAGATGCCGGCGGCCTCGGCGGAGAACCATGTGTTGCTGCATCCTCCATTTGGCCTGCTGAAGCTGCCGGGTGACGAGGATCCCGGTCTTACAAGTCAAGAGTTGCGATGGCAGATATGGGGCGACACTGTTGAGCTGGCCCAAACGGGTAAAACTGGACGCTGTTGAAGGGTTGCAGGAACGGTCACGAACGCGCTACCAATGTGTGTGCACGAGAACCAGGGTTGCGTGTGCGACGTACGATTGGATGGGTTGATGATGTCAGCACTTGATGTACAGCCGAGGCTCCAGCCGTCGGTCTTGGGGAAGGAGCAAAACAGCATCACCTTCCTTCCCCACGCACAGAGGTGGGGAAACATCATGACGCGGGGAAGGAAGGCGGGACCGCTGCAGACAGACCGAGACACCGCCTGGAAGATCCCCTGACGCTCCCCGGAGCTCCCTAGATGCCGCCCTGTACCGTATGTCCCCTCCAGAACAGGCCAATGGCTCCTACGATCGGAGGCGTTGACACTGGGCAGTACCTACCTTACCTTATGGTCTGCCTCGTCTCCGTCGCAGGGATTCCCACCACACTTCCCTCCTTCACCACACCTCCACTTCCATAGTACACCTTCCTGAGCCTCCTCTCCCAACACGGCCCCAGACTTGAGCATTATTATTCAGGAGCTTCTCTGCTTCCTATTGATCAATTGGCACAGGCACCGAGTCAAAGGCTGTACACGACGAGAAAGGCACAACCCTTCCACTCCCAACGCCCGCCATGCCTCCCTCACTTAGAGTGCTCCCCAACGTGAGTTCTCTTATCCATGACATGGCCTCTGTGTGCCTTCGCACTCCTGACACCTTTTCAGGCTGCCAAGCGCGCGACAAACCTCCTTCGCACCATCCAATACACACATCCTCCATCTTGTCCCTGCCATTCGAACCCGAACCACCACCACCACCAAAAGATCACACCACGCCCCCTCCGTTCGAGCCCCAGTGCCAACTCTCGCAGCTATGCCGCACCTGCTGGGCCACTCAAGGAGTATGCCTTTGAGATGGCCGCATCTGCCATTCGTTTCGGTCCTGGATGCACCCAAGAGGTCGGCCTCGACCTGAAGAACATGGCCGCCGAGCGCGTCGCCGTCGTGACTGACGCCACGGTCGATGGTCTCGTCGCCATGCAGCAGGTCCGCGAGTCTCTCGACCGTGAAGGAATCAACTACAAGGTCTACAATCAGTGCCGCGTCGAGCCCAAAGACTCCTCTGTGAAAGAAGCCATCGCCTGGGCTCGCCCTTACAATCCCTCGGCCTTCCTCGCCGTCGGTGGTGGCTCTGTCATCGACACCGCCAAGCTGATGAACCTCTACACCGCTTACCCTGATGCTGACTTCCTTGACTTTGTCAATGCTCCTCTGGGCCGCGGCCTTCCCGTAGACAAACCATTGAAGCCCCTCATCGCCGTTCCCACGACAGCTGGCACCGGCTCCGAGACGACCGGCACCGCCATCTTCGACCTCGTCTCCAAACGCGCAAAGACTGGTGTCGCCCACCGCAACCTCAAACCCACCCTTGGCATCTGTGACCCTCTCAACACGGCCACCATGCCCGCTGCTGTCAAGGCGTCTTCTGGCCTCGACGTGCTGTGCCACGCCCTCGAGTCCTGGACTGCGATTCCCTACACGGAGCGCACCCCCCGCCCCACGAACCCCATCAACCGCCCGGCCTATCAAGGCGCTAACCCCATCAGTGACGTCTTCTCCTTCCACGCCCTCCAGCGCACCGTCAAGTACCTGCCTCGCGCCGTCCGCAATCCCGATGATGCAGAGGCCCAGTCTGAGATGCTCCTCGCCGCTACCCTCGCCGGTGTTGGTTTTGGCAACGCAGGCGTCCACCTCTGCCACGGCATGTCCTACCCCCTCTCCGGCCAGAACCCGGCCAAGTACGTCCACGCCGGCTATGACGTGCCCCACCCCTCATCCCCCACGGCGTCAGTGTCGCCGTCACAGCTCCTACTGTCTTCCGCTTCACGGGGCCCTCGAACCCCGAGCGCCACCTTGCTGCCGCAGAGGCCTTTGGCGTTGATGTCTCACGCGTCAGGAAGGAGGACGCGGGCGCCGTGCTCGGCGATGCGCTGGCCAAGTTCCTTGCCGATCTGGGTGATCAGCCCGCCGGCATCGGCGCGCTGGGATTCAAGAGCGAGGATATCGACGGACTCGTCGAGGGCACGCTGCCGCAGAGGAGGGTGCTCATGCTTGCGCCGGGATTGGAAGAGGATGTGGAGAGGGAGAGGGACCAGCTGAGGACGTTGTTTGAGAATGCCATGACGCACTAGGCTCATTTTTGTATCTGATCTCTAAGACCACATGGCTGGTCATGTTCTCGTGACCGGTCTTCATCGACATGAGCATATTTGAACGTTCTTGCAATTCTAAGTCACATTCGTCTTGTAAAGGGTACATTGCTCAGTGGACGAGCGCTTGGATGCCCTTCAAGCTGGTGAGTCTTTTACTTTCACAGGTTTGAGTCCGTGTATTTCGGCACTGTTTATCCTGAAGTCGGTGGCTCGATTTCACCTATTGCCCGTACGGCTGCCATTGTCGCCTTGTCAGATGCGGAAAGACGGCTCTATACATACCTAGTCGCGTGGGTGAAGTCCACATCAGTTCTTCACTCGATCTATAATATTGCTGGGCAAGATCGCCAACACATTATCGAATCCTTCATTCTTGAGATGCGAAGGTGAAAATCCACAGTCAGGTAAGGCAGTAACTCCCATGATAAAAAGCTTGTGTCAGGAACATTCGTACGCCTTCACTGGGTGTCGCTTCCCAACGTTTTGCCACGAAGAACGCTCTATCCACCCATCACTTGACTGAGTGCCATCTGTCCCCGGGCAGCTGCTATGGTAAGGGACTGTCGGAAGGTTCTTTGGGCAGTAGGCCATGACTATGAGATCCTCTTACTATTTAACCACTTGCTCCTCTCCCTCTCCCTCTCCCTCTTCTTCTTATTCTTCTTCTTCTTCTTCTTCTTCTTCTTCTTCTTCTTCTTCTTCTTGTTCTTGTTCTTGTTCTTGTTCTTGTTCTTGTTCTTGTTCTTGTTCTTGTTCTTGATCTTGTTCTTGTTCTTGTTCTTGTTCTTGTTCTTGTTCTTCTCTAAGGAAGATGAATGCTCAGAGGCGCGCAGAGAAGCGCGCCCAGGACCGCGACGCCGCCCGCGCCCTGCTCGCCCGGCCCCCTCGCCCCCGGCTCCCCCAGATCGCCTCTTCCTCCACTCGCCGCGCTTTGCGACCTCTCTTCGCCGAGGGTCCCACCGGCACCGGCACCAGCGGCAGCAGAAGCGGTCGCAGCCGCCGCCACCGCCACCGCCGCCGCCGCCGAAGCAGTACGAGCAGCAGCAGCAGCAGTAGCAGAAGCAGAAGCAGTACCAGCTCCTGCGCCGCCTGCGCCAGCCCACGCCCCTGCGCCCGAGCCCGCCCCTGAGCCCGCCCCAGCGCCCTAGTAAGTATCCAAAAAGTCATTTCATTTCATTTTATCTTCTTTATTATGCCTTGAAGTCAGCTGATCAGATGAAATAGCGAAGGACCCTGGTGGAATGTTGTCGAAAGAGCATAGGATGCCTTCGACGAGATCCTCGATGCCCGGCCAGGGCGGTAAGTCATCCCTTACGGTTTGCGTATAGATGATATATGCTCACGAGGATTGAAAATAGCCGCCGGCTCGCGGAGGCCTTTTGGGCCATTATCGAGATGGCGCTCACTAACATGGGCATCAGCCGTTGCCAGCAATAATGACCTGACTTGTCACATTAAATTGTTAGTTAGGTACCTAGGTAGATAGGCGATTGCCATTTTCGACGTCGAATGTCAGGAAGCTGCAGGAGGGAGAGGGCATGGGATTGACACTACATTGGTTGGGCATCTGTGAAAAGGCAAGACAGCGAGTTGCAGTGAAAATCAGGCGGAAGATTTGAAACTTTCATGTTGCGTAAGGTAGATAACATGCTCTGACATGTCGATGCGAGGACTTGTCAATCGATGGTGAAGATGGTAGAGTCAAGATACAAGTCTCGAGCTCCTCGCATGGCGATGCGCATTGATATTGAATGGATGATGAATGCTACAAAAATAAGCACCACAGCATCATCATTGGATGATTGCACACTTCTTCTCTCCCAGAATGGTGTTGAACACCGAGAGTCATTGGCCTGGCAGTCATGATAGTGCTTGTCGCAGGGTGTTAAGGGGGTTTGGCTGCTGACTAAGGGACATGCACTTTGTCTGCGACGCGATACGTCAACCCAATGCACCAACACCAAAAGCTCCAGCTCGTTCCAGAGCCAAAGAGGCCGACACGTCCATCGTCCCGGACCTCGAACCCCGACTCGAACATACCCATCGCCCCAATCGTCAACGTCGTGAACCGTAACCATGGACGCCAGGGCGAAGCGGTTCGAGGACGAGAAACGGCGCATCATTGAGAGCTGTTTCAGTAAGAAGGATGTCGACGGCTCCCGTACGTTCTCGTTTCTACCATCACCGCGGCCATTGTCGTCCAGCTAACGCCCGCAGTTCTCGAAACCTACATAACCCACGTGCGAATCACCGAATACTCATCCTACCCGACCTCACCGCCCCCTCCTCAAGCACGCGGGCAAAATGCAGAGAAACCACGAGTCATCATTGTCGCGGTGCGCAAGTCTGGCCGCGTACGGATGCACAAGTCGAAGGAGAACACGAATGGCACTTTTTCGATCGGCAAGACCTGGAACCTCGACGACCTGACCACCGTGGAATCCTTTACCGGCCCGACGGCAACTGCGCAGAACCGAGAATGGGCAGGCGATACTGGGTTCACCGTGACTATCGGCAAGCCCTACTTCTGGAACGCCCAATCCGACAAGGAGAAGAAGTTCTTCATAGCAAGCTTGATCAAGATCTTCGGGAAGTATACAGGAGGAAGGACGCCCGAGTTGACGGGCTTTGATCAGCGAGAACTGGATCAGGTTCTGGGTGGCGGCAGACGACCGCCGCCACCGCAGCAACATCAAGGACAGCCACCGTCGCGCCCTACTACTTCAGACCAGCAACAAGGCCTTGGGCGACCCCCGCCTCTTCAGAATCCAGGGCAACCACCGTCGCGTCCCACAACTTCCGATCAGCAGCAGGGCTCGAGCCGCCCGCCGATGCCAGAAGGTGTGTCCAGCAATGTTAGCGGATTCTCAGCCTCCTCTTCAACAATATCCACGAATGCTGCCGCTGCATCGAACTACTCCCTTCAGCAGACCGCTGTGCCGCCTCCCGCCCGTCGATCGCCTTATTTGCAGAACGGCACGAATTCGCCGAGTGGTAGCGTCAACTCGTCGATATCGCAAAACCAACCAGCCTTCAACCGACTTGCCAGTGCCAACAAAAGCCAAGAGTCTGTCGCTGCGTCCTTTGCGACGAGGAGCGATGATGCTTCTAGCCTGCCGCCAAGATCCAGAAATGGCCAGCCAGGGCCAGGGGCTTTCGGAAGATACGGTGATACTGCAGAACAAGTGCCAACAATACAACCGCAAACACAAGACGAAAGACCACCCGAACGAAAGCGCCCACCGATGGATCCTTTGCGGCCCCAGGGTATTGCTGACAAGGATTTGGTACCCGCGCCATTGATGAGCCCAAGCATGCGACGCGATCCCGTTGCCCCTCCTCCTAGAAGCGTTGATAGGATGTCGCCCAGGAAGCCTTCAATATCGCAAAGGTCAGAATCAAACTCATACAAAGAACGGCCAGTCACACCCGGATCATTCAAGGACCGACCTGTCACACCAGCAGCTTCAGAAGCTGCACCCCCGCCGTCCAACGACGGCCCAGGAGATCTGAAGCCTCCTCGCAACGGCTCTGTATCAACGGTCTCCAGTGCTGCTCCTATGGCAGTTTCGGAGCCCCCGCCGGATCCATCTCCAGTGGACAATGCAGTCGATGACGAGGAGTCCCGCCCAGGCCTTGGCCCCATGATCAAATCGAAGAAGTCCAAGGGCGAAATTGCAGGCGCGTTTTGGAAAGCTGCCAGTGCAGCCAACGCCTTCAAGCCGCGACCGGGTGGTGCAGGAGAAGGTTTGCGTCTCGCTGCTACCATACCACGAGAGGCCGGGTCCACCGGAATTACAGGCGTCTTTCAGCCGCCTCCTCGACCAAAATCCTCCGATGCCGACATGGCGCAGGTAGCCGAGCCCCCTCCAGCCGCTGAAGTAGTACCTCCGTTGCCAGAGGTCAAGATCACTGTGCCCAACTCGAGTCGCCCTGCAAGCCTGCAGCCCTCAATCAAGGAGGTCAAGCCGGCTGAAATTGAGGCTGCGAAGACCGACGATGCTATGCGCAAGGATGACCCTCGAAAATTTGTCGTTGCTGGGAACGATGCCAGGTATCTGGCGACACTGGGTGTCGACCCATCGATAATGAACAACAAAAGCAGTGAATTTACGAAGTGGCTCGACTTTTTCGGCTGGGTTCCGGGTCAGCAAATGCGTTCACGACACATGGATGAATTGAGAATTGACGTCGATCGTGAGCTCAACAAGGCTCAAGCCGGTGGATGGCTGGCACGTTTTAAGGAGGACGATGACCGAGTCGATGGTATCAAGCGCGGTATCGACACCGCCATTGCCGAGTGCGAAGAGCTTGACAATCTTTTGACACTCTACAGTGTTGAGCTATCAGTAAGTTGACAACTGAAAGCGACCCTTATAACATGCTGCATGACTAACCCGAGCAGACGTTGTCGGATGATATCGCATACATTGAGGCACAGGGGCAAGGTCTGCAGGTTCAGACTGCCAACCAGAAGACCTTGAGGAAAGAGCTAGAGTCGTTGCTGGAAACCACGGCCATCACATCAAACGATCTCGGCGCGCTCCGAGGAGCACCTCTTGAGAACCTCAGCGGCCTCGAGGACATTGAGCGCGCTCTCGTCACGCTCTACAAAGCCATGATGAAGATTGACCCGACATTAGGCGGTGACCAATCAAGAAAAAGCAATGACGGTGGCATCGATAATGATCAGTCACTTGGTCTCGACAACAGCGACTACGGCAAAATGCGCATCGTCCAGGAGAAGAAGCAGATGTACATGCAAGAGAGCTCTCTATTCATGCGACGCCTTGTCGAATACATGGCGCGGCAATTCCAAGAGGCAACGAGCGAGACGAGCCGCCAGCTTGGAGAAGCACTGTCACGAAAGGTCGACTCGCACCACCACGATGCCGGTAGAGACCTCCTTTGGAAGTACAGTCCCCTGATCCTGTATGCCAGGGACGTCGATCTTAAGAATTGGGATCGTCTGCTGCAGCTGTATCAGGACTTGAACCACCCCGTCTACAAACGCGAGTTCCAGCAAATCATGACGGCATGGAAGAAGAACGCCCGCAAAATGTCGTCCGACGAGACTTCTGAATTACTGTTCACGTCACATGCCGAAAAGAAGGAAGAAGGCATTGCCACGACTGCAAGGAAACTAACGGTCAAGCGTAGTCAGACTTTGGCCAAATCCCTTCGCAGCCCTCTCGACGGCAGCAGATCAAATCTCAAGTCAAGCGAAGGCCAAAGTCTGCCTTACGAGACATTCGGCTCCGTCCTAGACGATATTTTGCCCCTGGTCGAGATGGAACAGAATTTCATCGTGGATTTCTTTCACGCAACGACTCTGGACCAGTCAGACTTCCCAGACGCTGTTGCCGCTTTCAGGCCGAGGGACCGGCAGGGTGGTGACTTGAGGAGGCATCGCCTCATGGAGCCTGATCGAGATCTCGCCCGCAGAGTTACCAAGGCTATGGAGGTCATCTTCGTGTTCATGGAGAATGAACTGTCAGGACTTGTCCAATGGGTCCTGACGGTAGACAACCTGTTTGTTCCCCTATTCTTTTCGCTTCTCTGCAAACATCGGCTAATCATTTCATAGCCAAGGCGTCGGCGTGCTCGCTGCTATGGAGCGTAAAATGGCTGAAATTTCTCAGACCAACCAGGACTTCCTTAACACGCTCCTCCAAAAGCTACATAGCACACTCGAAGGCCGGTTCAAGAAGTTTGTCGATGAGCAGATTCGCGCAATCGAAGAAACCAAAGTCAAGATCAATAAGCGAAAGGGCGTCATCTCGTTCATCCGCATCTTTCCCAATTTCTCCACCGCCGTGGAGAACATTCTCAACGGAGTTGACAAGAACCTCAACATTCGCGGCACTGTCGACCGCGAGTATGATCGCATACTCAAATCCATGTTCGACTCGCTCAAGATCATCGCCAGAGAGAACCCCGCCGTTGCCGTCAACACGGGCGCCTCGGCGGATTCGGAGGACAAGGAAGCACTCAACTTCCACATCCTGCTCATTGAAAACGCAAACCACTTCCTCGAGGAGGTGGATGCGCGCGGGCTGGAGGTCCTCGAGGAGTGGCGTGCAAACGCCACGGCTGAGCTCGATGAACATATGCAGCTCTACATTGGTGCCGTCATGCGCCGGCCCCTCGGCAAGCTGCTCGAATACCTCGAGAACATTGAGGCACAGCTCGCTTCCGGCAAGCCGGGCACCAGCATTGCTGCCCAGCCCTCCAACTCCAGGGGCGTCTTCAACAAGGTCGTTGGCAACTACGACGCGAAGGAGGTCCGCAAGGGCATCGAGACGCTGCGAAAGCGCGTCGAGAAACACTTTGGAGACGCCGACGACCCAGCTCTCAGCCGGAACCTCGTCACCAAGGTGCTCAAGGAGTGCGAAAAGTTTTACGGGGACGTGGAGCTGCGCATCAGTCGCGTGACGGCTGATGTCTACAACGGGGACACGTTGTTCGAGTGGCCCAGGGCGGAGGTGAAGAGCGGCTTTTCCGGGCTTGGTAAATAGCCTTGTTATGCTTGTTATCTCTGGGGGAAGGCTCGTGGTAATGGCGTCATTGTGTATTCTCATCATGAAGGGAGCGAGCCGTCTACAATGCTACATGCGATTATCCGTCAAAACGGTTCCCTAGTGCTGCTTGACCGCGTGACTATTGTATCCCAGAGTTCTACTTGGCTTGCCTGTTTCATGCTCGTGTCTGGCTGGCCAAAGCACTCTGGCTGGGTGATGGAAAATGGGTGTTTCAATTTTCATTTTGGAAAGGTTATGATAATCGCAAAAGACAAGTCCATCACGAATTCGCATCATATCTCAGTCACGGCACGAAAGGACAATAGAAGTTGAAACCAGAGCAGGGGTGGAAACCCCTGCCACAAAGACGCATTATGATTAAAAAACGACAAATAGGTATCATCGATCGGAATAGAAGTGCGTTGCTCCATGCCAGTCATGCAAATCCCTTCTCCCCCACCTTCTCTTTTTTTTCGGTGAGGGCAAGGGATCCAAATCATCATCTTCATGCAGGGGGTGTTTTCATGAAGCAAGGGGCCGTTAGAAAGAGAATTCGTTCAAACGTTCAACAGGGTTGCATCACGCCGTGGTGGCGGCCTCGCCCTCCTCGACGGGCTTCTCCTCGACGGACACGGACGACTTGGCGTCGCCATTGGTCTTCTTGTCGCTGGCCTCGGCGGCGGCGGCCTTGGCGCTGGCGAGGGCCTCTTCGAGCTTCTTCTCGCCGGCGGCGAACTTGTCGAGGGCGGCCTTGGTCTCCTTCTCCGCGGCGGCGAGGGCGGCCTTGGACTCGTCAAGCTGGGTCTTGAGGTCGGCCTCGGCCTTCTTGGCCTTCTCAGCAGAGGTGGTGAGGTCGGCCGTCTTGGACTCGAGGTCCTTCTTCTCGGATTCGGCGGCGGTCAGACTGGCCTTGGCCTCGTCGAGCTGGGACTGGAGCTTGGACTGGGATTCCTTGAGCTCGGCCTCGGCCTTCTTAGCCTTTTCGGCTTCGGAGGAGAGGTCGGCAGCCTTGGACTCGAGAGTCTTCTTGTCGTCTTGGGCAGCAGTCAGGGAGGACTTGGCAACGTCGAGCTGAGCCTTGAGATCAGATTCAGCCTTCTTGGCCTTCTCCGTCTCGGCGGCAGCCTCGGAGGCCTTGGTCTCGAGGTCCTTCTTCTCCTGTTGACGATTAGCATGGGACCGAAAGCTCGCGTGTGGATTAGGGGCTCTTACCTTCTGGAGAGACTCGACCTCGCCAGCAGCCTTCGTCGCCTTACCCTCGGCAGCCTCGGCCTGCTCCTTGAGCGCAGACAGCTTGCTCTCATCCTCCTTGCGAAGCTTCAGCAGGGAGGCGTGCTCCTCTTGCAGGTCCTTGGCCTTGACGCCAGCAGCCTCCTGCTCCTTCTGCAGGGCCTGAACCTTGGTCTCGAGCTCAGCGGTGGCCTTTGTCTGGTCCTCAGTCGCAGACTTGAGCTTGGTCTCAAGCTCGGAAATAGCCTTGGTGGCCTTCTCCTTCTCCTCATCAGACGCCTTTAGCTTGGCCTCGAGCTCAGCAGCGGCCTTCTCCTGCTCTTCCGCCAGCTGCTTCTTCGCAGCCTCGGCGTCGGCAGTAGCCTTGTCTGAGCTGGCCTTGGCGGCCTTCTCAGCCTCGTCGCGAACCTTTTTCAGTTCAGCCTCGTGGGCCTCCTTGAGCTTCTTGGTCTCGCCCTCGACGCTGGCACCGGCCTTGGTGGCCTCGTCGCGCGCCTTCTGCAGCTCCGACTCGTGCTTGGCCTCGGCGGCCTTGCTCTGATCCTGGGTAGAGGCGAGATCCTTCTTGGCAGCCTCCAGATCCTTGGTGAGGGTGTTCTGGGACGCCTCGGACTTCTCGGCCTTCTCCTGCCAGGTGGCGGCGTCCTTCTTGGCGGCCTCGAGCTCGGAAGTAGAATCCTTCTTCAGAGCCTCGTTGGTCTTCTCAAGCTCGGCAAACTTGGCCTGGAGGTCGGCCAGGTCCTTCTTGGCCTGGGTAGACTCGCCAGCCGAGTCGGCCTGAGCCTTGTCGTGGGCGGCCTGCAGGGTCGTGTACTTCTCGTCAGACTCGGCCAGGCTCTTCTTGGCGGCAGCGAGTTCGCTGTCGGCAGAGGCCTTATCCTTGGACTGGGAGGCCTCGAGAGCGACGAGCTTCTCCTGTGTGGCGGCAAGCTCCTTCTTCGCGGACGCGAGCTCCTCCTCCGCAGCCGACTTCTCCTTAGTCTGAGACTCTTGCAAGTCGGTGAGCTTCTTCTGGGTGTCAACGAGCTCCTTCTTGGTGGCGGCGAGCTGCTCCTCAGAGGCAGACTTTTCTTTGGACTGCGAGGCCTCGAGAGCAGCAAGCTTCTCTTGCGTCTCGGCAAGCTCCTTCTTGGTGGCAGCAACGGCAGCCTCGGAGTCGGCAGAGGCCTTGCCCTGGGACTCCTGGAGAGCAGCCAGCTTCTGCTGGGTGTCGGCAAGGTCCTTCTTGGTAACGGCGAGTTCCTCGGCGGAAGCAGCCTTGTCCTTGGTCTGAGCCTCTTGCAGGGCGGCGAGCTTCTCTTGCGTCTCGGCCAACTCCTTCTTGGTGGCCGCTACAAGGGCCTCTGAGTCGGCCGTGGCCTTGGTCTGTGATGCCTCGAGGGCAGCGAGCTTCTCCTTGGTTTCGGCGAGCTCCTTCTTCGTGGCCGTGACCTCGGCCTCGGAATCGGCAGAGGCCTTGCCCTGGGACTCCTGCAGAGCATTGAGCTTGGCCTGAATCTCGGCAACCTCCTTCTTGGCGGCGGCGAGGTCAGCCTCGGAGCTGAACTTGAGCGTCTCGTGGCCCTTTTGCAGGGCGCTCAGCTTGTCGTTGGCATCGATGAGGTCCTTCTTGGCAGCAGACAGCTGCGTCTCCGACTCGGTCTTGTGGGTGTCATGGGTCTTTTGCAGGGTGCTGAACTTGCCCTCGGCCGCCGACAGGTCCTGCTTGGACGTGGCGAGCTGGGCGTCCGTGTCGGTCTTGAGCTTGTCAAGAACCTGCTGCAGGGCCTTGTAGGCCTCGTCCCTCTCGCCGAGCGTCTTGGACGAGGTGGCGCCCTCGGCCTCGAGCTTGCTGAGGGTCTCCTTCAGGGCGCCCTGGCTCGTCTCGGCGTCGGCGAGACGGGTCTGGAGCGAGGTGATCTCGTCACGGAGCGAGGCCTCGAGGGTGTCGCGCTCCTCCTTGGCCGAGGCGGGCTGCTTGTTCAGGCTGGCGACGTCGTCGGCGAGCGTCTTCTTGTCGAGGTGCAGCTTGTCGAGCTCCTCCTGGAGGCGGGTCAGCTGCTTGGTGGCGGCCTCGAGCTCGGAAGCGTGGGCGGCGGAGCCCTCGGCGGCCTTGGAGTTGGTGGCCTCGAGCTCCGACTGCAGCTTCGCGATGCGGGTCTGGGTCTCCTGCTCGGTCGAGGTCGACTTGTCGGAGAGCTCCTTGATTTTGAGACGCAGGTCCTCGGCCTCGCTGGAGAGGGTTGTGTACTCCTTCTCCTTCTTGGACAGGTCCTTCTCGAGCGCTGTGATGGTGGACTCGCGGTCGGCGAGCTTGTCCTCGAGCTCTGCCTTGCGAGATTCGATCTGGCCCTGGCTGCCGCCGGAGATGGCGGAGACGACGTTCCCCATCGTGTGTGCGGGGGAGGAGGAAGAGGAGGAGAGGCGGTGTGGGCAAGCCAAAGGCTAGGAGGGAGGGACAAGAGGTGGTTTGGTTTGCAAGGAGACGAAGGAATTGCCAACCAGGAATGTATGGACCACGCAGTTGCTATGAAGCTTGCGAGGGGAGGAAGGCGAGGGATTTGAGAGAGAAGAGATGCAGGAGGGAAGGGGAGGCGGCGGCGGGTCATGGAAGTTTCCCCCCCAGTGATGTTTTTTTTTCTTGCGCGTCATGGGGGCGTCCTGCTGCTGGGTGTAGCGGTTCCGCCGTTCACTCGGTGACAAAATGAGCTGTCGAAAAGACGACAGGGACCCTGAGCGTCTGCCCCACCACATCACCTGAACCGACCAGAATTATTGGCAGCTAGAGGCCTAGAGCCCCCCTCGAGGACGGGGCGCCCAAGCCTTTTCCAACCCGCCGAACCCGCTGGAGCTGCCCAAAACGCCCTGAAGCCGCACCCCCTGGACCCCCGGTTGTCTTAGCGCTCCTAGCGTGAACGCCTAGCCGCCCATCTCGCTGCAGCTGCCAGCTGTAACCACTTAACGGCGCCGTTGGCCGCTGTTAGTCATCTTCATACACCGACGTTTGACTCGGCATCGCTTGACGTTTGGCTTCCTCTCTCACACCCTCACCTGGGACCCCCACTGCCACCACGACCACCTCCAACCCACCCCCCAACGCGAGATGAAGCACATCTGCCGTCTATCCACCTCACCTCGGTCTACCCGAGAGCATATTTCACATGATGTGCAGAGTGAGGCTTTGAGCATACATATCGTTCATGCATCCAATGCCTGCATCTGGCAGCACGTACGCACACAACGCAACCCACTCAACCCAGACAACGCATGCCTGCATGGCTGGCTGACGGGCTGGCGGGCTGGCAGGCTCGCCCAACCACATCGCCTCACGCCCAAGGCGGTCAGGCTCGACTTGACCTTCCTTCGTCAGGCTGCCACGACATCAGGCTGATCATCGCCGACAACGCATCATCCAATGCCTTCCATCTCCTCATCGCCTCGATCCTGCTGCTTCGTCATCCTCCCTCCCTAGGTAGGAGTCAAGGCCTCCCTGGATCGTAGCCAGCCAACAGCTCCGACCATCTCACCGTCGTCCGAGGTGTGATCGACACCTAGCAGCGCTTGGACACTTTTCCCCATGTCTTCACATGTTGTGTGTGTGTATGGTTAGGTCGACTGTCTCTGATCCGAAACGAACGGCACAGCATTCGTCAGGCGTCAAGCTCGAGGATCTCTCATCTTCGGATTTTGAAGCAGCCATTTTTTGACACTCTCAATGTCCAAAATGCTTCTTGACGCATGGCATGGGACCGCCTCAGAACGAGACCTGCAAGTCAAGATTGCCGAGGATCACCGAGTCAAGAACCACATTTTGGCTGCTGCCTCAGGAGCGGTGATCCACGAACGCTCCGTGCCGAATGTGGGGCCGGGCCCTGTTATCGGCGCCGGAGATGATCCTTCCCAATTTCGGAGGTTACGTCTTCAAAACACAGGTCTCATCCTCTCATGACCAATTTATCCACCTAGTGATGAGCTGGGAGGGACAATGCCCTGGTGGGACCAACCTGTGCTTGATTGCAGGCACCTGAGCCTGTAACCTCAAGCCCACGGCCAGGTTCACCACTCCTGCCCCAGAGGCAGAGCCATCATACCCAGGACGGTCGACAGGCAAACGACACATCTCTAGAACGATCACTTCATATAATGAATGAAGCTGAGGTCTATTCCCGGTGTCCGGAAGCCGACTTGAGAACGCACCTGATGAATAGAAGATGGGCAGCCACCTTACGTGATTTGGCCGTGTGTGAGCCGTTTGGGTGGTCAGCGTAGCATCCAAACGCTGTTAATCAATTGCGCCTAAAAACAATATGCGGAGATGGCACGTCATCGACTTTCTTTGAGCGCTGGTTCGCCTGGCGGGGCGGGATCCTCCCTTCGGAGCGTGGTCTCCGAACATGAATCGGACACGGGAACCAACATCATGGTCATTTGTCACCGCAAGTATCAACGCCAAGACAAGATGATCGATCGACCTCTCAGACTCAGCTCCCAACATCTCACTCGTTACGCCTTCAGCCTACTCTGCTCATTGAATGAGTTTCATTATCTCATCCTTCATCCTTGATGGGGTTTACGTTGACGCATCGTGCTGCGACTGACCACAAAAAAGAGAGATCTGCAGGGCGCCATGTCTGACATATCCCTTGGGGAGCCGCCATGGCCAGGAATGTTTCATCCGCACTATATTTCTGCAGAGGCTCGCATCCTTTTGATATATTGAAAGGGTTTCCTGAGGGATATAGAGCAAGTTCTTTTCGGCTTACGTCCATCGCGGACGTCTCGCGATTTTAACCTGAAATCCTTCGAGAGAGATAGGCATTCGGTCATGTTATAAGTCCTACGAGTTGGATGGGTTGACGGCGGGAATGACCGAGGCCCACGATACAATCGAGAGAAGGAAGATTCGTATCTCAGCATGCACAAGACATAACGCTTCCCATAGTCTTCGACCATGATTCTCTCACAGCCCTTCTCATCCCTGTTAGCTTTGGCTTTCCTCGGCGTTCAGCCTACTGCAGGCCACAATCTTCATCCACGCCAGCCTTCCGATGCATGCAAGTCCATATCGATTCCTGAAATTCCAGGTGCTGAGGTCCTATCGGTCAAGTCTGAACTTCGCCTGGACCTCACCGGGCCGGCTTGGGATGCCGAGAACCAGAAGCTCACTACCCTCGGGCCACTGGACTTCTGCGAGGTTAATGTGACTCTCACCCATCCCGGCGCAAACGACGAGGTCACCATCTGGGTGTGGCTTCCCTTGAAGCAATGGAATGGCAGATTCCAGGGCGTCGGCGGCGGCGGCCTGCAGGCCGGTCGTTACAGCCTTGACACACTCGGCCTAGCCGTCAAAGACGGCTACGCTGCCGCCGCAACGGACGGAAGCGCCTTTGGCGACGGAGCCAACAATCCAGATCCGACTCTCTTCCTCAAGCCAGGAGTTCTTGACCTCGAACGCCTCACCAACTTTGCCCACCGCGCGCTGCACGAGGTGGCTGTCGTCGGCAAGGCCGTGACGACAGGGTTCTACGATACCGCCGACTTTTACTCATACTGGACTGGCTGCTCTACCGGCGGGCGGCAGGGATATGAGCTGGCTCAGCGATACCCCGAGGACTTTGATGGCATCTTGGCCAACGCTCCGGCTCTGCACTGGTCTAGCTTCGTCTTGGCTTTGGGCTGGGGCCGGCACGCCATGCGAGTCACCGGCCACACGCCGACTTTTTGTGCTATGCAGGCGTTTACTGCTGGCAGTGTCGATGCGTGCGACGCGCTTGACGGCGTCAAAGACGGGGTCATATCGCACCCGAATGCCTGCCATTTTGATCCTTCTTCGCTCGTCGGCGAGAAAGTGAACTGCATGGACGAGACGACTCAAGTCATCACCAAGGAGGATGTGACGATCGCAGCGATGATTCGCGAGGGTCCCAAGTCGAGCAGGGGCAGGAAGTTGTGGGATGGTCATGACTGGGGCATCAACTACCTCGGCCTGGTTCCAGCCGCTGTGAGCGGCATCCCAGAGGCTATGGACAGACTCGTTGACTCCTGGATCGAGTACTTTATTGAAAAGGACGTCAACTTTGACGTCTCGACTCTCACGGCCATCGACGATATGACCGATCTCTTTGCCGTGGCACCGGGCACGTACGATAGCATCATCGGGTCCAACAACCCGGATCTGTCTGCTTTCAGTGACGCCGGCGGAAAGCTCATCAGCTGGCACGGCACGGCCGACCAGCTCATCATGATCAATAACACCATCCGGTACCGCGAGCAGGTCGAGGCCGTCATGGGCGGAGCGGATCTTGTGGACGAGTTCTACAAGTTCTACCTGGCGCCCGGCGTCGGGCACTGCGAAGGCGAGGCTGGCGCCACGCCGCGGAAAGTCTTGGATGCGTTGGTGGCCTGGGTCGAGAAGGCTGAGGATCCGGGGCGTCTGAGCGGGACCATGAAGAACCTCGACGGTGAGGAGGCTGAGAGGATCATTTGTCCGTATCCGCTGGTCCCGCGGTATGACGGTGTGTCAGACCCGAACGATGCGGGCAGCTTTGATTGTGCCGCGTCCTTTCGGCCGAATGTGACGCGCTGCAGGTGAGCTTTCCACGCTTTGGACGTCGACATGGAGTGCTTGTATATACGACGTATACCGTGCTTGGGATTAGGTGTGCTTTAATGATGAACGCTTACTTGTGTGAGGAGGCCATAATGATGCTGCCTACATCGTGTCAGGTTCTTACGTTTCCTACTCTTTGATATAGTTTACTCTTGTTCTTTTGCGTAAAGAGGGCGCCTCGGTCGTAAAACTAGGACTTGGGCCTAGTTTGCGTTTGATGCGTCGTGATAATCTTCAACGACGCAGCCCTTTTGGTTCCTGGACTGCTCTTGGCTTCATCAGTGAGAGGTTTCACATGGCTAGACGCCAGTTATGAGATCTCGGGCTCTGTGGCAGGTCTATGCAATTTCGCTCATGATAGGTTGCATCAGGTTTCTCCTTGACGTCACGCATGGGAAAGCTCTACAATTGATCACTAGCAAGAAGCACTCGCTGCTTATTCTGCAAGCCCTGGCTGAAAGACTGAACAGTCTTCAACATCCTCCTGAGCCCCTCCTCCAAATACCCTTTTTCGTGTGCAAAGACAATGCGGAAGCGCCCAGGCACGTCACTGCCAAACGCTTTACCGCAAGCCAGAAAAACACGGTTTCTCAACAAGGTCTCCTGCAGCTCGGCCTCCAGAGCCCACAGGTCTGCCTCCGACAACTTGATCTCGACGTTCTTTCTCAACCATGCGAACAGGTCGATCCACACGAAGAAGCCGGCATTGCCGCCCTTCTCGTAGGGAACATCATTTTCCCTGAGAAAGCGGGTGGTGACAGCATAGCTTGCCGCAAGACGTGCCTGATTCGTTGCGACATAGGAGTCGACAAACGCTGTATCAGCCAAGATTTTGGCCGTCGCTTGGTCCGTCAGTGCCGATGCACAGGTCCAGTAAGAGTTCGCCTCGACTGCCTGCTGGAATGGCTCGTTTGTGCTTATGATGCATCCTAATCTGATGCCATTGGAGCCGAAATCCTGCCAGTTTGTCAGCTTGAAAATTGGACGCCAGCTTGCAAAAGTCCCTACCTTGCTCATTCCCCAGAGAACATGTACCAGGTCTGAATGGATGAGGTTTGTCGTGTCAATCGACAACGCTGATGTGAAACCTGGAGCATCGGCCGCGTCGGGGTTGTCCCAAATCGAAAGCGCGTAGATCTCGTCGCTGAGCAGATGGAGGCTGTACTTCTGGCAAAGTCGCATATAACCTTCAATAACGCTGCGAGGGTAGCAGCGGCCTGAGCAATGAGCTATCAGCCTTACCGTTCATCAATGGCACGGTGTCTTTGTACGAGGCATGGCTCTCTGAGGCATCACTCACCAAGTGGGTTATGGGGGTTGCAGAGGATCAGCGCTTTGGTGGTGATACCCCTTTCCTTTGCATCCAGCAGAGCCTGCTCATAAGAAGCGATGGCTTCTTCGCTGAGGGGATCAATTCCCCCGAGCGATACTGCAACTATTTGCGCTCTGATTGCCATTAGCCTACAACTCTCGTAGTTTGACGCTCTGCGTCTCGTGTTCGGGAAGCGCAAAGATGAGAACATACCCCGCCCTCGCTCCCATATCACTAGGAAATGTTCCGTAGTATGGCCGCCCCAGTAGAATGCCATCTCCAGGGTCACAAAGCGAGAACGAGCTCAGCTCCAGGGCCGGGCCCACACCCGATGTGATGGAAACATGCTTCTTGAGCACCGGGTTTACTGGGCGAAAACGCTCATTGATAAAATTGGCGGCAACTTCGCGGAGGATATGGCTGCCGGTGAAGCCATCTCCGTAGGTGAGGAAGTGGCTCTCAATGTTGAACTATATGACCGCATGAGCAACATGGTGGCTTTAGGCCAAGGAACCAGGAGGAGATGTCTTACGGTCTTCTTCATGTACTCGATCAACTCCTTGTGCATCAACGTCTGCAAGCGTTGTGTGAGCATTGATCCCTCGCCATGCAGTCGAAGTACCCACGTTCTCGGCGACTCCAAGACTTAGGTATCCTCCGGGGTTGGACTCGGGATGCCACAGATCACAGACTACATCCAACATCGGCGGCCTACTGGCCGGTTCGGCGTGGATGTCGCCTCGTACCGAAAGACGTCCTGGTCTCGCCATGATGAACAATTGATTTTGATGCTCGGAATTTATCCGTTCAATGTGTCAGGAGGTAGATTGACCTGCAAGATCATGCTCTGAATCAGGATGGCGGAGGAGAGGTACTTGTAGTCCTTTATATATGTCCTCTCATAATCCCAAGCCCCCCGTCCCATGACTCGGCAGGTGCCTCCTGAAAAAAAAAAGAGAGAAAGTTAGTCACCGCATGTAGACGCTTAGCGCCCCTCTACGCCCTGCGCCCTACGCACTCTCGCTTTGCGTTGCCAGCCGATCTCGGTCAAGAGCTCCAACATAGCAGCACTTTTACATATTATGGTGTTGAATTGAGGCGAGGTCTCAATTGACGTGCGTGGAATCTAAGATTGCGGGGTAACTCTGTTGCAGATTGCGGGGTAAGAAATCGGAGTAAGAAATCGGGAGTCAAGATTTGGCGGCTCGGACTCTGCAAGTTTGACGCCTCGCAATAGGAAATGCAACAGACATGTCCTTCAGTTGAGGGATCTTACGAACTCTGCGTCCCGTGCCATAGTCTGATCTCATGAAGTTCTCCGGCTCCCAAGATGCAGAAGTTGGATGTTGCCAAGATTTGCATTTTGGCCAATAGATAGATTCTGTCAAAGCGGGATTGGCGCCGTGAGACATGTCAGACACGGCGACGTCCAGGAAAACATCTGACTAGTCACGATTCAAGCTATCAAGGCTCTTATTGCATCGATTACCCGCTGGGAGCAGTAAGGCGCATGTCAGGTTCATGAGACCAAGATGAGCAAAGGGTACCACCATGTTATTTCCGGGCCTCCATATCAAGCCCCACGGCCAGGTCTGGCTCTGAGATATAGGCTTTACTCCTTGAGGTAGTAGCGTTCTCCACGACCAAGATCAACAGTTATTGGGGCAGTGTGGCCAGTAGACCACCAGATGCGTGCTATTCTCACTATTGAATAAGACCCTTGCTGCAGGTTCTGGTCAGCAGCGGTGTAATATCGTGCCGATTACGGATTGGTGGCCTCTAGAGATTCTCATGAGTTATAGTTCTTGACTTGCCGCCAATCTGACTCCTCATGATGAGCTTGGGGAGTAAGGCGCGCGCGTTACAATCCTAATCACCGCGTATGAGATTTACGACTCGGAATTCGCTTCTGAAGCACGCAACATGATAGAAACAAATCAGTAGCAGTTGTTCGTGGTGCAAGATTCGCACCCCAATTCGAAACCCCGCGATCCTCAAATGAGGATATCCCGAGCGTTGGTGCCTGACAGGGGTCTCGCCTTTTCTCGACGGCCTCCGGTCTGCCCAGCACCGCCAGTGGCCAAGGCTGATTGAAGACCAGCCCTGCAGACCCTGAGACCCCTGGCAGGGCGTCTTGTAGTCGGGTTCGAACGAATAGGCTGCGAAGGGCTGACTGCACAGCATTGTGTCGTGGCTGCGAGCGATGGGACCCTAGAAATGAGAGGCGTGATCCTGATCTGTGGTGATTTATTCAAGGGGACAGCCCAATTCAGTGCCGCTGGCCACGTTCTCCTCATGCCAGATCCAGATTCGTGCCATCAACCAGAGCAACACTTACGTCCATTTGAGTCCGCATCCGCATCATGGAGCCAGATCCAATTCATCTGGGGTAGCACATTGTGCGCGCCATCAGCAGTGCTAATGGCCTGGCGATCATGTCCTTGTCCATCTACATCGACGCCCTCTTCGATGTAGAGTTCAAGCTGACCATCAGCACGGTGCGTCACCACCATACAGCAGACCCTTGGCAGTATCCAGCCTGAGTCAAAGCTCACTAACTCTGCAGGCCATTCTCATCGTTCTGTGGAACTCCATCATCTTTTATGGCTACTGGGCGTACGGCCGCGGCCGTAAGGTCGCCCCCTCCATCCTAGCCACCATGACATTAGTTCGCCTGTTATTCGGCGACATCTTCATCCTCATCCTGAGCTCCATCTCCGCGGGACTCGTGGCCGCTGTGGACCTCAAGAACTTCCATGCCGGAGCTGGAATTAGCGATTTCGAGGCCAATCCGTGGAGGATGATCGTTTTCGGTCTACAAATTGGCAACATGTATGTATTCCACGCTATTCTTCATGGTTTTGACGGACTAGCATCGGACTGGCAGCTCATAGTCTGCTGTTCGCGGCCATTGTGGGATGGAATATCGCCACGTGCGTGCAGCAGTGGAAGGCATATAGAGCAGACAGGTTCACTTGGGGAGGGAATGCCTGAGCGGTGACTACGCGGTGTGGTGGTTCAGAGGCGTTGTTGCAGTTTATTTGCGTTTTCAACCTGACTCGTTTGTGCTTTGTTCTGACGATCATCATTACATTAGGGTTTGGGTTCATCTCTTCCAACGCAGTTCTGTCTAATTGAAGAAACTTCGGTCAAGCGTTGACTGTATGCACTTCTTCATCTCGGCAACACGTCTTCATACAGTACCCTCATTTACTGATTAGGATGTTACGGAAAGTAACGCCACCAAGGAGAAGGGCAGTACACGACAGCTACTTTACCAGCATGGCGAATCTTCATTAGCACCCCAGAAGGATAACCCTGACTACTCTGAGTGACACAAGGAAGACCGTGTTCAAGTATCCAGAGAGGCCGACTAATTTCTTTGGATCAAGCAAACTGGAAGAGCAAAACTACGTCGGACGCATGATGTTGAGCCGTTAGTTCACTACATGGGCTGGGGTGAAGTGAAGCGAGCCCGACTTTAGACCATGCGTACTAACATTCTCTCCAGCCATGCATCCATCTGGAATACTCTTCTCGGAATCTTCAGCAGCTGCGACAAAAAGCTTCGGCACGTTCATTTTGATCATTAATGACTTCAAAAAGCTATACAATGCTATTTTGTTCACATGTTTTACTATGTCCAATGATACATTAAGGGAATTAACGACTGGCGTGGTCTGATTGTATGACAGACTGCATTTGTCCTGTGTCTCGCAAGGCACGTTTGAAATAAGACGCGGTCGTGCCGTTGCCCCCTCCCCCGGTACTCCTGTCCTGTGTACCATGAGTCGCGTCCCTCATCGTGTCTCGATAGTCATATGCCTGCGGTGAACGTTCAACGGAGAATCAAACATTTTGTTTCGTCTCTGCAAGAAGAGCCCTTACTGCGGGCGGATTGCGCCCTTCTCGTTCTGGCTCCACTTGCCATGGATATACTGACGAACATTTTTGCCCCAGAAGGCCAAAGGCACGGCGAGAACGCCCATGAGGACGAGAAGGGCGACGAGGACGGCGCAGGGGCCGAGGATGTTGCCGTTCTTGGCCCACTCGCCAAGGTTGAGAGCGAGGACGGAAGCCAGAATGGTGAGGGTAAAGAGCTCGGTAGAGAGAGAGGCAGAAGCCCAGGGAGGGAAAGCCTCGGTGATCCAGATAATGGTGGCGACAAAGCCGCAGATGAAGCTGAAGTTGGCGAGGCCAAAGTTAATATAGTGCGCCACGGGGGGCCACTCGTTGGTAATAGCAGCCGCGTGGAGACCGATGCTTGTGGCGCCGGCGACGACGGGGATCATGAAGCCGATGAGGTAGACTTCGGCCTGGCGCGTACCGCCCGAGCGAACCGTGAAGAGACGCGTGCAGCGGGCAATGAGGGGGCCGGAGGCAAAGTAAGCAAACACGGACGAGACGCCACCGCTAATGCCGAAGAAGGTGTTCATGAGTCGCAAATCATCGCCCTCGAGAGTCTTGGAAAGGAAGACAACCTGGGTGAGGTTGAGAAAGACCACATTGCAGAGAACGGCAGCGCCCAACAAGCTGACCCAGAGGACAAGCGGGTTGCAGAAGCAAAGAAGCATTTGCATGTAGATGGCGCCGGCGGCTTTCCACTCCGTGCCGATAGCTCTGGTGACCTTGAGACACTGTCGGCGAAGCGAAGACTTTGGTTCGTCGGCCAACTCTCTGTGGGGGTCTCTGCCCTCTGCATCAAGATCCTCCCAGTTGTCGTAGATGCGCACCGTTTCGGAGGAGCTTTGTGTAAGGATGCGACCATCCATGGCAACAGCGGGACGAAGGAAAAAGCTTTCCGGGATGAAGAAGTAAATGACGAGTAAAGACATGACACAGGGAATAATCCACACCCTGTAGACTGGCTTCCAGTCGACGGCTGTGTCAGTGATATACGGCAAGGGAATAAGAAGTATGCTGATCAAGCCGGTAGTGATTGACCAGTAAAGAGCCATAGCATAGGGCCGTTCGTTGACGAATGTGGCGTCCAAAATGTATAATACGCCCTGCAAGAATCGACAGTCAGCCATCTAAGTATACATGGGAGTGGTGTCAGTGGTCATTACTTACAATACCAAAGTTCTGTCCAACAGCAAGACCCTGGAAGAAGATCGAGATGGCCAGACCGATGTAGGTCTCGGTAAGACCAGCAGATATGGTCGAAATACAAGTGAGGAGGCAGGTAGCAAGAAGAATTGGTCGACGGCCGACGGCCGCAGAGAGAGGAATAGAAACAAGGTACCCAAAGCCGTTTGCTATGACCACGAGTGTGTTGAGAGACTCAACGTTGCGGTGGCCGCCGTCCTGCTTCTTGTTAGCCTGGCCGGCACGGAAAGCTGTGGAGATAAACACGCACCTCTGGATCAAACTCATGATGAAAGGCTCCCATGAGCGCTGCCGGCAGCTTATTCTCAAAGAAACACACAGCGGTATAGAACATCAGGGCGCTAAAGGCCACGATGCGTCGGGCCTGGGTCCAGTTGAGAGGATCACGGGTCGACTCGGAGGGGATGGGAAGCTTGAGGACTTTGCCCGCAGCAGAGATGAGGAAGACTGTACCGGGCAGCTCCTCCGGCAGGGATGCAGCCGCCGGCTTCTCAAACGGCTCTGGGCTTGGAGGGGACGAAGCCCGGATTTCGGGGTCAATGAAAGTCATTGCGTGTTGAGTGAGGGTGAAGATTTCGAAATCGGTTGCTTCTTGTGTCGACAAGGCCTGGTGCCCAGCCAGGATCTTCGTGACCTAAACGCCAACAGTGAAAGAAAAGCGGTCGAGTTGAGAGAGAGTTATTATGTATCTGATTATCTACCTAGGTAGGTATGGGTGGATACGCGGGTTCTCCGGACCAACGTCTTTTCATCTATAACGGCAACATGCAGACGGGGCGGCTTAACCATCATCGGCGATTGCAAGCCTGATCTTGGCCGGGGAACCCGTCTCACGATAAAATCTTATTTAGCAGCAGGGGCCCCCGACCTGGTGAAGGTTTGCCAGTCCCAGATGACGGGACGAGGAGCGGCAAGATGCGAGGCTCCGTGCTCGCTCCCCCGCAAGAATAGACCAGGGCGCCGTACCGTGCTGTCGGACAGGGGCTCGGGCAATGAGTGCCGAATTGAGTCAGGACTTCCTCCAGAAATGGTGATGGGGCAAACCTTATATCTGGGTTGCAGGGGTTTCTGCGGGCGTAGTCTGCTTGGCTTGGCCACTCATTGCCTGATAACTTCTTTTGGGTAACCACCGAGAGAGTCGAGAGGGTGACGGGCTACGAGTCGCAAACATCCGACGACAACTTGAAACAGCCGCGGCGTGTAAGAACCTAATGCTGGTACGACCCGATTGGCAGTCGGCACACAATGCTATTCACATGACATACTTCTCTCTACATTCTTTGCTCGGGTCACTCTGAGTCGCATCGGAGTACTGCAATGTCGTCACAGGGCTCGATGGAGCTCAAGCTGTTTGCTTCGTTCTGTCCATGACCGTGCCTACATTCGAAAGCTTATTCATCCGTAAGGTCATGATCTACAATCCACGGTAGCATCCTGAGCCCCCTTCGACCATAATGAACACGGGGCCCGAACGTCAGGCACCTTGGATGCGTCGCAAGAGGCCACGCCACACGCAATCTGAGTGTCTTGGTGGCACCTGTCTCCGGCCAGCGGCTTCCTCTTTTGGTGGGTGCCGGAAGCTTTTGACAAATCCCGGTCGGTTCTTTGAGCCGTTCCTATCACACACCTTAGCCCGCCTTCGGTCGGCTCCTCGCGAAAGCGAAGACTAGGTCCATGGTGCCCTCCCCTCGCTGCAGTGTGCTCCTACGCCCGTTCGGAGAATCTTTCCTCTATGGAGTCGGGCAGCATTCGCCAGATCCATCGTCCCTGAAACCATGATCATTAATATCGATCACACCAGGACTAGTTTGTCACTATCCGGGCCTGTGCCGGGAGACCGGGCGACCAGTTGCTTGGACTTCCTGAGCGACGGCGCACAAAGGAATGACACACGCAGCCAGGCGTATGCTATACAACAAAACGCAGCTCGTTGTTCTGTACAAGACATTGAGAACGCGCGTTAAGCTTCGTGGCGGCCTCGAAACGAGATGAGGCGAGGTCGACTAAAATGATGCTGGGCCGAATGAAAAAAAAAAAACCGCGCCCTCTGTCAGGGGTTCAGCACTGCCAGGCCCCACGGCGATGACAATCAGACAATTCGGCTGGCACCACCAGACCTGCCATGGCGGGCCGCACTGCCACGAGCTTTTCCAACCGAAGGCCTGTCAAGCTCTCGAGCTGTCTTCCATGCCGGTAGTGCCCCCCCTCCTCTCTCTCCCGCTCACTCGTGGATGGCACGATGGCGCTGGGGAGAAACCCCGTAGCCGAGGTGCCTGGACCCTCGTGCATGGTGCTAAGTCAAACCGACACCACCCCAGAGCGACATCGTCGACTCTGGAGGGCGATCATGGTGTTGCTTTGAAGGGGGCATGTGGTGCGTACATGAACGCTAAAAACACAAAGCGTAGGTTCTCGGTTGCCGCTGTATCCATGTTTGTGATGGTTTCACCGCATACAACCCTCCGAAGATGTCGAGTTCGTCAAGTCAACCGGCCGAGTCAGCCATGGTTCGTCAAGGGCTTTATCGTGACCGGGTAGAGGTGCGGGGGGAAGCTCCCGCATAATGACGGACCTGACTCCTCAATTGCGAATGCAACACCGCCACTCAAATCCTTTGGCCCGTGACTTCCGAAGTCGACGCAGGTACGAGATCGGTGCCTGAGAGTTCACGAGATCTACCAAAGGCTGGCCTCCTCCGTCGCCCAAGGCGTCCGTTGACTGACTCCTGACAATGAATCAGAGTCAGATTGATTGCGATATACCCTCCGCCGGCAGCAGCCACGGCCGTCTTGGAGGCCACATTGCTCCGGCGAGTTTTTAGATTCTCTTCTTTCTGGTTCCCTGTTCTCTGAAGCACGGGGGCGTTAGAGTCTCAATGTTGTGTGGCCGCGTGCCGGATTCCGATCACAAATCACATCCTTGCGCCTCCAAGCCTCCTGTGTGACTGGCCCTGGACATTCTGTAGCGTGCTAAGACACGCCAAAAGGGAAAAAAAGGTGAACATAGAATCCGACGATGTTAGTCATTCCGGAAAACGAGTTTTAAGTATGGTCCAGAGACCGGAATTCTTTTCCGTGACAAGATCCGGTGTTGCAACAACCGAAGCAGACAGTCGCCATCCTCAGACAAAGAAACAACTGGAGAGGCCCCTCTTAAAGCCTGGCGCAGCCGAGATATGAGCTTAACGCCAAGGCCATCTATCAAAGCTTGATATCTGGGGCACCCCGCTCTGAATTTTTGGCTCGGGCTTTTCTGACTTGGTCGCCGATGTCTGCCATAGTTGCGGCCCCGCCCGCGAGCGCGGGTGGTGAGAGTTTGACGCGAGTGCGCGAGGTGCCCTGACAGCAATCCTATATCACCCGTCAGCTATTGTCGTCATTGCAACCATGTGAGATGGAAGCGAATACAGCGATTCAAGGCCCACTGCGAATCGGAGACTGTAATTTGATTCAATGGAACCGTCGGGTGATAGATCATCCTCTTTTGCTTAGGTGGTATTCGGTAGGCCTTTTGAGGGGAAAGGGACATATTATCCCTAGGAACAAGGGAAGCGAATTAGCCGGACCTGGCGAAATCCACGAGTAAGCAAGCAGCTCACTCCCATTGTGTTTCATGAGATCACTGTAACATTTGCCGCAAGCCATGTCTTGGTGAGCCTCAAAAGAGACATGCTCAACTAGAGCTGCTGCTGGCGCTGCCCTGAAAATAGTGATGGCTATGACTACAGCCTAAGAGGCAAAGCCTCACGTGGATAAAAATATACTGACAGAATACAGGCGACACCTAGGCATCTCTTGTGGGGGTAAACTCCCCATGTGCGGATCGGAGACGGGTGCATAAACGAACTCGAGTCAGGGATGTATCTGTGCGAGGCGAAACACCAGTTAAAACCCATGATACAAGCGTCCGAAAGCTTCACGATATCTTCACAGCTGACCGAGCGACTAGAAACTATAAACTTGTACATCGTGCCTGGGTCATCTGGCATAAGCCACGGGCACGCCTCCCGCTCTCTCGTACCTCTGCATGCTCACGCCAATTTCGATATCCTTCTCCGTCATGACCTTCGGGCTGCTGATCACCCAACCGTTCTTGACCGTCACGACGCCAATACTATCCTCGTCACGGATCATTTCCATGCTCTCGAGTTCCTTTCCCTTGAGTCGCGCGCCCGTCAGCCGCTTTGGCAGGTAATAGCCTGGGTGATAGACAGCCATGATGGAGAGGACGAGGAGAGTCGGCAGAAAGTTGAAGACCCAAGTGGGCCACTCCTCGGTGATGATGATGGAGCCTGGCCGGCGAGTTGACTTTAAAGTTTCCAGGGCGTCTTTTTCGAGGACATTCATGATACCAATGATCTAAGAACGGGATATGGTCAGACAAATCTGGAACAAGTGAAAACGGCAGACAAAAAATAAACTCACAGCCAGGAAGAACGACGACGCGGTCAACACGAGGCCGAGCTCCAGAGACCCTTTTCTAGTAGCTTCGTCCATGCTCCAACGACGACTCATGACGGTAAAGCGGGCCACGAGTCCGAAAAAGGCCGTCCACACCAACATCTTGAGCACAGCGCCTGTGGCCTGAAGGTGCGCGGGAGGGAACTTGATGATCTGGCCGCTACCCAAGGTGGAAACGATGTCACCGACGGTTGCGAGCCCCACGAGAATCAAAGACGTTGCTCGAGGAGGCAGCCAGAGCTTGGAGATGTTGCGGTGCTCGTAAGGCGTGATCCACCAGACCAGTCTCGTGTATGTAAAGGTCACTGCCGTCGAAGCAGCGGCGGTTGTTATCCTGGTTTTGGGCGTGAGCGCTTGAACACTTGAGACAACCGTTGAGGCTGGCGACCCTCTGCATGGGTGGCAGCGACTCACATCAAGACGAGCGAAGACACGACGAACAGCTGCTGTACATCAGGAGCCATCACCACTATCAGCCTTGTAGTCATGCCAACCCCGAACACTTGCAGTAGAAGTCATGTTAACAGCGTCTCTTTGAGGCTCGAGGGTTTGATGCTCCTTACGCAGTGAGGCCATGGTCATGACGGGGCCAAAGTACATGGTTCGTTTCCGCAGGGTCAGGCCGAGATGAATGACAACCAGTGCCATTGATATGACCGCTGCGGCGAAAGCAAGGTCGAAAGATGGCGTGAAGAAGGGGAATACGGGTCCTGTCGCCTCGGTCTGTTGTCCCGCGCCCGTCGGGATAGCAGCGCCGGCGTCAGTCGATGGAGAGGCAACCGGGCTAGGGACGGCTGGCACCAAACCGCCGTTGGGCAGGTTAGGATTGATGGTCGCCATGGCTCGGATGCTGAAGTAACAGTGGCTTTAAGAAAAAGACGAAAACGCTCAACGACAACGCTGCGAAAGGCAATAAAGGAGGAGAAAGGAGCATGCAAAACCGCTGTAAAAAAGAAATCACACAACACACCAGGTATCACGGTACCAGACAATCAAGGGGGTTCTTGAGAAGGTTTATAGCACGACTTATAGAATTGGGTGACGGCCTTAGCTGAACTGCGTGATGATCGCAGAGCACCTTGGAAGGGCCCTCTCTTGAAGGGGGCTGCACGCGTTACATGAAACAACCGAATCCGAAGCGTAACTGTGCACACCCAACCCGATGAACAAGCAGAACAAGACTCATTGAGGCTCCAGTCGTGCTCATCTGGACCAGTCAGGTTTTCAGACGATGTTCTTCAAGAATGCGTAATACTTCAGAGTTCAGACGAAGCGCCGAGAAATCGTTCGGTTGCTGACGGTCGCATGACAATCCAAACATACTTGCTACCCAGGGATGAAACCCAGCGCGCATGCAATGCTCATTCGTCCATTGGGCCCCGATCATTGAGACGTTCGCCGCTGACTTAGCAAGCTGAACACGCCAAGCTGTACAGAGCTACAGAGCGACGGCCCACGAGCTTTGGTGTTTTGTCGATCGAAATGTCCTTGCGTTGTTATAGACGTCTGCCAGCCATTGGATGGCACACGCAGATCTTGCTTCGAGTAAGGGCTACGCCGGACGGGTTTTATTAGTAACGGACCAACTTGGTGTCGTGACATCAGACCAAATATTTGCTTTGGCAAAGAATAAAAGAATGGAAAAGGCACTGGGACGCGCTACTGACACTGCCACGACGCAACGTCTCTTATGACAGCAAGCTCATATAAGTGATCGGACTGCCAAGATTCTCCATGCTTGACCTCATGCTATACCCGGACACACAGCCTCAAGCTCGTCAGGCAGGATACCGAGCAGCCACGGCATCATATTCCTTCTGCGTCAAAGGCGTGACGCTTCCGTGCTTCAGGCCGCGCGGAAAGCCCTCTCTCGACGCCGGCGCCCAGGCCCCAGAGGCGACATTCGACGTCACAAAAGGGACGTACTCTGTATAGTTGTCGAGGAAGAGGTGATAGCGACCCGCAATCAAGTTATCGGCGTAGGAGGCCGGGCCCTCCAATGGGCTCTCGGGCCGCACGTATCCCGGCACCCGCGTCCAAGTGCCGAAGAGGCCCTCCGTCGTCGTCTCCTGATACACCTGATTGACCGTTTCGTTCTTCAGGAAACGCGCGTACGCGCCTGGGACGCCAAGATATTGAAACTCCTGGTCGATCAGCGGCGTGTCAGGCAGGGCGTGGTAGTCCTGCGGCCTGCTGAAGCTGACAAAGTCGCGCGTCATGGCGTAGCGGATGCGGTCGAGGTTGGCTGGGCCAGTGTGCTCCGTGTCCGAGGCTGCGTAGTGCCGCGAGGCCCAGAAGACAAAGTACTGCTGCGTTTCATCGTCCCAGACGGCGGACGGCGCCCAGGCCATGCCGCCAGTCGGATCCTCGATGCTGTCATGATCGTCAGTCGAGCAAGCGGGACATTTTCGGGAGCGCTGTTCGGCAATCTCACATCCTCAGGGACGGCTCAGACCAGTCGACCAGGTTCTTCGATGACCAGATGACGAGGCCAAGGCTCCCCTTTGTGGTTGCTTGGTACCACGAGAAGCCCTCGGCATTGATGTCGAGATCTGTGTCACAAATGATCAGCATTATGAGTTTGAGTCAGCGCGACGTCGTCCGTGACTTACCGGTGGCAATGGTAAAGTACTCGGTTCGTTCCGAGTTGGTGGTGAGAAAGATATCCCTGACGCCCTTGGTCCCAACACTGGACATGAGAACAGCATTCCCGCCATTGAGGAACCGGAACCGAGAAGCATCATTGCCCTCAGACAAGTGCCACTGCACCTGAGGATTCGGGTCGCTGAAAGTGGAGACGAGATATCCCACATACTGCGGCGGCGCAGACGAAGGCCTGGCCAGGCCCGTGCCGAAGCACAGGCTCGCGGCGATGAGCTGAGACGTGATGCGCATAGCGGCCGAGTCAAGAGAGGTTTGGTGAGCGTTTCAACAAGACCGACATGCTCCCCGCCCCCGAGAAGGCAGATGCTCGACTATATGACGGCGCGCGTGGCAGGGTCCGACCTGTGCCATGGATGGGGAATGTCATGCCCGGGGCGGTCAATGTGATTGGTGCGGCAAGTGTTGTAAGTGCTGTTCGAACGACGCTTCCCCGCGATCTGCAGATATCCCCGGCCGCACGAAATGCGGAGACGATGCGCCGGCTCACCATTGGAACGGGTAGCAATACCGTGATCTTCCTTGATTGACCTAACACCACGACAAGGTCCATTCGTCATTGTGCCGACTTGGCACGGAGGAGACGACAGTGCGGACGACCGCAGGTATGGTTTATAGTGATTCTCCAGCATTATCGGCTAACGATCAGGACCACCAAGCTTCGGGACCATCCATCAACCTCCATTGGGCCGCGTTGTATCAGCGACATCCATTCATCATGGAACTACCGCACCGGGAAGGTAAACCTTTTCGTCGGTATGCTGGATAGAGTTTTGGTGTCGCTACTAGGGGTACCGTCAATATTGTCTATGTTCTGGGTCCGGACAGATAGTTGAGCTCTTGAGGGCATAGTATAACTTCCGAAGGCCAGGTTTTAGCCTCTTTCGCACTGATAGTACCAGGATAAATTTAATAGTCGTAGGATTTATCTCCAGGGCTATGTATTTGCTATCCGACAGCATAAGCAATCCAGCCATTACGACTTGTTCGATTCACGTCGACCTAAATCTGTTTTGTGCCGCGGCGCTTTTCAGCTGAACAAGACATTCTACATCAAGCCTCGCGTGTCCACTTGATTCTCTATGGCAGCAAGCTGTCTTCGTAGGATCGATACATATTGCTGATAGATACAAGAGCCTGGCTTGCTTTTTTTACGTGACCTGCAAGTCTCCCTTGCATCTTTTTATGCAAATAGGACGTCCCCCAGGCACCCTCCTTAGCCGAAATCCCAAGTAATCCCTGGCAAGGAAGATGGAGCTTGCACAGCTGCCATCAGATCCATTCGTGTCTTTGGTGTCGTCCCTTACATGACAGAACAGGAGTGCGCCAGATATCTCCTTGGTGATCAATCAGCCCTCGTCGGTAATGCGGTCGTCGTAGCCGACCTCTGTGACCTCGCTGATATCAGGTGTTGTCCCAAAACGCCGTGCTGCATGCCTATAGGGGACCAAGGGGTAATTTTCCGTCATTCGCCGGTGGGGTGCCGGCGCCAGCTCCTCACATGGGACGACCAAACTGTTGGAACGCCCGCCATTTGTAAGGGTCGCAAGTCTGCAAGATAGATGAGTCCTGCTATCGCTCGTCGGAACGACGGCCAGAAACCGCATTCATGTGGCCCCCCTGACCTCCATGTCGGCTCTGCTCCAGCGTGGCATCAAGTTCTCCACGATGTTCTAAATCATGTCAAAAGAGTGCCTCTCGATAGCGTTGCGTGCAAGATGGTCTCCCAACTCACGGGCGTGGCAGTTAGGTAGGAACCTCCGTGTAAGTCAGGCACTCTGTGCCTGACGGCTGCTGCTACAGTTGGTTTCCTCGGATGACATTTACCCGGCGGCCGAAGACCCTGGCGCGACTGGCCGGCCAAGCTCGCCACGCGCCTGGCAGCATCATGTGGACTACGACAACAGTACCACAGCCACGCTGGCACGGGGTGAGCGGCGGCTGGCGGGCCGAAGCCAAAGGACTGCAAAGGGTCCAACTCTGGTTCGAAGGATCAGTGTGCTAAATTATCCCGCCTTCTGATAATCCGGGGCAGGTGTACGGAGAATTAATAAAATCAGATGACGTAGGAAAAGACAAGCTTTTGCAAAATGGTGGGATATGTCTCGACAGGTAAAACCAAGGGTCGCACACGCGTCAGAAGCTTCACCATCACGAGACCCAAACCCTGAAGAACAAGTTCGCAGCTTTGGCCAGCCTAGATCGCGATGGAGCGTCACTGACGAACCTGCTTGACAGCGAATGCTTCAGGTGATGAACAGCTGGCGCGGGCTGATGGATGGATGCCCAATGGGCACAACCTTGGGGTCCAGGTTGAGGCGGCCAGCGCTGTCGATGTAGCAGCGGTTGCGCGATTGTACACTGCCCTCAGGAGCATGTACACCTCATTAAAATGCAAGTCTCCCCCATCAATAGATTCTGCGCTGGCAGACCTGGGTGCCCGCGTGCCGGGCATCGGGTAGCGAAGATAAAACGAAACACGCATGCACGAAGTCAGGAAAGAACAGAAGGGCGGGCCATGCACAGAGACCAGTGACCAGCCGGTCACTCGACCGCCAGCATGTACGACGGCATCCAGGTCTGCCTAGTCGCAGCAAGTGGATTGGCGGTGTTCGCTGCACCAGGTCCCGAGAACTCGCATCAGCAGCCCTCGAAAGGTAGGTAGATTCGTTCGATCGGTGATGACGAGGGATGATCAGTAGAGAAATGACCGCATGGAAGTCAGGGAAGCAAAGCAAGGGAGGGTGGCGCAACAATAACAAGACGTTGTTTGGTAAGCCAGGCCAGACCAGGAAATGTCTCGATAGAAAGAGGCGGCGAGACCTGCCACGTACGGGGGGGCGGTGACGGCCTGGGAGGGCGCCCAGAGAGCGGTCTTCAGGCATCTAGGGTACTCGCTGCCGTATCGATTCTCGTTTCGAGGCGCCGTGCTGATGGTCCGGGGAAGGCGACCGGCAGCAGCAGCGCGGCAGGGAGGCGCCAGGACGTGGGCGGCGAATGCAGGGCATGGCGGCGGTGACTGGGTTGCCGTGTTCTGTAAGATGGTACACTTGGTCATCGTGACTTGCTGTGGTTTGGCAGCCGACCGTTGGTGGGTGGCCGTGATAGGCGAGTTCGCAAAGAATACACGGCGGGTGATGGCCTAGCAGCCAGTGCGATGCGCCGAGGCAAAGCAGCTGCCGAACAGGGCGTGATGGACGATGCTGATGCTGATGCCGATGATGATGTCGGTAGATGGCGAGTAAAGGTAGGTAGGTACTTCGGGATAGCCTCGCAGCCTAGACTAGGGATGGCGAGACCGAAGTGCACTCAGCCTTGGGGCTGGGCGGTACCTTGATGCAACGTCGGTCTAGGTTTGGGGGGGCTCATGAGGATGGCGAGGGATTGCCAACACATCGGTTTGGGTCCTGGTGACCACGGAGCGTATGCAAGTTTGGGCGGTGAGAGGCGTGGAAGGCGAGAAGGCGAAAGACGAGATGGTGTGGTGAGGGGTGTGGGGGGATCGATTGGGGGGGCATTTACCTAAGCCTGCCACCGTAACAGACGGAGAGTCCTGCATGTCTACCTGTCTATCTGCAGGTTTCTTGATCCCAGAGTACGGGCTGGATATTCGAATTAAATTGGAATATTATTTCCTCAGACGCCAACATCTTGATCCAACCTCTGGGGGCTGCTCAATGGATCTGGCACGCTGTTTGTTTTCTTTTGCGCAGCTGGCGATCGATACCCCAACCACTCTCTCTTCACCTTTCGTCGGCCCGCGGGTGGCGTGGAATGGCCTGGCTCCGGCGCTGCCCGCGGTGCTCTCCCGCCCGTTAGCTTCCGTCAGTGTACCCAGGTCCCCTGTAATCTGCCCTGTGCTGGGAGAGGCAGGCCTCTAGGTACCACAGCGCAGTGCATCGACTTCACATGTCCGAGAAAGACAATGCTCGTCCTGTGGCGAGCACCATCTTGTCACATACTGTCCGCAGCAGAACATTCGATTTCATTATTTTCTCTATTTTCCTGGAATAAGTCATCTCCGCGCGGCACAAGTACCGCCCCCCATCGCCATCCAATGGATGCCGTCGAACATCATGCACGATAGTCCATGTGTCCTGGTCGACCTGATAGACTGCATGCAGCCCGAGCATCCATCATGTGAGTCAGCTGGACAGGCACATACTGTCCTCCGCGCTACCTGTCTGTGTTGCAATACCTAGGTACCTAAAGGTTAGCCCTCGGCCCACCAGCCACGTCGACTTTCTAGGGTCCCCAGGCCGGAGCTGCTGGATTGCGCCTGCACTGTCTGCACCGCCTCACCAAATCACCTTGCGTGCTGACGTTCCAGCCCCAGCTCATTCTGGCCTCTGGAACTGACAGCCTAGCCCTTGATGCCTCGCCCCAAACAGCAAATCGCAGACTGTGTCTCTGCTGTGTCGGGCGTATTGCTGGGTTGGGGGATTGGCTGAGCCTACGACTGATGACATGCGCTCGCTGCCTATGCTTCTGCTGGCGGGCTGACCGAAAACACCAAGTCCTGCGGCATGGGTTCACACGTTCAAGAATAATGGATTCTTTTTATTCGAAATATTCATGAATACATCTCAATGTACATCTTAAATCTCACAGTAAGAAGCAAGATCGACATTGCTCCCACACCAGGCTGAACCTCCTTCCACCAAGCTGGGAAATAAGGCTGTCAAATGCCCCCCCCCGTCTCACAGTGCCCCTGGCACCATCCCACCCTACACTGGCTTGACTGGCCGCTCTACGAAGCATCGTGGGCCTTGAATCTTCGATCCCATCGAGCGTCTGGGTCATCCGACCAATTAACATCATAGCAGACCCCTCGCCGCCAATCTCCTCCTCCCATTGCAATCAGATTCACCATGGATTCTCGTCCCGAAACAATGAAGAAGAACCTCGCGAAAGTGAAACACAACATGTGGTCTTGACGGTTCAACCACACCTGCCAGAACCCTCCCATCTCGATCCCTCTAACCATCCTCCAGATCACTGATCGCGATTGGCATCTCATCCTCCTGACAGCGCTCTCCTGACCCGCCTGCTCTGCGCAGTGACGTCGTCTTCTTCCTTTTCCCAGAAGACGTCTTCTACCAACGAGAGCACTCAATCCCGCCAGATGCATTCTTCTTCCGCCCGCTTTGACGGTGCGATCTAGCCCCCCCGGCTTCCTCTAGAGGTCTTTAGAGGAGGGACCAGGGTGGAAGACTTGCTTTGCTTGTGCGCATGCGGCGAAGACCATTAGAGTTCGTGCCGAGCCCAGTTCCCGTCTCGTCCGTGTGCCACCCCCGGCTTTCCGGCACCGGTCCGGACCATCCGCCAGGGCCCAGACGACGCACGGGGATCCGGAATCCCCCCGGGGCGTGACGGCGTTGCTTTTTTCTTCTTCTGTACTGGCGTGTACCTTACCTACGCAAGATGCAGAACGCAGGCACCGCCGCCATACTCGTGTAGTGAGTGTGTGTGTGTGTGATGAGAAAGGAAGAAAGGAAGGAAGCGGAGGCTGCATTATCGCATGCCCTCGCGACTCGGTCGACATGGGTCGACATCCCCGGAGGCGCGATACGATTCTCGATTCTCGATGTGTTCCAGCTACTGGGTTGCCGGGGCGCGACAAGACAGAGAAGATATGGCGCGGCCCCAGGCTACATGCACACCCTGGTGGTGCCGTCGCGGTAAGGCCTGGGCCTGGGCCTGTTGGCTTCTCTGCGGGCGATGCAATATGGACGGAGCCGGCAGCGGCCTAGGTGACGAGGTGTTTCACTGAACAGCTGCTTCATAGTCTGGGCCTTGGACGTGGTTTCTTTATTCTGCATGTCGTCAGGGGACATGTTCTTATCCTGAGCTGAGACCACGACGATCATGTTACACACCTCAGTCGGTCATCGTTTGTGTTGCGTGCTTCACCAAGGCTCAGTCCAAATGGAAGACGTGTCCGAGATGAAACTGGGGGTATGAGAAGGTCTCCTCGAATTCCCAGTTCGTCATGAGTGACTAAGCCCGAGATTCCGAGATTCCGAGAGAGCACTCAGTCTTGTCGTAGTACACTCTTGTGACACGGCAGAAGTCAGGAAGACAAGGATCGCGGGATGGAGATACGTAAATCGTTGGCAAGAGCTGCGACGACGACTGGCTGTCTGCCTTGAAAGGCATGAAGTCATCTGAGCCGGAGCCCGTATCAGCAAGTGTAAAGAAGTGACGCTGCAAGTTCGCGCGAGACGCAAAGGGCGGTCCATAGCATTGGCTCGGTTGGTAGATGGTAGAGCGTTTAGAAGGCACTACAACGTCGCCTGGAAAGGGACCGTGAGGGGCTAACAGGCGGCGGCGAGCCATGTGCAGCGGGAGACGCTCAGGCTCTGATTTTTCTTCAGTCGCTGCAGCAAGTCAGCATGACGAAGAAGGCTTGTCAATCTGCTCAAAGCATGCCCATTGCATCAAAAATGCCTGTTTTCACCAAAATGCTGAGGGACCATGGTGATTGAAGTCAAGGCAGGCTCGGGCTCGGACGGCGCCTGCCTTACGGGGTGTAGCGGCCGCCACTCGGTCTGAGTCATCCTGAATCACCTTCCGTCAGCCTCGACTCCACTCCATCGTGCAATGCAACTTCACGTCGCCACTTCACGACAATACGACCATCATCTACTTGACCGATCAGTCCGCACACCATCCGACCAAAATATCAACCACTCTTCGCAGGTCATACATACTCTAAACTCTATCAAAGCACCGGCAGCCGGCCTTGCCTTGCCTCTTCTCGCGTTACGTTTCTTGCTTTCCACTGTTCAGCTCATAGAATATTGAGCAATTTCCTTTCCATCACTGGCAACAGATCATTTGCGCCCATCATGATGTCACTCGAGAAACAAGGAGGAGTCACTCACCTCCAGGCCGTCACTGAACCGGCGTCCCAACGAGTCGTCTCGAAGCCCACACCCGAGGCACAGAAGAAAGACCCGAGGGGCTACCAGGTCGAGCAGATACGCCGTCGTTTCTCGCCTCGTGAAACGACACTGAGTGGCGGCACCACGTCCCCCATCTTCCGCATCAAACCCTCAGACCCAGACTTTCCGTTCGACCTGGACTTCCTCGAGTGTGACCTTCACGTGCCGGAGGACTATCCCGAGACAGCCCCAGTTCTACACGTCAAGAACCGGAACATCCCGCGCGGTTTCGGCATCAACATCGAGCGCGGATGGGAGCGGATCGTCCGCGAGAAGCGCGGCGCCGCGACCCTTCTCGCCTTCACCCATGCCCTCGATAAGAACCTCGAGGTGTTTCTGTCGGAGCAAAAGGTCGAGACGGTCAAGCTCACCATCTTCAAAGATGACAGGCATGAGACGCCGTCCACCTCATCGTCTCCGTTCTCTGCCGTCGCACTGGAAGCAGCGGTTCTGACGCAGGCGCCATCTGCGCCGCAGCCTACGAGACGATATGTTCCTGATGAGCCTGCCTACACCCAGGAGCAGATCGCCGAAGCTAAAGCTCGCCGAGCACAGGAGGCGCGCCAGATCGAGACGCGCATGGGTCGGCTGAGTCTTTACCGGCGCTCCGCCGACGGTATCGTTTACACGTTGCCAATTGAGCCGAAGAGACGGTCTGAGCTTCCGGCTTCGTTGCAGGCCGTCAAGACACTGCACATGATTGTGCCGTTGCTGTATCCCCTCCAGCCACTACGAATTCAGCTGAACGAGGTCGACTCGTTTGATGCCGAACCTGTAGAGGAACTGTTCATTCAGAAGGCAGCCGAGCAAAAGCAGATGAATTTGACCAGTCATCTGAACTACCTCGCCCAGAATCTACACGTATTGGCCAAACAAGCTCAGGTTACAAAACAGAAGCAGGAAGCCGAGGCCAAGGCCAAGGAGGGTGCTGCACCAGCGGCTGCGGTCTCGCACACTTCTCAGGAGAAGCAGCCCGAAGGTTCGCTCGGCGACAGGAGTCACGTCAAGGTCATTCCACGTCCTCCCGAGTGGGCCACGGCTGCCGATGACTCCGACTCGTCCGACTATAGCTACGATTCCGACTCTGGGTCCGATGCAGGCGGCGCCGCACTCGAGCACGACGATCCCGTAGCAGGCTCGTCCGCGACAGCTGTCGCTGCCGACACACCTGAGCGAGGCACGGCTCTAACCTTCCCATCTATTGAACTGCACAACATTGAGCTTTTTCAAGTCTCCCTCCTCAGCATCACAGAAAAGTGTGCTCGTTGCAAAACCTTCAACGAGGTGACCAACCTCCGCGACGGCGTGGAGCAGACCCTCTCCTGCCGCAAGTGCGCCGCCGGCCTTGCAGCCCGTTTCCGCGCACAGCTCGTCCATGCGCACTCGACGCGCGCAGGCTTCCTCGACGTGGCCGGCGCATCACTCGGCGACATGCTGCCGTCGACCTTCATTCCGACATGCGCCAAGTGCTCGACCGCGGCACCGGGACTCGTCTCTATCAGAGGTGACGCCACATCCAACGTCTGCCGGTCGTGCCACGCAAAGTTCACCTTCAAGATCCCCGACGTGCGCTTCCAAACGTACACGCCGGGTCTCCTCTCGGCGCCGGCGGCCGGGGTCGTCCGGGCCAGGGCCGAGAAGCTCGGGTTGCACGCGGGCGACCCGCTGCCGTCCCGTGGCGCGTGTGCGCACTACAGGAAAAGCTACCGGTGGTTCCGCTTCAGCTGCTGCAGCCGCGTGCACGCGTGCGATCGATGCCACGACGAGGCGGAAGATCACGTCAACGAGTGGGCGAGCCGCATGGTGTGTGGGTGGTGCAGCCGAGAGCAGCGTTACGCCGTCGACGCGTGTGGATTCTGCGGACGCAGCGTCATCGGGCGTAAAGGTCACGGGTTCTGGGAGGGAGGCAAGGGCACGAGAGATCGGGCGCTCATGTCAAGGAAGGACAAGAGGAAGTACAAACGCGTGGGACCTGCAAAGAAGGAGTGATGCTGAAGTCTTGGTGACGCACCGGGGCGCATGCGGCGGGTTTGAGGTGACCTTGGACAATACGCAGCGGCAGATGCCTACTCGTTTGGCTGAGATGCCAACAGGTGATAGGTTACCATTTGACCAGACATGAACATCAAAAGTGCCAGCAGGGCTCAGGACGAATGTGTTGAGATGTCGTGATCCAGACGTGCCGCTATCACAAACCGTGGTCGTTCAGCACTGGTTTGACCCTCAGCAATGGTCTGACCCTCGGCAATGGTCTGACCCCTATCCAGCTTCACCAAGGACGTCGCGACACTGCATAGACAGGCTGAGCTCGTGACAATCTGTAAAAACACAGCCCAGTCACGAAAAGCCAGTAACGGCACGGAGGAGCAGCCCGTTGCCGGAAATACCAAACAGCAACACCCCACGCCTCACAACCGCCTGCGACACAGATCCCAAGATAACCACCTCTCACCAGGGCCATCACACCTCCCAAACGCCCGACACATGGAAAAGGGACCCCACGTCACCACCCACACAGAAGGACTTCTGTCCAACACCATCTCAGCCGCGCACCCGCGCGTATCGCAAGCGACGCTGATTCGTCCGCAGACCTCACCACGCGCACACATCGGCACGCCTATCAGAGAGCTGCTTCGACCACCCTTTTCGCATTTCGCGCGCTCTCATTGGGGGGAGACAGAAGAATAACGATAAAAAAAGGGTTCGAACAACCATCCTCAGTGGCTGTGTAGGTTTCTCTCGACAGCGCTTTCTGAGAGGACAGCAGGCCTGGAATAATGTGAGAGGTGAGAGTTGGCGACGCGCTGATACGAGAGGTTGTGCTGCGCGGCGCGTCGAACTGGGTGATGCGGTCGAGGGTATCCCGCCTATTGCACACGCGCTGTTGCCGTTTCCTGCGGGATGATCCTGTCTCAGCACATATTCGTTCTGCCATTCAGAAATGACGGTATGAATAGTACTAGTATCATTATTATTATTATTATTATCATTTTATTATTTTCCTTTTCCGCCTTTCGTCACTTTGCTACAGAGGACGACATCCTCGACGGTCGTCGCAAGCAGTTCCCCTTTGACCGCCACCCCGAAACAGCAATAGGGGGGGTTCTGGGGAATAATCCCACGAATCCAATGCCTCCATCCGCCGAGGACGTGCCGCCCCCCGCCCCGCCCCTGTGACCTTTCCGGGGAGGACAAACCGGGGCGATCGAGGCCTTTTTGGTGCTTGTCATGCCCCCGAAACGCACCCGAAAGCATGCCAGCAGCGCGGGCCGTACTGGGCAGACAGGCAGACAGGCAGACAGGCAAGAGACAAGGGAGGCGCATGCGAATCCCCGAATCCTTCGCCCATCAATCACTGTGCATAGGTTGGTCAAGCACGGAACCCTGAGTCACCAACAAAGGAATCGCACACTGCAAAGTCCCCCTCCAGGCCAGCGCGCGCGCGCAAACCCGCCCATCGGCATGCCGCGCCGTCGTAGCGGAGGAAGGACAAAGGACGGGCCTGCACCAACACGCCTGGTTGGCAAGCGGTAGCCACAACCAACCCGTTCCGTCGGGACATGGGGAGCAGAGGAGAAACTTCGGATCCCCCAATCTCGCAAGAGTCGCAGAGGCGGACGGCAAGGGAAGGAGAGGGGCCGGGCGGAAAGATCCAAAGAGGAGGGCGGGACAGCCAAGAGCGACATGGAGAGGGGCGCTCGTGACGTATTCAAGCGAGCAGCTTCGCGGCCACACACATGGCACATGGCGTAGGCAGCGACGAGCCGCGACTTTTCCGACGACGGAGATTAGTGACACAAAGTTCTTCTCGAACGAAACGATGGGATCACGGACGAGGGGGAGGCCCGGGGGGACCGGAAGGAGAGGAAACGACGCAAATTGAACAAGCTCACCGGCCGGCCAAACATGCCCAGGCTACGGGGGATCCCTGCGAGCAGCGAGCAGAGGTTCCAACACGTTTTTCTACCCCAGGTTGGACAATCCAGCGCCGATGCCATCCATGTCTGGAGAGCGCGCGCGTCGCGGCCTGCTGCTCATCATTCATCCATCCGTGCACGCATCGGTGTGTGTGTCGCAGTCGCATGGACGGGAAATTGGACGAGGAGGAAGCCGATTGATGAAGTGTAAAACAGAGTTTCCCGGGGTCGCGACAAGCCTGCTGGTGTTTGTTGTTCGGCAGGCAACTTCATGTTGCTTCTTTTCTGATTGCACGTCTCGAACGAGCCATGTGACGCTGCAGGGTGGTACGTACATGGAGGCCCTGCATCGAGAATCCGGGGGAATCGAGAAAAGCATGCGCCTGCGCCCACGATCATTTCCCGTGTGTGTGCGTGTGTGTGTGGTCGGCTGTCAAGGAGCGACACGTTCTACTCGGCTCTTACGAGACGATTATCCGAATCAAGGATCTCCCGGCACCAGAGGACGGCTCTCCACGCCGAGGTCAGCAATAGCCTCGCTGGTAAGGGATGCAACTGGCCATGCCGTGGCCGTCCGAAAGGGGTCGCGTGTCAGCAATGACCAGAGCCCGGCTCGGCGTGTGGCGGGGAAATGCCGAAAAGAGAGCAACGCAAGAGAAAAAATAAGAAATAATAATAATATTTGTTTGACTGCCTCTCTAGCACACCGGCATTGACTTTGCTGCTCCAAGCTCTGTCGGTCCGACACTACTGGCCGGCCTCTCTTTCTTTCTCTGCTGACAGTTTCTTAGTGCCTGCATCTCCACATGGTCGGCCACCGTTTTTGTCTCTGCTGCACTCTTGTTCGTCAGCATGTCTCGCTCTTACGTCTCTCCTGCTACGGTCTCCCCCGAAGCGTCCGTCGCCCCCTCCCCTCTTAGCGCTTCCCCCCTCCCTCGCGGGCTCGGTTCCCGAAGCAGCAAACTCGTAACACCTCGACAGCCACGTGAGGCGCGCGAGGCTCAGCTCTCGCAGCGCAGGCAAAAGGCGGCAGGGCCAAAAGAGAAGCCGGCAGATGGACCGATGCGCTGGGCCAGATGTTCGATCGCGGGGGAGGAGCGCGGCTGGCTCGCTGTCTGTCGGCCGAGGTGCAGGCCTTAGGTACCTTACCTTACCTATGTTGCTAGGTAGGTAAGTAAGTACCGACTCCAGTACCGTACAGCACGTTGCGTTCCTACCGAGCAAGCATAACGGAATCCGCAAAACCGCCGTGATGAACCCGTTGGCCTGTGTTCCGTCTGTGTTCCGTCTGTCGTTCACCATCAGCACGTGGAGAGCAGCAATGTCTGCCGAGCCGGCAAAATGCATATCCCCCTTGCATCCCCCGAGACTGAGCCGCAGTGCCGCGTCGGTCGGTCGCATCGTGAATTGCCCATTCGGCCATGGGCCACTGACGGCCTTGCTTCCCCTTTCTACGTCGTCTTTGTACCTTGCATTGTGCGCTCCCTCATGCAGCCGAGTGCCCTCCTGGTCCCCACATGATTCCGTGGCACCGTGGATCCGCCAATAAGGCCGACGATGCGCCTTCTAGAAGGCCTGCCCGGCTGGCGCATCGTCCCCGAGAGCCGGGTTCGCGCCTCCGCCTGCGCCTGCGCCTGCAGCCTGGCCATGCGCCTTGGCTCCCCGACTGCCGTGTGCTGCCTGCTGTACCTAGCTTAGGTGCCTGGCTCGTTTTCGCCCGTCTCGTGAACCTCGGAATCCCACAATGTCTCGCGCTGTCCGTACAACACAACCAACACGGTCAAGCCCACCTCCACAAGCCCACCTCCTCAAGCCCACCTCCTCAAGCTCAAAACGCCATACAGCGCCGCATGGTCTCCAGGGGCCGCACGACCTGAAGATCACCATGTGTGCGTGCGCCCGTGTTGACCCGTCGAGCACAATGCCATTGTACCCGAGCGTGCGCTCGCTCGTTCGCTTTGCTGCCTGAGCTCCAGGTCGTTCCCCTGCGTCTCCCAAAACGTGCCCTCCAAATCCTGACTCGCATCTCTGAGTACCCCAAATCTCCCTTCTCTCTCTGCTTGGAGTAGAGCGACGAATGGGAAGGGGGCCGTGTGTCATCGACACGAGCCCGGATTGCCTCTCTCGCTCCACCCCGTAAAGAGCGCACATGGCAAACTCCGACCCAGCAGGCCATGTCCACGCCCCCCTTCTCAGAAAACCAGAGGGTCGGGGAGTCCACCGTCGCGGTCGAGACCTCGCACCACCAAGTGCAGGACGGCAAGGTCCCGAGTCAGGACACATGTGTCAGGCCCACGCCGCTGGGGCCAATCCACACTAGCTCCGCGGCGAGCATCCGGAGCAGGGGTGGTCGTGGTGGTCGTGGTGAATAGCTCACTCGTGGTTACCCAGCGTTTGGGACATTGGCCCTAACGAGGAATAGCGCCAGAGCGCTAGTTGGTGGGAAGCAGATGAGAGAGAAAGAACAAATAACGTGGCAGGAGACCTGGTGAGCTGACTGATTAAGGCTGCTGGTAAAATCATCGTCGTCAACCTTTTGGGTGTTTGGGCCAGAAAGGACTAGGGCACGTTACATTGTTCGTCTGGCTCAAATCATCCACCCTGCTACGACCGTATGTCACCACCCCCGTGTGGATTCGGGAGGCCCCACGAGAAGGACGTGCGCCCTTCTGGAAGTCTGGTCATGAAATAAAATCAGAATATTCTGAATATTTTTTTTTCCCCCCAGTCTCGGTTCTCATCCTGGCAGAGCCCCATCCTCCCGTTTCTGCCAGTTTTGATCACGGTTGACTCGCGTCGGCTCCGCCAAACCTTCTGTACAGCAGATGCGCTCGTCATCGTACTTGTTCGTAATGTGATTCGGCGCCGCTTTCGTTGGTCTTCATAGCAGCATCGATATGATGGAATGATACGTACGGACTACCTTTGTCCCCCTCTGCTTCTTGCCTGAACCACCAAGATGCACCAGGGGTGGGACATCAATCGGCAGTTATCAGTCCTCACAAAAGAAAAGTGAGGCTCCCGGAGCCGTGGATCGGGGACCGGAGAAGCTCCCGGATACCTGGGCAGCATCACGCCAAGACTTCTGCAGAGCAGCTTAAGCTCTCACCGGCGGCCATCTTCCTCTCCCCGTCATCTTAGTGGCATCAGGTGCGGGAAATAAGCGCCAATGGTCCCTAGATCCGAAAATCAAAAACAAATAAAATATACTCGCAGGTCTGAGCAGGACACACCTAGAGGCCCCGCAGTACCGTCCGGTGAGATTAGACAGGCCAAGCACGGTTCGGCCTGGGGTGCTGCCAGCCTTGCGATGAAGCAGTCGGCAATTGATTTGCAAGTTGCAGCAGGTGACAGACTTTATTAGGAGCCACGCCAATGCAACCAAGAAGACTTGTGGACTTGTGTTGCATGCCTACACAGCATCTCCTTTACATCGCAGCAAGGCATGGCAGCGACGAAAGTCTCCAGCTTGTTCAGCCGGCACGCACCAATGCCGTAAAATTGCGGTCGGCCCCCTCTCAACTGTCGTGCATCTCTCCAACATGTTTGGGAGCTGGTCATCATTAGGCCGCGACGTCGAAACGCCTGGTTTTGAATGAACCGCGGGACGTTCCGGCGGTCGGATGTTGGATCATGGCTTGCCCAAGAGGGCATCATTGAGTCGTGGAGAGACAAGGCGCTGTGCGTCCCGGGGCGGCCGACGATCGACAGTACTGCATTGTCCAGGAGTGTCGGCAGACCAATGCAGTACTGTCGGCACATGACCGGCAAGTGGTAGACAGGATGGGACGGTCACCTGTCCGCTTTGGCGGACCGCTCTGGTGCCGCTGCACGTTACGGTTTCACCACGTCTGCAGTCTCCAAGCAGCAATGCATGTAGAAACTGTTGCGCTCTGCACGGGCTTGTTGATCAGTTTGTTGCGTGTTTCTTGGCTGATGGCTACCAAACACGACCAGCGATCATCTCGACCAGTTGGTTCCAGGTCGAACCTATTCGTCCTGCTCAGGGTGTGCACCTTCCTTGACTCGAGCAGGAACTGATCTACTCTGTAGCAATGTAACCCTCGCGTGACAAGTATTGGAGGATGACGTCGTTTGCCAACAAAGTGCATCTATTCAATACCGAGATCGATCTCAATATCAGCGAAAGATCTGTCAAGCTCCCCCCCATCATTCCGGAATGGAAGGCATGCCCTGGTTTTCTTGACGAACGTATGAAGGCAACTTGGCAGAGATGGACATCGTGGCCTGGTCTTGGCCGAGTCCATCGACGAACACTACTGGGAAAGGTCTCGTGGCTGTGGCGGCTTCTGCTCTTCATTGAACGTGAAACGCGACGCACCAGCTTTCTATCAGTTGAGGATCAGGGAGCCAAGGGACTCAATTGCCACCAGGCAACCTCCTGTTGCCGATGAGCAACATCATATTCAGTCGATCATGCAATCATGGCGCAATCAGGTTGTCAATGACCGTGGTCCAGCATGATCATCACCGTTGATATGCTTTCAAAATTGGACGGGTCATGCTCATCTGCATGAGATACCATTGTCCATTGCATATGAGTGTTGCCTTTGTGATGAACCACGAGGAAAGTCCGACATTGCTGTCAACCAGTCGCCCTGACATCAAGCGTCTGTTTGCCTGTTTTGGCCGGCGGCCGCAAAACAAGAGGTTCTCCAACGCCTGACTCTCCAATATTCGTTGGAGGGGCAAGCTGCTGGCGGGTGGTGTGTAGGCATGAGTCGTGACAGCGGTCAAGTTGGAGAGCGTTTGAGGAGTACTCCGCGACATACACAGTCTACATCTCCAACATATGGACGCTTGGGAACGATACATTGCCAGCTCTTGGACATTGCCTGCCCAGAAGGGACGGTGCTGCACTCCGGAAGCTTCGTCCGACCAACTGATGGTCTGATGGCGGTAGAACGAACGGCGCAAGCGGGATCGTTTGGGAATAGGCTATGACTCGGTAGTGCTTTGGTACGCCGCTGGGCTTTCCTTTAGAGGCAATGAGGTTGGACCATTTGACGGAAGCCGGCCCCCGGCCTAGTCCAGCTGCCCATGGGGGAAATCTCGGGGTAGACTTGGCGTAAAGGCTGTGTAATGCGCCATCAGCCAAGAGCCTTGTTCTTGGTTGAAGGCTGCTTGTTTATGGAGATGATGCCTGATGATACTGGACCTTGCTGACAGTCGTGTCGGGAAGAACTCCGTCGCTCATAACGTATTCAGGCCGAAACCTGGCAACCCACGAGTCAGATCAATATCAATTATGACGTATTTGTCCTCTCGTGATGTCGAAACTGGGGCCAAGCAACAAAAGCCGCAAGCCCAATGTGGTCTTGGGGTACGAACTTGGTGTTTGCGATCGCGCCACAGGGCCGAATTCGGTTCAGGACAGCTGACGCTTGTTTCCCCGCGTTGAACGGGGGGGCCGTTGCTAGTCACGAACTCTACTGCTCCGGTGCCATGAACTGACTTCCGAGCATTTGCCCGGTGGCGCAGTCACGAAGGTCTAAGAGGAAACGGTGTCAAAGGACACCAACAAGCGAATTAATCATGTTGAATTTGCGAAAACGAAGAAACGGTAACCAAGTGTCGGGAAAGTGGGCGCTGTCAAGGGTGCTTGGCGGATTTCATCGAAACCCCACGTGTAGTTTGGTAGCTATCTGGCGTTGGTTTGATCCACCATGGCGACTGTCATGTCAATTGGGAAGGTCGCTACTGTAATGACACCCTTCCACGTTTGACGAAACAGGTGGTCAGAAGGGCGACCAGACATCGCATCAGGGGTCTGTCTGTCCCTTTGGGAGGGGGCACAGGTTTCACAACCGGTGAGCGCATACCCCTGTGACTAGAATAAGACGTGCTTCGGAGTGGCAGGTCGGAAATCACCATTGAGCAGGGCTGTGGGACCCTTTCAGGAGGAGATCACACAGCGTGCGCGTTGTGGTTTGGGTACGTGCCCCATGTCGAGCCCGCAACTGGGTACGTACGGCGGACGTGCGAGCCCTGTGCGGGCCTGACCAGGAGATTGTGAGCTCTGAGCTTCTGCCGGATTCGATAGCTCGCCTGCTTTCTGGCTTCGTCACAGGACTTCGTCTGGTGCTCCTTTCGGGAAAGTCCTTCTAGAAGGTTGCGGGACCGACCTCCCATTTCGGGGAGGTGTCCGAGACGAATCCCCATGGCCACAAGCTGGGGTTAAGTGGGAGAAGACGGGGGTAGTGAGTGGGTCTGGACGGTGGGTGGCGGCCTTTGGCCAAAGCCTGAATATTTCCTGATAATAATTTGTTTTCTTTTCTGCCCGTCTCGTGGTCTGCTCGCGCCTGAGCCCGGGATGCGACGCCGAGGCTGGCCGAACGGATCCTGGGGTGGTGCCGTGAAAGCACCGACAACGCGGACCAAAGGGGCGGCTGGCCACGATGGGGGTATGATGCAATGTGTCAAATCGACAAGAAGTATTGTACCCTGGCAAGCAGATAATCGAAAGACAAGAGCCCAAGACTCGAGTCGCCAGATACCTCAGAATTACGAGAAGACGTGCATCTTGATCGAATTTCAGTGAAGAGTTGTTTGAGCCTGGCATTCGTGGCGTTGCTTTCATCAGTGGAGTAAAGGAATGTAGGGTGTTCGTTTTCAGCGGCTCCGGTAGCAAGCTTCTGATCTGTCGAGTCAGAGACGCACCTGTCAGGTCGATTGACGGCAAGACAGACAGTCGCGACATGTAGAAACAGATGCATCCATGCAATTGTGACAATTGGCGTCCTTGTCGTCTCAGGCATTTCGAAGCCAAACAAGTGACCGTTCGTGCGCAGGCAAAGCCGTGCGATGTGCCTGGTCGACAAGGCCAGATGGCTGAGGCTCACTCAGGTGTTCCCGCTAGAATTGGTCGGATGGGCGCGCGTGTCGGCCAAGGGGTGCCAACCAACACCCTTGTTACTCCGAGAAGGACAGACGCGCCAATGAGCAGCAGCGAGTATCATACATGACATCAGAAGGCGAAGGATCTCGATATCAGAAATGACGACCTGACGGCGACATCGCGAGGGAATGTCATCAGAGTCGGTATCAGCACACCGCAGATGAACTGCCAGAGTGCTGTTGTACGGCGTCCAAATGAGATTCTTCTGGGTCGTCGCCTGCAGTGCCTCGACCTACAGGCTCGCTTGGTTGGCCAGCTAGCTGTGTAGAACGACGGGAGCTTTCGTAGCGATGCGAACATGGCATGGTACTCCGGAGCAGTCTAGCTGACAGATGATCTGCTGCTTTAGCTCGGCTCTTGGGATAGGTGTTGTCGCAGACGGCGAACTCATGCGCCTGGTAGGCACCTAGACCTAGTCTGCGTGGCCGGTCCGGGGAAAGAGTGCGGAGGAGAAACTCAAAGATCGCATGCGAATCTATCTGATGAACCAAAAACAAGTCAGTGGTAGAAACGGGAATAGACCAGCGTCTGGCGCCAAGAACGGGGAACACCCCGCGTTACGGTCAACGGTGGACTGTTTGGGGTAAGTAGCTGCTGCCCCCAGGACGCTTTTTGGCTGGCGGGGTGCTTCTTGCCCACAAGAGTACTTTACTTCACGGATCTGGAACGACATACACTGGATCCCAACAAACGTCAACTCACCGAGGATTTTGTTGTTCGGAACCAGGGTCAGCATGGCAGCATGGCAGCATGGCAGAATGGCAGCATGGCAGCATTGCATGTCGAGGAAAGTCGGTGAGAAAGTCATTCGCCCAACACGACTGCCACGACTTGCCCCTCCATCCCGCGGAAAGGTGGGGTGGGATGCAGCCCACCAGAAGTCGTGGCTGTCATGGAGCAGGCAGATAAAGCGGCTCTTTCTTTGGGGGAAGGGGAAACACATGCAGGCGACCAGACGCGATGGGGGCAACCACACCCATTTATCCCCCGCGGAAGGCGGAAGGCGCACAGCGATGGGCATCGCCAGCCAACCGATCTGCCCTGCGCCTGCCACAGTTTCAACCCGACAACAAACCCAACCCTTCTGCGCCTCCCACTTCACTCTTGTTTCCTCCAAGCTGTATGACTCCTCTTCATGCTTGCCGCGACATGCACAAAGCACCTGTCGTTGCGCCTTGGGGGGACCGATGCGGCATGCGACTGGAAGCGACCACCCTGCCCACCCTCAATCAACGGAATATTTCTCCTGATACGGTGGCATGAATCGGCCTGGTCAGAATTTGATGAGTCGTCGCCGGCTGGGATTTACCAAAGTTCACCTTTACTGGCCACACCCACTCTGCGAGGCTTCGGATCTGGATATTATGTCCAGAATAAGATTGGTTCCTGTGGGCTGAATACTTGGTGGTGTGTAGCATCAAAACTCAGCATCAGTGCCCCGGGGTAGGCCAGACGCGAACCGTGACCGATCGTCTCGCCGCATCCACGGCCTTGTCGGAACCAGGCGAATCAAGCCATGCGCAGTGATACGATACAGTCACCGCAGTAGTTCCTCGCCAGGGCGTCAGCCCGACGGCACCTGAGCGAGGCGTGCGTTGTGCGAAAGACCGGCGCGAATCCAGAACCGCATCGTGGCGCCTTGATCTCGCCAGCTACTGCCGCTCTGCCTTTGCGCACCCGACCCCCGCATTGTATCCCACACATGACGTGCCTCTAGACCCTCTCCACGTTGAAGCCAATTCTGGTCAATTGCGAGGTGCTGTCGTAGTCCCTGGGCCATCGCCCATTACGGACGCCAAACCGCCATGTCTCGCCTTCGGCCGGAATCTGTCCATCAACAGCTGAGATGCAGGCAATTGGTGCCAAGGCATTGGGCACTCCCAATTGGACACAATGAAGCATCTAGCAACCCTCCACGACACCCTTGGGACCCGGCTGTCGGTTGAGGCTCGTCCAGTGTTGTGCGCCATCAGGCGCATACTGCCAGCCACTCACCACTACGAAAGCTATCTTGCCCACCAACAACACGCTGGTTGCATGAGCCTCGTATCCTGTTACCAGTTCTCGGGGGACCTGGAGTCATACTCCGCGGCCGCCAAATGTTCTAGACCTCAGGCGACTCTCCGCCTCCGAAGTGCGCGTCGATTCCTGTGAGGGACACGACGGCGACCCTCTCGCTGACCAACATGTTGAGCTTCAGGCCCGTTTGCTGTTAGCGATGTGCTCGGCATTGAAGTCACAGGCCAATGCAGCCTTGCGTCAACGTCGCGTAATTCTCTTTCTCGTTTTTGGTTCATGATTTACCTTGGTCGACAAAGACAACACGGTCAGCTGCACGACATGTCGCAAGATGGACGGACGGCCGAGCCTGTTCGCGCGAGGAAGGTGTGAGCGCCCTCCTTCAACTCTGTTTGCGCCATGCAGCAGCGGGCGATTTGCCTTGCCTTCACATGTCAATGGCACCAACCCCCTCTGTGCATCAATGGCTCACTAAGGACCACGCAATCTGTGCTTTGCTCGTGATCGCCCTACAGCATGTTCCACACGACAAAAAATGGCATATGGTTTCTAGGTGCCCTTGGACCGGACAGCCGAACATGCCAAGAGCACTTGACCGACCGCGACAGTCAAGTGGTGGTGCTTGTTCTCGTGTGTGAGTCGGAATGGCAATCAATAGTTCTCCCTAAGCCTCCATGTACAGTCATCGACGGCATCATCCTCGTTCCCAACAAAGCATGTCTGTCTACCCCACAGAGGAGAACCGAGCTAGCTGGTAGGGGGGACGAGCATCCAAGCCTCAAGCCCTCTGGCCCCGGGAATTCCTCTTTGATAGCCTGCGTTGGTCGCCTTGACTCGCCCGAACAGACTTGCGAGAGTGATGCTTGCGCATCGCCCTCAATGAAGCTCAATGCAAAACAGATTGGTGTCATGACCATGGAAAAAATAAACAATCCCTAGGTCATATTCAGAAGGCCAAGCAACCGGCATTCGAGCCATTGGTACGGAGAAACATTAATCGGTTCCGCGCGTCGTGATTCGCGCTACGAGCACTGGATCTGCTCCGTGGTGGGTGTACCACCATTGCACGGTAAATCACCGTCCGCGCCGTCGCTGCCCACGACGTTGTTCAACGGTCACCGCGCGTCGCGTCGAAGAGAGATAGCCAACCCCCCTCTCTCCCGGGTGACCGCGTTCTTGACAACAAGCTCGGCGTCCGCCAGAAACTCCAATAGCGCTTGTCGGTCGCGTCCTCGGCAAGGCATCGGCAGCAGCTTGACCCATGCACCTTGCCTGCCGTGAGGCATCGTGTCAAAGTGCCGTCATGTTCGCGTCCATGCAAGCCACACACTTGCCGTTCCAACGGCCCCCCCCCTTCTCTGTTCAGATGCGGCGGCCGTCCGTCTGTCCGTCTGTCCGTGCCGTCTCCGTCCTTGTCCTTGTGAGGAGCCCTTGTGAGAAAGGACGAAGAAAGTGTGAAGAACCACGCACCAGCACCGCCAACAAACCCGCACGCCCATCCGAACTCTCCCGAACCTGCGCATGCGCCGCCCAAAAAAAAAAAAAGTTTTCTCGCCCTGCCGGGCTGATGAGGGGGGGGGGTGGGATGTCGTGCTGGTGACCATGACAAGGCCACCACGTCCGTGACACCTAGATCCCCACAACTCACTCACTACTACGGTGCCTTGGGTGGTAGGCGAGAAACTCACTCCGCCCTCACTGACCTCTCGCCCGCCGCCAGTGCCGGGTACCTAGCTTGCCTAGGAGGTAGGTGACCCACGTATAGGTAAAGGGAAGTCCAAGAACAACTATGCTGACCCCGACCGCCATCTCCCGCTGCGCTTGATCTTTTTCCGCCTCTGCGGCAATTGGCATCTGCGGCAATTTGACAAGAGGCTTGAGTCACGAGATCAAAGAAGGCAGAAAGAGGAGGGGGCTCTGCTTTCGAGCTTTCTCCCCCCCCTGGAACCAACTCTCCACATTAACTCCGTACAGGCGTGGGTCTTCAGAGCTCTGCCCCTCTCCTCAACGGGAAGGCCTAGACCGCCGCAAAGGTCCAGAAATGACGCAGAGGGGTTGGAGAGGAAGGCTGCTGCATTCGAATGCTATGGGGCACGCGGCGAAAACCTGCAGAGACCACGGGTCAATATCACTCACATGGGCCACGAGAAACAGAAGTACCACCAAGGGCGCGCGTGTGACATGTCCGTGGTTTTCTCTGCACTTGGCCAGTGGAGCAGAGTTGCAGAGGCCATTCAGAGCAATCAATGACTGGGAGGGAATGGACAAGAAGCATTTTTGATCAAATTTTATTCATGTTTTTGCTAAGAGCCCGCCTGCTGGCGGGGCGTTTTGGAGTGCGCTCACTCGCTTTCCCCACTTCTCTCCCCCTCTCCACTCTCTGCGCCGTGCTCCCGTCCTCTTTGGAGACCCGAGAACTCTCGACGCACCTGAGGGTCCCTATTTTCGTTCGCGTACCCCTTTGCAGTCAGCATCCCCCAGCCAGCCTTCCTAGGCCGTTTGTGTTTTCGAGGTCGCCCTCGGGGTATGCTGTCCCTTCTCTCTGCCTGGCCCATACAAGTACACACTACCATTGGGGGGTCTCTCGCACCCCCGACATGAATTCTCGGAGTGCTACCGACATCCGATGAAGAAAACAAAAAAACGATAAAATAGAACCGTGGTATCATATGAATAAGCAACGCCGCCGTAATGTTGAGGTCGTTATGCCTCTTTTCTGTGGTGTCCCTCCCGTTGGATTATGGTATAAGTGACCGTGAATGATGTGTCGCCTCGCAATGCATTGGGATGAATGTACAGGGCAGGTGGGGAAGGAGTGCCCGTTTTGTTATGTGCAGTCGATGTGGTCGGTGATTACCAACCCTTGGAGTGATAGCCTCCGTGGGTCTCCTTCTGGAAGTACTGGTTGTTGGGGTTGGCGTCTTCACCCTTGTTCATGTATGCCTTCTCGGGATACTGCTTGAGGTTGGCAACGTCGTGGGAGGTGTGGCGACGCTTGAGGACCGCGTTGGCGGTGGAGCTCTTCTGCTGACGCTCCCAGAGCAGGTTGCGGCGCAGAGACTCTGTCAGTTCGGTGGCCAGCATGTTGCGGCGCGTGGTACGGGGCGACAGTGCGGCTTGGGCCTGGAGGTGGCTGTGGCTGGCAACGGTCGCGATGGGCTGGGCAGTGGAGCGAGGAATCTCGTTGATGGGCTTGAGAGGCGAAGAGCGGACACCCTTCTTCATCATGAGAGGGGCCTCGTCCGAGTCGTTGGGCGAGCCGGCCACAGCGTGCGTCTGTGAAAGACGCGACGCACGTGGCAGCGCCGAAGTCGACTGCGAAGCAATGTTGCTCAGCTTGGTTGCGCGGTCGTTCTGGGCGAACATGACAGAGATGAGAGAGCGGCGCGAAGTGAGGTTGACCTTGGAGTCGACGCGCTGGAAGAGGGTCTTGTCGTCCATGCTGGAACGGCCGCTGTCTTCGATCGAGTCCTCCCAGTCGGAGGAGTCGTCGTCGTCATCAATGGCGCTCTCGTCAACGTAGTCGGTGTCCGAGTCGTCGGCCACGGCGCTGTCGTTGTCAATGGTGCGAGTGACGAGCTGAGCGCTGAACGAGGCCTGCTTCTTCTGAGGGTTGAGGAGACCATTGGGGCGGGGGAGGCGAGTGCGCTCTTGACAGAGCTGTCCTCCTCAGAGGAGCCACCGAGAGCGAACATCTTGCGCTTGACCTGGGGGCGGGGACAGCGCGGGTGTTCTTGGGGCTGTCCTGCTCGCTGCTGGAGCAAGAGCCACCCATGACGAAGACAGGTTGCTTCTTGGCCATGACGTTCTTGGCCGCAGGCTCGGATGTGGGCTCAGGAAGAAGGGTGGCGGGGATGCTGCGGGGAGTCTCCATGATGGTGCGGGTCAGCGAGCCCTGGGAAGGAGAGAAGCCGCGGACGACGGTGGTGCGGGAGTTGAGCTCAGGGGACGCGGGCTCCTGGGATGGCTCCTGCTCGCCGTCGGAGGACTTAGAGAGCGACTCGGTGGTGGTAGATCCGGAGCGCTCGAAGCTGGGGATGGAGGAGGGCGACGACGCCTTTTTGGCGGCCAGGTAGGGAGAGGCGATGTAGGGAAGAGGGGCGGAGAGTGGCTCCTTCTCGTTGATGATGGAAACGACAATCTTCTCAAAGCCGTCGGCGGTGATGTGACGCTCGCGGCCACGGCTGCGGCTGCTGGCACATGAGTCTTGCCTCTGTATCCTGGGGCGGACAATGTCAAGGCCGGACTCTTCGGAAAAGTCGACGGCTTCCTCGTCCATGACGGAGTCGAGGCTGCCAGAGAGCTGAGGAACGTCGGGTATCCTGGCGTCGGCGGTGATGTCGCGGGGAAGGCTGGTGGCAGTGTAGGCGGGAGTCTGCTCGTCTGTCGCGCAGCAGAAGGTCTCGCGGTTCCAGAGACGCCAGCTGATATTCTCTAGCCTGCGACCCTGCTCAAGGGACTCTGCGCAGCGGGCAAAGACTTTGGGGACGCAATGTCAGTAAAAGGGAGGCGAGGTTGTAGGCGGAAAGGCCTCCCAGCAGGCGACTTACCAGTCCACATGCTATAGAGGTTCTGTGGGTTAGATGTGTCCACCTTGTGCAGAAGGTTGGTGTCCACAGTCAGGACGTGTGCGTCGAGTGGGAAAGGCATGGTGTGTCGTGCTGCTCGGGGAATCGAGCAGGCGGGCGGAGACACGTCAGGATATATGGTTACGGTGATGCAGGCGGCGAGGGCGTGTGATGATATTGTGGTGGAAGTGTAATTGTATTGAGATACGAAGGTCGTCGGCACCGGTGGCGGGATGGTTATTCGTAAATGTACACTGAGCACTTAAAGATGCGCTACTCTCAGTTGAGGTGTTGAGGTGAAAGGGTCGATTCGTCAACGTGGACAGCTCTTGTTGGTATAGGTGGTGATAGAGTGTCGAGGTAGGCAACGATGATTGTGTTGTGAAGATGCAGTGGATACTCGTAGAGTCTGTCGTGCAGTTGAGTGCCGGGTGGAGAGTTGAAGTAACAGGAGGGAGGAAGTGTGGGAGGTCTGGGGAGTGAGTGGTAATTATTATCGTCGGGTCAGGTCCAGGATCGGAGTCGAGCCGAAGTGGGATACAAGTATGGAATGGCTCTGGTTGTGGACGTCGATGGGGGGACTGGACGGGGACGGGTGACGGGGGGCGTGTGGGTGCTTTGGGTAAAGGGCCGGGGGAGTCGCGGTGAGTAAATGTATCTCCTCACAACATGGGCATGGGAAGGAAGCAAGGGCCGACAGGTACCTCAACGAAGGACAAGTACCCTTGTACCTCGTGGAGGTACCTAGCGCCGGGGGTGTTGTCGGTGGCTTTCCCAGATCCCCGGCGTCTCCTGCCCACCCCTTCTGAGCCTGGCCCGACGGGGGGGACGAGAGCGCAGGGGGGGTGTGGGAGGGTGTGTGGGAGGGGCCCAAGTCAGTCAGTCATGATGGGTGGGTTCGCCTCCAGTCCAGGGGCTCAGCATCTGTGGCAGAAGTACCGGCCCACTGACTGTTTGCCGCTTCGGGCAAGTGTCGGGACGAAATGCGAAGGGCACGCTTTCCCTAAAACGGGTACCTATCCGGGGCATTTGCGGCGCACTGGATCAGATGGGCACCCCAAAGAGGACAAGTCGGCTGTTCTCAGAGCAATTTCGGCTAAGCCTATTAGGGGCACACTCTGACTACCTCTTCTGGTCAATCTCTCTCCCCCGACCGTCAGAATAATGCACCGTTTTGTCACATGACATGATGGCGAGTCGCCTCACCTCGCCCTGCCCGCCCTGGGACCCCGGCCATCTCCCCGCCCGCCTGATGTCTTTGGCTATCCACTGCTCACACAACATTCTCCCCCCCCCCATCGGACGGAAGCATCAGCCAGGGCTGACAGCCGAGGATACGGTAATGCTACACTGCCCCGAAACGGCCTGGCCATCTCCAACCGCCAGCGGCGTATTTCCTGTTCTGGGCTGGTCTGCCGTCTCCAGATCGTCCTGTCACCTCCAGTTCATCGTGTCTTGCCCAGGCCTTACCCCCTTCTGGACTCTGTTTCTCTCCGTTCTCCCGACGGCCTGGCCAGAAGAGGAGCCACTAACTGCGTTGCAAGAGGGAGGAGACGAGGTCATGAGGCTCACAACCAAAACGGAGCCTCACGATCGCTTTCGCCGGCTTTGGTCAGCCAGACTACCTAGGAGAAATGGCATTGGCACTGACTAGCACTGACACTGACACTGGCACTGGCACTGGTGGCGCCCTCCCCCGAAGCCTCAGATCCACGGCTCGTCATTCCTCAACCCCAGAAATTGGCCTTTCGTCTCCGCCATGCCACGGTTGTCTGGATCACGAGTCGAGTCGCTCCGTTCCCTGATTGAATGCACTTTCTGGCCACTCTATCGCCTCCACTCTCTAATGGCCCCGTCGACTGGAATTGGAAGCCCCCGTCGGCTCTGCCAGTCACTGTGCCTGAACTTTGACTCTACCGACTGGTCATCTAGGTCACAGGTCACGTTCACTTGCCCCAGGATCCCCTCTGTGAGCGCCCCTGATCGAATCGAATTCGGCTCTGCGGCCAGCTCTGGCGCCGGGATGTGACGTGCCCTTGGGCGGAGGAGAGAGGGGGGGGACTTCGCTTTTGGGGGCCCTTCCGAGTTTGGCTGGGCCACGCCTCTCCCCAGGTGACCTCGTGACAGGGCAGCTTGTGGCTCTGCCCTTTCATGCTACTCGTCCTCGCAATTGCTCGCGGTTCCTGATACAAAGGGCTGGCAGATGGTTCAGGCCCCGTGGTCACCGGCAGCCTCTTGGTGATGCCGGTGCTGTCGCCGCTGCCACCAGATCGGATCTGCAGGAATTTTGCGCAGCATCGCATGGACACTGCACTGCGGAGACAACAAGGAGAAAACTGAAGGCATCAGCGCACCGCAGCAACATCCCGCGCCCTGGCCTGCTCAACGCCCCGTTTCGCACGGTCAACATTGATCACGGGGCCTTTTCGCCCCCTCGTCGCGCGCATCGCCATCGCCCTTTTGCCAGGCAAGGCGACTCGCCCACCCCTCCAACGGGAACTCTGTGATGCGTTGTCATCTTCTCCTTGCTACCACGCACGCTCTCCTCCACCCCCCTCGCTTGCTTCCCCCGTGCTCACGGGGCTCTCTTCCCCCCGAACAACACACAGGGTCTGCGACAGTTTTTAGCGCGGCACCTCCCATGGGTCAGGTCAGGAGAGCAAAGCAATACGGCCGGATGCAGAGAGCTGTCGACGGCTGGCGGTCATCAGGACCGACCTCCAGGTCTCACCTCGGGATGGGCTTTTCCCCTGCTCAACCACTGTGGCTCGAAGAAGCATGAAGCAATAGGGTTAGCTCATTGCCGCGCGAACCCTTGAAACGTTGCACCCCCCTTCGTCACTATCACTTTCTCTGCCTTGGGCAAGAGGTAGGGGAAAGGGCTCAGCCAAACGGTATCACAGGCCCAGGCACGTCGCGGACCAGCGGACGGCAAGCGAGTCAGATGCCCTGATTCGGTTTGATTCTTTTCCCTTCCCGTCAGGGACCCCACGGGTGTTGTTGGGCGTGCTCATTGGAGAGGTTGGCTGGCGTAGACATCGCGATGGCAATGCCTGCCTGGCCAAACCCCCTTTCCCAGCACAGTCGTAACTGACAGGCCCCCACACCCCAGCCGTCAAGTCCTTGTTCAGGGAAAGAAAATGGTTGTAACAAGGTCGCCGACCTGGGCTCGTAGATCCTCCTGCCAGCGAGCTGAACGGCATATCGTCGGTCCCCCCACATGTCGCCTTCGCTTCTCCCTGTCACCTTTTTCTTTCGTCCCGAGGCGCATGCGGCGGGCATATGAAAAGAACGCCATGTCATGTCTCTGCAAACCACGACCTGAGCGCGCGCCACGGGAGGTCGAGGGCGCTGCCCCGGGACCAGGAGGGCCTGTCTGTCGATCATTCAGCATTCGGCATGGCAAAATGAGGCGCCCATGAGGCCATCACGGGCTTGCGCCATTACCGGGTTTTGGAACAACTGGGTGACCAGCGCTAAACTAGTCTTTAGGGGGTGAGCAGCAGAAAGGTAGGTGGTACTGGGTATCAGATGCCAATGGCTCGGTTGGGCGCCCATGGTCGGGCCCTCTCGCCCGCGCGGGAGCTGGGGTGGCCGTTCCGCGAAGTGAGCCCGTCTCTGAAGCCCCTGGCCGTTGCTCTCCCGGTGCCGTGGGCTGGGACATTACGCGGTGGAGAACCTTTCGGGGCGAGCGAACTGCTCGGGTGGCAGGAACAACAGGTTTATGGGCTCACCACCTACTGTCCAGATTGGATGGACAAGGCGCCGGGGCCATTCCGACGCGTGTTGGCTGCTGTGCATCGGACGTTGCACATGGTTTTGCCCGTCCGATCGTGATCGTGTGTTGCGGTGCAGGTGCATATTGCCGCCGCCGCTTATTGCTGCTTGCTTGCTTGCGTGCTCCCCGCGCCGCAGACGCCGCCATCTATGTATATCGATGTGCGGCTGGAGCAAGCAAGCAAGCAAACAAACAAACAAACAATTGCCATCCCACCTCGTGTCTGGAAAATGGGTGGCAGAGACAACTCTCGTAGTGCCAGCCATCCATCATGACCAGACTGAAGCCGTCCCGGGTCTTGCCTCTTTGCTTTCTTTCCCTTTTCTTTCCTCCTCGGGCTGCTATTGCTGTCCGAAATCAGGGGCCCCGACGTCGTTCGTACCTGGATCTGCTGTTCTACACACGTAGAAGAGAAGGATGCGACATGCGACGCGGGGGCGCGTGCAACGCCGAAATCTCGGCCTTGTTGGTGCCGAACTGCTGGACCTGCTCTACTCTGCTCTGGTCTGTTCTGCGACTGATGCTGGCTCAATCAGTCACTTCTCATGAAGGCCTGACAACGAAAACGACATGGGGGGCCCGGGACAGCGAGATGAGCTGTCCCAAAGCTCAGGCAAACCCTCACCACGGACGGTTTCTCAGAAGGATCCACCGCGCGTTCGGTCGCTTCGGTCCACCTGACCGGCGGGTTTCCCGGTTGATGGGATCATGGCCTTCTCTGTCGTGTCAGTTACGATGCCTCCTCACTGCGAAGTCGGCGTATTGCGTGATGTGATGCCATGAGAGAGCCTCGGATCCGCTTCTTTGCGTACCCGAGGTGCCTACCTGGCTGGTTGCTGCGCTGTATTCTGTCACATTTTTTTTTCTTTCTCTATCTCTTCAAAGGACGCCACGACTAATATCCCACGCCGGATGCATCACGGGACGTGTAGAGTCGGCCCCTCTCTTCTTGTGAGGCGACAGACCCCATCTCAGGGGATGACTGACGCGGGGAGCAAAGGCATGCCTAGGGGGTTAAAGAAGTGGGGGTGGGAAACTGATCTCGACGGTGATTTCTGATTGGTGTGTTTCGGAAGAGCCAACGGCGAGGGCCGCTCGCTCCCGTGTCGCTGGACCCAGACGGTTGGGCCCTTCCCCCCTCTTTGCGTACTGGGCTGGCCAGTTCATCTTCTTTTCGAAGCATCCGCCATGTTCTGCTCTCGCCTTGCCGCCTCTTCCATTCGGCTCAAATGACCGATCAGGAGAACGCAGAGGAGTGATCATAATGATAGAGAGAAAAAAAAGGTCCCCTGACTTGATGAAGAAGCAAACTCTCGCGTCAGGCGTGGGCAGAAAATAAAACGACGGGGGTAAGGTCTGTGACAGACACGGCTGCGATGCGGAAGGTCAGAAAACCAACCGTTCGTCGCTGGGTGGGCGGAGGGGCTGCCCCGCGAGACATCGAGGCGAGTTAGGCGAGACAGGATGCCGCGGATGGGGGCCGTGGTAGACAAACTCTCCGCGGGACATCACCCCCACTCGCTCACTCACTATAGAAGACCATTGCCAGGTTGCGAGATGTGACGCGACAAAACGGGAGCGGTTATCGAAGGGGCGTCTGGGCAAACCAGACATCTCCTTCCCCCCATAGAAGTTCTCTATCACTGAGCGTGACAGTATGGCAGGGATGGGGAGATATTCAGCTGCTGCCCGAAAGCGGCGGTCGCATTGATTGCATCATCTTGCTGTCGCCAGGAAGGTGGTGTGCAAATGGGGGTCGGAGGCATGGGGGTAGCGTAACATGAAGAGGGGGGGCGGTCAGGAGGACAGGTAAAGCATGGGGGTGCGCCAGTTTGTGTGTGTGTGTGTGTGTGTGTTCCTGTGGTGTGGTGTGGTGTGTTATCGTCTAGTTTCTTCGAGAAGCAATTGAGACCGCTTCTTTGCGTGGACGTGCATGCCGGCAGTTTCTTCCTACTCTGCCTTGGCTGCGTTTTAGCATTGGTTGTCGAGCATGGGTTTTTTTCTTGCACCATCCCTTCACCGACTCGAAGTAGCGTATGCAATAGTAGCGTATGCAATAGTAGCGTATGCAATAGTAGCGTATGCAATAGTAGCGTATGCAATAGCAGCAGACGTTTTATTGCCCGCGCGTCGGTGCGTGCGCGAGTGAGGCCGACGCGGTGAGCCCACGTGCCTTGGTGAGCGCTTCATGCGCGTCGCCTACCTGGTCTCGCTTTGCTGGCGTGCGCGATGTGGTGGCTATTTTGGAACTGGTGTCGGATTGATAATGGGGGAGGGGCCAGAGGACCGCTGGCCAACAGCTCACCACCCACCGTTTGTTGCCTCAAACCAATACTGAACGCGCCATGCCGTTGGTCGTCCATTGTCCCTTGGGCATTCGATGCGCGTCGCCGATTGTCGCGTCGCCAAGGCGGTGCGATACAGCAGACAAACCTCCGCCGCCAGCAGACGCGTCGCAGCGTCCGAAGCGATGCAGCTCGATCGTGGGATCTCGCTGGGATGGCTGGCTATCTGGTCATTTGTGATGAGCAGAGGGCGCCTTGTCATTCGGGGCACACGGTGAGAGCTCCCCGGACAGGGGCGTGAGTTTTTGTCTCCGCCACACTGGGGGACGAGACAGCTCGTGAGGGTGGTGTGGGGTATGATTGGCAGGGGGGGCCAGAGGCAGAGGGGCAGGAAACTTGGGGAAAGCAAGCAAATTCGCTGGGGAGGGATGTGAGGGAGCATGGAAGAATGCTCACATTTCCATCTTGGCCATCGAGAACGGATGAGACCTGGAGCATTGGCTGGAAAGACATGGAGACAGGCATGACGTCGCTGGCAGCGACAATTTTCGGGAGGCCCCTGGTGCGATGGTCAGCTCTACGTACATCCGCTGCGGGTTGTCGAACGGCTGGCGTTTGGACGTTGAGGGCGTTGTTCGTTGGTTGGTAGACAAGAGCCATTGCCAACAGTCCCGTCATGACTGGGTTTCTGAATCAGAAGTTTGCTCTTGCTGCGAGCGAGTCGTGTCAACAGAAAAGGGTTGCATCCTACAGCCACATTTCTCTTTCACCCCTTTTCCGTGCTTGTGGCTATTGGACCTTCTGGGCACGACAGCACTGCCTTGATAGCACTCAATAGCGTGATTGATTCGACTCTCCTTGCTTCACCTTGAACAGCCATCGTCGAGTCAGCAGATTCGTGCTTTGCTGCAGCATCGCCAGATGGAAGGCAATGGGAGTTCCCAAGGGCAAGAGGGAGCACTCGCATCCATTCCAGGCACGTCCGCCAGCAATACCGCCCAGCCTTCGAGACCTGGTCTCACCCACCCTTTCCGTGTCTGAGATGTCGACGGCATGCACCCCCCGATGGAGACAAACAAAGGGGAACCGTTCGAGCGATGTATCTTATTTTCGGTCGAAGTATCTCCTCTAGTCGTCAAGTCACTTGGCCATACGGCGCAAAAATGAAGAAAGACAAAAAAAAAAAAAGAATGCGCATTGAGGCGTCGCGTGCGTTGCCGGTTTGGGAGGCGGCTTCTGGCAGGTTATCAGTTTTCACAGCGCGAACAGACGGAGGGCTAGATGAGTGATTGCGGTTTGCCTCGCTATGGTGTGTGATTGAGTGATGATTTTCAGGGTTTGTTTCGGACGGCGCGGTTCATTTGTGCGCATTGCTTCTGCTGTGCAGAAGTGAAGGTGGTGGATGGATGGGTTGATTGATTGATTGACAGACTGACGTTCTGCTAGACGACTCATGTTGTGATAATGCCTTCCTACCCTTCAGCTCTGTCATCTGTTCGAAAGTGGAGTAAGAAACAGACCTCCCAGTCGCTTACATCATCGTCATCATGCACTGTTGCGCTGGTTGCAGTGGGTTTCAGCTTGCGGTATCGGTGGCGGACTGCTCAATACACCTCCGCCTAGGTAGGTACCGACCTTGGTAGATTAGCGAGGGGAAGGTGCAGCTGATCTTGAGCCACGAACGCCTCCATCGCAGCAGGCACCAACCAGCCAGCAGCTGCCTCTCTCTGGTGCATCTCACATTTCCCATTGCCTTCGACTCAGGCTCCAGCAAATACACTGAATCAGAAAACTCCACCACACTTCAACCACCCAGCTGGAAGAAGCAATTCATAATCCTCACCCTTCGATCAGAAACAGGTCCCACACATGACATGACATCTCACCTGGCCATTCCAACTGCGGACTCCGGAGCCCCGCACCCGGCGACGATCAAAGACACGGCCAGACCAGCCGTTGGGCGGCGATGGTGCATTCCCGGCAGGCGGCGCCGCAATCGTATCACCTATCACTTTACCTCGCGAAAAACCCAAGATATCTGTCACTCATCACAAAAACAAAACACAAAAAAAAAGACCAGCACCCTGAAGACCCAGCTCCCTTGGCTCAGCTGGCCCAGGTGCCCAGCTGACTGAGATCCTGCAGGATCTACGAATTTAAGCCTTGCTGGTGGGCGTTGGTCCCCTAACCACGGCATCCGAGCTACATCCAACCTCTTTCTCCTTTCTTTTTAAAATCAATCAAGACCAGGATTTGTGCGGATAAATCAGCTGGTTTGAAGAGCTTCGTCGTCATTCATGGGCCTAGTAGCACGGCGAGGCGCTAGGTATTCCGTACCGTTGTTGGCCTGGTCCGACCAGAACAACTGCTCTGACAGTTAGGTGGCGGATGGGAACCCTGATGTGTTGATGGCAACGAATCACCAGGCAAAGATGGCCCTCTTGTCTACGACAACAGCCACGTCTTGGGATGTCTGACGAACGAGTCAATTTGATATTTGCTGCCATTACGGCGTGCTGGACCACGTGCGCGCCTCTGGGTGCTCAAGTGAGGCTGCCATGTCCATTCCGTCCTCGACGGAACATTGACTGATGAGCTTCTGCCGTCCATTGTGACCATGGCATGGCCAGACATTCATGTTGGTTCCCATCGCAATCCGGGCTCGACAATCGCCGCCGCAAGGTTTCGCCGCATCAATGGTTTCGGAGACCCGCGCAACGCATCCCGCCAACCGTCTTCACTTCCGATTCAGGAGCGAAAAGGGGTACCTTAGGCCGCATGTGATCTGCGCCATATCCGCCTCCTGTCAGATCGTCAGACAGGGCTTGATGACTTGCGCGGGGAAGGCGGTAGTGTCTAGCCGTCGCATTGTCTTCTCGTCCACCGAGAAAGGGTCTCGCAGATGGTATGCTTGTCCCGAAGGGTCAACTACAGCAACGCATGACCACTGGCGACGGAGGATTCATCCCCTGAATACGTTAAGGTACGTGTCTCTCGACTCCACACATCTGACCTACGACAAAACGCAGATCGAAGAGGGGACAGAGGCGGCAAATGATGCTCATCACAAGGGACTTCTGGTCAATTCTCCGCCACTCGGCGGGCCTGGCTAAATAACAAAAGTGGACGGGCGGGGTCCATCCGAAGTGAGCAACCGTCCATCCGCCCGCTGCCACGCAAGTTTGTCGCATCAGCCCAGCGGGTACAGAAAGGTTAGCAAAGTTGGGGACAAGCAATACCGTTCCTGGCCCGATGAACTGCGGCGAACGGGGTGTGAGGCCAGACCGCCGCTGCAAGAAGGGTCCTGCCCGTTGCGTTGACAGGTCCGTCCGTCACATACGGCGTCGTGTGCACCCAACACTGAATCCACCGCCGGTCACTGTTGACCCGACTGACGGGACGATTTCACTCAAAGCCAGGACTCATGAATCCCACTTTGCCTGGAAATTGATGACCAGGTCCCACTGTCGGGATCTTTGGATCATCGGGCAGCAATGGGAACCCCTGCGGCAGCCAAAGACGAAGTTCTTTTTCTCTCATCAACCGTTGTCGGGACATTGGCAATAATGGTCACAAGCTTGCAACTCAGGCCTCTCACTACGACGACCCCGTCTGACTCGACGGCACGCATAGAAGCGGGTGCCAGCCTTCAGAACAAGGCAGCCGACATTGAGCTGTGTCATGAAGCGTCAAGTCAATCAGAGAGGCAGGCCATCGCTCCCGGCAGATTCTCCGCGCGATAGACATTGCCGCTTCGACTTGATGCAAGAGACACGGCCGTGATTGCGCCGAACCGCCTGGTGGCACGAGGCCGAACTCCAGTGCCCTGGCCCTGATCTGCTCCACCTTGCTTGGATTCACTTCTTCGCAAACGCTTTTTCGCATGCAGCGAAGACGATTCTGCAGTGATCGACTTGATGCTGCGGACAGCAGTGGAATCGTCGAGAGCGACCTTCCCTCAGTGTCAATTGAGTCGACGGATCATCATGCACAGGGCCAAATACCCACAGCACTCCCCGCAGCCCGCCCCCGTGCCGCCTCAACCTTCTGCCATCTCCCCCGCAGGATCTCGAGATCTTCACTGTCGCTCATCATTTCAGGGTCCTCCTATCCTCGGTGGTCTTGCTTGCGGCTTTTCTGCTCACATGCCGAGAAGACCCTGCTTGGCCTCTTCCCGCTTCTTGAGGGTCACGCTACCCATCACGGGCTGATGATTGTCACTGGCATCTCTTTGCCTGGTGCTCGAGTGCGATGTGCGCATGCCGAGCCGTGGCCGAGGCTCTCTTTGCGTGCCCGTCCCTGCTTCTCGCGCCTGTTCCTTTCGTCCCGCCGGGAACTGTCCACACCCACCCCGCTCTATCCCAGCGGCTAGTCCGCTTTGCACGAGGTTTCCCCGGGATCTAGGGACCATCTCTGCTGCGCATCTTGTAGCCACCATGGCGGTGACGATGTGGTAACAAAATCATGCTCATGGGTCGGTGTGACAATTTTTTCTTTGACAAGAAATGGCTCACTGTCAGTAATTAATATTTACAATATTTTAGTTGGTTATTCGTAATTTTTGTTTTCGGATGGAGAGCTGATGATTGTTTCTTTGCGTTTCGTCTTCCCCTGATTGGATGTCATCGGTATACTGTCCAACTTTCCAGAGTGCACCAATATCCAGGGCCGCGCTTCCAGACTTTCAGATTGTGTTATATGGTCAAGTGATTCGATAGCTGAATGAACGTATTGGTCAGCTTTGAATCCGTGGGGACCTCTTTTGTCCACGTTCAAGTCACTACATGTCTGTCGAACAATCCCGACTTGACCTGGGACAAAGGATCCGAAAACGGCGCGTGCAGCGAGCGGTGTAAGAATAGCTCTCCACCGACGTGTTGTTGTGCATCAGTCTGCCGCTGCAGGCGAGAGGTCATGTCACTCCAGATGGGGGGGCCGTTCAGCCCTGCCAGGTCGCTCCAGGCGGAAAGTTTCTTTCAGCGTCTGACTTGCACGCCTCCGTCTCTCGATTTACTTGCGCCGCCGTTGGATGGCTGGTTTTCCGCGTCTGCTGATTGCGGAGAAGAGGGCTGAGTCGTGCAGCCCTGGGCTTGGCGGGCAAAGGGCAAGGAAAGCCAGCGTGTGACGTTGGATATTATTGGATCTCATGCCGCCCCCGAATGCTATTGAGCGCAGTCCTGCTCAATGCCTCCAATGCTGCCCTCCCCCCGCATCTCCCGTCGAGGGATAAGGGATGCGACGCTGTAGCCTGGCGTTCATCCCGTGGTCGCCTTGCATCATGTCGCTTGTCGTCCAGATGACCCGCGAGTGTGCCGTGTTGGTTGCTTGTTCCAATCTATTCAGTCTGGAGGGAAAGGCTCTGCCTATGCCGAACACAGGGCTGTTGTTAATGCCGAGGTAGGCGTACGCGCAAGATTTGGGGTAGACGTCATGGGTCGCGAGTCTCCCAAACAGGCCAGGGGCATCGCACGGCAAATCGAACGGTAGGAGCCCTTTCCCCCTTTACCATCTGCATCGCGGGATCATCTTGAGTTGGGGCTACGTTGCGAACATAGGAGGCAGCTTTCTGGACAGTGGCTTGCGCTACGAGATTTCCCCGGCGTGACAAGACCGTGGCGCGGTGTTTCCCCGGACTGATGAGGGGGAAATCTCCCCCTGACGCGATATCTCCCCGGGCTGGGGGGAACGTGTAGAGTCGCATGCATGGGGAGTATGAGCAGGGGTGTAGTTCACCGAGGCAGACCATCGGGAGGGGAGATACTTGTTGCTTTCAGAAAGGTACATCTGGCATTTCGGTATACAACAAAATTGATAGAAAGCAGATCTGGACGTCTGGAAACCTGGTGGTCAGGGTGAAGCATGGCCTGATGACAGGGGTACGGATCCGTGGTGGGCGCTGGCCGAGGGTTACAATGCAGCTTTCACGCGAGCGTCGGGTCGGCCTGTTGGGTTGGGCATGGCGCCGTGCGAGTTGTGTGTCGTTACCGAAGGAGTTCACATGAGAGGCTTGTAATACTGGCGGAGGTCATCCTCGCTCAAACACTGTGTGGTCCTGCGACTAGCAGCCCGAGGCAACGTTTACATGCGACTGGAGGATGACCTCATGCTCGGAGAGAACGTCCAACGCAGTAAGCATGTTGCTAAGCTTGTGACACGAAGGAGACACCGCAGTGTCAGGCAGGCCAGCGACCACCGGTTTGCTGGATAACTGCGTCTAGAGATATCTCATTCGATGACGAGGAAGAGGAGCTGCATGGAAACCATCGGGTCGACGATGTTGCCACACGAATACCTTTAGACTGTCATCGTGTTGTACAAGGTCAGTATCTACGACCGGGGCAAGGAATCACGAAAATACACCATTGTAATTACCACTTTATTTTCTTGCCTTGGTTCAATATCACGAGACCTCACCAAGAATCGGTCCGGGCTAATACGTCGCAGATCCTCCAAGCTCGCCGTCAGCTCAGCTCTGGTCCAACATCCTGTGCGTGCCCGCCACCGCCACGCTCACCCACTGCGAGTCCAAGAATTTGGTCGCTGCTGGTGCCACGACCGGTGACGCAAAGACGATAGCCTCAGCCGTGTAGCCCTCCCTAGTCTACAGTGCTGTTACGCTCGTACGCCCAGGGTTCATCAGCTACGTCGTCGGCGGCGAGGCCACGCTGCGGCTTGGGACCGCCGGCGTCTCGGGAAACGGAACGTTGTATATCCTGCAGGACTTGCTTGAACGTGTCATCACCATCAAGGGGAGAGGTATCACCCTCAATAGGAGGGAGAGCATAGCGTAACGGTCTTCCCGACGGGCTGCGATGGTCTATACGACGCCAAACGAGGCGCCACGGGGCAGCCGCCCGAAGAGGTGCCAATACAAAGACCCCCCCGTCTTTGATGCAGCCTCCCGCTCCATTTTTGGGGGTCGGCAGACGAGATGCCGAGAGATCCTCGCGTATCACAACTCTTCACGAGACCCTGCGCCTCGCCTTCTCAGCTGTGGCTATCCTGAGCTTCGCTTTCCACCTCTCCTGGTCGACCAATCACTATTGTTCTTGATCCAGGCGTTTTCCTATCCGCGAGAGAGAGGAAATCCCAGGGACAAAGATCACAGCCGATGCAACAGCGCGGAAAGGGGCAACGAAGCTGCACACTCAGGGGGAGAAAACGACGCATAGTCGTTCGCAGATGAGACAGGACACTTTCCGGGGAGAAAAGCACAGGCATCGATCGTCAGGAAAAGATACACGGCCTTGTCCCTTGATTCTCTGTCCCGTGCTGTTTGGGCTCCTTACGATATCCGACACCATCGAGATCTCCCACCTCCCGCTCTATATGGGCTCCACGTCTAGCACATTGGGGGCATCTGGGGTCAGTCAACACCACGGCCGCGGTTCTACCTGCCGCTGTTTCAAGGCTCTGAGACATGAGAGGAGGCGGAAGAGGGCTGGGAGGAGGTGACCCATTGTCTTTTCGTGCCTGGTGCGCGGGCGGGTGGAAGCTTGGGTCTTCTTCTGTCCTTGGCACTTTTTTTATTTACGAGACATTCTGCGATTCGCGAGGCGAGACATGGAGAAGCGGCTGGCTGGGAAAGGGCCGGTGTTACAGCACGGAGCAGGGGAAGGGGAGGGGAATATTGGCCACGGCCGAGGACACGGGGTACGGTACGTGGCCAGTGCCACTGAGGAGGAGCTCATTTGCGGCCGACTACCCCCGGGGATACGATGAAGTCGAGGCATGTCATGTCATGGCCATGGGGGGGCAATGGGATGAGAGTGGGATTGCTGACGCCGTTCTCAGGATTCGCCTGTTTTTCGAAACCGGTCATGCGTATCGAGACTCTCGTCCATTCCTCCCCCGATCAGCTCACTCAGTGCAACACGACAATGAATTCGCGGGGAGAGCGACCGCTGGAGAGATGGAGATCCGATCGGCCAAGGTGGCACAACTGTCGACATGCGGGCCTTGGACAGCGGCCGCCTTGTACGTCCTTGCTCACTCTCGTGGGGTCTGGAAGCATCATCTGAGCAGCAGCAAGAGGACGTTATTGGCCTTGGTTGCGTCCAGGGGGCCACTCGTGCGGAGACCGGTCAGTCTTCTTGCGGTCGCCTTTCTTCGCGGTCCGGGATTTCTTAGGTAAGGCTGGGGTCGCGCGTAATGCGCGCGAGGGATGCACATGTGCTGTGCTGTAGGTACGACGTGCGCGACATGCGACTTGCTTACGACGTGGTGGGTGGCATGAAGCTGATCTGGAGGGAGCAGCAGGGTCGTGCTGCGGCGATGGAAGCTTGTCGCCCAGGGTCCGTGACATGGTTCTCCTCTCGGTTGTCGGTTCGTATGCGAATTGGTCGACCTAGACGCACAGGCAGCATGACAAAGTCGAGACCTCTTGGGCTGACGGATGTTCCAGACCACATGGCGAGAAACACGTCAATGGCGCGGCGCGCCCTGGTACGGGTGACCTCCCCGTACCGTCCGGCAACAGTCCCCCGACGAGGGTCCTCCCGCTTGGCGGAGGCACAGTCTGTTGACAGGGGGGGTGCGGCGTCCGGGGTGGGAGGACGGTTGTGGTGAATCTCCGGTTCAAGGTGCAGAACGACGGTGGAAATCGAGGCGGGATTCAGAGCATATGCATCTCAACCTTCACCGAAGGGCTGGCCAGCTCAGGAAGGTCAAGGGACGTGCATTGCGCGATGCGTGCTCGTCTCCTGCCATGGCGGAGGGCCGATGCTGGCAATCTTGAAATATTCTCCGACGTGCGTCTGTCACCTGAAGGCATGGCGGCCGTGTCTGATGCCAAGTGGCCAAAGTCCCCCCTTGCTCTGCCATTCCTCGCGCGAGGGTGGAAGAAGCGCTTCCGCCATCCAAGAGAGCATAGTGGCTCATGGCATGGCCAAGCGAGCACGCCAAACGGCAGAAGCGAGCAAGATATGGCGTTCGCGTGGCGTGCGGCGACATGTCGACTTTTTTGGGAGTTGCTTGCGGATGAAGATAAACAGCATGATGGGTGATGGTTCGAAGTTTTCCTTAGAGGAGAGTGGCATATCTCCCAACAAAGTTGCCCTCCGACCATCGGCGGCAGCAGGTTGTCAAGGAGGCTGTCACATCCTCATTCACATCCATCACAATCCCGTCACATCACATCATGCGAGCGGGAAGGGGGCAAAGGCGCTACAGCTCGATGGCCACGGCCGCATCGAACAGTTTCCTGTCCTCCCGCCGCCCCTGCTCATCATCTCCAACACGCCGCCTCGCCGTCGGCTCGCTCCCTGGGCGGACATATCCCCTCTGATTCGCAACGACGCGAATCCCATCCTCCGTCAAGGACTGGCCCCCGCAGGGATCGACGACCAGAGGTGGCATCCCAGGATCGTGAGGGCCAAGTCCGGGTCGTCCCAGCGCGCCCGGTCCAGCAGCACGGAGGCGGCCGCCGAGGCTAGGCTCGCACGCCGTCTAGGTAGCCAGGAAGGAGAACAGATTGTGCTTGTCCTTTGCGTCTGCGTCTGTCTCTGCGCCTGCGCTATCCAGAACGACGTTGGCGGGCCGTCCGATGTCGCCGCCCAGCAGCAGCAGGCGCGCCCTCGCGGGGAAGGCGAAGGAGTTGCAGGTCCGACAGGATCTGGACCTCTGGCGGGCTTGGGTGTTGTGGCGGGTGTGATGGCATGCAGACGAGGCTTGAAGAAGCTTTCATGCTGCTTGCCTCTCTCTCTCAGCGTGTGTGTATGAGTGTGTTTCTTACAACTCCATTGTGTACTTCTGGCCTGTTGGTGAGCGAGTGAGGCAGGCCGGGGTTTGCAAAGTTGCACCCAGTTGGATGAGCCGTTGATCGGTGGTGATGAGGTGGAGGGTGGTGGTCCGGCGTAGAGGTTGCCTCAGGGAGGGAAGATGGTGCCATGCGGAGATGAGGAGATTGACAAGCCAGACAGTCAACGTCGTGTGGGTCTGTCGTTTGCTCAACGGAATGAATACGGCGGCAGGTCCATTTTCATGATCATGGTGAACGAGAAGGCCTCCTTCTTCTGACCGTCTGCTTGTTCTATCTGGCTGTCCTGACGGCCGATCTCGTGCGAACCGCAAAGCCAGCCCATTGTCTGGTCTGACGAAACGGGGTCCAAGGCAGTTCTCCAAACGATAGACAGAACCCAGGAACCCGTCATAGATCGGCAACTACAATATGAATTCATCTATCTTAATCTGCACCCCAGATCCGGCGGGACGACTTGGGACGAAAGACGTAGATGAAGCAACCATTGAGCCGAGCGTCCCACAAAGTAATACCAGAATAAAATAAAATAATCATTCGTCCGTTGGAAAATGACCAAATATTTCTGAATATTTTATTATTCTGCCCCCCCGTCCCGAATTGAACAAAACCACCAGATAATCACAAGTCCCGCAGCTCAACCTTTCACACCAACTTCGAGCCCGCATGACACTTTTCCCAGTACACCCACCCCTTTCCCCAGACCCCAGACTTCACCACTGTCAAGCCCCAAGCGGCCGGTACTCGCCAGCGACCGACGCCGGCAGCCTAGGAGCCAGATGGCCTGCAACAAAGACGAAGGACAGAGGCGGAAAAGCTTGTAGATTCGCTTCATCGTAAGCGAGGCCGCCTCGATCGGCTTTGGCGGCCCAGGCTAAAGGCCCGGGTAAAGACGCGAACTGTCTGGAGAGATCCGTGGCGCATCGGCCGCGTCCCGCCTTGCCGCCGCGAAGAAGGCAAGGTAGGGGCCATGTGAGCAGGGTCTCCCCCCTCCCTCCTCTTCCTGTTCAGTACTTGGCGGTTTCCTACCTCATGGCCTTCCCGCCCCTGGTCCGACTTTCTTACCTTGTGGGGGAGATCCAGTAGGCAGAGCAGACCAGGCGGATGCATGAAGGAGGGCAGACTGTACTGCTTGCTCATCTCCAGAGGGCAAAAGGCGAGTAGGTTCAGTTACCGGTACCCCAAGACAGATGACAGGTGGATATGTCTCATCTTGCGCTCCCACCCTCACCGAGGAGGCGCATGTAGTCCATGGTTGTCTGCTGGATTCGTGGACAAACCGCGCACCAACGCCTCATCCCACATCGCCGGTCCGCCTACCGGAGGCGGTGAACGCCATGTCATTGCTCGGCCGCCGTGCCCTGGAAACCCTGAATGCCCGGAACACCCTCCTCCTCCTCATCAAGGGAGAAACTTCTCACTCTTGCTTGTTCTACTGGGGACGCCAATTGGAGAAACTTGGCCAACGCCGTCATCCTGCCCTGCTATTCATCGCCATATCGCCACCCTCATCTGCGCCCACCGGAAAGCCAAGATGCAAGCAAGGGTCGGAAGGAGATCAGAGTCCAGAACTGGCTCCTGCATCCACTCCCCGCTCTCTCTCCCTCTCCCTCTCCCTCTCCGCAATCCCCACAAAGTCCCTGAAGCAAATACAAAGAGAAAACTGTCGACCGACGATCCGGGGAAAAGAGGGTCCATCAACCATCAGCCCTTGGGAGCCTGCGCAGGGGGCGATGCTGGGTTTGGAGGAGGCAGCAGAAATGCAGCTGGGCGGAATTTCTTCCCAATTTGCGCGATTTCGAAATCCATGCGCGGCCGCCAAAACAGTGCCACGCCGAAGTCGCGACGCCCACGTGAGGAGCCATCAGCCATGCCACGCGCGGCGGCCGCCTCGCAAATCTCTCCCACTCGTCAGTGTCCGCCGAAATGAGACCTCTCGGCCGAAGAACCGCCATTCGCTCGCACCTCCATATCCTGCTAACCAACCAACCCACCCCAACTGATCCCTGGTCCAGTCACAAGCTCGATGATGTTGGGTGGGCGAACCGCCTCCCTCGATGTACCGCCTGAAGCGAATATGCGCCAACGGCACTCGCGACGTGCGAGTGCTGCAGCCCTCGCTTGCCCCCAACCATGAGCACGCAAACCACGGTCAAAACACCCTGTCCGGGCTCTCCATCCTTCTACGTGATCCTTTGCGACGACTGTGCCGCGGGCGGGAGGCCTTCCCCGGGCGGGCAGGATCGACGACGCAGGCACCTCGATGTCTGCTGACTGCACAGGCCCCTGCTTCTGAAGCTCACCGGTCACCTTGCGCTGCCGCCTGTTGGCGACAAAGGCCACGTCCTGAAATGGGGGGGATTTTCTGTCTCGTGTTCTTTTTCTCCTTCTTGGTACGGGGTCTTATTTCGCGCAGTCTTTCGGTCGCACCCCGGAGCGCAGCGGCGTAATGCGTTGCAAATGGAGACGGAGGTAGCGAAGTGCTCAACGCGTGGCCTCCCTGGGCCCAGAGGCAGTGGCGGACACGACTTGCACGAGGTGTTATTGCTCCCATAGTGTTAATATATCATTTCCTCCGAGTAGCGTTTTAGGGGTCTGAGACCGTACCTGGCGCTTGGGGAAAGGTCATCGTAAAGGTGGAGGCAGCATTCTGGGGAACGTGTCTTGCCTTGGCCGGAAGCGAGGGCCGCAACGGGGCGTCACTTGACTATGTCCCTCTTTGGTAGTTCGCAAGGTTCAGATGGGCCTCGTGACTTCCGAATCGGGAAACTTGGACGACGCTGCTTGTTTGATGCTCGCGTCCTCAAGGTCAGTGCTTCTGTTGTAACTCAAGATCGAGGCGCGGTACATATGCTCCCGATCGTCGTAGAGTAGCATCTCGGCTGGGAGGCTTGAGGGGGAGCAGTGCGCTCATGACGAAGGCCGTGTGGCTCACGTGTGACGACATGGCTGTCGCAGGGACGAGTCCTCCGGGCACCAACAAGGAGAATCTCGATCGGTGAGATCGGTGTGGGCAAGGAGCAGCACTTCCGCTCGTTGATCCAGATCATCATGCTTTCGGGTGACAAGTTGGTACTCAGAGCCTCGAAAGAATTGACCGCTCTTGGAAAGTTGCGCGCATCTGACCTTGCTGATCACTGCGTGCTTCAAGAGCTTCCTTCGCTGGCTGATGATCGACCGTCTCAGCAACAATACGGGTGTAATCACCAGTGTCAGCACAATTTCAAGATCTCGATGCGTAGAAAGATTGACCGCCAACCAGACAAGACCACTTGATACACACACGGCCTGCGCTCAAGAAGAGGAGGGCTTGCCGTGATCGTTTCCACCCAGCGTGGGTGGGTTCGAATGATGATATTGCCACTGCTTGCTGATCATAACACCCACCATCTCGACAGTAGATCACTGCTGTCGACCGAGTGCGACAGGACCGTGCTGAGGAACTCCTCAGATATGCATCCTGAAATGGGTGCATACGTTATATCGATCCAATCCTGTGGTTTGCCTTTTGAACACCCTGAGCTAAGAGGTTAGAAGTCAGTATTTGAGAGGCACCGGTATGTAAGGGAAAATTGATATTGAGATGAAAATATTGTTGAAATCATGGTTGATCTCAGCAAGCGTGAGTAATATAAACACGGCCTCTTACTTCCATCCATGGAAATCGTAGGCTTCGCCATACCGAGGTGATCAAGACAGTCATCCCATGTTGCCGGCTCATCTTTCCACACCAGATTCAGTGTCATCTCGAGCCATGACTCGACGCACCCACTGTATTTCGTCCCAATCAGTGCTTCGTATGTTGATAATTTTGATCCGCCAGCCGAGATCTAGAGCATGATCAGTGTTCAACACGCAGATGCAACGACAGAGTTTGTCGTGTTGTCCCACAAGTTCCAGCACCTGTTTGTCCAGAAGACTGTCCAGCTTCCAATCCTCGAGCTTCCCATGAGGGTGAGGGTAGCGCTCAGTGAAGAGATCTTTGAACCGAAAGTGCTGCTCTCGGTTTTGCGATGAGCGGTTGGAGCAGGTGGCCCTTGCGAAGAACTCAAAGATGGCCTGCTGATGGTCTCGACGGCACTTGGTATTGTAGTTCACAAGTTCTCCAACCCGGAAGCATGTTCTCAACTGGAGTGATGAGGATATTCCGACAATATCAGGACGATCAAGGACCTGTACGGGCAAGGGAGGGCGGACGAATGGCGCGACGTGTGGCGATCCTGTTTGCGCAGTTGCAGTGTCAGATAAAAGTTTTGTTTTCGGAGTCAAATCGGAGCCATTGATGTCATGATTAGGCATGATTTTAGAGAACTGTTGGATCTTGGTATCATCGGCAACTGTCAAGACATATTTCCAGTCCAAGTCGTCGTCTACTAGATCCACCTCTGAATGTAGTCCACGGGGATCAGAGTTGTAGGTTGGAACGTCGTGCGGAGGCAGCTGAAGAGCCCTGTCAAAGTCAACGTCGTCCTGAGAATCACCATTTGTGACCTGAGCCGTGCTTGCAGGAGGCATTAGCATGATAGGGTTGGGTGTTCTAGGAAGGAGGTTCGCAAGCGCTTCTTCGTCCCAGCTGTCAAGCATGTAATCGTCAACGTCCAGGAAGCAGGCTTCCTGGGTACAGGCTTCGGTTTTCCTCATCACCTCTGGGGATTGGGTCGAGCCAGAAGTCTCGCTTTCAATGATATTTGGCATTCCATCGGACGGGGCGAAAGCCAAGGTCACCGAAGAGCTAATATTGACATCGTGGCTGGAGTCATGAGTCGAACACAGCGAGACGTGATCGGTTTGTGTGGGTGTTAAGTCGATATACTTACGCATCCAATCGTCATCAAAATAATCCGAGCCGTCCTCCTCGGGAACGGGGCTCTCTGGTATACTCCAAGGAGTCGAACTTTTGGTCTGGATTGCATTGCCCGTTCCAATATCGATGGTATTCGCCATATATAAAGGGGCTAGCGTGAGATCGGGAATGGGAAGGGTTTCGCCTTCGAAGGCCAGACGTGAAGGGACGAAGTTGGCCTCATCATGAGAGAAAGCAGGTATTTGACAAGCCACAGGCGTCTTGGGCCTTTCAGTCATGGAGCAGTCTGCAGAAGGCAACAAGCCGAGAGCTTGGCTAGTTGTTTTCTTGCTGATGGTGAACGCCAATGTGTCGTCCTGGTCATCTCGGGGTCGTTTACGAGAAGAAGTTTTGTCCGCTATTTCACCTTTCTTCGTGTCTCGGTTGGGTAAGTTGGTAGATAATGCGTTGACCATCTTGTGTTCTTTCAGGTCGTCGTAGGATATGCAGCAGCTTGGCGATGTTGGTGGCTCAACGTTGCTTTGACCTCCATTGGCGTTCGAAGGGGGTCCTCCCGCAGAAGCGTCGCTTATTCTGATGACAGATTAGTTTCAGGGATCCTGAAGTTTCTAGAGGTGACGAACCTGGCTATGTTCTTTATTGCCATTGCCATTCATGGAAGGCAGAATATATAGGTCTGAAAAAATATTCGTGTGGTGCCCTGGCTGTGGCTAACTTCACACGAGAGACGCATCGACGGAACCCTGGAGATTCAAGGCGCTGGAGCGAGCTGTTGGCTATTTTTTTGAAGAGTGGCAGCAGCAGTAGCCAGATTTAGATAATGGAAATCCTTGACTAGGTATCATAAGACATCGGGTTTGAACAGTCGACTTGACGAAAGAGTCTGCGGCGTCAGCCCTGGCTAGAGTGGAAAGAGGATGAATAAAAGAAGCACAAGTGTGCTTCGCTGAAGAAGTTCATGCTTTCGCAAGACAGTAGGGGAACTAGCGGCCGGCGAGAAGGGAAGCTGCCTCTGGGGCGTGGGTCAGTCGTGCCTGCCAAACTTTGACCCAGGTTCCCGCCGAACTGCTGATGCACCCAAGGAAGGCTTCAGGCTATGAAGGACTATGAGCTACAGAGTGCTCCAAGACTCTGCTGCCAGTATGGGAACGCGTCCATAAACTCGAAGATATCTCTAAAAACATGTCGTTTTTGGATCCGTCCTTGTCCAACAACATCACAGCCGCATTGCGGACGTCGGGGAGAGAACGCCGCGGACAAAGTACTCCCAGAGTCGAACACCACGACATTCAACGATGATCAGTGCACGTCAAATCTTGCCTGACTACACCTAGTTCATGAGCATAAATCATAAAAGGTATTGTTGGAATTCAACCGCAGTCCATGCTGGTACATCCACCGCGACTCCGAAGCGAACCTGCCACAAGATGTTGTTCCATCTCCAAGACAAAGTCAGGAGCTATCAAGCCATTACGCATCTATTAGATCTTGTTGACAGGCGGGGAGGGCAAAGCAGGCTGAGGGAGGTCCTCGCTGGGCAGCGCCACCTTCTCGCCGCGAACACGACCAATATGCGAGGCGTTGTCGTCCGAGGACTCATCGATCGCCTGCCTGGCCTTGCGGCGGCGCTGAAGCCACTCGTCGACGCCGCGTAAGACAGCCAGCGACAAGCCAAAGGTGAGCACACCGATATTGATGGAGAAGCCACGGCGGTAGCGGGGCTTGTCGTCGGCACGGAATATCTGGGCACCGTAGATACCCGCGATGTTGGCACCCATGATGACCCTGGCCATTTGTCAGTACTTTTTTCCGCTTAGCTTGATGACAAGATGAGCTTACATGGCCATGGCGAGGGCACGCTCCTCAGAGTCGTGGCAGGTAAGGGACATCCAGGCAATATTGAGCGGGTGCGAAAAGGTGCCGAACGTTTGAGTCCAGACAACGCCAAAGTAGCGGACTCCACGCATGTTCAATTCGGTGAAGATGCGGTTGAAGACATAACCGAGCAAGTGCATGCTCAGACCGACGACCACCGTCTCAGGGCGCTTGTTGCTAAAAGCTGGGTGTCAGATATCGCATCGCAGTGTCCGACATGATTCGACTTACAAGCGATCCGAAACATAGCTGAACGCGAAAGAGGTCGGGATCTGCAGGAAGAGACCGACGGAAGCCAACGCGTTGCTGGTGAGAGCAGCGAAACCAAAGTCACGAACAATCGAAGGCGAGTAGGTATCGAACGCACGCTGAGGGCCGTTGTTGGACAGGGTAATGAAGAGGTGGATCCAGAGGCGCCAGTTGCCGAACTGTGCAAGGGTTCATTAGCGACGCCCATGATTTCCGAAAGAGGAAATGATACTTACGGCCTTCTTGAAAGCATCCAGTCCAATCTTCTTCTTCTTCTTGCCCTTCATGGGGTCATTGATCAAGACACGAGTCTGCAGAATGTGAAGCTCGCGATCGGTGAAGAACTTGATGCTAGGGGCGAAAGTACTCCTGGGGTTCTTGAAGGAATCGGGAAGGAAGAAACCGAAGACGAAGCCGCTGAGAATCGTGAAGCCGCCCATGAGCGCGAACAGCCAGAACCAACCAGACTTGCCACCGACATCGCGCATGTGGAGGATGCCGTAGGCAAGCAGCTTGGATGAAGCTTGACCGAACTGGTTACCAAAGTAAAAGATCATGACGCGCTCCGTCTTTTCTGTGCGAGTATACCAAGTCGACAGGGTCCTCAGACCACCAGGAATGAAACCAGAATCCGTCATGCCGAGGAGAAATCACGTGGGGATGAAGGCCCCATAACCCTTCTGGAAGGCCTGGAACAGACTGACGGTACCGAATAGGAAGAGCTGCAGAGTGAGCCACTTGCCGGGGCCCACACGGTAGAGGATCATGTTGGAGGGGATCTCGAAGAGCACGATGCCGAGCGACAGCATCTGCTGGCCGACGTTGAACTGATCCTGGTTGATGCCCACATCTTCCATAAAGTTGTCGGTGATGGCGTTGGCGATGTTGCCTCGATCGAGCTCTGTGGCGTGTCGCGCGTCAGATGTGGTTGCCAGCGGAGAAGCATTTCACACGCAGGTACTCACGGAGACAGAAGAAACCCAGTGTCAGGATGGGCATGATAATCAGGTCCAGCCTGTCGAAGACATCAGCATGAGTTGACAACCCTGACGATGGAGGATCTCCTCGGCAACTCACTTCCGCTTGGCCTTGCGCTCCTCTTCTTTCGTCCAGTCAATGTGAAGGTTGCGCAATTCCTCATCGCCCTGAGTGGAAGAGGGTGGGCCCTCGAGCGCCTTGGGCGTCTTACTGTCGTATTCTGACATGATGGGTGTGGTTGATATCAAATGCACACCGGCTAGAACGGCAACTTTGTCTTGATCAAACAAGAGATGGGTCGAGGATATTCTCCTTATAAGTTATGAACCATGTATGCCCAGCTTTTTCAGAGCGCCCTTATCTCCCCGCCTGTCGCTCCCGAACATGTCCATTAACCGGCCGCCCACTCTGCTCGGTTCTCCCTGCTCTTTTCTGCGCAGATTTTCTTGCCACGGCAGTGCCTTCGATCTGGAGCGGCTGGGCAAAATGGCATCAGGAAGCGGGCTGATCACGCAATCAAGCAGTACCGGCGTTGATAGGACTCCCAGTGTCTTGGCGGTCTCTCCCACTCCAGTTGCGCGCTCACAGCGAAGCGGGCACGCCGTGCGCGCGCCCCCGGGCTGGAAGCTGTCCCGTGTCACGCAATTCCGCCACGAGCTGCCGAACGTGGGTGTTTTTCACCAAAAGGTCATGGCCCTTCGATTTTGGGATGCTTTCTCTTTCATTTTGTCGTAGTTGCAAGGGCTCGATTGTCAAAGTCTTGGTATTCTTGGGACAGGCAGTCAATGGGATGCCAAGGAGCGTGATGGTGGCGGAGCACTTAGTTCGACCCTCCGGGGACTGAGGGTCACTGAGTTTCCAGCCAATCACCTTCAGCTTCGTACGAGGTTGGTTTTCGGCTGCCCAGAAAAGGGTTCCCATGTACACTGAGTACACCCTTCAGCGTTGAAAGCTTGTTGTTGAGGGACAGACTGGGGCTGTATAGTGACATGGAAGGCCGTGCATCTCCTTGCAGTGAATAGAAACTCGTGAGACTCAAGCAGACACACGCTAGAGTAAAAGTCTATAATGTCGCTTCTATGCCCGCCGTTGGCGAAAACCAGGCTATTGGTACAAGATCCGCAAGGGATCAGATCATTGGCGCGGGCGAAGGGGAAGCCGTCGTATTGTTCGTGACCACGGCTGCCGATCTGTTCTGTCGACGAGATTGCCCGAGTGCCCCGAATGGCGAGATCGCCTGAAACCTTAAGTGGAATTGGCTCAGGGAACTAGCCGAAAGTAGGCGCTAGGTGCGGCAGTTTGTCCAGTGTCCTGGTCATTCCTCTTCTCAGTTCCACCCCCACGGGATTGCGCCAGAGGCCAACATGAGGCCTGGGATAATGATCCGGCTTCGGCTCTCGATCCTCGCTTGATCACATAACGAGCTGCATCGAATATCTGACAGAATCGAATGAGGCAAGTGACCCCGTTGTCGGCCGGGTCGAAGCAGGCCGAGAAGGCTCTGGCCTCCCGAGATCAACAGAAGAGGCGCGGGAGAAGCAATATGGTGGCCGCCCTGTCGTGGGGTATGCATGGCTCCAGCACCAAGTGCGCGTCCTCTTGTGAGACCAGACAGTGAGGTTGGGCTGAAAGCTGATGAGGCTGAGAAGCACGCGTTGATGAGCCAAGAGGAATGGCTTTGGAGATGGAAGAAGCTGGACGAGGTCTGACAAATGCCAAGAGTATTTCTCAAAAGAACGCCTTGCAAAATAGCTTACACATGCCACGCGTGGGTGACGAGCTGCCGGCGTCGCCATCTCAGGGTTTGAGTTTTGGAACGGCCCGGATCGCTCTGGCTGAGAACCATCTGAGTGGCCCGTCACATTCGTTACGACTCGTGGCGCACACTCACATGTGGCTCCAGCGCCTTATTAAGGGGACGGCGAGGCGACAATATGGAAACATCACGTGTGCTCACCGAGGTGAAAGAGACTGTTCATCGGGCTGTCGGTGAGATTACTGCCACAATGCAAACCTCTAGTCTGATTGGACGGCGACGCTGGTTCTCCTCAGATGTGGCGCAAAAGGGGTCCAGCAGGGATTTTGGGGCAATGATTCGGATGATCATATGCAATGTTGGTATGTTTTGTAACAATTCGCACCTTTGCCCATCGTGGAAAACATATCAAATGTTGAACCTTGCCATAGTACTATGTAGCAACATCTTCGTTCTTTCACGATGCACAAATGTCGATTTCGAGGCCTTCAAAGCCCCAGCTCATCCAAGCCACACAGATACAGCCACTGCACTACGTCACATGGCGGGGCTCAACACCGCACCTCAAAGTGACCCAGAGCAATGGCCGAGCTCCAACCCAAGTACCCCACCACGGGACCTCTCATGCCAGCCTGTCACAAGGCATTCAACGTCTCAAAGCTCCATGAGCACGACGAGAACGCCCCTTGATGCTGTTTCGGTATTTTTGTGCCCTGGATATCTGCCTCTATCACACTCCAACTTGCCTGAGGTAGCAATCTCAGCTTGTGATTCAGAGCTTCCCTCAAATCTCCACCAGCTACCCCGCGTTCGCGACATTCCCGCTTAGCACCAGTCAGGCTATCACTCGACACACTCATATCAACCCAATATACAACACCTAGTTGATGATAGCAACACGACATTGCAATGTCCATATTTGCCCAGGTCAGTCACGTCTGGGCCGATCATACTGGCTAGCACTGGCATCACGGCTCGTGGCGCATGGCGTGAGCCTCGTCTTGCCGCGACATCATACGTTCAGCCATAGCGCTCATTATCGTCATCACTGATGACAACGAAGGGCCCCCAAAGCAGAGCTGACACACATGCAGAAGAAGCCGTACTCGGCCGTCACCGCGTACATCGAGCGTCTCACCAGTGAGTCTTACGAGGAAGATGATCTCAGCGGTATTATCGACCTCGTCGAGGTCATCAAGTTGCAGTCGACCGGTCCCACGGAAGCCGCGCGCGCGATTCGCAAGAAGCTCAAGTATGGCAACGCCCATCGCCAGCTCCGCGCCCTCGCCATTCTCGATGGCCTCATCCTGAACGCCGGCCCCCGATTCCAGCGCACATTTGCCGACGAGCCCCTGCTCGAGCGTCTCCGCGTCTGTGGCACTTCAGATCTGTCTGATCCAGACGTCAAGAAGAAGTGCAGGGTGCTGTTTGCTGGATGGGCTGACTACAAGGGGACGCCGGGACTAGAGCGCATTGCCAAGCTGCACACGGTACGTCTGAACAATAGCGAAGCGGGCAAAACAACCACATTCTGACACATCCAGGATCTTCCCAAGCGCAAACAAGCCATGACACAGGAGCGATCCAAGGCTGTCCGTGAGACGGAGAATCCCTTTGGCGAAGAGGATGAGGACGAAGGCCGTCAGACATCGCCGTCAGGCCGCGCCGGCGAATCCTCCAAAGCACCGTACGGAAAACCGGCCAGCACCGTCAACTCCTTCAGCCATACCAAGTCATCCTCTGCGTCTGGGAGCACGTCCTTTTTCGGATCCTCCAAAGACAAGAACAAGACCAAGGACAAGAAGGGGAAGAAGAAGCCCTTTGTTCTCGAGGCCGAGAAGGAGAACATGAAGAGCGACATTGCCGAGGCCTCCATCTCCACCACCAACCTCAACAACGCCCTGCAGACCATCAACCGAGAAAAGGAGCGCATCTCTGACAATGCGCTCGCCGTTCAGCGATTCGAGGAGTGCAAGAAGCTCAGGAGGAAGATCCTCCGCTACGTAAGTGTCCGATCTCTCCAGACTGGCCAGCAAACACTAACAGCCGGCCCCTCTAGATCCACCACGTCGAATCTGAACAGTGGCTCGGCAGCCTCCTCCACGCAAACGACGACCTCGTGCTCGCGCTCATGACTTTCGAGCAGCTCGATCGCTCTATCGACGCGGACTCTGACTCGGATGACGAACTCGCGGAGCAGGCCCACATGTACAGAAGTATGTCACGTCTAACCCTCGTAGACACTCGACTCCCTCTGTTCCTCTCTGTCAAAACCCCATAGATCTGACCTCTCAACTGCAGTGGCTACCGAAAAGGGCAAGAACGCAACCCCGGATGCGCCCGATGTGTCGGGCCTCAACCTCGGGGCCAGCCCTCCCCGTCCCTTGGCCCCGCCCCGCCCCGGCGCCGGGTCCAAGCCCGCGTCTGTGTCGCCTGCCAATGCTTCAGGGCCGACGAAGCCGCTCCGCCCGCCCGTCCAGCTGTTTGACGACGACGACGACGAAGACGACGACGACCCCTTCGCGGACAAGAACGCCGTTGCCACACCCGCTCTCGAGAGGGGACAGCCGTCGTGGTCGTAGGCTGCAAGGCATACCACAGGGACGATGAACCTGGACATTGGGGACCAGACCTGGAGCAAATGGCAGCATGATATGCGTTGGGGAAACGGGGAGGGGGAAGATGCGCACTTATTACCAAGATTTGTTGTTTTTCATTGTTTAATCCTTTGTCGACGGTGGGGGAGAGCGAGATTCGCAGTTATCGATTTGATTTGAATTCCACCACGCAAGGCGGAGGAAAGCGAGCAGAGACAATGGGTGCGGCGATTGTGTAAGGGGCGTAGGTACGCTGATAATCATAGGCTGTTCTGCCAACGTACCACAAGAGTGGACATCAGTAGTGTGGTCGAGGCTAATGCAGCACGACGCATGCTCGACTGAATGACCACATCATGTTTATCCCCGCGAGGGAGTGACAGATTAAGCCGCACTCCAAATCCGCCAAACACAGGTATCATCCAGACAGACCCCTAACTTCGGAATCCTCTCAACACCTCGCATCTCAGTTAAATGCTCATAAGTTCTACCTACTAGATAATCGGCGATACATTTAAGGACAAATCTACCCTTAAGAGTTTTGAGCCGATGTAAAGTATAGTATAGCGGTTCAAAGTGAGCTCACCTGTTAGGAGTGTGGCTTTTTTCGGCACCCCCTTGCCCCGCCACTGGCAACGGACATTCAATGCAGTGAAGTACTAGGCATGGTAGGATTATTCTAGGCACATGTTCCCAGAAGTCATGTCACCACAAGTCACCAAGGTTTGTTTTCAACGGCTCAGATTTCACTAATGTCATGTTCCCGTAGTCTACATGCCAGGCGGAGGGCGCGTCGTCCTCTCCGCCAATGCTGCCTGCGCCGATTAACCTGCCCAACACCAGGGGTTTTAAATCAGAAAGACACGGCGGGCGGCGCTTGCGCGCGCGGTGAGAAGCTCCTCCCAGCGTCATGCATGATTCTCGTTCTTTTTTGTGCTTTGAACTGTTATCAACAACAACAAACTCCCAGAAGCTAGCTAGTAGGAATTTAGAGCTCGTCGTGGGACGCGGGCTCATCAGCCTCGCCACCGGCGCCACCAGCACCCTGGTACATCTTGGAGGTGATGGGGTAGGCGACGTTGGACAGCTTCTCCTTCTGCTCCTCGAAGTCCTCGGCGGTGGCCTCGGCGCCGTTCTCCTCGAGCCAGTCGGTGGTCTCCTTGACAGCCTCAAGAATCTGAAAGAATAGTCAGTTATGTGCTCATGGGTCCAAATACATTGGGGAATACTCACAGCCTCCTTCTCCTCGTCATCGATCTTGCCGCCGAGACCCTCGTCATCGTTGACCTGGTTCTTCAGGGAGAAGGCGTAGTTCTCAAGACCGTTGCGAGCCTCAATGCGCTCGCGGGTAGCCTTGTCCTCCTCGGCGTACTTCTCAGCCTCGGCAACCATGCGGTCAATCTCCTCCTGAGTGAGACGGCCCTTGTCGTTGGTGATGGTGATGCTCTCGCCCTTGCCGGTGGCCTTGTCGTGGGCGGAGACCTTGAGGATACCGTTGGCGTCGAGCTCGAAGGAGACCTCGATCTGGGGAACACCGCGGGGAGCGGGAGGGATGCTGGTGAGCTCGAACTTGCCGAGGATGTTGTTGTCCTTGGTCATGGAACGCTCACCCTCGAAGACCTGGATGAGAACCACGGGCTGGTTGTCGGCAGCCGTGGAGAAGATCTGGGACTTGCGGGTGGGGATGGGAGTGTTACGGTTGATGAGCTTGGTCATGACACCGCCAGTGGTCTCAATACCGAGAGTGAGGGGTTGACGTCCATGAGAACGATGTCCTCAGTGCCCTCCTCGCCAGACAGAACACCAGCCTGGACGGCGGCGCCGAAGGCGACAGCCTCGTCGGGGTTGATACCCTTGGAAGCCTTCTTGCCGTTGAAGTACTCCTCAATGAGGGAGACAACCTTGGGGATACGAGTGGAACCACCGACGAGAACGATGTCGTCAACCTCGCTCTTCTCGACCTTGGCGTCCTTGAGCACCTGCTCGACGGGCTTGAGGGTCTTCTTGAAGAGGTCGTTGTTGAGCTCTTCGAACTTGGCGCGGGTCAGAGTCTCAGAGAAGTCGTTGCCGTTGTGGAAGGCCTCGATCTCAATACGGGTGGACATCTGGGAAGAGAGGGTACGCTTGGCCTTCTCGGCCTCACGCTTGAGCTTGCCCATGGCCTTGGCGTCCTTGGTGATGTCGACGTCGTTCTTCTTGTTGTAGAGCTTGGCGAAGTGGTTGATGACACGCTGGTCGAAATCCTCACCACCAAGGTGGGTGTCACCGGCGGTGGCAAGCACCTCGAAGACGCCCTGGTCAATGGACAGGAGAGAGACATCGAAGGTACCACCACCGAGATCGTAGACAATGATCTGGCGCTCGCCGTCGAGCTTGTCAAGGCCGTAGGCGATGGCGGCGGCGGTGGGCTCGTTGACGATACGGAGGACGTAAAGGCCGGCAATGACACCAGCATCCTTGGTGGCCTGGCGCTGGTTGTCGTTGAAGTAGGCGGGGACGGTGACGACGGCGTGAGTGACCTTCTTGCCGAGGTAGGCCTCAGCGGTGTCCTTCATCTTGCCAAGAATCATGGCGGAGATCTCCTCGGGAGTGAAGCTCTTGTCCTCGCCGTTGACGGAGACCTGGATGGAAGGCTTCTCGTTCTTGGGAACAACCTTGTAGGGGAAGTGCTTGAGATCGGCCTGGACGTTCTTGTCGCTGAACTTGGATCCGATCATACGCCTAGAGACTTGGTCAGCACGACATGTCGTTGTGAGCAAACAGAAGCGGTTGGCTAGTAGCTTACTTGACATCGAAGATCGTGTTGTAAGGGTTAGCGGCGGCCTGGTTCTTGGCGGCGTCACCGACGAGACGCTCGCCATCCTCGGTGAAAGCGACGTAAGAGGGAGTGATACGGTTTCCTGTTGGCGAGCGGGTCAGCAAGCTTGTCGCGATTTCGTGAGAGGCCAGGTGTTCGTACCTTGGTCGTTGACAAAGATCTCAACCTTGCCCTTCTGGAGGGCAGCGACACAAGAGTAGGTGGTTCCAAGATCGATACCAATGACGGTACCGTAGTTCTCAGGCTCCTCAGCGTGCACAGTCTGGACAAGGGCCAGAGGCGCGAAGAGAAGACAGATCCAGGCCAACAGGCCGAAGCCCATGGCCATCGAGTTGCGAGACCTCGACATGTTTGTGTGAAGTGGTTTGGATCGCGCTCTTATCCAGGGTATCGCGCAGCAAAGGGAAATATAAAGGAAGAAAGAAGTGTTAGGAACGCAGCGAGGGGGATTCTACCTCCAGCCGGTTATGATGCCGTGGGTTATTGGGAGGGAAGGGGAGTTGGGTTGAAGAATCGGAGAGGTGAAGGGCAGAGGGAAGAATGGAAACCTTTATGAAGTGAGCTTCCCCAAAAGAAGGCGTCAGAAAGTCAAGCTGTCCATTGCACAAAAAGGCCAGATTTCAGCAAGAGCGCCACAGTTGGCAGGGGTTCAAGTGGTTATCGCCATTGTGACCGCTTATCGCGCACGTGTCTATGCACTGTGAGTACATCGTTCACCGCCCTGGATCTGCACCTTGAGAGCAAGAACCTACAGTGCGAATGATATGATCAGCCACGCACGAGCCACCGGCGGACTGACAAGAACCTTAGCGCCTCCACCCTTGGCGCTATGGGCAAACTCCGTGGGGACACGATGCAGGATCCAGGGCATGGAGTATTCCAGACATTTCGATGAGCTCAGCGGTCAAGGAATTAGGCGTTCCATACTATTCTATCTTCCAGGTTGGCCACCACAGTGACTCACGAGGCTGTCACATCTCTGACCTGCTGGCGATGCCTTCCTCCGCCTGGCATTCTTTACCTTTACCGCTGCCACATGACATCGTGGCCTTTTTTACCCCCCTGCCCCTAGACCCTGGTGATGCGGGGCTCTGGCACTTGAGCTCTGGCCCAATCTGGCTGCGGGGTGTAGGAACGGATGGCTGTCTCCGAAAGCGACGTGATTTCTCATCAACGACGACTCGTCTTATGCGTAAAGAAAGCCTCCGTGGCCAGAAGCTCGAATTGCTTTGCAACAAGCGCTACGCAGAATATCGGGTTAAAGACACGTTGACGCTTCAGACTGCCCTGTCGAGCGGGAGGCTGCCCATCAGCCAGCCGGCTCAGGAACCAACACGGGAGTTGCCTGCATGTTCCCTCGATTCCTCATTTGGGATGGTTTCTATTGGTCGAAACACGACTAAAAATGCAGTGCCCATCATGCCCTCATGCGGCACCCCCCAACCTCCAGCAATACCCCCGAAACATGCCAGCCTCCCATTCGCTTCCTTTCGATGCATCATGACTTCGTTTCCTGCGTATTTTGGCAAGTCTCACCAGCTACTCTAGAAGACCGGCTGCCACGGTTTCGCCGCCCATTCGCAACACGACTCTTTGCCCAGCTTCCAGAGGCACCTTTGACTCCAGCTTGACCACGATGCGTGCAACCTTGGCAGGCGCCACAACCTTGGGGTTCTTCTTCTCCGTTGCGCCCGTAGTCTTGTTGAGCACCGCCGGGATCGACTGAATTCTGCCGGCGGCATGTAGTCGACCTCGATGGACGTCGACAGGCATGGGCATCAAGTGCTCAAAGGCGAGCACTTTCATGGTCAACAAGTCGCTGGTCTCGATTGGTTCCGCTTTGCTGCTGATGATGTCGCCCACCCGAATATGAATGGGATCGATGCCGTAGACACCCAAGGACACGTTCTGTCCAGCAACCGCCCAATCCTGAATCTCAGTATCGACCTCGATAGAACGAATGCTGGCCGGTTCTCCACTAGGCTGCACCACAATGCTCTCGCCCGTCTGCACAGTTCCAGATTCGATGCGACCCGATATTGTCAACTGGCTCTGGTGAGATTTGAAAATCTCCGAGATGGACATTCTGAATGGCTTTTCCAGAGCCCGGGCCAGTGGTTCGGAATCCTCGAGGGCCTGAATCAGTGTTTCGCCCTTGTACCAAGACAACGCGGGGTCCTCGGATTTGACCGCCAAGTTATCGCCGTTGAGTCCAGAAATGGGAACGAAAGTGACGTTCTTCAGCAGGAAGCCGTTGCCCTTCATGAAGCCGGTGACTTGCTCAGAAATCTCGTTGAACCGCTCCTCAGACCACCCAACCATGTCCAGCTTGTTGACGGCGACAATGACACGTTGGACGCCAAGGCTCCTCAATAGTAATGCGTGCTCCCTTGTCTGGCCCTTCAAGCCTTTCTCGAAAGCTCCAGTATTGGCATCGATGACGAGGACGGCAAAGTCAGCTTGACTGGCTCCGGCAATCATATTAGGAACGAAATCCCTGTGACCGGGGGCGTCAAGGATCGTGAACTGAGTTTTGTCGGTCTCGAACTGGTTGGTGGCAATGTCGATGGTCACGCCACGTTCACGTTCCTCCTCTCGCTGATCCATGACCCAGGCGAGCGCAAATGATGACTTGCCCAGTTTCTCTGCTTGGCGCCTATATCTGTCGATCAAGTGCTGTTCAACAAACTTGAGCTCTAGCAATAGCCGCCCCATGAGCGTACTCTTGCCTGCATCGACATGGCCTGGAGCTGTCAGCAAAGCTCAGTAGACTCGGGAAAGCTTTTACGCACCAACTACAACAAAACTTGCGCTGCGTTTGCTCTTGCTGTTCTCGAACTCTTGAAGCACATTGATCTTCTTGCTCTTCGGGGGTGGAGCATCGTCCAGTGAGAGATCCTTGGCAGCTTCTGTCGGCGGCCCTCCGTTGGACTTGGGGGCTTTCTTGGCGGCGGTGGCGCTCTTTGCAGCAGCAGCGTCAAACCGGTTGCCCGCTACGGAGGAAATCAGAGTCAGCGCCTCAGTGATTCTTCGCGAATCGCGAACCTTTGGCCTGCGCCGCGAGCACTATGTCATCGGGGCTGGGCTGGTCAAACGCTGCAGAGTTGAACAAGGGGGATGACTTGTAGGGGAGGTTGAAAGTATCAGTTGAGGGGTCGGCAGAACCAGCAGACAAGCCACAGAGTACGTGAGCAAAGGCGGACGGCCGGGACGTTGACGTGACTGCTTGTTCCTCTGCTGGCGCAGGGTCTGATGACTGTCCATTCTGGGCTTCGTCCGCTTCCATGGCGGCGGGTGGGGACGGTCCTGATGGAATTGGAAGGGGCTGTGCTGCGGGCAATGCCTTGGCGCCCGAGTTGGCGCTCACCAGCTTCTGACGTTTCGCTAGAATACTTGAGCCGGGTTTGACGTTCTCTGAATAGGTTTGCTCGTTGATGTTGAGCTCGGCTAACCGTTTCTGTGTCCGTTCCTCCGGCTCCTCGGGCTTCTTCACGGCTTCGCTCTTCTTCTTACGGGCCGCGGCAAGCGCTTGGAGTTTGGAGACCTTCGGCCCTTCGCCACCACCCAGAAGCCCGCCCACGGGCAAGACGGGAGGAACCATGATGGCTTGCCGGTGTTTTGGCACATTCATCCAGGGCATGTCTTCGAAATACCAGGACGGAGGCGGCCACGGGGTGGTTGGAGGAATTCCATAGGAGGAGGCCATGCCGAAGTTGCCAACGTCACTTTGCATCTGCTGTCTTGTCCTGCCGGCTACCGAACGCTCAACTTCTGCACTTCCTGGTCCCTGTTTCCAACTTGACGCGAAGAATGAAATGAGCGACTTACCCTCCTTCGGCTTCTTGGGCTCAGACTTGGGAGTTGGGGGCGTGATGTATTTCTTCAACAGGTAGTCGACCGTCTTCTCAATGTCGTAATAGTAGTACCACAGGGCGTCGTGTATTTTCTGGGTCGTCAGAGACCCAGCGGCACTTCCCAGAGTCTCACGGACCTGCTCAGCCCCTTTGGCTAACGCATCGCGATCCTCAGGGGTAAGCTGATCCGCGCCGAGCTCACCATCATCTGCATCGTACTCGTCGAGAACTTCTTCATAGTCCAAGTTACGGACGGCCTGGTGGCGCGACATCTTGAAAAAGACGTCTCAGCGTCAAAGAACGGATGGGGGAGAGGGGTTCGAGCTGCAATGCAAGAAGCTGTGGGAGGACTATCGAGTGACGTCGAAGTGGCTTCAGACGAAAGCTTGGCTGTGGCTCGAGCTGAAGCACTGGCAGATAGATGTATGGAGGAATGGAGTGAAGATGTTCAAACAACAGAGTTATTCGAATCCTAAAAGGGTAGAAGGTGATGATGACTAGTCGCGCTTGTGCTCGTGAGGTGAGGATGGTGTATGTAGCCCGACTTTTGATCTGGTCGTCATTGGCGGGGCAGCAGTGCTCGGTGGCGGGGTACACACACAAGAACAGGGCAGTTTGGAGCCCAAAGCCCGCCCTCGTCTGGGCCAGACTAGGCAGGCGGTGAGAGTCTTCCTACCATCACCCTCTACACCGACGTGAGAGCATCATAGAGGTTGTATCTGTGGGCAACACAGTCAAATACAAGACTGGCGAAGAGGTATGAAGCCAGTGAGTCTATACAGCAACAAAACCGAATCCACGGTCAATTTGGTAGATGCAAGCGACCGAAGCATTCAGTCAGTCGTGTTCAGAGAGGTACCTTTACCCTGGATTCAATTTGCGGGGCACCCGGCACGGCCCACCACTTGCACGTGACGTGGGATTTGGGGGAGCCTGGAAGCAGACAGCAGCGCTCCGAAATTCAGAAATTTTGGCCTGGGCGACGTGCAAGCTGGAGCTCACTAATCTCGACTTCAGTCCACGATACCCGCTACCTCCTACAACGTCGCCCGATACCCCTCAACAAACCCTGGTAGAGCTTCTGTAACCGAAAAAAGCTCCCAACATGGCGATGAGTGAGTAGTTGCTATCCTCTACTGTCCAGTCATTTGCTAACTTACGTCCTAGACCTGGATATGAGCAATGGTATGCGCTGCCTGATTGTCGACCCCTGAGCCTACACCGACCCCTCCCCCACGAACCAACAACTGACCGGTTTGCACAGCGGCGGTGATGAAGGATGAGCAGGGCCGCCCCTTCATCGTTGTCCGAGAGTATGTCCGGCACATGCCATCCCCTGCCTTTCAGTAGCGGTCCCCCCCCTTGTCCCCCTTCCGCTGACCCCTCCCGAACAGCCAGGGCAAGAAGAAGCGTCAGTACGGCAACGAGGCCGTCAAGAACCACATCCTCGCCGCTCGGACGGTCGCCGACATCGTCAAGAGCTCCCTCGGTCCCCGCGGCCTCGACAAGATCCTCATCTCCCCCGACGGCGACATCACAGTCACGAACGATGGTGCGACGATCCTGCAACAGATGGAAATCTCCAACCACGTCGCCAAGCTTCTGGTCGAGCTTTCCAAGTCACAAGACGACGAGATTGGTGACGGAACGACCGGTGTCGTTGTCCTGGCCGGTGCCCTGCTCGAGCAGGCCGCCGAGCTGATCGACAAGGGCATCCACCCCATCCGCATTGCCGACGGCTACGACCAGGCCTGCGACATTGCCGTCGCCGAGCTTGACAACATTTCCGACAGGATCGAGTTCAGCAAGGAGGACACAGAGAACCTGGTCAAGGTGGCGCGCACAAGTCTGGGCAGCAAGATTGTCTCCAAGTCACACGACCAGTTTGCCAACATTGCCGTCGACGCCGTGCTGTCCGTTGCGGATCTCGAGCGCAAGGACGTCGACTTTGAGCTGATCAAGGTCGACGGCAAGGTCGGCGGCGCGCTGGAGGACTCTGTCCTCGTCAAGGGCGTCATCATCGACAAGGATTTCTCCCACCCCCAGATGCCTTCCGAGGTCAAGGACGCCAAGATCGCCATCCTGACCTGCGCCTTTGAGCCGCCCAAGCCCAAGACCAAGCACAAGCTCGACATTACGTCCGTCGAGGAGTTCAAGAAGCTGCAAAACTACGAGCGCGAGAAGTTCATCGAGATGATCCAGCAGATCAAGGACACGGGCGCCAACCTGGCCATCTGCCAGTGGGGCTTTGACGACGAGGCGAACCATCTCCTGCTCCAGAACAAGCTGCCCGCCGTGAGGTGGGTCGGCGGACCCGAGATTGAGCTGGTGGCGATTGCGACGAACGGCCGGATAGTGCCGCGATTCGAGGACCTGAAGGCGGAGAAGCTGGGACGTGCCGGCATTGTCAGAGAAATGTCGTTCGGCACGACGAGGGAAAAGATGCTCGTCATTGAGGAGTGCGCCAACACACGAGCGGTGACGGTCTTTGTCAGGGGCAGCAACAAAATGGTCAGTTTGGAACGAGGAGCAGAGAACAGGGGGGCAGGCAGAGGCTAACAGCAACAGATCATCGACGAGGCCAAGCGGTCACTACACGACGCCCTCTGCGTCGTCCGCAACCTGGTGCGCGACAACCGCGTCGTCTACGGCGGGGGCGCGGCCGAGATTGCCTGCTCGCTGGCGGTCGAGGACGCGGCCGTCAAGACGCCCGGTCTGGAGCAGTACGCCATGCGCGCCTTCTCCGAGGCCCTCGACGCCGTGCCGATGGCGCTGGCGCAGAACTCTGGCCTCAACCCCATCTCGACGCTGGCCGAGATCAAGAGCCAGCAGGCCAAGGCCGGCCCCAGCGACCGCGGCAAGCTCGGTGTTGACTGCATGGGTCGCGGCAACAACAACATGAAGGACGCCTTTGTCATCGACCCCCTGATCGGCAAGAAGCAACAGCTCCAGCTGGCGACACAGCTGTGCCGCATGGTGCTCAAGGTCAACAACGTCATTGTGTCTGGATCTGGCGAGGAGGACTTCTAAATCAAAAAAGGCGGCTGGTTTGTTTCGAGCGGACGGGGTGCACGGGATTATACCAACCTTTGTATTATGCCGATAGAAGCTCGGTCTGAGGCCGGGATAGACTCCTGCACATCAATGCACATGACAACATGACATGAAGTTGAACGGAAGTTTTATGGATTGAGGTTCGGCCCGTGTGGCCGTCACGGGATGTCCCTAGGGTCCGAACTTGAGAGTGTGATGCAGAGATACAATGCGAAGAACACGCGAAACAAATCCTAATGCTGTCTAGGGCGTCTAATGTATCTTCGTCTATCACACCGCGTGAAAAGCTTCTCTTCTGACTTCAATGTTATCTCGAGCCCAGTATCGTCCCATCATCCAACTCATCATACAAAAAGCACGAAAGACCTAGTACTGGTGCTTCAGCAGGGGCCCGAACTCGCGGTAAAATGTCTGCCTCAGCTCCTCGAGCTGCTCGCCCGTAGGCCTGGCCTCCTTGCTCCTCCTGGTCCAGCTCTCATCCGTCTCGCGGAGCAGCGCAGCAGGGTCCTCGCCCGCAGGGTCCACAAACTGGTACGAGCGGAACTCGCAGTTTTCCCACGCCGTAGCTGCAGACATTAGTCAGCGATCACTCTCCGAGGTGAAAGGCAAGTTGAAGAGAAAAGGCTAGAAAGATGGCTAAAAAAAAAAGGAAAAAGAAAGGGCAACGCCGGAACAGACAAGCAAAACATACCTCTCGGCGCTTCAATGCCGTGAAAGTCAGTGGTCAGAAAATGCAGGAACGCGCCGTGCGACACGGCAGCAATGTGGACGTCCTCCTTGCCGCTCTCGCGCGCCAGGTCCCGCAGTAAGAGGCGCGCCTTGGTCGCGCGCGCCTCGAGCTTGTCGAGGGTGGGCTCCCACGGCGACGACGCGCTCTCCTTGTCGTTCGAGCCGGCGGGGACGCGCGAGAAGTCGGCCTTGGCGCCAAACTCGGGCGCCACGACGGCCACGTCGGTGCCTGTGTCGCAGGGCGAGTTGCTGACCTCCTGCAGCTCGGGGATGGCGATGACCGGGAGCAGGGCCGCCGGCTTGAGGTCCTCGGGGGTGGGGCCGAAGGAGTTGAGGCAGGTGTGGAGGGTGCGGCGCATGGGCGAGGCGACGAGGTGGGTGAGGGAGGCGTGGGCAGGGAAGGTCGCGCGGACGTTGGCGCACTGCTTGAGGCCGAGGTCTGTGAGGAGGGGGTCTGGCAGGGCTTCGTTCTCGACAGAGAGGTTGTGGAAGCCCTGGGCGTGGCGGACGAGGTGGATCGTGTCAGGCATTTGAATGTGTTTGGCGAGTGAGGCGAGTGGTGAAAGCAGCGGGGGTGAGCAGTCGAGTATGTGAAGAGATTCAGTGGCCTGGCTGACAGGTGTTCGTCGAAGAAATCTGTGAGAAGTGTGACGATGAAAATCAGTGAGATCTGCACCTGTCCAAGACAAATAAATGCAGGCCAACGAAGTAACGGTGACGATGACTACAACGACGTCAGGTACCGCCTCGAAGCAGCTCCAAACAGCTCCACAAGGTTCCAAGGTCCTGCCAGCGCCCTTTTCCTCCTCCAGTGGATGACTCAAATCACGTCCGGACCGGAGCTCCACTTGGCTCGTACTCTGGGTCCGAAAAGGCCGACTTGCCGGTGATCGGTATCCTTTCGCTCGGTGTCGCAGCAGCATACGCCGTCCGAGCCCTATGGCTGCCGTGGGGGCGCCGCCAGTCAGGGTGCGTGGCGGCTTCGCTGTCCGTCATTGGCCCACGCCCAGACTGCCTGCCTTGGATTGCACTTGCACATCTTGATCGTGAAGAAGACCTCACAGATGCCCAGGTGTCTCGACGATCTGTTGCTGTTGCCTTTGGATATTACAATGAATGGCAACTGGGTTTCGCAAGCCAGCAGAAAAACCCCGGGAGAAACAAGCGCACCCCAAACTTCCCATTCAAAAGCAGCGTACCACAAACAGCCAACATGTCTCTAGAAATTGCTCCAGAAATTCACTTCCTCTTCAAGTTGCTCCGGATCAAAATCTTTCTCGTCCCCCGTCAACAACGCCAACTCGCATTCGTCCTCCAAGCTCCCCTCCTTTCCTCCTGCCTCTGCCAGTTTGGCCCCATTTTCTCGCTCTTCATGGGTACCCATGCCCGCCTCTGAAAGGCTTGCAAGCGTAGGCTGGGGGTCTCCCTGGAAGCCATAACCAAAGTTGTCGTATGCCATTTCCAGATGAAGCTGGGCAGCGCCTGTTTGAGCCAAGGTACTCCAGCCCGCGAGGCCATTCAGTGCCGATCCAACGCGGATCCTCTTTGCACCCCGCGCAGCGCCGTCGTAACTACCATCAGTGTTGTCATGGTACCGATCCAAACTCTGGCGCTTGAAGCACGCAAAGCCGTTGGTCCAAGGCGTAGGACATTCGTAATGAGATTCAAGAATAACGGAGCCAGCTCGTGCCGACGCAAATCCAGCAGCAATGACGTGCGCATGTCGACGGCACTCAAATATATACCGAACAGAAGGAGCCTTCGCAGTCTCATTCGGACCAAAGACCCTCACCACGGCATCGTAATCCACGCCGGCTTCGTAGCCACCCCGGCGACATTTCTGGCGTCTCTTGTACAGGCCGATATATGCCCGGGCTGTGGCGAGTTCCTCAAAGGCATCATCGGCGCCGGCGTCCCCGCGTTCGAGTAAAGCTTGGACCGTCAGTACGCAGTATGCGTAGACGGTGGATGACATTGGCGCTTTGGGGCTGATCGTCACGGCGGCGAAAAGGTTTTCGATCTCGCATTTCCACAGGGAGCGCACGGGGTTGGAGAGAAAGCCCTGGGCAAAGCCGGCTGGGGTTGGGATCGGCGCCATGTTGAAGATATACGTGATGCGGCGCAGTGCGACGAGCGCTAGATCTGAATGTGCAGACCGAGAAACGCCTTCAGGACGCAGATTGTGGCTTTAAAATGATGATAGTTTGAGACTAGTGATGTTCAACAATCACTTTTATGTTCGTTATAACAATGAGCTGTCGAGTCCCCAAGAGGTGAATGCTGAAGAATGAGGGCAACAGCTACACAACAACCCATTCAGGCCCGCGGCTACAGTCCCTATAAGGTACGAAGTACACATAACTCCGATAAGAGACTCAAGGTTGGCGCGCGCAAGCTGTAGATGATGCCTCTCTGGGTGAACGAGACCCCTGATGGCTCAACTTTGTACTGGGTTTTATGTCCGAAGCCCACCCGACTCGCAAGGAACGGCTGTAGACGTGCATTGGCAGAATCTCACCGTTTCAAAGGCCCTCTCAATGAGACAATGAGAAATCACACAGCACGTTGGGCAAACGGAACGCGATTTTGGTTGCGAGCCAACTATCCCTTTTGCATTTCCCAGCAACACCATGCACCGTCAAGTGCTGAACACACCAACACCCGGCTGACTCACGATATCTGCGGATTCACAGACGAGTTACGCTTGGACTTCGTACAGATAATGTGATCATTTAAGTAGCCTGCACTACAGTTTTGATCTCAACTAACTAGCGAGACCTGCTCCTCCACAGCACGAACGTCACTGTATCTTCACGCTCGATGCGCAATCCTTACTCAGATGCCCCTTATCGGCGGCCCTTCTCCTTGTTGCTTCTTCACAGCTCAATCAGGCTCTCTTCCACAGCTGGCTGTTTTGGGGCAGCCTGCAAGGCCGATGGCGCCGACTCCTGCGGGTATCCAGGATATTGATGCTGCTGACCATTCCATGGTTGCTGCTGCTGCGAGAATTGCTGCGGTACTGAAGGCTGCCAGTAGTTCTGTTGCGAAGGTGGAGCTTGATGCTGATTAGGCTGGCCTGCAGGCGCGCTGCCCGGGGCAGGCGTCTGTTGCGGTCCAGGAGGTTGATGGTAGTGTTGTTGCTGTTGGAGGTTAGGGTAGGGAGACGCATTAGGGTCGACGCTGGGCGGCGCTGATGGTGGGGCGCTGGGTTGTTGAGGATTATAATAATATGATGCTGCCGTGGTGTTCGGGTCGGCGGAAGGCGTCTCGGCGGGTTGGCCATGAGCTTGGTGTATATTTGTTTGCGCAGGTGGAGCTTCGGCTGGGTAACCTGACGGAGGATATTGACCTTCAGGAGGCCCTGTCCCGCTCCTCCAACTATCGGTTCGCTGGACTTCCTGATGTGAATATTGTCCTGTAGGAGGACCTGAAGCAGCGCTCGTATGGTTGTAAGACACATACTGTGGCTGTGGGGTTTGCTGGGGGTGTGGTGGGTACATTTGCGGCGCTTGTCCGTAGTCTTGTCGCTGCTCGCCAGTGTAGAAGTTCTCGGCCGCGCCCGGAACGCCGCCCTGGATAGATGGGTAGGAGGTTTGGCGGGGTGGCGGCATATTGTAGCCTCCAATGGTGTGTTGGTGATATGCCTTGGACAGGCGCTCCTCCAGCATCCTGTCGTAGTATCGCACCACGGTGGATAGCTTGGCGTGGAGGTCCAGTAGTGTATCTGCATGCCTGATTAGTTTGGAAGTCTTACGATTTTGATCAGAGGTGAACTGACCGTGTTTGCTCATAGTCTCTCCATATGTCCGCGCAAGCTTCGGCCTTAGGGCACCGATGCTGTCATACAGCTCCTGAATTTGCGGCTCTCTCAAAATCGTGCCAGGCGGTTGCGTCTGAAGCCTGTCGACAAGCGTTGCGAACAGGTTGATGTTTTCGGCTTCCACCGGAGTCAACTCGTAATCGTTCTTCGGAAGTGCGAAAGTGGATGTCGCAGCAGACGGCGCTGTAAACGTTTGTTCCTTGAACGCGGCCGCATGTCGCTGCTTTTGCTCCTCCATATCTGCCAGCGATGCAGCTATGGCAGCTTTTAGGTCATCATCGTCATCCTCAGCCTGTCTGGCGGCGGCGGAATTGCCACCTGCGTTTGCGCCTGCCGGGGCGTTGACTTTCGGCTCAACATATCCCTTGGAGTGGCCTTTGACCTCTTCCAAACTCATAGCCAACGCCTTCTTAAGATCCTCGTCGAAACCCTCGTCGGCTCGAGCGCTCCGTGGCTGCATGGCGGAGGTACTCCGTGTCTTGTGCGGATAAGTGGGCGTCCTGTCTTGCGACGCGCCTGCCTGACTTCCGCGGCCGCTCCTATCAGAAAGCTTCGCAAAGCAGCCGTCGTCAACACGGACTGCTTGGAGGATGCCGAGGTGTGGAAGTGGTATGGACTTGCTCGAGCATTGCTGGTCGAAGCAGTTTCCGCAGTTTCGGCAGTGGTGTTTCCGGTTTGTGAAGGTGAAGGCAGTTCGGCATCGCATACAGACGTCGGAGTCTATCCATTCGGGGGGCTGCACCCGAGTTAGCAAGAGCCCCTTACGCGATCATCGAAGAAAACCGACTTACGGCGCTGCTATCAATCATGCTGCTGGAGACACTGATCTTGGGAGGGAATTGGTGACCTTCGCGTTGCAGAGTTTTGTAGACTTCACCGATGTATCCCAGGTCATGCCGTCCTTCTGTAGCGGCTGCCCACGATTGCACAAGCTCGAGGATTTTGGCTTTGACCTCGGCGTTTACAGCCACCGCCCCCACAGCTTGGAGAAGTGACACCAGGTTGTCCATAAACTCTCTTGAGGCGATTTCGGCAAGGAAGTGGGTGCCTCCATTCTTGACACAGGTATCAGTAAGCTGCTCAGTGTTGTTAGCCTGGCGATTTGGTCGGAGAACCTCGGATCAAACGTGCGTTGAGTGCACTCAGCTGTGTATTCGGGTTGCGGTTGCCAATGCGCTTCTTCAAAGAGCGCATAGCCTCCTTAGGCTGAACAGTCTTGGATCTGATGACATCGGAGATCTCGAGATTCAGGGCAATGTCCTCGCTGCGGGAACAAGTATTAGAAACACAGAGAAGGACTTGCATGGTAAGAGATGAACATACAGGCTGCTGCTGGTGGCCTTTTCGATCTGCTCGTCTAGAGCCGTGTTGGCGGATGAGGACCACCAACCCATCATGGTCGTCGGAGCAGCGTTGTCGTCTAGAGGCGGGGGTGATCAAGGGATGAAGCTGCAGACTGTGCGGCGTCCGAGTAGGCGATCGACGTATTCCACAGACTGTAAGGCGATGGCGATGGCGTCGAGGGTGAATGAAGTTTGTTTGCCTAAGTTGGGAGATGCAGATGTCAAGCTCCGCGTTTGGAGTCTGCCTGATGCCCGCGATGCTCAAAGCCGCAGCTTGGCCCTGCTCCGTACCTCAGCTGACTAAGTTGCTCATTGGCTGGCGCCGCCAGCTCCCAGCCTCCGGTGGTGGTTGGCCCGAGGCGATGACGACGTGCTGCGGCGACCGCCCCTCCTGAGCTGCCCGTTGCCTGCCACCTACCTACCCAGGTCACTTGACGATCAGGCAGCATGATACGGTACCTGTTAAGCTAGCGGGGACCTCTCTGTGGCGCAGGCTATGTCACCTTCTGGTGCTTCGACTTCCTTAACTCATGTGGTGTGCCCCGCCGGGCGCCTGCTCCCCGCCTGTCTCCAGGCTTGCTGGCAGGCTCTAGGCCCTGTCAGTCAGTGCAGGGAGCAAGGCTCCAGGGCGCTGCTTCACCTAGAGGCACGAATATGTCACCTTGGCACCTCTGTAGATGTACCACTCGCCCCCACTTCTCCATTGTGGGACCCCCTTGCCCCCCTGTCGACCCAGATCGAAGGTGGCAGGCCTGCCACTGCCTCGGGCAGCTTTCCTTTGACAACACCACCACTTGTAGGCTGGCCAAGCCATCGCGAACAAAGGCGCAACCTCCCACGATTCTACCACGCCTTTGTTCCGAAGAATGCGTACGATTACAGCGTGATCTTTTGCGACTTGAGCGCTTTGCATCTCAATTTAAATCCCGACTTGACCGACATAACAAACCTGCGGCTGCGACTTGTCCCCCTCCGATTTACGTCCTTTAACGATCACGACATGTTCTGGGTGCTCTGCATTTTGCTTGAAGATCTCCTCGGCTGATATGAGTTTCGCTACCTCTTCGATCACCTCCGCCGCTCTGCAGCCCTCCACCATGGGTAGCAACGGAGGAATGGGTGCTAGCCACCGTGGTACGCCGTTGCCGCACATCGATGACTTGACTTCGCGGCCAGTCGACATGGACATGCAGCTACCTCTGCGCAAAATTCTCGAAAGAACCGATGGCGCTCTCAGGTCCGCCGAGGCACTTCGCGATTTTGGTCGCCCTGCTGAAGCTCTCCGCGAGTTCATCCAGGCCGCCACCATCACTGTTCGTCTGATACCAACACATCCCGAATACGTATCGGTCCAGGCTGGTCGCCCGCAGCTCAAGCGCATGTTCAACAACCTTCTAAGCAAGAACAACGAGCAGCACCCTACATTCGAGAAGATTAAGGCTTCCATTATCGAGGATAACAAAAGGAGTGGTGTGCGGCCCCAGTCGCGCCCTGCGCAACCCGACAATCGAAAGGAGTTAGGAGGGCCAGGATCAGTGCCGACTGATACGAATGGAAAGCCGAAACCTGTCATCCAGCCCAAGCCTCTATCACTGCAGGGCCGTCCCACGACAAAGAACGTCAGCGATCTTCAGGCACGGTTCAAGAACCTAGGAGGTCCTCGTGCTTTCTCTGGACAGGATCCTCGAATCAAAACCCACCCACACGCTATCACGACGGATCATCCATCATTCTTCCAACCCGGCATAAATCATACAGACCTTCCCAAGCCGCCACAAGCTATCTTCAACCCTGCCACTGGAAAGACTCTTGAGGATGCCGCTGCTGCCCTGCCTTCAAGCACCAATTCATTATATACTACTGGACCACCATCTGTATCGGCGAAGTCTGGGTACCCAGGAACAAATGATTACTTTGGACCCGTCCGCACTTCCACGGGAGACTCTACTGTTGGGAAAATACCCGCGGGAGGAACCTCCGAAGCGAAGACACCCCAACGGAAAGACACCATGCCCAAGCCAAAATTCACGATCCCTGAAGCAGAGAAGATCACCGTCGACGAACTGCTAAACTTGCAAAAGACTGCACGCGTGCTTCTCATAGACGTTCGGCAACGCGAGGCTTATGACGAGGGTCACATACCATCGCAGCACATAATGTGTATTGAGCCATCCACCCTCACTCGGGAAGACGTGACGGGCAGTACCATCGAGGAAGCTTTGGTTTTGGCGCCAGAGCAAGACAATGCCCTCTTCCGGGCGCGAGACACGTTTGATCTCGTTGTCTTCTACGACGAAAGCTCAACGGCACTTCCGAAGTATGTAGCGAAAAAAGAAGACGGAGTCCTGTTGACGTTGAAGCGTGCGCTGGATCTACTTTCTATCGGTAAAGAGCTACCCCACCCGTCCAAGCTTCTGGATGGAGGACTGGATGCGTGGACCGACACATTCGGCAGGCAAAACATAGCGACGACGTCGGACACTGGCAGCATACCGCTCATTCTTCGGAAGGCGCAGGCATCCGTCAGGCCGACCACCAGCCGCGTGAAATATCCTGGGTCCAAAAATATTCCCCAAGGCAAAATCGATGAGTGGAATCTGCGAATCGGCAACGAGGATCAAACCATTCGCATCATACGCTCGCCCGGAGAGCTCCTGAGGGACTTTTCTAGCACTGGCCAGCAGTCCATGGTGTCGAGCTCACCCAAACAACCTCCTCGGCCTCTCACAAGCAATAGCATGCCACAAATGCCCCAGCGAGCCGCCGCAAAGCCAACGCTCAGCGGCTTTACTGACACCAGTTCTGCCAGCACAACGCAAGCGTTGATCAGCAAGTCAAAGAGCGCTGGGCAACACATGACTGGACTCAATAACCCCCACAACTGGTGTTACGCCAACAGTCTGATCCAGTCGCTACGCCTGTCGCCTGGGTTCGGAGGAGAGCTGGCGAACAAGGACTGGGATAAACTGTATGTGTTGCCACGAAAGTCGGATGAGAAGAGTGACCACCCACGGTTGATGGCGCGCATCATTGCCAACCTGTTCTACTGGATGGCAGAAGGCAGCTTCCCTGTGATGAAGGCACAGACATTGATGGTAAGCCCAGAATGGAATTACGGCGAAATGATTTGTAGCTAACTCTGTCAGGACTACTCTCTGTCACTTTGCAACGCCAATTCTGTTCAGCAATTCGGCAGTGCTCGCCAGCAAGACGCCTCCGAGTTCATGACCTGGCTCATGGATGCGCTGCACCAAGAGACGAACACCAAGCGCGACAAGGAGGGTCAGGAAAAGTACGACAGCCCCGATATGCGCAACAACAAGTCCTTGATACAGGGCGCCTCGGAGTGGTGGAACAAGTATTCTGTCGCGAATCAATCCATCATTGATCGATACTGGCGTGGCGTCCAGGCTCAAGTGGTGACGTGCACCAAGTGCAACAACAAAACGCTATCCTGGACTCCAGTCGACACGATCATGCTGCACATTGACAGCCCCAAGCTGCAGACCCTCGAGCAATGCCTGAGCCTCAACAGCAACGAGGAGGTCTTGGATGGGTATCAGTGCGACAACTGCCACAGCAACTCACGCGCCATGAAGGCTGTTTATTACCCTCGCCTACCGGAACTTCTCTGCATCTCCCTCAGCCGCTTCAGCGTTGCCGAGGGTAAGGTCTCTCGCAATATCACCTGGAACCTCAACAAGCTCAACATGGAGCCCTACACCGCTGACCACCGCATCCCAACCGATCGGACTGAACATCCCGCGCCCCAGTACGAATACGAATGCTACGCCGTCATCATCCACGCGGGCCGCGATATCTCGTCGGGCCATTACTTCACGTACGCGCGCGACTTGACTTTGGCCGACTCGAGCATGTGGTATAAGCTCACCGACCCGCAGACCTCAAAGGTCGGAAGGCAACCAGAGATCTTTGGCAACAGCAACGACACGCCGTACCTGGCATTCTTCCGGCGAAAGCAGTCTGGCTCATCAGGAGGCAAGCTGTAGGTGTCTCGCCGTGGAGCACGAGGGGCATGGTTGGGCGTGCGCGTGGCTCGCACCCGAGTGTGTTTAGTGTGTATCTTGTTTTTTCGGGGGGCAATACCCTGTATCTACGCGCCTTTGATTGATTGATAGAGAAGGAGGGGGGACCGGCTTATTGCTTTCTCAGCTCTTTGCTCTTTGGACTTTTATTTTCAGGCGCTAGCATGGCGTCTGGGATGAGCGATCTCCGTTTTCTCTGTTTAGCGGCGGTGACGAAAGCGACGACGGTGCATGGTATTCATTCTGAGCGTGTGGCTGCATCCGTGTGGTGTTTGATGTGAATGCTGGAATAAAGAAAGATGGAAAACACGGCCGTCTTTCATGATTTCTTTGCCTTTTTCTTTCTTTGTGAAAAGTGACAACGGCTCTCGGGTTAGTGTGTCATGCAGTTTTCCCCCCTCTTGTGGTACATGGCACCTTGCCGCTGCTCATCTTTGAAGCCATCCCTTGGATCTGTTGGTTGACAGAGGCGGTCGCGGTGTTTGCCTGTCCTTTGTGGTCTCGCCCAGCCCAGAGATGACGGATGAGGTTGGTCTGGTTTTCGACCTCATGGTGGCGGGAGCTACTGTAGACACATGCGCCCGCCGGCCGTTGACATATTGCATGTGTTTGTCCTGGCCTACTTTGACGCCCCCTCCTTCTCCCATGTTGCCTAGCCGGGTTTGCTCTTAGAGTTTCTGACTCAACATGGCACCGTCGTAGCGATCGGCGGACCCTGAGTCTAGCAGGACCCCCATGACGACAGATACATTCCAGTGGCATCACAGCCGTGTTTCTCACAGTATGACATCTGGCCCTCAACGAAGCCCTTGATGCATAGACGGGACAGACGATAACGTCAGATATGAGTGCAATTCAACAAGCGCTTCACATAACAGCAAATATCAGTACACGAAGCCAGAGCAAAGTTGTTTTTCTGCGCGAATCGCCGTGTTTCATAAGTAGATTACACTCAATGCGCCCTCATACTGTCCCAAGCAATCCCATCTCTGCTTCAATCATACGACCTACATCACCACAGTACACCAGAGCCGCTTATTTGCCAAACGCCTTGGCAATCTGCGTCTTGTAGTGCTCCCGGAGAGCTCTCCTGTTCACCTTTTGCGTGGCAGTCACGAGACCCTAGGAAAAACAAAGCCGTTAGTACAGGGTCCAAAACATGGGACGGGGCAAGGACAACTTACACTAGCAGGCGTCCACTCGTCCTCAACGAGCACAACAGCGCTGATAATCTCGATGCCGCCGAGTCCGCCGTTCTTGCCGACGGTGACAAGGTCCTTCAGAACAGTGTCCTTGACCTTGCGGTCAGAGTGCTGGTGCGCCTCGTCGACGCCGAGCTTCTGCGCCAGCTCGGTCAGGGTCTTTTCGTTGGGCGCGATGACGGCAATGGGCCGCGAGCTGTCGGGGTCCGTGTCGATCATGATGTTGGCGACAAACTGGCTGCCGCGGTAGACAGACTCGAGTTTCTCGAGGGCAATGTACTCGCCGCCTTGCATCTTGACAAGGTTCTTGACGCGGTCGATGACGCGGAGGTGACCAACGGCGTCAAACTCGCCAATGTCGCCCGTCTTGAACCAGCCGTCGGCGGTGATTACCTTCTCCGTCTCCTCCTTGTTGTTGAAGTACTCTTTAAAGATGGCAGGACCCTTGATGAGAATCTCGCCCTGGGGCGGGGTGCTGTCGGTCGAGTAGTTGAGCTCCGGGAGGGAAACGAGCTTGATGTCGGCGGCGGCGGGGACGGGGCCGATGGCGTTGGATGTGTACTCGAGGGGGTCGCCGAGGGCACCATTGGCGCCCGTCTCGGTGAGACCGTAGCCTGTGAGCATGGGTGCGACGGTCATGGAGAGGAAGTGTTTGGTGCCGTCAGAGATACCACTGGCACCGTTCATGGTGAAGCGCAGACGGCCGCCCGTCAGCTCGCGAACCTTGGCGAAAACGACAGAGTCGAGAACCGTCGCGAGCGGCAAGTTGTTCTTGCTCATGAACGTCTTGTAGTTGAAGGCACCCCAGAAGAGGGCCCTGGTGACGGCGCCAGCACTGTTGACCTTGGCTTCGATGCCCTTCTTGACAGTCTCCCAGACCTGAGGCACGCCGACCATGACGGTAGGTCGCAGCTCGCGCATGTCGCCGGCGCAGTTTCGCATGGAGGTATCGGAAAGCGTTCGGGCGTTGCCGTAGCCGAGGGTGCCGCCGATGAACAGCACGATGTTCTCGAGGACCATCTCGAAAATGTGGGCGAGCGGCAGGTACGCCAGGATGTACTCATTTTGGCTGACACACTCCTCAACGTTGGTGTAGAGACCAGTGACGGCAGCCAACACATTCTCATGCGTCATTGGCACACCCTTGGGTAGGCCGGTCGAGCCGGACGTGTACATGATGCAGAAGAGATCTTCGGGGCTGGGCTCGACAGCATCAACGGGGTTGTCCTCGCCCAGCTGGCGCACCTCCTCAATGCTGTAGAGGGTGGTATCGGGGTTCGCCTTCTTGAAAGCCTCAACCTCATTACCGGTAGCAAAGTGAGAAGCATCGTTGTAGATCAGGAACTTGACAGTCTTGGCCTTCTTCAGCGGCCTGGTGGCAGTCTTCAGCAGCTGGGGGTCGATGTACATGGCGTCGGCATCGGTCTGGAGGAGGGAGTGCTCCAGGCCCTCCTCGCCGAGGGTATCGTAGGCGGTGACGAGAGAGATGGACTGGGAGCCGCAAGCGTGGGACAATGCCATCCAGTTGAGGCTGGGTGACGTCGGTGGTCAGTCACGGTGTCTCGGGAGCATCAGTGCGGGGGATGGGTTCCGCGTGGAATGGAACGGGCTGCTTACTGTGTCGTGGCATAAAAGTGCAGCCTGTTGCCCTTGCTGAGGCCCAGCTTACGTAGACCGGAGCCCAATTGAAGAATATACTTGTGCAGCTCGGCGTAGGTCAGGAAGGAGAAGGGCGACAGCTCGAAGAACTGCCACTCCTTTTCGACCTCCTGGACCTCGCCATCGACATTCTTGGAAATCTTCTTCGTCTCCTTGTGCAGCTTGATCAGCTTGCGGGTGCCGGCGGCAGGTTCGTTGGGGTAGACGCGGGCGCTGCGCTTGACAATGTCGTAGATGGTGTTGACGTCCTCGGCGGGGCGCTTGCGAAGGCCATCCTTGGCTTTGGGGCTGCGACGGGGAAGGGTCTCGCCTTCAACCTTTTCGTAGCCAGGCGCTTCGATTGTGAAGGGTGGCTTGTGCACCTGGTACAAGGGCATGATACCCTCCTTGTAGTTCGGCATGGTGCCTGTTTGCTTACCTAACGAACCCAATGCTCTATCCCCACCACGCCCGATCTCTACCCTGTAACCTCCACTCGAGCTCCCTCCCGGTCGGTCGCGGGTCCGCGTCTAACACTTCATTCCTGAGCAAGCTGTCCACGCCACTAGGTGCAATAGACTCGCTCCTTATCCTCTTGGACATACAAGACCATCAGAACACCTGGCCATGGCCACGCAGTAAAGTCCTCTTGAGCCCTCCTTGCTACCGCCCATCATGGCTTCTGGTATGTGGCCTGATCACCTGGACGCAGAGCAGCCTCCATCCACTAACGCATCTCGGCATCGACAGTGCGTATCTGTGTCTGTGGTGACGAAGGCACCGGCAAGTCCAGCCTCATAGCTTCTCTCGTGAAGGACGTCTTCATCCAGAACAAGATTCAAGCCGTCTTGCCCCCGATCACCATACCGCCTCAACTCGGCACACCTGACAATGTCACCACGTCCATTGTCGACACCTCTGCCCGACCACAAGATCGAACCACGCTACGCAAGGAGATCCGGAAGTCGAACGTCATCCTCCTCGTCTACTCCGATCACTACAGCTATGAACGCGTCGCGCTCTTTTGGATGCCGTACTTTCGGTCCCTTGGTGTCAACGTCCCCGTCGTCCTCTGTGCCAACAAGTCCGACCTGACGGGTGACGTTAACACACCGCAAGTCGTAGATGGCGAGATGCTACCCGTCATGGCCGAGTTTCGCGAAATCGACTCGTGCATTCGGTCGAGCGCGAGGGAACACCGCAATGTGAACGAGGTTTTCTTCTTGTGTCAGAAAGCCGTCACCCACCCCATCGCCCCTCTTTTCGATTACAAGGAGGGCAACCTCAAACCGGCTTGTGTAGACGCTCTGAAGCGGGTATTTTACCTGTGCGACAAGGATCAAGACGGCTTCCTGAACGACCAGGAGATGCACGACTTCCAGTCTCGCTGCTTCGATAAACCGCTGACTTCGGAAGACCTGGACAACATCAAGCAGTCAGTGTCGAAAGCAGCCCCAGAGACCAGTGCTGAGAAGGGCATCGACAAACTGGGATTCCTACAACTGAACAAGCTCTACGCCGAAAAAGGTCGCCACGAGACTATCTGGATCATTCTTCGCAAGTTCAACTACACCGACAGTTTGAGCTTGGAAGATAGCTTCCTCCACCCCAAATTCGAGGTGCCCGAATACTCGTCTGCCGAGCTCAGTCCTGCTGGGTACCGCTTTTTCGTCGACCTCTTCTTGCTTTTCGACAAGGACAACGATGGTGGGCTGAGCGACGACGAGCTGGAGGCTTTGTTTGCGCCGACGCCGGGGCTTCCTCAGTCATGGCAGGAAACGTCCTTCCCCTCCTCGACTGTTCGCAATGAAGCCGGCTACGTAACTCTGCAAGGCTGGTTGGCTCAGTGGAGCATGACAACCTTTATGGAACCGAAAACAACCCGGAGTACCTCGCACAACTAGGGTTCGAACCAGCGACATCTCGTGAGACGACGACAGCTGCTCTCAAAGTGACCAAGGCTCGCAAGAGGAGAAAGCGCCCTGGCCGCGTCGAGCGAAACGTTGTTCTGTGCTACGTTCTCGGTGCGCCTAGCGCTGGCAAATCTTCCCTGTTGGATGCGTTCCTCAACCGTCCGTTCGATCCGCTCTACCGCCCCTCCATCAAGCCTCGCCGAGCCGTCAACAGTGTTGAGCTGCACGGTGGCAAGCAATGCTACCTGATTCTCGAGGAGCTCGGTGAGCTCGAACCGGCCATCCTCGAGAACCAGGCCAAGCTCAACGCTTGCGATCTCGTCTGTTACGCATACGACTCGTCTAACCCTGATTCATTCAGTCACATTGTCGACCTGCGTCGCCGCTACCCTCATCTGGACGAGCTCCCCGCCGTCTACACAGCCCTCAAAGCGGACCGCGACAAGACGACGCAGCGGTGCGAGCAGCAGCCCGATGAGTACACCCACGAACTCATGATGAGCGCTCCGCTCCACGTCTCTGTGACCTGGGGCTCCATCTCTGAGCTCTTCATCGCCCTCGCCGAGGCGGCCACGAACCCCAGCACCGCCTTCCCCAGAAGCGAAGAGCCGCCCGTGGACCGCACGCCGCTATACGTAGCGCTCGGAGCGACTGCCTGCGCCGGCCTTGCTGCCTTTATGATCTGGCGCCGGTCGACCAACTCGACCTGATCAGAGAGAGGGCGGACGAGCTCTCCGGACAAGCGCATATGTCTTGGACATGGAGCTCGTGCACTAGAAATCATCTTGCGTGAGAGAGACTGCATGCATACTAGGGCGTTTTGCAGATGGGCATTCGGGGTTTGACGTTTTACTTGACATTTTTTTTTTCTTTTCTTCTTCGCAAAAAGAACAACTCCGTGATACCCAGCTCCGTCCTCGACTATACATATTCTACCACTTAGACAGAAGACTCGGCTTTTAATGCAAATATCTTCATCTTCGCTTGAGCACATGGTCATTGATGAGACACATTTCCAGTGATCCACGTCTCAGTACTCAAGCCATATGTCGGTACTCGAGTAGCACGTCACTCATCAAGCTGTGTGCCGGTATTCGAGTAGCATGTTGGTAAGCAAGTGGTATCATTCATTATTCTACACCAGGTATCTCAAAACTCTCACCCCTCCACACAGAACAGCTGCATTACATGAAATCATCCTCATTAAACGGCTCGCTCTCCTTCGCGCCGAGATTCAGCTTTCTCGCGCCCTCGGCGAGCCCGTACGGATCGTGGGCGCGGATCCGCGCGGCGCCCTCCCCGCCCTCGACGTCCGGCGCCGTGCTCGAACGGACCTGCACCTTGACCTCGCCCTGGATGCCGTCGACGCGGATGGTGCTCGTCGTGGCGCCGCCGGGCGGCGGCTTGAGGTTGGGGGCCGGGGCCATGCTGACGAGCTCGCGGAAGAAGGCGTTGGCGGCGTCGCAGCCGTCGAGGAGCCACTTGAGGCAGATGGTGACGCGCTCCTTGGCGAAGGGGTTGTGGTCGTCGTAGGCGCAGCAGTTGAGGAGGGGGACGATGCCGTTGTGGCGCACCATCTGCAGCTGTACGTCTGGGTTGCCGGGAGAGGACTGGCCGGGCGGGGGCTGGAGGAGGGTGGCGAGGATGGTGAAGAGTTGGGCTTTGATGCCGGACCAGGGGTATTTGTAGGCCGGCTCGGAGAGCGGTGGGGGCGGCGGAGGGGATGGCGGTAGGGAGTCGGCTGCTGAGTAGGGGCGTTCGATGATGGGCGGGGCCGCGGATGTGTTGTCCCGGTTGGTGCCTTGCGAGGCGGCCGGCGGTTGTTGGTGGGCGGAGGGGTTGGTGGGGACGGTGCGGGTTGGAATAGCATCGACGAGGGGCTTCTTCGGCACGCCGGCCTCGAGACCGTTGAGGAGGGTGATGAGGTCGTAGACAGCTTCCCACTCGATGAGCATGGCGCGCGAGTACGCAATCTCCGAAACAGTAGTTAGAAGATCGAGGTACTGAGCCAGGCCGTCCTTGGCCCGCTCCATGTCCCAGGTGTCGACGGGAAACTCGCCAGGGTCGGAGTTGTCCTCGCGCAGCTGAGCCTGCAAATGCATGAGCGCCACACATTCCGGCACAATGCGAGAGCGGAAGAAGCCAAAGAAGAACATCACGAGCTTCAGGTCGCGCGTCCTGTCCTTGGGGTCCTGCGGTGGCGATGAGATGCGGCTGCGGAACATGTGGTTGACGAGGCGGAGTAGCACTGTCTGCGCCGGCGAGATGATATCTTTCGGGATGCGGAGAGAGTTCCAGGCGTAAGAGACGAGGGAAGAGTGGTGCATAGCTTCGACAAGCTGGGAGGTGAGCTGGAAGATGAGCGATTGCTCATCCTTTTCCCAGACAGCGATGAAGACGAGCATCTCGCGGAGCAGAGACTTGCCACAGTCCAGAGCCAAAAACATGCGGCATCGGGTCTTTTGGAGATTCTCGCCTGCACGGGTGAGGCCAGTGCCAGCCGAGTCTAGGATGCATGACTTGACAATCATGTGAAGCGCTTCGATCTGTTTGGGGTCGAGAATGTTTGGGATTTCCGTCAATAGGCCTGTCAGGGGACCCTCGCCGTACGAGTCGTCATCGTCGTCAATGTCGTCTTCTTCGTCGATCATCTCGTCGTATTCACCCTCGACGTATTCGACGTCTGACCCGTCAGTGTCTCTTGGGAGGTCCAGAGCGGATTCTTCAACCTCGTAGACTTCAGCTCCGTCCTCGTCGTCCTCTTCGTCCTCGTCCTCATAGTCAGTGGGGTGAAGCGCTGTCGCGTAGCGGTTGAGGAGATTGGTCTTGCAATGCTCTGTTCGTGAGGCAGCGAATTCGACAGAAGGCATTGGCACGACCCAGTCATCGTAATTGGCATCGCGGGCGCGCATCCACCACGTGTCAATCTCACGCGATACCCGGCCATATCCTCTGTCTTGCTCAAACTTGTCCGTTATGTCAAGATCCCATTTCGGCGTGAACTTCTCACCCTCTTTGATGTTGTCGGCGCGGACCTTGACCTGTCCTTCGGGGAACCAGTTCCAAGCCAGCGGAGCGATGGGAGCCAAAACTCCCGGTGGCCTGTGTGACTGGTGCTGAGAATAATCCGTCAAGAGCTTCCGTGCCGCATCGCACATTCGTGAGTTGCGCTCCAACCAATTTTGAATTTCCGTCTTGGCAATGTCGACTCTGAAGCCAGACCCGTCGCCCATGCCCTCTTGCGGGTCATCGAGCTGTGCATCTTCGTCGAATAGGACGTCGTACCAGAAGGACATTTTGTTGCGGTCATTCTTGGCGGTCCAGTTATGAGCCTGTTGCAAGGATGTGACGAGCAACTTCTTGTCTATGCAGATAATCAGCAAATGTGGAGATGTGTGGACGGTAGGGACCTACACAGATCTGTAATCTCGTTCAGTTTGGCTCTTGACGTTTCGTCAAGAATCTCGCCGTCATAGCCCTTGCTCGTGACATTGACACACAGGATGATGGTCTGGTAAACCATCTGGTCAAAGTGGACAGCAGCACAGATATCCTGCGGAACCTCGGGCTCCGACGTGACGAGTAGATTGCGCGCAATGTGCATGAGCTTGTTGAGAATCTGCAGATCGTCCTTGAGGTTGACCTGGTTCTTGACAATGAGTGCTGTGCTCTCCTGAGGGCTGACACCCTTCTCGGGGTCGTTCAAACTGGACAGCGGCCCCACGGAGCGGGTCGTGAGGTTGGGGATGGCGGCGCCGAAGATTCTTGTCAGCCAGATCCAGATGGCCACATTCCTTGCCAGTGACTCTCGAACGTGTTTGAACGTGTGTGTCTTTTCCAGGATCTTGGCGATCATGCCCGAGACCTTGTTTGCCGTCATGGGACCCATGGGCGGCGAACTGGTGTAATGGCCCTCAAGGCAGATGAGGGCTGCCGAGAAGCAGCGCTCCTCGATGGACTCTGAAGGCTTGGATCCATCGGAAGGGCCAGGATCTGGTAATGAGGGGATCTCGATGGCGGCCATGCTGGCTCCGACCAGGCGCCCTGGTCTGTGATGGTATCGTGAGACTGATGCTCAAGTGAGGGCTACCTCTGGAGGTGAGATGATGTGGCGGTGAGCGGCGGCGACCGAACTGCCTAGCCGAGTTGGAACGGTTGAAAAGAAAACGCCTTGAAAGTTCTTGAGTATAAAACTTCCAGGAAGAAGGGAGCAACTGGACTCGGAGGTGGCGGGGTTTGTGAGGTTGTGGTAGCGACGGGACTCAGAGGTCAGAGTTGTGTTAGTAATGGCGAAAATCGAAGGTACTGGAGCACAGGCCAGAAATTTCCGAGGGGACGATGCAGCCTCTGTGGGCCGCGGCCTGTGGGGCATCGCCATGTTCCTCTTGGGCACTGGAAGGACTGGCATCGCTGGCCGTCAGACAGGACTGATTACGATGTTTGGACTACGGAGGAATCATGTTTGGGTATGCATGTTCAATCAAACACACACTCTCCCCTCGACAGCTTGCATCCCAGTGTTGTTTCACAGAGAGCTGGGAGAAGACAAGCAGAACCTATGTCTTATCGGACGGTGGACCCTGTCAGCGAGCCCTCCAGCGAATGGCCCAAGGCGATAAGCTCCCAGTGAAGACGTGCAGCCACTCCAGCGTCATGGCGCCATCCCACTTTTCGACGTCGACCGTTTGGCGGGGTAGTAAACATGGTTCGAAATCTGCTTTGGTTTGCGACTCTCAACCCATTGGCATACCGAATCATCCAACCCGTCCTTTGGCGATCTCTCTTGGCCTTCCGCTCTTTGGTGCATCGACCTACAGAAGCCATGTCTGCCCTTCCCAACACCTTTGACCGTGAGTGCCCACCTCGAACACCCCTCAACCCGTGACACCCATCGCCTTCCGGGCGTCACCTCCATCATCGAGCATCGCAAGCTTGCGACCAGTGGCTGACAATTGTGACAGGCCCGGTCCACATCGCCGTCATCGGTGGCACCGGTCTCAGTTTCAATTTCAATTCAATGGCTGAGAGGATCAGGGCCTTAGGGTCCCCGCATCGAAGCATGACGCATATGCTAGGCATATGCTAGGCATATACCTAGTATATACTTATTTCTTTAATATATATCTATTAATTCTAAAACTCGGGTATAGTATATACTCGTATTTATATTGTGGAGTTATATAATCTCCCTAAAATTATGCTAGCTACCCCCCGAGCATTCTCCGGATTAGGGGGTATGAACTTGAGACTCACCCCTGTTAGCTGTAACCTCGTAAAACACCCAAGAGCACCACGGCCCCTGAGCTAAGGTGGGAGCTGACTCGCACGCTTACACCATTAACGACCATTTCAACTAAGAACGCTAGCGCGGTCATGATCTCCACCTATAGGCACATAGTTCCACTAGCAAGGCTTAATAGCCATTATGCGTAGATTTCAGCGGCTCTTCCCCGACTGCCCAACAGGAGGACGGGTATTTGCTCGGCCCTTATTAGGTATTTACTCTCCCTAATAGGGGTAAAGCTATAATAGATAGGGGCAAAGCTATAAATATAGCTCTACTACTAAACTTAGCTATAATAACTATATACCTATCCTTATCTCTTATATATTCAAGTCTCTTAATAAATTCCGAGCTAAAGACTAGCTAAGACTAGCTAATAGACTAATATAAAGCTAATTAATAGCCCTCTAAAGCTCTATAATTACTTTATCTATCTATTAAATTATTAATACCCTTAAATATAATAATAGTAATGCTTATATCTATTTCAAGCCCTCTAGATATTATTAAAATTGTTGAACCAATATTAGGGGGTTCCCTAGGGCAGTGATCTCGGTAGGGGATCACCGATATGGTGATCACCGTGGCTGGGATTCACAGCTCTCAGGAGCACGTGAATCACAGCTTACGTGATCGGTGAATCAGATGGGTATATCTGACTCACGTAGGTAGTGGTAATTCAGAGAGAGATCATCAACTACATCACAAGACTTATATCACCTACCCTACCTATTCAGAGCTCTCAGGCACAGCCAAAGCAATGAAACGGGGTTCACATAAGCAGTGAAGCCCTCTCAACACTGATCAGTGTTGCGTTCAACGTAACACAGAACAGCTAGAGCTGGAAAAGTCAGGATCGATCCCACGGATAGCAAATTCGCTGTGCGTGAGCTCATCGGTTACACTTTACAAGTGATCGCAAGAGCACCGTTTGCTTTGAGTACTTCAGGACTCTTGTGAGAGCTTGGTAGCAGGGAAATCCCCTGTTACGTGATCTGTAGGAGCACCGTCTGCTTCGAGTACCTCAGGACTCCTACGCCCAAGATCACCACCTAGGCTATATTGCTAGCCACCAAACCCGACAAACGAAGCTCTACGGAACAGTCAATCAGCCGTAGCAGAGCTTCAACAAAATCAGCGACAATGAGCTCCTCGGATCACGGCAATAGCTCCGTGACAGAGCCAGAGAGCGCTGAAAAGATGCAACAGGAGTTCGACGGCATTCTGGAAGAACTCGGCATATCACGCCTAACGCAGAAGGTCAGGAAGGGTCTCGATATTGACTTCATCGTTAATGGAGCAGAATCACGGTTCCCTGGATCACTGGATTCGGCATCCGCAGATCTCAAGAGCGCCTGGATCCTTAAGGCAATGAGCGCATACGGGACCATGAAGGGAGTTCACCTCCTGGAGGCGTTTATCGAAGACTTCCAGGGCTGGACCGAAGAGGACTTTGACTCCTGCAATACAACGATCACTCGAGCGCTGAAGGTGTATCTAGCAGAGCGCGGGATCCCTCTTCCAGGAGCAGCAAACGCTAAGACGTCGAAGAGACTAGTCCCAATGCTTTCATGGGAAGAGATGCCCGACGCGACGGAGTCGATCACTGCCGACCGGGATTCAGTGCTCCAAAGAGCAGAGGAACAGCGAGACCAGTGGGACGACGAGCAGCAACCCACGGGGAACGCCCAGCTATCCCAAATCCGAAAACTACGAACGGGGAGGACAGATCCCCGACAGCCCCTGGTTCCAGGGTTGTCTGATCAACGGAGCAGGCAATCCAGCCAACGAGAGATCACGCCTCAATCGCGAAGAAATGAGACCCCACCCCCAAATGTCACCCAGAACCCACCAGCTTGGTACCATGCTCTGCCGCCACACGAATCGGTGAATTCACCGATCGACGGAGCTGTAATCAAGCAATTCGCATCGCTCTGGAACAAGGAGAGCAATTACTCTGGGGAGACATACGATATCCTTGACGATAAAATGCGTATCTTCACGGACGTTTGCGAACTGCTGCAAATCCGCTATACGCAGCTCCACGCGCTCTTCCCGAGTATACTTTCAGGGCGCGCGCAAACTTTCTTCCTAGAGCACATGAACCGGAGCATGGGACTCCGTCAAATGTACCTAGCGATCAAACAACAGTTCGATTCGGAGATCAACAGAGCACAGTATCATACAGACTGGAGCTCGATGACGTTCCACTCTATAGCGGCAGAAGCTGATAACGCAGGAAAGCCGCGAATGGAAGTTCTCCAGATCCTTCTGGATAGGCTTCAGCGGTGCCAGAGAGCACTTGGCCCTGCGTTCAAGGAAGAGACTCATCTCTATGTGAACACTCTGAGGGCGGTTCAAGGCGTCCCAGAGCTGAAGATTGCACTAGCAAGGCCGGAGCGATCTTTCAATGCGCTATCCGCACAGCTCAAGAGCACACTGAAGGTGGAGGAGAACACCAGAACGCCTGGGCACTTCTACACCGACAGACGTTATGGGAGCGGATATCGCCAAGCCAGTGGAAGGGGAGATCGCAGAGAGCAGTCGGTACGCAGAACCAATGATCGTCAGCCATCCAGAATTCGCAAATGCTGGATATGCTCTAAACGAGACTGCAGATCGACGAAGCACTCTCCCGAGGAGCAACAACGTTCGAAAGAGCAGTGGAAACGCATGCAGGAAGCGCGTGGGGATCAGCGGAAGGGATACCGTCAGTTTTTAACAGCAATGGAACCTGCTGAGAGCTCGGAATCAGACAATCCCACTTCCGATGAGCTGGGAGCAGACGATGCCTTTGGGTCTGATCCCGAGAGCGAACTGATGAATGCCCATACTGCACACTTCCTAGCAAATGAGTCGTTCCAACACAGAATCAGGGGAGCAGTCCGAAGGCTGAAATGACAGCTCCGATAGAGCAGCTCTTCACCCAGTATCAGATCAATAGCACTTCCACGTGGTACGGCATCATCCCTGATACAGGCGCGGCATCAGTTTCCACAGCAGGAGCTTCACAAACAAGGGCCCTAATAGCCCTAATACCAAGCCTAACAGTCAACAAGCAGGGAATAGGGGCCAGAGTGAGATTCGGAGCAGGAAATCCCATTTCCACGACGGAGGAGATCACTGTTCCAACGCCAATTGGGAGAATCACGTTCCATATCGTCCCAACGGATACCCCATTCCTGCTTTGCATCAAGGATATGGACGATCTCGGAGTCTACCTAGACAACACGCGTAACGAGCTGGTAAAGCGCGTTGGGGAGATCCAGGAGCGTACGCCCATTTTTCGCAAATGGGGCCACCCATGGTTCTTCCTGGATACGAAGACCCATACCAGCTCCGGGATCACATACATGATGGGGACAGAGAGCGATGGAGCAGCGTTTCTGACAGAAGCAGAGCTCCGACGCATTCACAAGCGGTTCGGTCACCCATCTGTAGAGAAGCTATGGAACCTGCTCCAGAGAGCAGACCAGGACGTGAATCGGGACGCTCTGGAGCTGATAAACCGCTTCTGCCACCATTGTCAGATCAAAGGGAAGTCCCCGCAACGCTTCAAGTTTGCCCTGAGGTCAGATATCGACTTCAATTACGAGATTTTGGTCGATATTATGCACTTGGATGGAAAGCCCGTTCTTCATGTGATCGACGCGAGCACAGGATTCCAGTCCGCAACTTTCATTCCCAATTTCACAGCTCGCGCGACGTGGGAAGCTCTCAAGAGGTGCTGGTTGGATACATACCTTGGGCCTCCAGACGTCGTAACTGTTGACGCTGGAACGAACTTTGCCTCCGCAGAGTTCAGGGCAGAGGCACGCCTCCTAGGCATGACCTGCCATCAGATCCCTGTAGAGGCCCATTGGTCAATCGGCAAGGTTGAGAGCTACCATAAGCCGATACGCAGAGCGTACGAGATCTTGAAGGCAGAGTCTCGCGACACGAGCCTAGAATCGCTGCTTCAAGGAGCTGTGAAGGCGGTAAACGACACCGCTGGGCCCAACGGATTAGTGCCTACACTGCTCGTATTCGGGGCGATGCCCAGGATCACCGCCAACTCAGCGCCCACCGCGACCCAGGCGCAGCGCGCCGAAGCGGTCAATAAGGCGATGGCGGAGCTTCGGCGAATGGTCGCCAAGCGGAAGGTCAATGACGCTCTCAATACCCGTAACGGACCAGATACCAAGCAGTTGCTGCCGAGATCGCTGGAGCTGGGAAGCGACGTTCTTGTGTTCCGAGAGCGGGAGAAATGGACCGGTCCCTACAAGGTCATATCGGTTTCTGACACGGCGGTCACGGTCGAAATGGTTAACGGCCCAACGGAGTTCAGAGGAACACACGTTAAGCCGTACAACAGATCGCCGGATCAGCAGGCTGGGGAGACAATAGTGGTTCGAACTCCAGAGACCCCAGAACCATTTGAGTACCCAGAGCCAATTCTACCACGACGACGCGGGAGACCCAGGAAGTCAACAAACGCCACGAATCTGTTACAGGCGGCTTTCACGGATCGCAAGAGCAGTGCGACCGGGACTTCACAGATCGAGCGCCAATTCATTGTCAAAAGGGAACAGCAGGGGTACGACCTAGCTGTTCAACTACGCAATGAAGGCAGAATAACGACCCCTGGGAAGCCATTTGAACAGTCCGACTGGGAGGAAATCGACTCACTCCTGGCAGCTGGAGTGATCGTGCCGATCAGGAGATCCGCGTTTCCCAGTGCTAAGATCTTTGGATGCCGGCTTGTAAGAGAGGTGAAAGGCCTCCCTCAAGCCCCATATGAGAAGTCAAGACTGGTGGTTCAGGGACACAGTGACTGGGAGAAGACAACCCTGCTAACGCAGTCGCCCACGATCATGCGCTGTAGCCAACGACTGATCCTAGCGATCACCCCAACGCTACAGCAACGTGGCCACCAGTTGATGCTCCGTGATATCAGTCAAGCCTACACCCAGAGCGCTACAGATCTGTTACGCAACGTTCTCCTGCGCGTTCCCAAGGAGCTACAGCATAGATACCCCGACGGAATCGTCTTCCACGTTGTGAAGCCGCTCTATGGCATCGCAGAGTCAGGTCTCCATTGGTTTGTAACCTATCAGCGCCACCACAGAGAGCGCCTAAACGCCGTTCCAACGGGCTACGATCCGTGTTTGCTTCTAACCAGAGCTGGAGAGAGCTTTGGACTGGTCGGAATGCAGACTGACGACACCCTCAACCTCGGAGAGCCCGCGTTCATACAAAAGGAACAAACAGAGCTCGAAAGCGCTGGCTTCCGGGCAAAGCCTGCTTCCGTCCTTAACGCAGGATCTGACGGCGTCTTCAACGGCTGTATCATCAAAGTTGGAACTGAAGATCTCACGATTCAACAGAAAGGCCAAGGTGATCGCCTAGAGCTGGTAACCCCAGGGACAGCGAGCTCAGAGCAGGAATACATCGCCCAGAGAGCTCGCGGTGCCTATATTGCTTCAACCTGTCAACCAGAGGCAGCCTTCGATTTCTCTGTTGCAGCCCAAGCCAAGAACCCACAGGAGGACGACTTTGAACGGCTCAACAAACGCATACAATGGCAGATCGCCAACGCAGGCCGTGGCCTGAATTACGTGCGCCTGGATCTCTCAACGGCCCAACTTTACGTATTTGTTGACGGCTCCTTCGCCAACAATAAGGACCTAAGTTCACAGATCGGATTCGTTGTCCTCCTTGGTAACGAACGTTCCTGCGATCAGGAGAACGCCTTCACGGTGCGCGGCAATATCCTCCATTGGCAATCCATTAAGTGTAAACGGGTTACGCGTTCAGTTCTGGCTAGCGAGATCTATGGGATGGTTAGCGGCTTCGACGCGGCTTATGTCCTTAAACAGACGCTCCAAAAGATCTGTAAACGCTTAGAACTGCCGCTCCCACGGATGGTTATCTGCACCGACAGCTACTCGCTCTACCAATGCCTGGTTCAACTGAGCGCGACAGCAGAGAAACGCCTAATGATAGATCTCATGGCGTTACGGCAAAGCTACGAAGAACGCGAAGTCGACGAAATTCGTTGGATCGCCGGAGGCGATAACCCTGCAGATTCAATGACCAAGGGAGCGCCAAACCAGGCACTGGAAGCGCTAGTGAGCTCTAACGAAGTCACAATCAGGATTGAAGGATGGGTCAAACGTCAAGAAAAGAACAGTCAGGGGGCAAAGGCAATTGATATTAGCAAAAATGCAGCAAAGCCTAAAAACGAGCACCCCAGAAGCAAAAACGACGACCCCGCGATCAGCAAAACAGCAAAGCAACCGCTCCGCAAAGCGGACTAGGCCTCGGAATCCGAAGAATCCGAGTTTGACTGCTCTGGCGAGTCCCACCAGAGGCAGTCAAAGAGCCGCAGAGCTGCGGCCCGCCCAGCCGCCTTGCGGTCGGCATTACAAAGACCATCGAGGTCCTTGTTGGGGTCGTCACCCCCTTCGCCTCCTCCTCCTCGGCGATCGTCAGCATGCCCTTCACGACGGCACGCCACTTTTCCTTATCCTATTCATTGTTCTCCTACTGTTAATTGTTCACTTTAAGGCTGGAAGAGCAGATCTAACGCGCCGAAGACTGGAGATTGGAAGCGCGTTGGAGCGGCTATCGACCCTAGCGACAGCTCCCAATATTGGTTCTCACGGCTGTTCTATCCACAAAGAAAAGAGAGCCAGTGTTGAACCAATATTAGGGGTTCCCTAGGGCAGTGATCTCGGTAGGGGATCACCGATATGGTGATCACCGTGGCTGGGATTCACAGCTCTCAGGAGCACGTGAATCACAGCTTACGTGATCGGTGAATCAGATGGGTATATCTGACTCACGTAGGTAGTGGTAATTCAGAGAGAGATCATCAACTACATCACAAGACTTATATCACCTACCCTACCTATTCAGAGCTCTCAGGCACAGCCAAAGCAATGAAACGGGGTTCACATAAGCAGTGAAGCCCTCTCAACAAATATATTATTTTATTATTAAATAAAGCCTCTCTAATACCTCCTTTATTAATAGATTTACTAGCTATTACTAAGGCTATTACTAAGGATCCTATTATCTCCTTTACTATAAATATATATAAAGAGCTATTTAAGATTATTCGTAATTATTATACCTATTATAGATATAGATTAATTATAGAATAGATCTAGAAGAAGATTAATAGAGTTAGGAGTAGCCTAATAATATAGATAAAGCTCTTCTACGATTAAGGGAAAGCTAGACTTTCTATATTAAAGGGTCTCTAATAGAAGCCTTCCTTTAAAATTAATTACCTATAATAAGGAACCCTTAAATAGGAAGTAGATAATTAATAAAGATATATTCTTATCTTATTAAATAACTATTATAATTACTCTATTATTTAAGAGGGAGGTCTTAATATATCGTTTATAATTTAGAAGGCTTTTTATAATCTTAATATTATAAATTATATTAATATATTTATATTAATTAATTAATTAATTAATAAATAGGTTATTTAATAGATTATAAAGAAATATATAAATAAAGGCTAAAATATCCTCCTATTTAGTATAAATATAAAGAATTAATATACTTAGCTATAAAAGGCTTAATAAAGCTATTATTCTCCTATTTAATTATTTATTAATAATCTCGAATAGAATAAAGATATATATTACTATATTATATATTAAAATCCTATTATATAAAAGATGGATTATATCTTCTAGACTTATTCTTAGTATAATTAATTATAAAAGTAGAATATTAACCTCTTATTAATAGATTCTATATATTAAGCGAATTATCTATATTTAAAAGCTTTATTTATAATCTATTAAATAGCCTCCTTCTAATTAAAAACTATAAATAAAATATTATAATATTCCTCTCCTCTAAATAAATAAAGTAATAGTAATTTATATACTATTTAATTACTATTTTATACTCCTTTTTAATAAGAATACTAATATATATATATAAATAGTTATTTATATAAAGGAGGTAATAGAGAAGGAGAATATTAGGGCCCTTAATATTATAATTATAGATTTCGATTAGAAGCTTAAAAATACTCTTGAAAACGTATTCCCTTATCTCCTATAGTAAATTTATATATAGTATATAAATAAGAACGTTCTCCTCTATATAAGAAGGAAATAGAATAGCTATTTAGAGGGTAATATTATAATTAGAGGCCTTTATAATAGCTATATAGATAGCTATTCCTATTTAAGATATTAACTATATTAATTTAATTAGATAGGTAATAATATAATAGAAAACTCTATTATTAGCGAAATTATCGAAAATAGCTTAATAGTAAGGGTATTTCTAATTATTAATTTAATATTTAATATTATAAATAATAGAAATAGTCTATAATACTCGAATTCTATATAATTATTATTAGATTTATTATTAGATTAATCTCTTAATACCTTCTTATTTACTTAGAAATAGTATATTAATATTAAGATAGAAAGAATATTCTAGCTTATATAGGCTTCCTTCTATTATAGGTTTAATCCTAAATAGCTTAATTTATTTACTTCTTTCCTTCTCTTTATATTCTTAATTAAAAAGCTAATATCTTAATTATAGAATTTATTTATTATTTAAATACTATTTAATTACTATTCTATAATTAATTCTATAAATTTTCTATTAAGAGATTCCGAAAATATAGCTTTAGATCTATTTCTCTAATTAAAGGAGCTTATATTAAGCTTAAGAGTTACTTTCTAAAAAGTAAAAGCTAAGCTAACCTCTATATTCTATAAAAGCGAATTATTTAAATAATTAATAAAAAAAAGGAATACTATAAGATTTTAATTTAATTATAAATATATTATTTTAATATTAAATTCTAATAGAAATAGATTATAAAATAGTTTATCTTTTTTATATCCTTTAAAGCTTTTAAGAAAATATAGAATAAATTATAAATAGCTTTAAGAGCTAGGAATTCGGATTAATTATACTTCTAATTATTCCCTTATTCTAATAAGTTTATAAAATAATAAAAGCTATTTTATTATTATATATTATATTCCTATCTATCTTTTAATTAACTATTAATCTTTAAGGATATTTTATTATATTAATACCTCGATTAGAATACTATAAGCTTAATTATCCGCTCCCTTTCCCTCTTCTAGCTTCTATTTACTAATTCTATTATAAATAGGCTATCCTCTAAAGGGCTTATAAAGAAGTTCTCGAACTACTTTTAGATAAAGTCTTAAAGGGCATTAAATATATTAAATAAGAATATTTCTAATATCTTAGAGAGGATATTAATAATACTTCTATTATAAGGCTTTATAATACTTTAAATTCTCTTATTTCTATTATTTAAATTATTACTTCTAGCTAAATATTATTAGAATAGGAGTAATTAGAATTATTATCGTTATAATTTATATTAATCCTATTTTAGAAATATACTCCTATTATCTAGTTAAGGAAGAAGAGGAAGATTAATAATAATAAATAGATAGAGCTTATTATAATATAATTAATAACCTTTATAGAGTTATCTTATTAATAGGAGGCTATATAATATCTTTTACCTAAGGAATAGATATATAGTACTTCTTTATAATTATAGCTACTATTAATAGCTATTATTATATAGCTATTATAGAGTATATTATAGTTCTAATAATAGCTATAATAGCTATAATAGTAGTTCTAGAGCGAATAGCCTAGGCTATTTATTCTAGGGGCCTCTAGAGACTATAATAGCTATAACTAATAATAGGGAGGGTTCTAAATAGCTTCTAATTAAGGCTAATTTAATATTTATTATAATCTTTCTAATATTCTAATTTATAATATATAAAAATTAATATTAGCTACTTTAAGCTATTAAGGGCTATTAATAGCTATTTTATTAAACTAATATTAGGGAATCGCCTAGAATAGTAATTACTATATAGGATTTACCGATATAGTAATTACTAGGGCTAGGATTTATAGCTCTTAGGAGTATATAATTTATAGCTTATATAATTAGTAAATTAGATAGATATATCTAATTTATATAAGTAATAGTAATTTAGAGATAGTATTAATAATTATTATAAGTCTTATATTACCTACCCTACCTATTTAGAGCTCTTAAGTATAGCTAAAGTAATAAATTAGAGTTTATATAAATAATAAAGCCCTCTTAATACTAATTAGTATTACGTTTAATATAATATAGAATAGCTAGAGCTAGAGAAGTTAAGATCGATCCTATAAATAGTAAATTTACTATATATAAGCTTATCGATTATACTTTATAAGTAATTATAAGAATACTATTTACTTAAAGTATTTTAGGACTCTTATAAGAGTTTAATAATAGAGAAACCCTCTATTATATAATCTATAAGAGTATTATCTACTTTAAATATCTTAGAACTCCTATATTTAAGATTACTATTTAAGCTATATTATTAGCTATTAACTTTAATAAACGAAGCTCTATAGAATAGTTAATTAGTTATAGAAGAGCTTTAATTAAATTAATAATAATAAACTCCTTAAATTATAGTAATAGTTCTATAATAGAGCTAGAGAGTATTAAAAAGATATAATAAGAGTTTAATAATATTCTAGAAGAATTTAATATATTACGTTTAATATAGAAGGTTAGGAAGGGTCTCGATATTAACTTTATTATTAATAGAATAGAATTATAGTTCCTTAGATTATTAGATATAATATCTATAGATCTTAAAAGCGCTTAGATCTTTAAAGTAATAAGTATATATAGGATTATAAAGGGAGTTTATTTCCTAGAAGCGTTTATTAAAGATTTCTAAAGCTAGATTAAAAAGGACTTTAACTCTTATAATATAATAATTATTCGAGCATTAAAGGTATATTTAATAGAATATAGGATCCTTCTTCTAAGAATAATAAACGTTAAAATATTAAAGAGATTAATATTAATACTTTTATAGGAGGAAATACTTAATATAATAGAATTAATTATTATTAATTAGGATTTAATATTCTAAAAAGTAAAGGAATAAGGAGATTAATAGGATAATAAATAGTAATTTATAAAAAACGCTTAATTATCCTAAATCCGAAAACTATAAATAAAGAGGATAGATCCCTAATAATCCCTAGTTCTAGGGTTATCTAATTAATAGAATAAATAATCTAGTTAATAAGAGATTATACTTTAATTATAAAGAAATAAGACTTTACCTTTAAATATTACTTAGAACCTATTAGCTTAATATTATATTCTATTATTATATAAATTAGTAAATTTATTAATTAATAGAGCTATAATTAAATAATTTATATTATTCTAGAATAAAGAGAGTAATTATTCTAAGGAGATCTATAATATCCTTAATAATAAAATATATATCTTTATAGATATTTATAAACTATTATAAATCCGCTATATATAGCTCTATATACTCTTCTTAAATATACTTTTAAAGTATATATAAACTTTCTTCCTAGAATATATAAACTAGAATATAGGATTCTATTAAATATATTTAATAATTAAATAATAATTCGATTTAGAGATTAATAGAATATAATATTATATAGATTAGAACTTAATAATATTCTATTCTATAATAATAGAAGCTAATAATATAAGAAAGCTATAAATAGAAGTTCTTTAAATCCTTCTAGATAGGCTTTAATAATATTAGAGAATATTTAGCCCTATATTTAAAGAAGAGATTTATCTCTATATAAATACTCTAAGAATAGTTTAAAATATCCTAGAGCTAAAGATTATATTAATAAGATTAAAGCGATCTTTTAAGATATTATTTATATAGCTTAAGAGTATATTAAAAGTAGAGGACAATATTAGAATATTTAAATATTTCTATATTAATAGATATTATAGGAGTAGATATTATTAAATTAATAGAAAGGGAGATTATAAAGAGTAATTAATATATAGAATTAATAATTATTAATTATCTAGAATTTATAAATACTAGATATATTCTAAATTAAATTATAGATCGATAAAGTATTCTCCTAAGGAGTAATAATACTTAAAAGAGTAATAGAAATATATATAGGAAGTATATAAGGATTAATAGAAGGGATATTATTAATTTTTAATAATAATAGAACTTATTAAGAGCTCGGAATTAGATAATCCTATTTCTAATAAATTAAGAATAGACGATATTTATAAATCTAATTCTAAGAGTAAACTAATAAATATTTATACTAACGTAATCCACAAGCGAGTGGTTCACCCAAGCGAGTGGTTCACTTCGCCCGGGCCCACGACCTACACCTGAATTCTACAGATTCCACCTCCGCCCGCGATGGAGACTCTTTCAAAAGAAGGTCAATTATTCCTTGCTATCCAAGCTATGGACAATGACCCGAACCTAAGCGCCCGGAGTGCTGCGAGGATCTACACCGTCCCCTTAACGACGCTCCTCCGACGCCAGAAGGGCAAACCCTCCCGACGCGAAAGCCCGCCCAATTCTGCCAAATTAACAGTACTAGAAGAGAAAACTATTGTCGAATATATCCTTGACCTAGATGCGCGATCTTACCCTCCCCGGTTGGGTGAGGTCGGAGATATGGCGAATCGCCTGCTTGCCGACCGTGACGCGCCACGCGTCGGGAAGAACTGGGCCGCAAACTTCGTCAAACGGCAACCAGAGCTCCGGACGCGTTTCTTTCGCAAGTACGACTACAAGAGGGCCCAATGCGAAGATCCGGACGCGATAAACGCGTGGTTCCGCCTCGTGCATAACATGATCGCCAAGTACGGCATCCAAGAGGCTGACATGTACAACTTTGACGAGACCGGCTTCCAGATGGGCGTTATCGCCAACGGAATGGTCGTGACCAGTTCGGAAAGACGGTCCAATGTGAAGATGAGGCAGCCAGGCAACCGGGAATGGGTTACGGTGATCCAGGGCGTTGGCGCGTTGGGTTTCTCCGTCCCGCCGTTCATCGTGGTTTCGGGCAAGTACCACCTCTCGAGCTGGTACCAGGACGACGCGATTTCTCGCGACTGGAGAATCGCAACATCTCCAAACGGCTGGACGACGAATGATATTGGTCTGGAATGGATTCGGCATTTTGACAGGCATACAAAGTCCCGTACTTCGGGCGGTTATCGCCTACTGATCCTGGATGGCCACGAAAGTCACCACTCGGTCGACTTCGAACTCTACTGCAAGGAGAACAACATCATCACACTCTGTATGCCTCCTCATTCGTCACATCTACTCCAGCCTCTCGATGTTGGGTGTTTTGGCCCACTAAAGAAAGCATACGGTCGGCAAATCGAGGATAGGATGAGGGCGGGTACAACGCACATCAGCAAAGAGGACTTCTTCCCGGCGTTTTCGGCTGCATTTCAGCAAGCAATGACAGAAAAAACATCCAGGGAGGCTTTCGAGGAGCGGGGCTTGTCCCCCATAACCCGGAAACAGTCCTGTCAAAGCTGGATGTGAGGTTGAGGACGACGACGCCTCCGGGGACGTCCCACGGGGAGCGTGATTCTTGGGTCTCTAAGACGCCCACTAACCTGCTCGAGGCAGGTTCCCAGACTGACTTCATCAAAGGGCGAATCTCACGCCACCAGGGAAGCTCCCCAACGTCAATTTTAGATGCTGTTGACTATCTTGCGAAGGGGACGCGGGGTGTTATGCACCAGATCGCTCTTTTGAAGTCAGAGGTTATGATCCTTCGAGAGGAAAATGCTACACTAAGCCGACGCCGGAGGGCCAAAAAGCTACGTCTCCGGGAAGGAGGAAGCATGGCTGTAGGCGAGGGACAGGACAAGATTGCTCAGAAGGAAGTAGATATCCAGATAAAAGAGGAAACGCTGCAGAACCCGGGTCCCGCGTCGTGGTCCCAGCCGAAGAAACGATGCTGTAGCGTATGCGGGAAGACCGGCCACAACGCGAGAACTTGTCAGGTAGCTATCTCATCGTCTGCAAAAGACGAGGAGGAGTGATTTTAATTGATTTACGGCGTTTGGGTTGAGGTTTTCCTCGGAATGTTTGTCGGGTCGGGGTGAAGTGAACCACTCGCATGGGTGAACCACTCGCTTGTGGATTACGTTATATATTTCCTAATAAATAAATCGTTCTAATATAGAATTAGGGGGAATAGCTTAAAAGCTAAAATAATAATTATAATAGAATAGCTCTTTACTTAGTATTAGATTAATAATACTTCTATTTAATATAATATTATCTTTAATATAAATATAATATCGGTTTCTATAATAGGAGCTTTATAAATAAAAGCCTTAATAGCTTTAATATTAAACTTAATAATTAATAAATAAAGAATAAAGGCTAGAATAAGATTTAAAATAGGAAACTCTATATCTATAATAAAGGAGATTATTATTCTAATATTAATTAAGAGAATTATATTCTATATCGTCCTAATAAATACTTTATTCTTACTTTATATTAAAGATATAAACGATCTCGGAATCTATTTAGATAATATATATAATAAGCTAGTAAAGTATATTAAAGAGATCTAGGAGTATATACCTATCTTCTATAAATAGGGCTATTTATAGTTCTTTCTAGATATAAAGATCTATATGAGCTCTAAGATTATATATATAATAGGGATAGAGAGTAATAGAATAGTATTTCTAATAGAAATAGAGCTTTAATATATTTATAAATAGTTTAATTATTTATCTATAGAGAAGCTATAAAACCTATTCTAGAGAATAGACTATAATATAAATCGGGATATTCTAGCGCTAATAAACTATTTCTATTATTATCATTAAATTAAAGGGAAATCTCTATAATACTTTAAATTTACTTTAAAATTAGATATCGATTTTAATTATAAGATTTTAATCGATATTATATAATTAAATAGAAAGCTTATTCTTTATATAATCGATATAAATATAGGATTCTAATCTATAACTTTTATTCTTAATTTTATAGCTTATATAATATAAGAAGCCCTTAAGAGGTATTAATTAAATATATATCTTAGGCCTCTAGATATTATAACTATTAATATTAGAATGAACTTTACTTCTATAGAGTTTAGAATAGAAGTACGCCTCCTAAGTATAACCTACTATTAGATCTCTATAGAGGCCTATTAGTTAATTAATAAAGTTAAGAGCTATTATAAGCTAATATATAGAATATATAAAATCTTAAAGGTAGAATCTTATAATACGAGCTTAGAATTACTACTTTAAGGAGCTATAAAGGTAGTAAACGATATTATCAAGCTTAATAGATTAATACCTATATTACTTATATTTAGGGCGATACCTAGGATTACTATTAACTTAGTACTTATTACGACCTAAGTATAATATATTAAAGTAATTAATAAAGCGATAATAGAGCTTTAGTAAATAATTACTAAATAGAAGGTTAATAATACTCTTAATACCTATAATAGATTAGATATTAAATAATTATTACTAAGATCGCTAGAACTAGGAAGTAACGTTCTTATATTCTAAGAATAGGAGAAATAGATTAATCCTTATAAAGTTATATCGGTTTCTAATATAGTAATTATAGTTAATATAGTTAATAGCCTAATAGAGCTTAGAGGAATATATATTAAGCTATATAATAGATCGCTAGATTAGGAGACTAGGGAGATAATAATAATCTAAATTCTAAAGACCTTAGAACTATTTAAATATTTAGAGCTAATTCTATTACGATAATATAAAAGACCTAAGAAGTTAATAAATACTACGAATCTATTATAAGCGGCCTTTATAGATTATAAGAATAATATAATTAAGACTTTATAAATTAAATATTAATTTATTATTAAAAGGGAGTAATAGAATTATAATTTAGCTATTAAATTATATAATAAAAGTAGAATAATAACCCCTAAGAAGCTATTTAAATAGTCCGATTAGGAGGAAATCGGTTTACTCCTAGTAGCTAGAATAATCGTACTAATTAGGAGATCCGTATTTCCTAATACTAAGATCTTTAGATATTAGCTTATAAGAGAGGTAAAAGGCCTCCTTTAAGCCCTATATAAGAAATTAAGATTAATAGTTTAAGGATATAATAATTAAGAGAAGATAACCCTATTAATATAATCGCCTATAATTATATACTATAATTAATAACTAATCCTAGTAATTACTTTAATATTATAGTAATATAGCTATTAATTAATACTCTATAATATTAATTAAGCCTATACCTAGAGCGCTATAGATCTATTATATAACGTTCTCCTATATATTCCTAAAGAGCTATAATATAGATACTTTAATAGAATCGTCTTCTATATTATAAAGCCGCTTTATAGTATTATAGAATTAGGTCTCTATTAATTTATAACTTATTAATGCTATTATAGAGAGCACCTAAACGCTATTCTAATAGGCTACGATCTATATATACTTCTAACTAGAGCTAGAGAGAGCTTTAGATTAATCGGAATATAGATTAACGATACCCTTAACCCTAGAGAGCCTATATTTATATAAAAGGAATAAATAGAGCTCGAAAGCGCTAGCTTCTAAGTAAAGCCTACTTCTATCTTTAATATAGGATCTAATAGTATCTTTAATAACTATATTATTAAAATTAGAATTAAAGATCTTATAATTTAATAGAAAGGCTAAAGTAATTACTTAGAGCTAGTAACCCTAGGGATAATAAGCTTAGAATAGGAATATATTATTTAGAGAGCTTATAATATTTATATTACTTTAACCTATTAACTAGAAGTAGCCTTCGATTTCTCTATTATAGTTTAAGCTAAAAACCTATAAAAAGAAGACTTTAAATAGTTTAATAAATATATATAATAATAGATTACTAATATAGGCTATAGCTTAAATTATATATACTTAGATCTCTTAATAGCCTAGCTTTATATATTTATTAATAGCTCCTTTATTAATAATAAAGACCTTAATTTATAAATCGGATTTATTATCCTCCTAGATAATAAATATTCTAGCGATTAGGAGAATGCCTTTATAATATATAGTAATATCCTCTATTAGTAATCTATTAAATATAAATAGATTATATATTTAGTTCTAGCTAATAAGATTATAATAAAGCTATAAAGAATATAAAGTTAATGAAATTTATTAGATTATTAGAAATAATAACCTTATAGATTTAATAATTAAAGGAGTATTAAATTAAGTAACGTAATCCACAAGCGAGTGGTTCACCCATGCGAGTGGTTCACTTCACCCCGACCCGACAAACATTCCGAGGAAAACCTCAACCCAAACGCCGTAAATCAATTAAAATCACTCCTCCTCGTCTTTTGCAGACGATGAGATAGCTACCTGACAAGTTCTCGCGTTGTGGCCGGTCTTCCCGCATACGCTACAGCATCGTTTCTTCGGCTGGGACCACGACGCGGGACCCGGGTTCTGCAGCGTTTCCTCTTTTATCTGGATATCTACTTCCTTCTGAGCAATCTTGTCCTGTCCCTCGCCTACAGCCATGCTTCCTCCTTCCCGGAGACGTAGCTTTTTGGCCCTCCGGCGTCGGCTTAGTGTAGCATTTTCCTCTCGAAGGATCATAACCTCTGACTTCAAAAGAGCGATCTGGTGCATAACACCCCGCGTCCCCTTCGCAAGATAGTCAACAGCATCTAAAATTGACGTTGGGGAGCTTCCCTGGTGGCGTGAGATTCGCCCTTTGATGAAGTCAGTCTGGGAACCTGCCTCGAGCAGGTTAGTGGGCGTCTTAGAGACCCAAGAATCACGCTCCCCGTGGGACGTCCCCGGAGGCGTCGTCGTCCTCAACCTCACATCCAGCTTTGACAGGACTGTTTCCGGGTTATGGGGGACAAGCCCCGCTCCTCGAAAGCCTCCCTGGATGTTTTTTCTGTCATTGCTTGCTGAAATGCAGCCGAAAACGCCGGGAAGAAGTCCTCTTTGCTGATGTGCGTTGTACCCGCCCTCATCCTATCCTCGATTTGCCGACCGTATGCTTTCTTTAGTGGGCCAAAACACCCAACATCGAGAGGCTGGAGTAGATGTGACGAATGAGGAGGCATACAGAGTGTGATGATGTTGTTCTCCTTGCAGTAGAGTTCGAAGTCGACCGAGTGGTGACTTTCGTGGCCATCCAGGATCAGTAGGCGATAACCGCCCGAAGTACGGGACTTTGTATGCCTGTCAAAATGCCGAATCCATTCCAGACCAATATCATTCGTCGTCCAGCCGTTTGGAGATGTTGCGATTCTCCAGTCGCGAGAAATCGCGTCGTCCTGGTACCAGCTCGAGAGGTGGTACTTGCCCGAAACCACGATGAACGGCGGGACGGAGAAACCCAACGCGCCAACGCCCTGGATCACCGTAACCCATTCCCGGTTGCCTGGCTGCCTCATCTTCACATTGGACCGTCTTTCCGAACTGGTCACGACCATTCCGTTGGCGATAACGCCCATCTGGAAGCCGGTCTCGTCAAAGTTGTACATGTCAGCCTCTTGGATGCCGTACTTGGCGATCATGTTATGCACGAGGCGGAACCACGCGTTTATCGCGTCCGGATCTTCGCATTGGGCCCTCTTGTAGTCGTACTTGCGAAAGAAACGCGTCCGGAGCTCTGGTTGCCGTTTGACGAAGTTTGCGGCCCAGTTCTTCCCGACGCGTGGCGCGTCACGGTCGGCAAGCAGGCGATTCGCCATATCTCCGACCTCACCCAACCGGGGAGGGTAAGATCGCGCATCTAGGTCAAGGATATATTCGACAATAGTTTTCTCTTCTAGTACTGTTAATTTGGCAGAATTGGGCGGGCTTTCGCGTCGGGAGGGTTTGCCCTTCTGGCGTCGGAGGAGCGTCGTTAAGGGGACGGTGTAGATCCTCGCAGCACTCCGGGCGCTTAGGTTCGGGTCATTGTCCATAGCTTGGATAGCAAGGAATAATTGACCTTCTTTTGAAAGAGTCTCCATCGCGGGCGGAGGTGGAATCTGTAGAATTCAGGTGTAGGTCGTGGGCCCGGGCGAAGTGAACCACTCGCTTGGGTGAACCACTCGCTTGTGGATTACGTTATATTTATAATAAAGGAGATAATAGGACCCTTAATAATAGCTTTAATAATAGCTAGTAAATCTATTAATAAAGGAGGTATTAGAGAGGCTTTATTTAATAATAAAATAATATATTAATAATATCTAGAGGGCTTAAAATAGGTATATTTAATATTATTATTATATTTAAGAATATTAATAATTTAATAGATAGATAGGGTAATTATAGAGCTTTAAGGGGCTATTAACTAGCTATACTAGTCTATTAGCTAGTTATAGCTAGTCTTTAGCTCGGAATTTATCGAGAGACTTAAGTATATAAGAGAAAAGTAGAGGTATATAGTTACTATAGCTAATTTTAGTAGTAGAGCTATATTTATAGCTTTTCCCCTATCTATTATCCCTTTAACGCTGAAATTTAGCCTTAGTACCTTAGGAAGCTACTACCTTCCTAATTAGGACTAGTATTAAAAATCCATAGCTACCTGCCTATAGCCCTAGATACCTGCCTGCCTCGCAGCCCTCTATAAATACTACTACGTTAGCGATATCTAGACCCCTAAACCGCTAAAAAACTATTAAAAAGTACTATTTTTATTCATTTTTAAGCCTTATAATAGAGCTAAGTACTATAGAGCTCGGAGATATAGGTATAAGGCGTCCTAACGCCTTACCGATACCTCTAGCGGTTACTAAGTTCGAGCCTATATAAATACTACGTTTTTAACGTTATTTCCCTAAGTACTTACCCTAGACCCTTCTAGAGCTATTCGAGTTATTTATACTACCTTACCTAGTATCCCTCTAAGTAGAATTCGTAAATATCTCCCCTATAGGCGACTTATAGCTTTAGAGAGATTAATACTTAACTATATTAGTAGAATTATACCTATTCTTTAGTATCCTTCTCTTTATAAAAGTAACGAAGCTACCCTCTGTCTATACCTATTAAGTAATTACCGATTACGACTCTAAGTATTACTTTATATAATAGATATCTCGCGACCGCTTTAAGGCCCTATATCGACGTTTCCGTATATAGGACCTAATAACCTTAGATAGGGCTTCTAATAGAGCCGTTTTTAAACGCTTATAGGGCTAGTTAGTATATATATAGGCTACGTCCCTCGCTTATTAATATCCCTCTTAGACTCTAATAATTAATAAAAGAATAGTAGGATTTATAGGTAAATATAAAGGTATTATAATTATCCCCTTAAAATTAACGCTTATAGGCTTTAAGATCTAGGGCCTTATTAATTACGGTTTCCTCCTAGCTTTCTACTACTATTAATATAATAAAGGACCTATTCTATTACTTCCTTTAATAAATAATTTAAATAAGACTTAATAGGTTATTTCTAACCTTCTATTATATTTATTATAAGATTAATAGCGCCCTAGATATTACGTAATTCTCGATAACCTCTTTATAAGCCCTGCCCTCCTTTAGCGACTCCGAGACCTAGGATTTGCAGCTATAGGTACCTACTATATTAATATAAGGGTTATACGATGCCTCCTTAATGAGCGCTCCTCTAATAGAGGCGATAAGGTGCCCTAGGGCATTCTCTTAATAGCTATAGCTATTAATAGCCGAATTCAGTAATTTCTATAGAAGGACCTTATATATACGCTTTTCTAGAGTACCCTTTATAGCGGTCGTAAGCCCTTAATTATAATAAATCGGCGATTATTAAAGAGGTTAGCTATCTATATAAAGACTATAAGAGAGCCTTTTTATAGGATTAATAGTATATTTAATAATAACTCGGCCGATAAATTCGAATATTAGAAAGAGCTCCTATACTTTAAATTCGCTATTTAATATAATAAAAAGAAAGTAGGCCTCGATATATATAATTAATTTAGGTCTAATAGCGAGTAGGATCGCTATATATACTAAGGGGGGTAATAGGCCCTAATATATTACTTTTCTTCTAGGAATAGTTATAATATATATATTTATTCTATAATAAGAGCTTCTAGGGCCTATTTCCTATTAAAAAGCCTCTTTATAGAGTAAATGGACTTATTTACTTTATTCCTTAATATTCGAGAAGTATAATAAAGCTAGTAAAATGCATAAACGAGTAGGGCGTTTAATATTTAAGCTCTAAGTATCGACTATACCTCTACAATAGTATAAATAAGTAGGGAAATACTTATAGAGGCGCTATTATATTTACTCTAGCTATATAATAGGCTCGTTAAAAAGATAGGCCTTAGGCGAGATTTTAAGTAATTTAAGGGCTCCTAAAATATAATATATATACGAGACTTATAATATGCCTCTATATAATATGAGTTATTACTAGGATCGGTACTATACCTAATTTTATATATACTGCTGATCTAGTGCTATGCTTTTGATTAGCTACTGATATTTTCTGCTGCTCTACTGTCGATCCTCTGATATACTGAGGCCAAATTTCAGCATCAAAGGGATAGCTTTCCCCTTATTAGGTAGAGCAAATAACTAACAAGGGCCGAGTAAATAACCGTCCTCGATGAGACGAGACCAGGCAGAGATTCCATACTAAGCTGAAGCTTCTCTTCTCTCCTAGGTCGGATCCTTCCAAGCGAGGGAATCCCCGCCGGCCCCCCTTAGTATAGACCGATGATCCTATCTAGAAGCTCTCGAACCTTAGGTGGTCTGATGTATCTCATCTTTGGCCTTGTGATGCGCGGGAAGTTAGGAGCCGAGAAGGTGGACCATCACGGACCAGGGGATCTGGGGCAGAAGGGTCCTTGGCTTGTTAAATGCATCGACAATCCCCATAGCGCCGCCCACACTCGCAAAGCCTCTTTCCAGGTCTCCTTGCTGTCCAACGTCGTCGTCCCCTGATCTACAGTCTTTCTTCCTCCGTGCTTTCTTGCATGCATCCGCATGTTCCGAGCATATAGTCATGGAGGATGATAGACGCACACGCCTTCTCGCGGCGTGCTGGTCTTTGGCCGCCGCCGCCGTCATCCTGCTCTCTCTCCGCCTGTACTGCAAGGTGTGGCGAGGAAGAGGTCTCTGGTGGGATGACCATCTCTTGATTGCTTCTTCGGTATGTTGCGTCATTCACTTCCCTGCCGAGGACCTTGAACGAACGGTTGTCCTGTGCTGTTGAAAGTCTTGAAATACTCATGCGTGGCACCACGGCAGATTTCCCTCTCTATATCTTGCTCTGTGCTTTCGTACATCTGTTCGATCGGTTTTGGTACGAGGCGCGCAACAATTAGCCATGAGAATCTCAAAATCATCAGTCTCAGCACCATCATGGTGGCGGCGTTTGGAATCATGGCCACGACGTTAAGCAAGACGTCCTTCGCCATTACGCTTTATCGCATTTCGACCAACCAATGGATGAAATATCTTCTCATCTTCATCATCGTGACGATCAATGTCTCCTTGAATCTTGTTTGGATCTTTGGGCTGGTCAAGTGCACGCCTTTCGCCAAAGTCATCGACGGCAGCCACCCGGGAAAGTGCTGGGACAGGCAGAAACTCCTCAAATTCCAGCTCTCAGCTGCATGTGAGTTGCAAGACGATACATTGAATCAGCTCGACCGGCCAGTCATACTGATACCGGCACAGACTACTCTGCTATCCTCGATTTCATGCTCGCCCTGCTTCCGTGGCAGATCATCATGGGCATGTCCATGCGACGACGTGAGAGACTCGGTGTCGCAGTGGCCATGAGCCTTGGTGCCATGTGAGATTGCCGCCCATGTTCCGTTGCCGTTCATCATTGCTAACTCCATTGGGGTAGTGCTGGAATCACAGCGATCGTCAAGGCGGTGCTCGTCGTCAACATGACCAGCACCGACTTCACTTATGACCGTGTTGACCTGACCATCTGGACCTTGGTGGAACCCGCTGCCTCCATCATGGCCGTGTCCATCCCCGTGCTGTTAGTCAACGCCCCAGCCTGCCCCTTCGCACCACATGACACCATCGTGCTGACTCGCTCAACAATAGGAGGATGCTGTACCACGAGCTCAAGACGAGCCACGCCAGGTCCAAATACAACCGGAGCAACCCCTACGCCGGGCAGACGGGCGCCGGCGCCACGTCTTCCGACGCCAAGCGCGCGACGCGGCAGCCGCACAGCAAGTACGGCCAGAAGTCGGTCGTCATCATGTCGAACATTGCCTGGGAGGAGTCGCAGGAGGCGCTCCGGGACCCCGAGGCCAGCGCCCGCTCGCCGAACCTCAGCGGCGTGCTCAAGACGGAGGAGGTGAGGGTCGAGCACGAGAGGTTGAGCACCGTTGGCGACGAGGACTCCATAGAGCTAAAGCCATATGGCGTCAGCGCGACGGCGATGAAGGATGAGGGTGGCGGCAACCGTCGCGCATCGTAGGGCGTATAATCTGGTACTATCTTCTTCGTTCAGACACCTGCCACGTCCTGGTCTCAAGGCGTCCAGTGGTGTAGTTCTAACTTTCCAGATGGAGCAAAGAAGGGCGCTCTTTTGCCACACTTACTCTTGGCAGCCCTAGCCGGCGTTCGGGATACAGTCTTGAAGGTTATGATCAAGGTATTGAGGGATAGGCTGGGTCCGTCATGAGCTGGGCACTGCATTAGGACCGTTCATGGATTGATAGAAGCTGACCTTGTCAACACATGAAATGCCATCACTCTCACGATTCTACTGGTGATATACTAGATACTTCTTTATGAAGTGTGTCACTGTTCATGTTCCATCTGCTATGGGGCCGCAACGCCCGCGTAAGTGATAATCGTGTCTACTCGTGTCATGTCCCACCACACCCCAGGCACGACTGCTGCTACACTCTACTCCGCATGAAACCAGTATGCATCGACTCCTTTTCATCCCGGTGATGTGATGCTACCCAGCCGTTAACTCTCATCGATACAAAATTCACATCAATAAATACAGCGCTCGGACGCCTTTTTCTGCCGCCGCGATATGCCACGGCCTCACGTCCGTCTCCCTATCCACCATGCCCCTGGCCCGTGCCAAGGTCCCAAGGCCACGGAAATAGTTGAGCATCTCCCTGAGCAGGGCTTCAAGAGCTCGCGGGTTCCCGTCTGTGTGTACAATGTTCACCTCCATGATGACTGGGGGATCCTCAACCTTGGTCCCACCCCGCTTGACAAGGTAGCCACTGATGAGAGAGGTGCTTAGCTCTCCGGGCACGGTCGAGTTACTCAGTCTGTGGGATAATACGGCGCCCCAAGTCTGGTCGGTCACATCAACGAGAATTGCGTCGCCCTCGGCTGGTTCTGTCACATCCGCCCCTCCTGGCGTACCTGTCGGCGTGCTAGCATTTGCCTGGCTGCCGTCTTTCATGGGTGTCGAGGGGGTGCCGATCTGGTCCGGGGAAACGGTTGACGGCTGAGGGGTGGAAACAGGTGTGGTATAGAACGACGTCGAAGCTGTAGGCGGGACCTTGACCGCTGGAGGGACGAGCTGCAACGAGGGGCTCGTGTCGACCGTCATGAGCGTCAAGCTGACCGATGCCTGCTGCTCCGTCTGGGCCAAACCTACCCAGAAGTCAATCTCACTCTGGTCCATGCACCCGCATTTGGTTATAATGATACGCCAATGCACCTTCCATCGAGAGATAAGGTCATGAGTCGTCTCCCAAATTTCATGTGTGACTTCGTTCAACGAACTTGACAATGACTTGCCCTTTCGACCGAGATTGTACGACGCCGTCATTTGCTGACTTCCACGGTTGTCCGTCCAAGCTGCCGTGATCCACCTTTCGTCAACGCTTTGTGCATATGCTATGTGGATGCAGGTATTTTCGTGCATAAGCGAGGATGACCCTGTGTTATTGAGCCTGAAATCGATGTTCCGCGGCAGGGTATGCTCGAGGAGGATGGCAGGCGCAGGCATAGGCCCCCCAAATATGGTGCATCGGTCGTATGTCTCCAACGCTAACTTGATGAGGTCAATAGGTAAAGCCGTTGGCATTCCAGAGACTGCTGTCAAGAAATCCACTGGTAGAAGTTGCAGCACCAACTCGTTTGGTGGGGCAAGCCTCTTGTCGGCAAGGGCCTTCTTATACAGTTCGAAGAGCTGCTGGAAAGCCGTGCAAGCTTCGACGATCGACTCCGGATGACTTGGTATGTAGACGATGAAGACGACAAGGTTCTTCTCACGAGCCTCAAGGGAAAGCAGACTCTGGTTCAGGCTATCCATGCGATCAGCCAAACTTTGGCCGTGCATTGCTCCATCGACCGTTGGTGTGCCAGTCAGACGTTCTTCCTCCCACGGCACGAGCCCGCCTGTTGTATGACCACTCTCGCCGTTGACAATGTCGAATCCTCCCAGCTTCAGGAACTCATACGTGTTTCTTATGCGCCCCAGAAACGTCGTGGCGAAGTCAGACAGACCGTTTAAATTTGGAAACACGCAAGCGGCAGTAATATTCTTTGCCCCTTGAGACGGACCCAGACCAAGGGTCTCCCAGAATGAGATCGTCGATGGCAGAACAGACAGCTTCGAGTCCAGGCGCTTGATCTCTAGATGAGGCGGAGGAATTTGGAACAGATAGTTGGGCTTTGGAGGTTCAGCGTTCGGATCTCGAGCAGGCACTGGTCGAGGCTGAGCTCTACTGGGAGGTCCAAGGAGGGGGACATCGGACGCTTCGATCAAGTCTCGGAATTGACATTGAGTTGAATCTCCCAGTGCAGCAGGTATAGCTTGCTGCAGTACCAGAGATAATGTTCTGGAAAGAGATGCTAGTTGGCGGCGGGTTTCGGGAGCGACAGGGGAGTTAAACGTCGCCGACTGTGCATCACGCAAACAGAGACTGCCAGAAATCGCCTGCTCAGTGAGAATCTGAGCAACAGTGATGATGTCGTCATCTTGAAGTGATAGCTGGCTCAAAAGAGGCTCTGGATCGTCAAAGTATTTCGCAACAGCAACTTCGGGAACCTCGAACCTGGCAATCCTGGGCAACTCTAACGCCAAAGATGGATCCGAATCCTCCACTACGGATTCGACATCTCTCAACGACGTCACATGTGACACCATGTCGTCCTCAAGATTCAGTCTTTTGGTGCTTGCCTTAAAGGGTGAGGTTGGTTCCTCCATCAAGTCGGGCGATTCGTCAACGTCGGACTCGAGGCTCATGTCATCAGCGTCTGAGGATAGCTCTTCGATTTTATCCGGGCTCGCTTGCAGACTGCTGTTTTCCAAACCATCAGTGATGCTGCGGATGCGCGCATTTGTGTTGTCCGTTCGAAAAGGTTTGCGATGCGACTTGCTATGTCTGCGTAGGTAATCTGTAGTTGGAGGCTTCTTGAGACTGAGGCTCGTGTCTGAATGTGTAGGTGTCCATCGGCAGGCGAAACGACCTCCTTGCTCGTACTTCTTGCTTGCTAGAGGAAGTACAGGATCAAACTCGATACTGTCAAAAACGCTGCCTTTGCGTGCTGTTACTGTAGGAGAGCTGCCAAGGGATTGGTTGTTTAGACGGCCGAGAGAGGCCCGAACCTTCTTGAATACGGTGGCTGGGTCAAAGGGGCTAGGCTCTCGCTTGTTACTAAGAGCCTTTGAATTGTCACTAGTCGGGCGTCCTCTTGTCTCGTCGTTCAGTGTGCTCCGCGCATGTCGAAGCTCCGGCTTGGTGAAAATGGGCGCTTCCGTTTTCGGTGTCGTCTCCTCAGGAGGGTCGTCAATAGTGGGTGGTAAGATATCTGCTTGTAACGAAACTGGCTCAGGCGTTGTCGTCGGGAGGCTCGTCATCGTCGTGTCAGGCGCAGACATGTTGAGGTCCAGAGGATTATTGTCATCATCTTCATCGAAAAAACTGAAGTCTGCGTCCGTGATGTCTGTGTCGCCAAACATGTCCGGGCCCATGTCTCCAAAAAGGTTGTCATCCCCCTCGAAAGTCGAATCACCTCGATCTCTCTTAGTGTCAGTTTGCTCCCAGCTATCGCCTTCAGTATCTGCCATGACTACCGCGTTGACCATGGGTGCATCGCCATCTACAGGCGCAGCGACCGACGAAGGCGGCCCAGGGCTCGAGGTTACGACATCTGCCGCTGGCGCGGTGAAGATGCCAAGTGGATTCTGAACAGCGTCCGGCGGCGTAGGATACATGGCGCTGGCGGCAGCAGCATTGGCTGCACGTCTAGGGTCCATCGGAAACTGGTCAGTTGGCTGAGGGGCAGCGGGGGCTTGAGCTTGAACCTCCTTCGCAGAAGCGGCCGCCTCTCTTGCTTTGCGTCGCTGAACAATGCTTTCCTCCCTCTCAGTGCCGGACTGAAACCAGGTCTTGGCTTCCGTCAGAGAGTCGGCCGCCTCCTTCGATGCCAGCGCTATATCAGTCCTTTCGCTCTGGTTGGCCTGTGGATCCACAGATCTCTTTCTAAAACAGAGAATCGAAGGCCATGAAAAGATCATAGGCGGTGACGAATTTCGCACCGGCGTTCCTCTGCCTTCAGCTCGAAGGTCTACAGGCCTCCGAGGAGAGAGTTGGAGTGCGACCCACGTACAATTTTGCAACGTATGCCCGGATAAGCCCCAGCCTTTCAGCATGCTGGTGCATATCTCTCTCCATTGTGATGACTTTGCGTCTGGTTCGGGCCTGGGTCGCCATAAACGTGTGTCTGGTGTTTGCCCAATAGTGTCAGCATAAGGCAGGGCACCATTCGCAAGTCCCATGTAGCTCCCGAGAACTCCAAAGGGCGCCGCCAAGACTTGACTCGACAAAGCCGCCTGGCCTGTACCAGGAACTTCGTGCATAGATATCAGACCTTCACTCAAGACAAGCGAAAAACTTATGACCAGGGTGCCGGTGGTCGTCAGATAGATCCGAAAGGTTCCAAGGACAGCTGTCTCGGTTCCTGAGGCGTTCTTAGACTCTCCCTGTCGAATGACTTTGGAGTTCAACAGAATTGTACAGTGGTTCAGCGGGATCGCGGCTAAGCGCCTACAGATTGGCGACGATACAGTGGAAATAATGGCGCTGATGAATTGCTCGTACGCGATCTTGACAGTGATGGATATCTTGCCATCTGATGACGTTATTGGCGTTGGCTTCCCCTCAGGATCAGAAGAGCTAGGCGTGGCCGTGTTGGTGTTGTCGAATGAAGAGGCATTTCTGAGGGTTGCATCGGGCACGGAACCATTGAAAGCAGGATGGGTCGGTGTGTTGGCGGCGGTTTGCCCTTGCCCAACAGGGCGGCTCTTGAAGAGATGACCGGGTTCGAAGGATCCTTCATCAGTGAGCACCAGGTTGAAGCCAGCTACGTCTAATAAATGGTCCAGGGCACCCCCCTCCTCAGTATGAGCTGTCGGCTGCGTCGCATCTTGTCGTGGGATATGAAAGTGCCATAAGGCGCGGCGACTGCTGTCGAAATTTGCTACACGGCCAGCATCTCGAAGCGATTTCTCAATAGCTGGTGCAATCGAAGCGAATGCTTGCGCCTGCTCGGGTGCCGGTTCGTACAGTTGATAAGCGATTGACGAGATACCTTTCTGTGCGAGAAATGTTAGCCATGCCAGATGTACAGCAAACAGCGAGCGAGCCCTCACAATCAAGAAGATATTAGTGCCATATTGGCTCGTGTCCATGTCGACGGTGTGATGCGGGTTCAAGGTGTCGACTTGGCGACATCAAGATCCCCGCTGTGACTTGTCTCTCGTCTCTGGGGCTCTTCCAGGCACAAGCAACCCTATGAGGGGCCACTCATGCAGAACGAGACTTAGAGAAGACGGATTCCGTGCGAAATTTTGTGTTTAAGATGTGTGTAGAGGCGTTGCTTCCGAATCGATTCTTGGAGACGCCCGACGCCATCTCAGCGAGCCGAGTCCAAGCCGAGATGGATCGAGGTAGACCAGCTAGTTGTCTGGGCTCAGGAAAGGGCAGAGCTGAGTAGAGTTGTCGACGGAATACTGCAAGTTCTTATCGTGTTCGCTTCAAATCCAATTCATGGCAATGGCTGGGATGATGGTGATACGCCGTCGAGGGTCGACTTTCGCGAGCTGGCTTGGCTAGGTACCTCAGCAAGCTGAGTCGAGAGGATGGTCACGTTCGCTGCGCGAGGTATGGCTTGAACTGCGACTGGAAGGCAGGGACCATTTGCAACGAACAGCAGACCCCTGTCCTCCACAAACTCCACCGCGCAGCGCGCAGCGGAGGAGCCCGCATCATTAAGACCGTGCTGCCAATCACCTCAGACTTGCAAAGCTCGGTCAGCAGAGCCGCTAACGCATCCTTACCCTTGCCATGAGCGGGGCCTCACCGAGGTGCACTTATCTTATCGGAAGTTTTTTCTACAACCCGAAGGTCCATGGCTGGTCCCTCCGCAAAATTTGGCTAGCTTTGGCAGGTGATCTTCTCTTCCAGTATAATTTTTTGCGGCCTTGGGATTCAACACCATAAGTCTGGTGATATTCTATCGTCGACATGAAGCTCACGAACCCGGGCACCGTCCCGGTTTACACCATTTCCGGCGCATCGACTGCCAGGCCCCTTCCCGACTGGCTGGCGCGCAGGAGAAAGCGATCGCTGAAGAATGATCTCGAGTACCAGAATCGTGTTGAGCTCTTGCAGGACTTCGAATTCGAGGAGGCAAGCAACTGCATTGCAGTCAGTGAGGACGGCGAGTGGTCGGTCAGCGCAGGAACATACAAGCCTCAGATTCACGTCCACACTCTTTCGCAACTTTGTCTGTCTTTTGCACGCCACACCGAGTCTTTGACTGAGAAGCTCGCCATTCTTTCTTCCGATTACTCCAAGACCCTCCTCCTACAAACCGACCGACGACTCGAACTACACACACCGATGGGACTCCACTACGGCATTCGCATTCCCCGATATGGCAGAGACTTGGTCTACGACAGGCAATCTGCCGAGGTCTACGTTCCTTCCGTGGGTGTCGACTCAGACGGGTTCGGCGAAGTGTTCCGTCTCAACCTTGAGGTTGGAAGGTTTATGAAGTCGTTCCAGGTTGATGTCGGTGGGGACGAGCCCGGCGCCGGCTTGCAAGGAAGCATCGCCGCCGGTAGTGTGAACACGGCGGCCATCGCCGAGAGATCACACGGACTGGCTGCGTTTGGCACATCGATCGGCACTGTCGAGTTCTGGGATCCGAGGTCAAAGTCGCGTGTCGCCCTTCTCTCCAGCCAAGAGGGTGGTATTACGGCACTCGACTTCAACAGCTCTGGTTTGTCGCTAGCCACGGGTTCCGCGAACGGCATGGTGCAGCTGTTCGATATGCGCCGACCTATTCCCCTCCTTTCCAAGGACCAAGGCTACGGCTTCCCGATCAAGAAGCTGATTCACATGACGACCGCGTCTCAAGAAAAGAAGGTCATGTCGGCGGACAAGAGAATTATCAAGATCTGGGACGAGCTAGATGGCGAGCCCTTCACTTCCGTCGAGCCCATCGTGGATCTCAACGACGTGGCCTGGTGCAAAGATACCGGCATGCTTCTCACCGCCAATGAAGGTTTGTTTCAAACACCAAGTCGATTGATCCGAAAGCTAGCTGACACTCCCAACCAGGCCAACAGCAACACTCGTTCTTCATCCCCAGTCTCGGACCCGCCCCGAAGTGGTGCTCCTTCCTCGATAATATGGTTGAGGAGATGGCTGAAGAAGACCCCACGGAAACCTACGATAACTACAAATTCCTTACCCTCGCTGAGCTCAAGTCTCTCAGCTTGGCCCATCTCATCGGCAAGACCAATCTGCTCCGCCCTTACATGCACGGCTACTTTGTCGCCTCGAAACTATACGACCAGGCCCGTCTCATCGCAAACCCATACATCTGGGAGGAGGAGAAGACGAAGCGCATCAAGGAGAAGGTGGAGAAGGAGCGCGAGAGCCGCATCCGCGGCAAGAAGAAGGTCAAGGTCAACCAAAAGCTCGCCGACAAGCTCCTTCAGCGCCAGGAGAACAGAGAGAAGGTGGATGTCGAGGCCGGCATGTTGGGCGACGACCGTTTCGCCAAGATCTTCGAGGACGAGGCGTTCAAGGTCGACGAGACGAGTCGCGAATACCACCAGCTCAACCCCAGCAGCACACCATATGCGCGGTCTGGAGCGCCTGTAAGGGATTCTCAGGGCAAAGAGGACGATTCCAACGAGCCTTCCCGGCAGCCGAAGCAAACTCCTGCGGATATCGTCATGAGGGTTTCTTCGTCGTCCAAGGGCAATGGCCCGAAGGACACAGCATTGGGCTCCCGCGCACAAAAGTCGGGCAGGGTGTCCAAGGTCCGCGGGGATGTTGTGGGCGAGCGACAGGTCAGCTTTGTGCCGGCACCAAGACACAAGAAGAAGCCCCAACAGTTCGATTCGGAGCCGAGGGAGAAGAAGTCTGGTCCGAGGAGGAGCGCGAGCTCCAATACTTTCAGGAAACTCTAAATTCAACGCATAAAAAGAATACCCAACGACTATGTTTTACACAATGGAGGTTCCTCAAAAGCTCTCCGCACCAGGCTACTGTCGAGCTGTTGAGTTCGTGAACGCGCCAAGTCGACAGGTGAATCATGACGGCCAAACTTCCATTATGGGCCCTATTTCCTTCCCCACTTCTTCTTGTCCTTCAACTGCAACTCTATCGCCATACCCTTCTCCAGGTCTTCGGGCCGGAGTCGAGGAGTTGGCGGTACGTCATCAAGCTTTGTACGACCGCGGCGGGACCTCCGAGGGAATCCTAGATCTCTTAGTGAAATTCGGTTCGACGAGGTGTAAGAGCTGTGACAACCTTGCGCGCCGACCGGCGAAGGTTTTCTCTGATTTTCCACTCGCGCTTTTTGGCGACATAGAAGAGAACGGCCATTCCGACTGCCATGCGTTAGAGCTGCGGGTTCGCTTCTACCACAATGGAAGGAAGACTTACTGCCGAGGGCGGCGATGATGGAAACAACAACAATGATGGCGATCAAGGCCTCTTCGGAGATGCTGATTGCACCAGGGCTGTCGCCAGAGGCACCAGCCTCGCTGTCAACGGCATGATCTGCGGCCCCGGAGTTTTCCTGACCGCTCGCACCATCGCCGTTATAGTAATTTTCGGTGGCGAGGGGAAATCGTGCGATGTTTGGGATGCCATGATGTATCGGCAAGATGTGAGGACAAGAGTGTAAGACTTGGTTGTTTGTATGATACCGTAACGAGGGGACGGTTGGTAGACGGCCTTGTCGAGCAATTTGCACAGCAAATCCCGTACGACAAAGTAGATAAATGGAATGATACCCGGTGCAAACGAGAGCGGCCCAGCTGTCGGTATATACAATACAAAGTCTTTTGCTCAAGCCGTCGGCTCTTCCAGATATTCTTCAACCAAGCCAGTCAACCCCATGTCTGCCATGCGGTCGCTTGGTGCCCCTGACCAGCCTGTCACCCCACCTCGTTCCATGTGATGGGCGCATGCAGGTCTCTTCCCACATAGCGTCCCCGAGACGATATCTTCGCTTTACTCGTTTCGTAAGAGGATTGGCTCGTAGACAGTGCTTGTCGAGACAAGTGCCAGTGTGCCGCGATGCGTTCATTGGTGGTGGTGATCACTCGAAGCGCCGGCATGCGGCGCCTCTGGGCATGCACCCCTGAAGGGACCCGCCAATCAGCAGATCGGTGCCTTGATGGGCGCCTCCAGGATTCAGACGTCGTTCGCTTTTTCCGCCGTCACATCTTTGCTCACTCATGCACCGCCGAATCAGTGCACGCGAGGAGCATGGCGAGCTGCAGTGGTGGTGGGGTTTCTTAACGGCAGTGATATCGCTGGCCGATCAATAGCGCCGGTGCACGATGTGGGCGACGGGCACTGCACTGCTTTTCCCAGTGTGATGGGCTGTTGTGATGGGTCTAACGACGTGCTGTCCTGCATCTGGCTCCGAAGTCATCACAGCATTGTTGTTGACCTTGTCACACCGTCAATGCCGGTACAACTGACTGCGTCCTGCCTTCATCCGATGATTGAGTTGATATCTTGCTCATTCGACAGCTTTAGACACTTTTGGGCTGTATCATTTACCGCCCGGCTCGCTGGCTCCTTGAGACTGATAGAGCTGCTTGACACGTCAAAAGTGTTGCCAAGTTTGTGTCCGCCCACACGATCCCTGTCTCGTGTGCTGATGAGCGGATTCCCGAACCGTGGGAGTGGTCGCGACCGGCAGGCCCATGACTGCCGAGGACCGCATTGGTGCAGTTTCGCCATATCGCAAGATGCAGTATGGTCTGCACTTGATCAATGCGCCTGTACACAGGCGTGTAACGGAAGCAGGCGCATATGACAGTATCAGTCGTCATCGCTTCCCATAATCTTTGACAGCCATGCCTCGATCGAGCCTCTGCGTACATAGGTACCTCAATACCTTAATCACAGCTCTCGGTATCAGCATCTGGCAAAAGGCACAAAAAGCAAGTGCAACGGCCCAATGCTGTGGCCAGCAGGATGATGGGGTGAGGGTAGCGTCACTTCACATGATCGTCCTTTTGGCAGCAGCTGCCCTAACCATATCTGGGTGCTTGCCGTATACACTGAAAACAAAGCGGCAAGTGCCTCACAACGGCCGATCTTGAAATGGGCAAGCAAGGTGGCAACTTCCTCTTCTTACTTCTTCCTCAATCATCACAATGGCTTGCAAATATTGGCTTTGGGGTGCTGGCACGTGGCTTCCCTGACAATCCGTGCAGGACGAAGACGGGGAGTGACACCTGTATCTTTTCCATTCTCATCACCAAAATCAAGGCAGTTCCTGAAATTCCACAAGTCTAGTGGCCGTCTCGTGTTCTCGTCAAAGCCAAAGCTTCTCAAACACGGCAAAAGCATCATCAGCATTGACACCAGCATCTGGGGCTCTGCCCATTTGACTTCAGCGTCTGCCTGTCTAAAGGAGCCTCGCAATTCCCCAATGTTCAAACAGGCACAGGTCACACCGCCAAGCACATAGAGCCAGACCTCAGAGTCGTCGGGGCATTGTTCAAGTCACTTGCGCCAAAGCACGTATTGCAGTGGTTTCTCGTGCCCCGTGCAAGCAGAACCATGCTATCCCCTTCGCTATTTGGAGCTCACTCTAGTCCTGGCCCAACAGCAAGCCAGGTCAGCACCGATATCTCGAAGAACGCCTCCGTGATCCCTGGATCATCGGATCACAAGGCTGCACCAGTACAGCAACGTGATGAAGAGATAGAACAGTCTATTCTGGCGGAGGACTCCCAGATGAAGTGTACCAGGACGGCCCAGTCCAACGATATTCCTGGCTCTGTTAACACTATACCTGGTGTTTCCGACGGCACCATTGAAAATCAATCGCTGAAAGCAAGCCAAGTGAAGCGCTTTACCAAACCAGCTACAAGCCTGGAGTCTGTCGTGGAGGATACTGGTTATTCGTTCCAGGCAGCACCTTCTTTCAGTCGGGACCAGTTCTCTGGACCACAAGCTAAACCATACGTCCCCACAGCCCAAGATGAATGCCAGCCGAAGAGGAACAACCCTGCGGCCCAAAACTCGGGAATTGATTCCATTGTATTCAATACACAGACCGTGGGTGTCGATGAAACAGCGCACTTGACCACTGAGTCTGCTCCGGGCCAGCCTGCACCAGTATCAATGAAGAACATGGTAGAACACCTACCCTCGGACTCATTCACACGGCCCCAGTCACTCAGCTCTCCAAAATGCATTAACAAGGCTCCTGAGCCATGCGAGGAAGCTCCCGCTCCAGGTGTTTCACGATACTTCCCGGGTTACGACAGCTCAGAGACTCGGGGTGCGTCTCAGCCTCCTAGTGGCCCCAGATTACAACCCAACAGTACAGAGGATCATGATCACCATCTCAACTTCAGCGCTGGCTCTTCTGGCCAGCACACTGATCAGTGTTCGAAAGCTCGAAGTATTCACCGGGATGACCGTCTTCATAGTATCGAACAGCAGACGCCATCGATACCAGAGACCCTTAGCAGGTGCCTCGAACTCGCAACGACTTCAACAAAGATCAGAAGCTCAGGTACCAGTACAGAACACAATGATCGGCTGTTTCGAGGGCGAGTCGACCATGGTCCGCGTGGTTACAACCCAGATATTCTGCTGCATCATCCTCCAGGCCGGATGCGAATTCCACAGAATTGTCAAGATACACCTCCTCCCCCAGAGGCTGCTATGGCAGATTTGGCGATGCCTAGTGCACGCAAAGCGAAGAACGTTGACCATGAAAGCCGCCGTTCGGGTCACACGCAACAGACAAGTCGCCCTGTGGGTTCGGTCAAGCCTTCGAGTCCATCGGCCTATTCCGCGATCTCGAGAGACTCCAACACTTCGAGACGTCGAGATTCAGCAGTTGAAAAGAACAAGTACCGCTCAGACAGCCGAGCCGAAATGCAGAAGACTTTTGCCGAATGGACTGCTAGACTTGAGGACTCTGAGAGGAAGGAGAAGAAGCTGAGTGCTAAGTTGCAGCTGCAAGCCGCCTTGATGACTGGGAAGTGCGATACTATTGAGCGGAAAGAGGCCGAGGTCGCAGCGATGAGAGAGCGGATAGAGGTTGGGAAACGCCAGTTAATCAAATGCGGTCGTGAAAGGGATTCTCTCGCCACAGATTACGACCAACTCCACACTGACACTCAGGACCTCCAACAGAAATACAAGCAGGTTCAAGCCGAGGTGAAAGAGATGCAATGTAAAAAGACTCAAGCAGACGAGGAGGTTCAAAGGTTGGTGAACGAAATTGAGGAACACAAAAGCAGGTATGGCAAAATGGCAATGCGACTCGCAGACTACAAAATGCGCTTCAACGAGGCTCTTGACGAGCAGCAAAGGTTCTACAGGCATCAAAAAGCTTTTGTTGACCGAGCGATTCTGGACGCCGAAGAAACGAAGCGGAAAAGTCATGATGAGAGCGAACGAGCCATTGCCAGAGGAGAGCTGGTGCGCGACGATCTCTCCAAGGCTCTTGAAGCTTGTCGCGCATTTTCACGGAGAGAATCTGACACAGGTGAGTCGTCAACGAACTCAAGCTCTAGACACCCCTGGCTGATACACTTGAAGTCAATGCCACGCTCAGAGATATCGAGGCAAAGCTACAAGATACTCAGCAGCAGCTTTTGCAAGAAGTGGAGAGATCAAACATCCTGGAGAGGCAGCTCGACGACCAAAATCAACACGACAAGTTATCGAAAAGTTTTCGAGCGGGGATGGAACAGATCCTAGCGCAGATAGCGAGTGACAAAGAACTCACAAAGACCGAAGAATCTGATCTTTTACTCAAAAGGCAGGGTCATGACGCTTACATAAGATAAAATGGGCTGACCGGGATCTAGGTTGGACGAAATATTTGCGGCTGTCTCCTCACGCGACCAAGAGCTCCGGCGCCGGGATGAGATGATCAACGGCCTCACAGCGGCGCTCAAGGGGCATTTCGATGAGCTTGAAGCTGCCCTACGCACAACCAATACCAGTCAGATGGATTTACGACATTCAATGACCCAAGTTCAAGAGAGCATCCAGAATCAGCTCAGTACGCAATTGGAAGGACACTGCTCTCGCGAGGCAGATATGCGCCAGGAGCTTATCGAGATGGCTGAAGAGAAGACTCAATGTGCGACGCTTCTCGATGTTCGATACCGCCAACTAAAAGATGTTGAGCTTTCACATGAAAAGAAAACGGAAGAAGCCCAAGGCCTGCGCCTTCAGATCGCGAGCCTCGAAAGTACTTCAAACCAGGAAGCGACTCTGGCGGACGATATTGCAGAGCTTCGACAGGCATTGTCTAATAAGGACGCCCAGAGCACCATCCTGCAGCAGCAGATTCAAGACATCAATGTCACTCACCAGAATGAAATTGCCCTCCTGAAAAAGAATATGGAGCTTGAAATCTCTGGGCTGCAGGAAGAGGCTAACGTCAAGACATTGAAGATCTGCGACATGGAGAATCAATTGCGAGACCAGACTGAAATGCGCCAAAAAGACACTGGAGACATCAAAGAGCGCCTTACGAGCATCTATGAGAGTTTGCGGCAGAAAGGGGAGGAGCCTCTTCGTTCGGTTGTCAGTGACACTATCGATGTTGCGATACAGACAGAGTGTCACGGGACAACAAATAGCGGACGCGACGTTGTTTTCGAGGATACTATCGTCGTGCGTAGTGACGTCCGAAAGGAACCGGACGAGTCTCCCGGACAAATTCCAATCCTAGAGCAAGATGCAACAGCCGAGACAGTGAGATTACGCAGAGATCTGGTTGACGCCGAGCAGCGAATCGCCAATCTAACTCATAGGCTAAAGAGTCCAAGCCAGTCTCCCATGGATAACAACGCTCTCAACAGGCTCAAGCAAACCAACAATGAGCTCTTGGTGGCCAAGCGACAGTTGAGAATACTGGAGGAGCGTGCAGTAGATGTGGAGGGCATGAACGAACAGTTCCAGACAATGCTCGCGATACAACGAGTCCTACACCACACGCACCAGTCTTGTTTGGCAGAAACAGAAGCAGCCGAGACAAGGATGAGCAACACAGTTGGCCCTGCTCCCGCAAGACAGTTCGATTTGGAATCTGTAAGCCTCGCACATTCCAAGCCACGTGGCGATGAGCAAAACGGCTTTCAGCACAACCGTGACAACGATGTCTCCCCCACGGCGGTCGTCGTCCAACTTCGCGAGAAACGCATCGTGCTACGGACACCTAGTCAATCAGAGGCGGGCGAAGCCCTGCAAAAGGTGTCCAATGTTGAAGAGCGCACACAGAGAAGAGTCATGGGGCCGACAAAATCGATACTGCGTCGTCGCCCTACCACTGACTCCAAGGTGTTTGAGCCAATTTCAGGTGGCCCGTTCAAGTTCACTCCAGCCATAAAGAAAAGCGGGCTCCCCTCAGGCCTCAGGGCCTATGACCAGCCGGTGGTCGGGCACGTCAGGAGTTGTGACTATGTCGCTGAAAATCGCGCCGTGACAAGGTCGCTCCAAAGCAGCGTACTGGGCCGCCACGCAATATTCCGAGAGTCTGGCCTACTTAGCCCCATAGACCGTCAGCGGCGTGAGCTGCAAGCCCCAGGCCCGAGCTTGCAGGCAATCAAAGGCAAGCGGCCAGGACAGTTCGAAAGCGTCACCGAAAGCAAGAAACCGCGGGTGGACGATGACATCGAAGATGTGACGGAAGCAGAAGAGGTCTCCCGTCACTTTTCGACCAAACCCGACAGCTCTGGCGCGACAGCGGGGCCAAAGTTGTGTCCAGCAGAGCAGCGTGATCGCCCGAGAAAGGTGACGAAGACATATTCCAAACTGAATCCTGTCAAAGAGACGATGGCCGTTTCTTAAACGACTGAAGCCGTCATTGTGTTGTGGACGTGTTTCGGCGGCACGGAAGCGCTACATGAGTAGGCATCTCAACAAGACACAAGTTGCCGGGCGGCATGCCCCCAAGTTTCTCTGTACTTGCTATCATTCTTTTCCCTCGAAGCAGATTGGACGCAGAGGTCAGCCAATTTTTGGGACGATGTGGAGGCGGGCTTATTGTATGCTACGAGGTAGCGATTCTCATGCGAAGATTCTATCCATTGTAATCCATCTGTTACTCTTTCTCTAGAGAAAATACTCCTTGAAGAACTGGTATTGTTGGTACATCGTCTCGTTCTTCCCTCTTCACGCATGACTTGGGAGCTGTGGGAGATACGGGCGAGCGCCCCGTGATATCGTGTCATTGTTGGTACATCTGTAAATACTGGTCTCGACGTTTAAGGCTCGGGCGCGTCTACCTGCCTTTCCGCTTCTGCTCGAGGAAGAGAACTTTCCTCCTGACTGTAGAGTTGTGGTTAGCATTGAATTTTGGAAAGCAGGTCGTTCGATCGGACGGGAGAGGCTCGTCGTCGCAAAAGCTTGTGTCGGGTGGCAATGCGAGCGACCCAAGACGGGCAACGCAGAGGAGGAGTAATGGCAGACGTACTGATGGGGTCGTATTTGAGCATGCTCATCGGTGAGGCGGTGCGGGCGCGGTTGAATGTGTAGAAGAAGCCCGTCATGGCCATGGACAGGAGGCGGACGGTGATGACACGGGCCTTGGCTGTGTCGGGCGGGCGTGTACGTTAGCCTTTGGTCGCAGTCTTGCTTCCAATCGCTGGACGAGGAGGGGAAACGTGATGCCTCACTCTTCTTCGCCATCTTGCAGGTCTTGTTGGACGTGGGGGTGGTTGGCGCTGGTTCGGAGTCGTGAGGAACTGAGCGTGCGCTCCGGCGTACGATGGGTTTCAATGGCGTCGACGTCGCTCGGTATCGGGAAAGTTTTGGATTCGAGATTCGACGGGAGGAAGGACGGGCCGATGCTCATTATGGGGCAGCTGCTGCCAGCTGTGAGTCCATGGAGGGACCGGGTGTCCAAGAAGTGGAGCTGCAGCCGGTATGCCTGTCGCTCTAATCATGTCTAAAATGAGTGGTTGCTAGAATGAGCTGCTCCCCCAAAGCTCTAAGGATCGGATCGTTCGGTCGCAAAGGTGAAACCGTCTCTGTACCTGACCTTGGACCAAACCTTGCAACAATGAAGCATTGCTGCTGGGTGGACACGGCACCCTGAATTCCACGTCTGGATCATCACGACCAATGACCCTGCTGCTATTTCCAGTCCCATAACAGACCGAAACCCGCAGCGACAGTTGCACGGCTGGCCCCGCCTTCCATTTGCGTGATAGAGCCTCGCCGTTGCCCGCTCCGTGTCTATCGCGCTTATAGACGTTTCTTATCAAACGAACTGGGGGGAACCTCTCTTCTCGACCACAGCCCCCCTCCTGCCAGACCAGCCTGACTCTCGTCGACCCCCTAGTACCTCGTGGCCGGCGGGACTTTTCTGACCGACCTGGACCCTAATTCATCGTGGTGTGCTCTGTTCCGTTTTGGTCTGGGCCTCAACAGAGAAAAAGGATCGGTGAGGAGAGACCGTGTGTGTGTCGCAGCAGCCCGCAATAAGAGACCAGTCGTTCGCCCTTCTCTTCTCTTTGCTCACTCCCACTCTTCTCTCTTGACTTTGCCTTGCGACGCGCATTCGCCCCCGACGCATCCAATCGATTCGACCGCCTGCATCCGCCATGGCGACCGTGTCGTCGTCCGCGACTCGTCAGTCCCTCGCCGCGCTTGTGCGGCCGCGACACGATCCAGGCGTTGCCTTTGCTGGCCATGTTAGACTGGCGGCCAGTCGCAGATCGCTGTGTCTGGCACACTCGCACCTGCAAGGTGAAGCTCCCCACTTTCTTTCTCTTACGTTTGAGCACCTGTCGACATTGATCGAGCAAACAATCCCCCCCCTCGTCTTGGCCCCTGCCTTCCGCTCGTACGCCGACTCCACGTTTTTATCTCGAGTGAGCTATCACGTCGAGCTAGCACAATTGACTTATCGCATCCATCGAATCCATCGACCACAGACCACAGGCTAGATCAAGTCACAAAGCCCTGCGCCTTGGGGTCTCCTGGCAATCAGCAAGCTGTGTATCGAGAGAAAGAAAGCTATGACTCAAGCTTTCGCCTTGTACGCCTGTAACCCCCAAGATGTGTACCCCCAAAAGTGGCCCCAAGCGACGCCTATCCACGACCCTCGCCGCCTCGAAACTCTCCCCGGCTGCCCCCGAAACCGGAGCTTGCTCTTGGGGCAGGGATCCAAGTCAGCGAGGTAGCTCCAAACCAAAGAGCCGTCGGACCAAACACGCGGCAGACCGCCTGCCGGCTGCCCGGTTACCATCGCTCGAAGGAGGCTGTTTTGGCACTGCAGCTGGGGAACTTGGGAATTGGACTACCCTGATCCATGACGAGCAGATACCGCGGGTCAGGCCGGTCGACCAGTGTCGACGCCGCATCCCGCGTCTCAAGCCCGACAGGGCCGTGTCTTGCCATGACCAGGCTTTCTACCTGCCTGCCAACATTGTTGCCTACTCGCATCAGGTGCAGTGCTTCAGGTGCTGTGGGAGAACGGGTCATCAGACGACACGACGGGAATAGTGCGCTGATCATCCCGCTCACACCCGCCCCGTCGGTTTCGTGGGTGGCATGTTTGCTGTTCACATTGCCCACGGTCGAGTGTCATGGCTTGGTTGAGCCTTGCCTAGAGTCCTAAGTGAAGCTTGTTCCTGACATAGATTCCCCATGCCCCTTCAAAACCCATGCTGTCCGCCACGTCGTCCCCCATCTCCGATTGCTGCACTTTGACTTTGCTATGCCGAAGACTTTTTGCACCCTGATTCACCCGTCTCAACAGCGTAACAGCCATTAGTGTGGCCATACGTTTCCGATTCACCTCCACTATTACCTACAGAGTGCTCCGTACCTACAGAGTGCTCCGTCTCTGCTCTCCTAGCATACAGATAAAGCGGATCCGCAGGCGGTCTGTTCGAGTCAGCCCGTTAACTTGAATTTGCGACGCTCTCTAGATACCCCGCGATCTTCAACACAGATTGCCCCGCCACGCCGAGCTCACCACCAACAACCTCCGTCGACGCTTCCCCTTGAGAGTCACAGCCACAGCAAGCAGCAGCCTTTCCGACAGCAGCGACGCATCATGTCCACAAAGCCCGGCCCGCGCCTGAACGCGCAAAACATCAACCCCAATGTCGTCGCCGCCCAGTACGCTGTCCGCGGCGAGCTTGCCGTCAAGTCCGAGGAGTACCGAGCGAAGCTCGCCAAGGGCGACAAGGACCTTCCTTTCGACCAGGTCATCTCCGCCAACATTGGCAACCCCCAACAGCTCGACCAGAAGCCCATCACCTTCTTTCGACAGGTCCTGAGTCTCATGGAGAACCCCTGCTGCTCGAGCACAAGGATGTTCTCACGAACCAGCTGGGCTACAAGACCGACGTCATTGAGCGTGCCGAGTGGTTGCTGAGCAAGGTCGGCTCTGTGGGCGCCTACAGTGCCAGTGCCGGCGTGCCTGCGATCAAAGAGAGCATCGCCAAGTTCATTGAGCGTGAGTCACAACCGACCCCTCCCTGCGCCCTGCCAACAGCAACATTCCGTCCTAACAATTTTTCTCTAGGTCGCGATGGCTTCCCTGCCGACCCCTCCAAGATCTACCTCTCTGGCGGCGCATCCTCGGGCGTCAACACTCTGCTCAACGTCATCTGCGCCGGCCCCAAGACGGGCGTCCTCGTCCCCATCCCTCAATACCCCCTCTACACCGCCTCTCTCGCCGTCCTCAATGCCACCTGCGTGCCGTACTACCTCGACGAGGCCGCGGGCTGGGGCACCGACCTCGACACGATCCGCACCGCACACGCCAAGGCCAAGGAGGCCGGCACCGACGTCCGCGCCCTCGTCGTCATCAACCCCGGCAACCCCACCGGTGCCTCGCTGCCCGAGGACAACATCCGTGCCATTCTCGACTTTGCGCGCGAGGAGAACCTTGTCGTGCTCGCCGACGAGGTCTACCAGACCAACGTCTTCGAGGGCCGCTTCTACTCGTTCAAGCAGGTGCTGCGCGCCCTGCAGTCGGAAAACAAGGACGGCAAGTTCGACCACCAGGAGCTCGCGTCCCTGCACTCCGTCTCCAAGGGCATGGTTGGCGAGTGCGGCCACCGCGGCGGCTACTTTGAGCTCGTCGGCTTCGCCCCCGAGGTCGAGGCCGAGATTTACAAGTTTGTCTCCATCACCCTCTGCGCCCCCGTCGTCGGCCAGTGCATGGTCGAGCTCATGGTCCGGCCCCCGTCGCCGGCGAGCCCTCGTACGAGCTCTACGACCGCGAGTACAGCCGCATCTTCAACGGCCTGCGCGAGCGCGCCGTCGCCCTCCACAAGGCCTTTGCCGACATGGAGGGCGTCGAGTGCGGCGCGCCCCAGGGCAGCATGTACCTCTTCCCCACCATCCGGCTGCCCGCGCGCGCCGCCGAGGCCGCCGCCAAGGAGGGCCGCAAAGCCGACGAGTTCTACTGCCTGCGCCTGCTCGAGGCCACGGGCATCTGCGTCGTGCCCGGCAGCGGCTTTGGCCAGAAGGAGGGCACCCTGCACTTCCGCACCACCTTCCTGGCGCCGGGGACCGAGTGGGTCGGTCGCATTGTCGACTTTCACAAGAAGTTCATGGACGAGTTCCGTTGAAGTACATGTATAAACTACAGTGAAGTGCACGCATGATTATCAATGACAGAGGCTTGGAAAGATAGTGGAAGGAACACTGATGAATCGAAGACTTTTTTTTTCTTGGGGCACTCTGAGAGATTGCGGCGGAGGAAAAAAGAAAGAGGCCACAGAGGTTGGTTAGCAGCCATGGCATCCAGAGCGTTGCATAGAGCATTTTTTTGGGCATGCGATTCAACACTTCGTCTGAATGCGTGAAATGACCACAACTGTCACATCTCTTCACTTGTCCCATCTCACCGCGCAGCCCATCATCTCCATCTGGTTAGTAGTCTATTGTGAGATATCGCTATCATACAGGATAATCGCACACACAAACTCATCCCCCCTGCCCCCCCTTCGGCATCGCTCTTTTCTACGCCCTCTCGCTTCCCCTGAGGCGCACGGCCTGGCCGTACTTTTGCAGCTTCGTGATGAGCTGGTCACCTTGGCGGACGACGTCCTGGTACTGCTTGTTCTTGTCGTCGGGTCGGTTCGTCTCGATGACGCCCTTGCCGGAGACGCGGTCAATCGTGCAGGGGATGCGGCCGGCGGCGATGAAGCGGGCGAGGTCACTGCAAATATGTCAGTCAGTGTGAATCTCTTGCTGCCTTTCGGCACGGCACTGCCGTCTGCCTTGGAGAGGAAAGGAAACATACCGATCCAGGAAATCGACGGTGACGCCAAAGTCCGTGGCCATGGTGTCGAGGCCGACGACGCGGTAGCTCTGCAGCAGCTGCTGGTAGGCGCGCAGGCGCATCTCGCGCACGAACCACTGCTTGTGCTCGTGCAGGTAGCGGTCCTGGGCGAGGAAGGACTCCTCGACCTGGGCGAGGGCCTGGAAGAAGAACTTGTAGCTGCCGTTGTACAGGCTCGTGACGAGCTGGGCGAGGGGCGAGAAGTCGATGGCCATCTCGGCATCGGGCTGCTCGGTGCTGGAGCCGAGTGTCGTCAGGTTGACCGCCGTCTTGGCGCCCTTCTTGACCGAGGTCGAGCCCTCCTCCGCCGAGATCGAGTCGTCGGCGCCGGGGCCGGCGCTGGGGGCGCCCGAGAGGGCGGGCATCTTGTCCTCGCCGGCGCCCAGGATGGCCTTGGTCTCGGGGGCGTCGACGACCTTGCTCTTGAAGTCGACGCGTTTCAGCGAGACGGAACCGGCGAGCACAGAGTAGACGACGAGGGACGAGTACGTGCAGAGCTCGTAGCTGGTGAAGGTGGAGAGGGAGTCGAGGAGGAGAGGCGCCGCGGCAGCGTAAGAGCGGATCGTCAGGAGGTGGAGGCCTTCGTAGGCCTTGAGACGGTTGCGACGATCCCAGTCACCGCCCGATTCGACGAGCGCCTTGGCACGCTCGACGTGCTTCTTCGTCAGGAGCTTGTCGCCGTAGAAGAGGCCCATGCGGACAATGGCGAGAACGAGATCGATTTTGGTGCCGAGGATGCCCGTCTTCTCAAAGACGTCTTCGTATGCCGTGATGGCGCGGTCCTGTGCCACGCATGTTAGCTCACTCGCAACGTCAACGACGCAATGTGAATGGTACAGGCACCCACCTTGTCGCCAACCCGCGCCCAGAATTCAGCCCTCTTTCCTCGCGCGGCCTGGACCTCGGTGTCGCCAGCCTGCTCCACCGCCTCGTCCTCCTCTTTCTGGATGCCCTCGAGCCCGGCGTCGTTCTCTGATTTCAACTGCTTGTACAGATCTTCGTCCCATGGCAGGTTGATGGTGGTCTGGCTCTTAGTGGCGATCATGCCGACGAGACTGGACTTGCGGCTGGGGGGCTTGCCAGGCACGGACTGGCTCGATCCCTCGCCGACAGTGTTGAGGATGCCCTCGAGCGGGTGTGCGAGGAATCGGTAGAAGGGCGCCATCTTGTGCTCGGCGATGGTATCTTGGAGGACCTTGACAGCGGCCTGCTGGACTGACTTGGAGGCGTAGGGGTTGGTGAGGGTGAAGACATGCTGGGAGAGAGGGAGGAGCGGCCACTTTGCGTATTGCGGTTCAGAACCCATAGTGGCGGATGTGACGAGTTCTCTGATGCAGGTGTGTTGATCGCAAAGAAATGGCAACAAGAGCTGGGACGGAGATGGTCGTGGGATAAGGAGGGTGACGTTGGCGGGTTTGATGTTGGAGTTGATGATTGCAGCTTTGGAGCTTTCGATCGTCACAGATACACTTCGAAGGTGCAAGGTGCCGATGAGTGTTGGAGTGATGTGATTGGCCAGCTGCCCTGGTTCTGTTGTAAGGTGTGTGAGGCTCCAGCGCAACACGTACTGCACCATTAATGCGGTGTGCCTGCCGTAGTTCAAAGGTGGAATTCTACGGTGCACCTTTACAGCATATCGTGCAGTGGATCTGACTTTCTTCATCCCTGCCTCGTCCGTTTGAAGCTAGTAACAGAGCTCGACCTCAACCCTTCCTTCGGGACTGCTTCCTACCTGCCTCGTACCTAGGTACCCTGACTATTCACTCGAAAACCATTGTCACGAACAAGACTTTTAACTCTCCTTTTTGCGTCACTCCAACCCCTCCAATACTAGCAACCTCGCTCAAATCCTTCCCATCATCTCATCATGGCCGACGATCGGTACGGCTACGAGGGAAATCCCCAGCCATACAGCGCCAACAATCTCGACCCCCCCAGAAAGCGAAAGGCAGACAACGCAGAAGAACTTCCGCAACCCTATAACGCAAAGGAGCTCCAGCCCGCTAAACGCCGAGCCATGTCGCCAAACGAGCACCATCCCCGCAAGCAGAAGCGTCCTGGCGCGCGCGCGCGCATCTCCGAAGCCGAGCGAGAGGCCATCCGCCAGCGAGCCCTCGACAGAGATCGCGCTCTTGAAGCTGCCGCCTCTGCTGTACCTCTGGAACCCCGTCAACGAGGCATCAACGATGTCGTGACGCAGCATTACAACAGCGTCCCCGAGCGAGGGCGCGATTGGAGGAGGACCGACAGTAAGATCAAGGGCCTCCGATCTTTCAACAATTGGGTCAAGAGCTGCATCATTCAGAAGTTCTCGCCTGACGAGGACTATACTCCTGCATCCCGCGAACAGGGGCGCTCGGGCGGCCACGAGCTGCTCGTTCTCGACATTGGGTGCGGCAAGGGCGGCGACTTGGGCAAGTGGCAACAGGCACCTCAGCCCGTGCAGCTCTACGTTGGTCTTGACCCCGCCGACGTCAGTATCGACCAGGCGAGGGAGCGCTATCGTCAGATGAGCAGTCGTGGTGGAGGCGGACGTGGTGGCAGGGGTGGCCATAGGCGGCCCCCTCCCCGCATCTTCGACTGTCAGTTCCATGTCAAAGACTGCTACGGTGAATCCATTGAGGACATTGACGTCGTCCGCCAGGTCGGTTTCGAACCCGGCCCGATCAACCGTCGCGGCTTCGACGTTGTGAGCATGATGTTCTGCATGCATTACGCCTTTGAAAGCGAGGAGAAGGCTCGAACGATGCTGCGTAACGTGGCCGGAGCGCTGAAGAAGGGAGGCCGTCTCGTTGGATGCATTCCAAACTCTGACGTTCTAGGAGAGCATGTACGGAAATTCAACGAACGAATGAAGGAGAAGAAGAGGCTTAAGGAAGAGAACCCCGAGCCACCCGCCGAGGCCGAGGACGGTGAACTGGAGGAGGGTGAGGCTGAGGAGACCGCCGAATGGGGCAACAGCATCTACCGTGTCCGATTTCCCGGCAAGACCCCCGAAGACGGCATTTTCCGTCCTGCGTTCGGCTGGAAGTACAACTTCTTCCTCGACGAGGCCGTGGAGGAGGTTCCCGAGTACGTCGTGCCGTGGGAGGCGTTCCGTGCTCTGGCCGAAGATTTCAACCTCGAGCTGCAGTACCAGAAAAACTTCATGGATGTCTGGAACAGCGAGAAGGGCGACCCCACGCTCGGTCCATTGAGTGAGAGGATGGGTGTGAGGGAGCGCGGCGGCGGCGACCTCCTGGTTTCGCCAGACGAGCAGGAAGCTGCGAGCTTCTACATTGCCTTTTGCTTCTACAAGGTCTAGATGTACAAATGGGTCTTACGAGAGGTGCCTTTCGATCTCGCGGGTGGGCATCGCTTGCACCTTTTCGTTGCGGGAGACCGAGCGGTCTCCTCTGCTCTCGCTCATCAATGATGGAACCTCCAACCACTTGCTGGTTATCACCTAAGACATCCAACCTTTCCAGATGTTGTTCTTCTGTGACAAATGTTGTTCCTCCCATTTGCGCATTTTTTCTATCACTCATCCCCGACACTCGGATCGGATCGTGAATGCAGGTGAATTAAGGCCGTCAATTAATAGTCTGCTAGTTGATGTCGGTGCAATCTCCCAGTACTCTCTTCCGCGAGTCTTCCGCGAGTCGAAGGACGCGCCAGGGGTGTCATGCATTCTCGGTACCGCGAACCTTGCAAACGATCAATGAGTCTACCACCGCAAATGATCCTGCAGTGTTTGTTGGGAGCCAAGGGAGCACACAACTTATTACCCCCATTGACTTACCTTCTACCGCCTCGAGCCTGCCCTTGCATTACACAAGTTGAAATCCAGGAGTGGGTTGTCCACTCCCATCCAGATTTCACTGGTGAACTTGCTGGACTGAAAATACTTGACGCAATGCGTATGCTGCATTCATTTGTTACTGTACTGCTGAGACCTTGACATGATAGAAATCCAGCGGTGGTGTCAATCTTCGCCGCCCTTGGGGTCCCCTGTTACATCCAGTACACCCAGAGCCGGCTTGCTAAGACGCCTCCTTCCATGGTCATCACGTTTCGATGATTGCTCCTAGCCCTGTTCAAATGACAGTGCTACACAATCGTCACAAATACACAAGTCATTAAACCTCGGCCTACCCGAAATCTTCAAAGGAGTGTAGACAAGATACCGAACCAAAAGAAAAAAAGAAAAGAAATGAAGATGTGAAAGCTGGCGCAGACAAACTATTTAGCCAACTTCCAGCTTCATTGATAAGAAAAATGGGCGGTAGGGCGAGCAAACGTATGATAGTCGAGACCTGCAATATGAGGTCAGACATTCAGGATCAGAGCGAGCGGATACGATATATATCCACTCTTAAACGTATAAAGAATAGTCGTTGTGAAGCATGAATGATGCTTAAATGACCAAGTAGAGCGTTCGAGCACAGGACAAGCCCGACTCGATGGCTCCGGGGGATCCCATGTGCCAATTGCTTAGTGGCAGGTTAGGTGTCGCCGTGATACCGTTGTTTTGCAGCAAGGGGACTGCTAAGAATCATATCCAGGTTCAGGAGCGAACCATGTCCGCTCTCTGCCAGGATCGAAAGTATTGGAGTGTTCGATGTTCTGACTGGGCACTGTCCCTGGATATTGGTCCATGTAACACCATGGTGCCATAGGAGTGTCGGGAGTTTCATTGAAACCGACGTCGTTTTGACTGTTGAAACCCATGTCTGCAGAGGTAAATGAGCCTCCGAACGAAAAACCTTGGTGATCGCTGTGGTTATATACAGCAGATGAGTAATCCATTGTCATGGGTTGACTGGTGAAAAATGTGCTCGGATTGTATTCAGACGCAGCCGATTGGATTTGTAATAAGTCGAAGGATGATTCCGAAGTGGGATGCGACGAAGTATCGGCTGCAGACCAAGCCATAGAAGGCGCATAGCTCGATTGAGTTTCTTGGTCCAAAGCCTCTGAGCCGGAATATCTCAGACTATCTCGGCGGTCCGGTTGCCCGTTGTTTATCCATTGGTCTTGTTGGTTCTGAAAGATTGCGAGCCCCTGGTTCTGCGCAGGGAATTGGTCAGACAATAGCTGTGAGCCAGGATTGCCCCAATCAAGGTCTGAACTTGCAACGCTTGCTCCGTAGCCAAAGCCCGATTGGCAAAGGTTTTGTGGCGTCAAGTTTGGTTGGACCCCTGATCCCAGCATCGACGCCGAGGATGACGGGATTTGATGGACGCCAAATGGCATATGCGATTGTTGCCCAGTCATATCAATGCTTGAGGAAAGCTGTGTTTGTGAGTTGTCGTTGCGGTGCATGATGTGAGCTTCGCTCATCTCTGGTAGTTGCAAAGACGGTGGTCAGAAGACAAAAGTCTGTGGAGAGGAGACGAGCACTAACCTCTCGTATCGTGGGGCAATTGCCACACCTCCTGATCAAATGATGTTTGGGTGATACAGGCAAGCTTTTGGCAGACATGACGATTCCCAAACTCGTGATGGCGGCGAGAGAGTGTTTTGAGTTCAGTATTGCCGAGGACCATATCAAAGTCCTTCATGTCGAAAGGCAGTACCAAGCCTTTGTATAGAGTGCTGTCCGGTGATATTCCAAGATGCCTAGCACTTATCCTCAGACCTTTGACGAAGCCATCCGCGTCGATCGCCCCGTATGGCGTCTTCAGCTGGCGTCTTGCACCTGGTTTGGGTGGCACATAGCTTAAACCATGATGACGACAGAAGGACTTTGAAATGATAGTCTGGTCAAGGATATCACATATCCCCACACGAGCTCTCACCAAGAGTCCTTTAGGGTTACCAACATACATCAAGTATGCTGTAGATATTCTTTTTCCCTTCAAAGGAGCGCATTCGCTCGGGCAGTTGCCATTTTCAGAAGCCCAGCGAGTAGGGCTGAAATCGAAGAAGTGAGTGTGGATGTCCCCTCTGGCTTCTATCAGCGGGGCCTCTATGCATAAGTGATGGCCCTGTGCTGTCGAGTACTCAGAATTCATAGACACAGACAGCGCCATGCCATGAGTACCTGGCCAGTCGCGGGAGCTGAGTAGCCCCACGTGGGGAATATGGACCGGTGAGACGGAGCTTTTCTCAAAATACTAGGCGAAGGCGGCGACGGTGCTTGACCGAGATCCGATAATAAGGGTATGATCTGTGCTTATAAGATATCAAGGGCAGGATGTTGTTACTGAGCAAGGGGGTGATACAGACAAAATGAGTTGGCGCACCGAACGGCCTAGTGCGAAGGGCCAGGCTGTTGCAGAAAATGGTAACCTGGCAGAGGTCACAAAGGGGGAAATGATCGGGGAGACAATGGAAAGGTAAGAAAGATGACAGCAGTGTACCTCTTCGGGCATGAGGGGGTCTAATTAAGTAAAAAAGGTACCTACCTAGACATGAGGCTACCGGCCATGGCACATCCGATCCGAAGTTGTTCACGGGAGCATCTTCTGGCGCCAGATTGGTAAGGAATACTGATCGTAATTTCATTCCACACTCAATTTACACTCATTGCCAGCCCAGCCTCAAAAAAGCCTGTGAAGACAACTTGGAGGAAGGGGGCGTGTGGGCAGCGAGTGCGGCTCATTTGCCTGCCGTCGTCCGCGAACCATGTGAAGAGGCTTCCATGAACGAGCTGAGGCTCAGTGAAACCTCATGCTTCGGTTGCCGCACACAGTACCTTTGACACTACTTGTTGCTCAAAGAGTAGTTTTTTCCTGACTTAGTCATGAGACAAGCTCTCTAGAGAGTGGTTTAGCATTGACGTCTCAATCTTCAACACGATCCTCAAGCGCAAGAAAACTGATGCGGCTGATGAGAGTGCTGGGAAAGACAGCAATCTGGATCTCCAAAACGTAGAATCGATGAGGGGCGGGCCAGCATTAGGCACCCGGTGGCCTTCGTCGGTAATTTTTGGGAATTGTAATTGTAATTCATGATGTTGGCCGTTGATTCGTAGGATAAAAGCTGACATGTCGTTCCTAGGCCAGAACACTACTGCAGGCTCTGCTCCTTCAGGAAAATACTAGCCTACCTAGTATGTCACAGCAGCTTCCCAATGCAATCGAGGAGTATCTCCACCAACACCCGTGCTGTGCCTCGAAGTGTAATTGCGCCGCCTTTGGAATTACACTTTGTCCAATGTCACGTAAGGTCGGTGACACAACATGAGCCCCATGCCAGCCTCACATGCACCGTTTTCGTTTGTGAAATCATATGCGCCGGTTCGAGCTTTAGGGCGGATCGACGTCGAACAGTCTAGTTTGTTATCGCTTGATTGATCCCCCCGCCACAGATGGCATTGTCGAGCATCGTTTGCTCCATAAGATAAGTGATGCCTCCTGACCAAGGTCTTTGGCACAAAACGAGTCGATGAAGGGGACTCACATCCGCCCACCGACCATCGTTCTTTCAATGTGGTTGAAGCTATCACTCGGATGCTGCATGAAACAGAAACCAAATCGTAAGGTATCTCCCGTTCCAACTTGTCGTTCTGGTATTAAAATCAAGATATGAAGGCTGAAATGTCAACACAATATCGTACATGTAAATCTCGAGGATTCGATCGACGTCATTGTACGAGCAAAGACCATCACCAGTTTGGCCATAGATCGTCAATTAGCACGAGAGCCCGGAAGCCATGGCCTTGGAATCAGCACGGAAGTTGTGCCTTGAAGAAGAATGCGGATAACAATCGAGTCATTCTTGACAAAGAAATATCCCGGCCGTCAGACTTTGGGCCGAACCATGGGAATGCAATCAACATCAGAGTACTTTCGGGATCCCAACGATTCGAACATTCGGAGACTTTACAACTGTTTGGTGTGAAAGATGCAGGGGTTTCTTTTGGGTTGCAAAACCAACAAGAGACCTCACACATCAGCCGCGATGCCCTCCGGTCAGCTAGAGCTTTAGGAGAGGGTTGTATAAGTGTTGTCTCAAGGAACTCCAACTTTGTGCCAGGCACAGGAAACGCGACCAGCTCTCGAGGCTCTGATGTTCTGCTTGAAATTCCAGGAGAATGTACTGAGGTCGGGCCTCAGTCAGACACACCCTCACATGATCCAACGCGCAACCGGGCCAGAATCGAACGGCCGGATTCGGCTGAATTGCCAGGTCGGATACTCCCTGCAGATCAGACATCCGAATGTGATGAACACATTGATGATAGTCCCAGAGGGCTGAGCTGCGGGCACGTTGCTATCGATTACGAAGCTGAATTCGACGGAAAGCCTTTAGAGGAGTTACCACAAGCACTGAGAGACTTTCGGGAACACCCTGCGCACAAGTTTTGGACATGGTCCCCGGAGCTGCAGCAATGGTTTCATAACGAGGAGGATGGTTCCCGCATATTTTGTCCTGAGGAATTGGATTGAATACATCAAACAGCTGTTGTATTTCGTGTCATTCGATTGTAGTTATATTCTACTGCACAGCCGTTTTCGATAAATTAACTCACTGTTATCGGATTACCACTCTTTGAGAATCAATCAAGAGCGACCTCGAAAGCTTGATGTTTCAGTAGACCAACCGCACAGCCTCCCATCTGTAGAGCTAGCCTCTATCCATATAGTTGATATGCCACTGGCAGGCCCTTGGACTCACCATTCAATCAGGAGGCGGTTGACATACGGCTAGATCCTCTCTGCGAGAGGAAACGCTGGAGAACGAGAAATAAAAGAAGTGAATTGTGAAAACATTATTCAATCAGTTGTGTTACGGGTTAGACTCGTGGGTTATTCAAGCCTTGGGCCTATACCTCTACGAAGGCAGTCCAACTTATGTCAGGTGGCCCTGCGGAGCCACCAAACAGGGGGGCTGATTAGGGGCTAAGGACTACGAGAACGCGTATATAAGGACTGCGGAGGGCCCTCCAAGCTGCGGAGGGCCAGAATTCAGATGTATTACAACCCCCGACCTATATTCTATTACCTGCGGACCACGTCTGGAAGACCTCTTCACTCTGCTCTAAACCAAGCATTGACTAACTGAGTCTCATATTGACTCAATATCGTATCAGTTTAGCTCAACTGGCCAGCTTTGCGTTAGCATACTTACTAATGTGTAAGAGCCGTCACTAAGCAAATCTAGGGCCAGCCATAATAAATTGCGTAGAATATTCGATCATACTAACCCACTTATGTGCTTCAGCGTCACGAGCATTACACTGCTGAATGTCAATCTGTATAGCTGCTTTATTTCAGACTAGCATATTTCTCTTAACGCCAACTATCCCCAAAACAGCGCTGCTGTCAATTCAATTCTATCAATTCAAATAGTCAAACAACTAATCAAATCACTCTAATTTCACGATTCAAATAGTTAAATAACCCTATACGGATTAATTAACTATTTAAATACTATTAAGTTATATATAAATCTCGGGATTTCTATATTCTAATATATTATATAACTAAAAAGAGGAGTTATATACTAACTTAAAGCTAATTTAAGCTTTAAGTTTATATATAATAGTAACTAGGGTAGGATTCGAACCTATGCCTTCTACTATAAATGCTAGATATTATACTACTAGGCTATATAATCTTATTATATTAAGAGCGCTCTAATAGCGATATTAAGAAGGCTTTATAGCTAATTAATCCTACCCTCTAAAATATTATATAGATATATAATATAGTTCTAAACCCTCTAGCTCTCTATTCGCAATATTACTTTAATCCCTCCTATAGCTACTCTACGACCTCTATTTTCTAAATATTAACCTATTAACTTTAAGAACCTTTAATATATCCCTTACGATCTTTAATTCGATTCTAGTTCTAACGATATCGTTATAACTATTAGAGACTTTATAATTAAATAACGTAATAGATCCTTATTCCTTCCCTATTATAATCTAATATTGCTATTATTTTACTTTTACGTTATATATTATATATAAAGGAGTAAGGGATCGTAGAAGCTAGATATATACTTATAGGCTCTTTATTATAGAGATCCTCGAAGGAGATATAATTAGGCTAAGCTTCTAGCTCTATTAACGATATAATAAGATTTATAACGTTTAGCTCTTTAAAGCTACTTTAATAACCTCTATAATAACTTATCTATAGAAGAAGTATAAGGTATTCGAATCCTTAAGTAAATAGATAGAGGAAAACTCTTTAAGTACTTTAGAGTTAATATTATAGTATACTATAATATATAAGTCTTCGATAGATTAAATAGAAGAGCTTACTCTTATATTTATCGTAATGATAAACTAGCCCTTCGATATCTTTAATAGCTTATACTTTAATTAGCTCCTTATATAACTAAATCCTTATATTATCCTAGTAATACTCTAGGGATGAACCTCTCTCTAATAGCATCTCTCTAGGGTTTTCACTATAAAGAAGAAATAGATATAATATTAATTAATAGCTTCGAAGTCTTAGATCTACTTTATATTTAATTACTAGACTTCGCTAAATAGCTTAGCGATATTAGTTATTTCCTATTACTATATAAGCTATAATAGTATTTAATAATAACGTCTTCTTATTCTCTAATAATAGTATAGAAGCTATATAGGCTAGAATACTATAGCCTTTATTATATTTATTATTAAGGAGTAGGATATCTTAGATTATATTAGCATTTTAATCTTAGATAATATATAGATTAACTATTAAACTAATATTAGGGGATTACTTAGGTTAGTAATTACTATATAGGATTTATTAATATAATAATTACTAGGGCTAGGATTTATAATTCTTAGAAGTATATAATTTATAGTTTATATAATTAGTAAATTAAATAAGTATATCTAATTTATATAGATGGTAGTAATTTAGAGAGATAGTATTAATAATTATTATAAATCTTATATTACTAACCCTACCTATTTAGAGCTCTTAAGTATAATTAAAGTAATAAATTAGGATTTATATAAATAGTACAGCCCTTTTAATATTAATTAGTATTACGTTTAATATAATAAAGAATAGCTAGAGCTAGAGAAGTTAAGATCGATCCTATAAATAGTAAATTTACTATATATAAGCTTATCGATTATACTTTATAAATAATCGTAAGAGCATTATTTACTTTAAGTATTTTAGGACTCTTATAAGAGCTTAGTAATAGGGAAATCCTCTATTATATAATCTATAGGAGTACTATCTACTTCGAATATCTTAGGACTCCTATACTTAAGATTACTACCTAGGCTATATTACTAGCTATTAACTTTAATAAACGAAGCTCTATAGAATAGTTAATTAGCTATAATAGAGCTTTAATAAAATTAATAATAATAAGCTCCTTAGATTATAATAATAGCTCTATAATAGAGCTAGAGAATATTAAAAAGATATAATAGGAGTTTAATAGTATTTTAGAAGAACTTAGTATATTATACTTAATATAGAAGGTTAAGAAGGGTCTTAATATTAACTTTATCGTTAATAGAATAGAATTATAGTTCCCTAGATTATTAGATTTAATATCTATAGATCTTAAGAGCGCCTAGATCTTTAAAGTAATAAGTATATATAGGACTATAATAGGAGTTTATTTCCTAGAAGCGTTTATTAAAGATTTCTAGAGCTAGACTAAAGAGGACTTTAATTCCTATAATATAATAATTATTCGAATATTAAAGGTATATCTAGTAAAGTATAGGATCTTTCTTCTAGGAATAATAAATACTAAAATATTAAGGAGATTAATATTAATGCTTTTATAGGAGGAAATACTTAATATAATAGAGTTAATTACTATTAATTAGGATTTAATACTTTAAAGAATAGAGGAATAGGGAGATTAATAGAATAATAAATAATAATCTATAAGGAATATTTAATTATCTTAAATCTAAAAACTATAAATAAGGAGAATAGATCCCTAATAGCCCCTAGTTCTAGGATTATCTAATTAATAGAATAGGTAATCTAGCTAATAAGAGATTATACTTTAATTATAAAGAAATAAGACTTTACCTCTAAATAGTACTTAGAACCTATTAGCTTAGTATTATACTCTATTATTATACGAATTAGTAAATTTATTAATTAATAGAGCTATAATTAAATAATTTATATTATTCTAGAATAAGGAGGATAATTATTCCAAGGAGATATATAATATCCTTAATAATAAAATATATATCTTTATAGACGTTTATAAATTACTATAAATCTATTATATATAGCTCTATATACTCTTCCTAAATATACTTTTAAAGTATATATAAACTTTCTTCCTAGAATATATAAACTAGAATATAGGACTTTATTAAATATATTTAATAATTAAATAATAGTTCGATTTAGAGATTAATAGAATATAGTATTATATAGACTAGAGCTCGATAACGTTCTACTCTATAATAGTAGAAGCTAATAATATAGGAAAACTACGAATAGAAGTTCTCTAGATCCTTCTAGATAGGCTTTAGTAATACTAAAGAGTACTTAGCCCTATATTTAGGGAAGTATTGAACTAATATTAGGGGATTCCCTAGGGCGGTGATCTCGGTAGGGGATCACCGATATAGTGATCACTATGGCTGGGATTCACAGCTCTCAGGAGCACGTGAATCATAGCTTACGTGATCGGTGAATTAGATAGGTATATCTGACTTACGTAGGTAGTAGTAATTTAGAGAGAGATTATTAACTATATTATAAGACTTATATTACCTACCCTACCTATTCAGAGCTCTTAGGCATAGCTAAAGCAATGAAACGGGGTTTATATAAGCAATAAAGCCCTCTTAATACTAATTAGTATTATATTCAACGTAATATAGAATAGCTAGAGCTAGAGAAGTTAGGATCGATCCTACGGATAGTAAATTCGCTATACGTAAGCTCATTAGTTATACTTTATAAGTAATTGTAAGAGTATTATTTACTTTAAGTACTTTAGGACTCTTATAAGAGCTTAGTAGTAGGGAAATCCCCTATTATATAATCTATAGGAGTACTATCTACTTCGAGTACCTTAGGACTCCTACGCTTAAGATTACTACCTAGGCTATATTACTAGCTACTAAACCCGATAAACGAAGCTCTATGGAATAGTTAATTAGCCGTAGTAGAGCTTTAATAAAATTAGCGATAATAAGCTCCTCGGATTATAGTAATAGCTCTATAATAGAGCTAGAGAGTGCTAAAAAGATATAATAGGAGTTCGACGGTATTCTAGAAGAACTTGGCATATTATGCTTAATATAGAAGGTTAAGAAGGGTCTCGATATTAACTTTATCGTTAATAGAGTAGAATTACGGTTCCCTAGATTACTAGATTCGGTATCTATAGATCTTAAGAGCGCCTAGATCCTTAAAGTAATAAATATATATAGGACTATAAAGGGAGTTCACCTCTTAGAGGCGTTTATCGAAGACTTCTAGGGCTAGACCGAAGAGGACTTTAACTCCTATAATATAACGATTACTCGAGCATTAAAGGTATATCTAGTAGAGCGTAGGATCCTTCTTCTAGGAGCAGTAAACGCTAAGACGTTGAAGAGACTAATCTTAATACTTTTATAGGAAGAGATGCCCGATACGATAGAGTCGATTATTATCGACTGGGATTTAGTACTCTAAAGAGTAGAGGAATAGCGAGATTAGTAGGACGATGAGTAGTAACCTATAGGGAACGCCTAGCTATCCTAAATCCGAAAACTATAAATAGGGAGGATAGATCCCCGATAGCCCCTAGTTCTAGGATTATCTAATTAATAGAGTAAGTAATCTAGTTAATGAGAGATTATACTTTAATTGCGAAGAAATAAGACTTTACCCCTAAATATTACTTAGAACCTATTAACTTAGTACTATACTCTACCGCTATACGAATCGGTAAATTCACTAATCGATAGAGCTATAATTAAATAATTTATATTGCTCTAGAATAAGGAGAGTAACGTACATGTACAGTGAGTGGGCCAGTACAGTGAGTGGACCACTTTCGCGTCATTCTCCAAACTTCAACATTCCACCTTACTTTTCTCTACAACCAGTCATGGAAACACCTTCTCAAGACAGTCAGCTATTCCTTGCCCGTCAAGCAATGGAAAAAGATCCAGGGTTAAGCGCCCGACGTGCTGCAGCCATCTACAATGTCAGCCGAACGACTCTCGTTCGCCGCCAGAACGGCACCCCATCCCGAAGCGAAATCACATCCAAATTAAAGAAATTAACAATGCTAGAAGAGCAAACGATTGTCGAATACATACTAGACCTAGATTCCCGATCATACCCCCTCGGTTGGATAGTGTTGGAGATATGGCGAATGTCCTGCTGGCGGCGCGCGACGCGCCACCCGTCGGACCGCGATGGGCTTCAAGATTCGTCAAACGACAACCTGCGCTCCGGACGCGTATCTTTCGAAAGTACGACTATAAGAGGGCCCAATGCGAAGATCCCGACGCGATAAACGCGTGGTTTACGCTCGTACGTAACATGGTCGCGAAGTACGGCGTGACGGACGAAGACACCTATAACTTCGATGAGACCGGTTTCCAAATGGGCGTTATCGCTAATGGAATGGTTGTTACAAACTCTGAAAGACGTTCTAACGTTAAGATGAGACAGCCGGGTAATCGGGAATGGGTTACAGTGATCCAGGGCGTTGGCGCGACCGGATTCTGTGTCCCGCCATACATCGTTGTTGCGGGTAAATTTCACCTCTCGTCATGGTACGAAGAAGACGCGTTTCCTCGCGACTGGAAGGTCGCAACCTCTCCAAACGGCTGGACTACGAATGATATTGGTCTCGATTGGATTCGGCACTTCGACCAACATACAAGGTCGCGTACTTCGGGCGCATTTCGCATTCTCATCCTAGACGGCCACGAAAGCCACCACTCCGCCAAATTCGAGCTTTACTGTAAGGAGAATAAGATCATTACACTTTGTATGCCTCCTCATTCGTCCCATCTACTCCAACCTCTCGATGTCGGCTGTTTTGGGCCGCTGAAGAAAGCGTACGGTCGGCAAATTGAGATGAAGATGAAGGCAGGTACAAACCATATCTCCAAGGAGGACTTCTTCCCAGCTTTTTTACGGCATTCCAGAATTCTATGACAGAAAAACATCCAGGGAGGTTTTCAAGGGGCTGGACTTACCCCCATGACCCAGAAGCAGTCCTTTCAAGGCTGGATGTGAAATTAAAGACACCAACGCCGCCAGGAACGTCTTCTGGACTCCCTAAGCCATGGGTGTGTAAGACTCCTACAAACCCGATTGAAGCCACTTCACAGTCCGAATTCATTAAGAATCGAATCTCCCGACACCAGGGAAGCTCACCAACATCAATGCTTCAGGCTATCGACCAATACACGAAGGGTACACACAAGATAATGCACCAGTTCGTCCTAATGGACGCAAGGCTCAAGATACTTGAAAGCGAGAATGCTACCCTTAGCCGACGTCGGAGAGCTAAAAGTACGTCTCAGGGAAGGAGGGAGTATGACTCTAGGTGATGGACAAGACCAGATTGCCCAGAAGGAGGTAGATGTTCAGATGAGGGAGGAAACGAGGCAGAATCCGGGTCGCGCGACTCGGGCTATACCGAAGAAACGGACCTGTGGCACCTGTGGAAATACTGGCCATAACGCGAGAACTTGTCAGATGACTATATTATCTTCTGAATAAGGTAATGGGGCGTGATTTCAATTGATTTCCTATGTTTTTGTTTAGTTCTGGGTTGGAATGTTTGTCGGGTCGAGGTGAGGTGGTCCACTCACTGTACTGGCCCACTCACTGTGCATGTACGTTATTACTCTAGGGAGATATATAATATCTTTAACGATAAAATATATATCTTTACGGACGTTTATAAACTATTACAAATCCGCTATACGTAGCTCTATACGCTCTTCCTAAATATACTTTTAGGGCGTATATAAACTTTCTTCCTAGAATATATAAACCGGAGTATAGGACTCTATTAAATATACCTAGCGATTAAATAATAATTCGATTTAGAGATTAATAGAGTATAATATTATATAGACTAGAGCTCGATAATGTTCTATTCTATAATAATAGAAGCTAATAATATAGGAAAGCTATAAATAGAAGTTCTCTAGATCCTTCTAGATAGGCTTTAGCGGTATTAGAGAGTATTTAGCCCTATATTTAAGGAAGAGACTTATCTCTATATAAATACTTTAAGGGCGGTTTAAGGCGTCCTAGAGCTAAAGATTATACTAATAAGGCTAGAGCGATCTTTTAATATATTATCTATATAGTTTAAGAGTATATTAAAGGTAGAGGAGAATATTAGAACGCTTAGGTACTTCTATACTAATAGACGTTATAGGAGCGGATATTACTAGGCTAGTAGAAGGGGAGATCGTAGAGAGTAATCGGTATATAGAACTAATAATCGTTAACTATTTAGAATTCGTAAATACTAGATATATTCTAAACGAGATTATAGATTAACGAAGTACTTTCCCGAAGAGTAATAACGTTCGAAAGAATAGTAGAAACGTATATAGGAAGCGTATAGGGATTAGCGGAAGGGATACTATTAGTTTTTAATAGTAATAGAACCTATTAAGAGCTCGGAATTAGATAATCCTACTTCTAATAAGCTAGGAATAGATAATACCTTTAAGTCTAATCCCGAGAGCGAACTAATAAATGCTTATATTATATACTTCTTAGTAAATAAGTCGTTCTAATATAGAATTAAGGGGAGTAGTCCGAAAGCTAAAATAATAATTCTAATAGAGTAGCTCTTTACCTAGTATTAGATTAATAGTACTTCTATATAATATAGTATTATCCCTAATATAGGCGTAGTATTAGTTTCTATAGTAGGAGCTTTATAAATAAGGGCCCTAATAGCCCTAATACTAAGCTTAATAGTTAATAAATAGGGAATAGGGGCTAGAATAAGATTTAAAGTAGGAAATCCTATTTCTATAATAGAGGAGATTACTATTCTAATACTAATTAGGAGAATTACGTTCTATATCGTCCTAACGGATACCCTATTCCTACTTTATATTAAGGATATAGACGATCTCGGAATCTATTTAGATAATATATATAACGAGCTAGTAAAGCGTATTAAGGAGATCTAAGAGCGTACGCCTATTTTTCGTAAATAGGGCTACCTATAGTTCTTCCTAGATACGAAGACTTATACTAGCTCTAGGATTATATATATAATAAGGATAGAGAGCGATAGAATAGTATTTCTAATAGAAGTAGAGCTTTAATATATTTATAAGCGGTTTAGTTACTTATCTATAGAGAAGTTATAGAATTTACTCTAGAGAGTAGACTAGGATGTAAATCGGGACGCTCTAGAGCTAATAAACCGCTTCTATTACTATTATTAGATTAAAGGGAAGTCTCTATAATACTTTAAGTTTACTTTAAGGTTAGATATCGACTTTAATTACGAGATTTTAGTCGATATTATATATTTAGATAGAAAGCCCGTTCTTTATATAATCGATACGAGTATAGGATTCTAGTCCGTAACTTTCATTCCTAATTTCATAGCTCGCGTAATATAGGAAGCTCTTAAGAGGTGCTAATTAGATATATACCTTAGGCCTCTAGACGTTATAACTATTAACGCTAGAACGAACTTTACCTCTATAGAGTTTAGGGTAGAGGTACGCCTCCTAGGCATAACCTACTATTAAATCCCTATAGAGGCCTATTAATTAATCGGCAAGGTTAAGAGCTACTATAAGCCGATATATAGAGCGTACGAGATCTTAAAGGTAGAGTCTTATAATATAAGCCTAGAATCGCTACTTTAAGGAGCTATAAAGGTAATAAACGATACTGCTAGGCCTAATAGATTAGTACCTATATTGCTCGTATTCGGGGCGATGCCTAGGATTACCGCTAACTTAGCGCTTATTACGACCTAGGCGTAGCGCACTAAAGCGGTTAATAAGGCGATAGCGGAGCTTCGGCGAATAGTCGCTAAGCGGAAGGTTAATAATGCTCTTAATACCCATAATAGACTAGATACTAAGTAGTTACTACTAAGATCGCTAGAGCTAGGAAGCGACGTTCTTATATTCCGAGAGCGGGAGAAATGGACTAGTCCCTATAAGGTTATATCGGTTTCTAATATAGTAATTACGGTCGAAATAGTTAATAGCCTAATAGAGTTTAGAGGAATATATATTAAGCTATATAATAGATCGCTAGATTAATAGGCTAGGGAGATAATAGTAGTTCGAACTCTAGAGACCCTAGAACTATTTAAGTACCTAGAGCTAATTCTACTACGATAACGTAGGAGACCTAGGAAGTTAATAAACGCTACGAATCTATTATAAGCGGCTTTTATAAATCGTAAGAGTAATACGACTAGGACTTTATAGATTAAGCGCTAATTCATTATTAAAAGGGAATAATAAAAGTACGACCTAGCTATTTAACTATATAATAAAGGCAGAATAACGACCCCTAGGAAGCTATTTAAATAGTCCGACTAGGAGGAAATCGATTTACTCCTAGTAGCTAGAGTGATCGTACCGATTAGGAGATCTACGTTTCCTAGTATTAAGATCTTTAGATACCGGCTTATAAGAGAGGTAAAAGGCCTCCCTCAAGCCCTATATAAGAAGTTAAGACTAATAGTTTAGGGATATAGTAATTAGGAGAAGATAACCCTATTAACGTAGTCGCCTACGATTATACGCTATAGCTAACGACTAATCTTAGCGATTACCCTAATGCTATAGTAACGTAGCTACTAGTTAATGCTCCGTAATATTAATTAAGCCTATACCTAGAGCGCTATAGATCTATTACGTAACGTTCTCCTATATATTCCTAAGGAGCTATAGTATAGATACTCTAATAGAATCGTCTTCTATATTATAAAGCCGCTCTATAGTATCGTAGAATTAGGTCTCTATTAGTTTATAACCTATTAGCGCTATTATAGAGAGCGCCTAAACGCTATTCTAATAGGCTACGATCCGTATTTACTTCTAACTAGAGCTAGAGAGAGCTTTAGATTAATCGGAATATAGATTAACGATACCCTTAACTTCGGAGAGCCTATATTTATATAAAAGGAATAAATAGAGCTCGAAAGCACTAGCTTCCGGGTAAAGCCTATTTCCGTCCTTAATATAGGATCTAATAGCGTCTTTAATAGCTATATTATTAAAGTTAGAATTAAAGATCTTACGATTTAATAGAAAGGCTAAGATAATCGCCTAGAGCTAGTAACCCTAGGGATAGCGAGCTTAGAATAAGAATATATCGCTTAGAGAGCTCGTAGTACCTATATTGCTTTAACCTATTAACTAGAGGCAGCCTTCGATTTCTCTATTATAGCCTAAGCTAAGAACCTATAAGAGGACGACTTTAAACGGCTTAATAAATATATATAATAGTAGATCGCTAATATAGGCCGTAGCTTAAATTATATACGCTTAGATCTCTTAATAGCCTATCTTTATATATTTATTAATAGCTCCTTTATTAATAATAAGGACCTAAGTTTATAAATCGGATTTATTATCCTCCTTAATAATAAACGTTCCTATAATTAGGAGAACGCCTTTATAGTATATAGTAATATCCTCTATTAGTAATCTATTAAATATAAACGGGTTATATATTTAATTCTACCTAGTAAGATCTATAGGATAATTAATAGCTTCAATATAGCTTATATCCTTAAATAGACGCTCTAAGAGATCTATAAAACGCTTAGAACTATTACTCTTATAGATAATTATCTATACTAATAGCTACTCGCTCTACTAATACCTAGTTTAACTAAGTATAATAGTAGAGAAACGCTTAATAATAGATCTTATAACGTGCATGATAAGCAAGTGGGCCAAACAAGCAAGTGGGCCACCTGACGACGAAAACGCGACCTTCTTACGTTAACCATTAATTCCTCCACCAACAACGATGTCTCCGCCCTCACAAGAACGTCAATTACAGCTTGCTCTTCAGGCTATTCAAAATGACCCAGATCTCAGTATACGCGCTGCGACAAATATCTTTGGTGTTCCCCGAATGACCTTGACGCGTCGACTACGCGGTATTACTTCGCAACGCGACAGGATCCCCCTCAATCGAAATTTGACGGAGCTCGAGGAGTTAACGATTGTTCAATACATACTTGAGCTAAATTCCCGAGCATTTCCTCCCCGGCTTTGTGAGGTTGAAGATATGGCTAATCGACTGCTAGCCGACCGCGACGCGCCGAGTGTCGGGAAGCGCTGGGCCTCAAACTTCGTCAGGCGACAACCAGAGCTTAAGACGCGTTTCTTTCGCAGATATGACTATCAGAGAGCCCAATGCGAAGATCCCGAGGCAATTCGCGATTGGTTCGCGCTCGTAAAGAACACAATCGCCAAATACGGTATCGCGGAGCCTGATATCTATAACTTCGATGAGACTGGGTTTATGATGGGCGTTATCGGGTCCGGAATGGTCGTTACGAACGCCGAAAGACGTTCTAATACGAAAATGGTCCAACCAGGAGGTCGGGAATGGGTGACAGTGATCCAAGGCGTTGGCGCAGACGGGTGGTGTGTCCCGCCGTTCATCATTATGGCGGGCAAAAATCACCTCTCAAGCTGGTACGAAGACAGCCCTCTACCTCACGACTGGGTAATCGCTACGACAGACAAAGGCTGGACAACAAATGAGAAAGGTCTAGAATGGATTCAGCATTTTGACAAGCATACCAAGCCCCGTCGGTCGGCCGGATATCGCCTCCTTATCCTAGATGGGCACCAAAGTCACCATTCCGTTGAGTTCGAGCTCTACTGCAAGGAAAACAACATCATTACGCTATGCATGCCTCCCCATTCATCTCACCTACTTCAACCTCTTGATGTTGGCTGTTTTGGCCCGCTAAAGCAGGCCTACGGTCGGCAAATTGAGAAGAAGATGAGGGCAGGTACAAGCCACATCACGAAGGAGGACTTCTTTCCCGCGTTTTTCGCAGCTTTCAAAGAAGCTATGACGGAAAGGAATATCAAGGGGGTTCAGAGGTGCTGGGCTTGTCCCAATGAGCCCCGAAATTGTGGTTTCAAAGCTGGATGTGAAGCTACGGACACCGACGCCCGTCGAGGGGGTCCCCGATACATCAGAACCTTGGGTCTCCCAAACGCCTCACAACCCGATTGAAGCTAGCTGTCAGTCAGAGTTTATTAAAGGTCGAATCGCCCGACACCAAGGAAGCTCTCCGACGTCGATTCTTAACGCTATAGACCACTTTACCAAGGGGACGCGTGGAATCATGCATCAACTCGCCCTATTGAAGTCGGAGAACCAGATCCTTCGAGACGAGAACGCGACACTCAGCAAGCGTCGGAGAGCTAAGAAAACACGTCTCAGGCAAGGAGGGAGTCTAACTCTAGGTGAGGGACAGGAGATACAAACCAATATCGAGGTTCAGGTCCAGATAAATGAGGAAACGCGTCAGAGAAGCAGTCGCCAACCAAGGGACGGGACGAAGAAACGGCGCTGCGGTGTCTGCGGCGAGCCTGGACATAATGCGCGAACTTGTCAGCTGGAGACGAGGGCTTCTGAAGAAGAGGATTTCAAGTAGTTTCAATTGATTTAAGGCGTTAGGGTTCACCGGGATGCTGCTGTCGTCGCATGGTCGTGGTCAGGTGGCCCACTTGCTTGTTTGGCCCACTTGCTTATCATGCACGTTAGTATTATAGTAAAGCTATAAAGAATACGAAGTTAACGAAATTCGTTAGATCGCTAGAGGCGATAACCCTATAGATTTAATAATTAAGGGAGCGCTAAACTAAGTACTAGAAGCGCTAATAAGCTCTAACGAAGTTATAATTAGGATTAAAGGATAGGTTAAACGTTAAGAAAAGAATAATTAAGGGGTAAAAGTAATTAATATTAATAAAAATATAATAAAGCCTAAAAACGAGTATTCTAGAAGTAAAAACGACGACCCTAATTGCTCTATAAAGCGGACTAGGCCTTGGAATCCGAAGAATCCGAGTTTAATTACTCTAGCGAATCCTATTAGAAGTAATTAAAGAGCTATAGAGCTATAGCCCGCCTAGCTACCTTATAATTAGTATTATAAAGACTATCGAGGTCCTTATTAAGGTCGTTACCCCCCTTCGCCTCCTCCTCCTTAGCGATTATTAATATACCCTTTACGATAATATACTACTTCTCTATATCCTATATCCCCTATTAGCTAATCGTATAATTAGATAATTAGGGAAATAATAGAGAAGAGAGCTTATTAGCTTATTATTCTTATCCTAAGTAATTAAAAACTTTATAATAGGCTTAAACGCCCTAACTGGATTATAGATAATAATCGTTAGAGCTATAGATATTAAAAAATAGAGATTACGGAAGTTTATATTAGTTTATAAGAATACCTAGAAGTATACTTATAATAATAGGAACCCTTAGGCTCTAAATCGTAATATATACTATTAGCGCTAGTTTTAGTTTACTTACTAATAAGATAAGACTTTAAATACCCTAAATAGGGGACTTTGCGAATATTACTACGTATATACGCTATATCCTAGATTAATAGCTCCTATAATTAATACTAACTAAGTTCTTACGCTTCGCTGCTCTCTTAGTAGGAGGGGTAATAAGTATAGGGGTTTTACGCTTAAGCGGCATTATCGAGGCCGGGAAGAGAGAAAGAGGGAGAGAGAGAGAGTAGTAAAAAGGGGGATTTACTAATCGTTAGAGCTCTAAAATAGTAGATTAGGCTAGCTAATCTAAAAATAAAGAAATCGATATAGGGAGAGGGAAAAGTAAATAGAATAGAGTTACTATAACTTATTAATTAGATATATAGATCTATAGAGTATAGTATTTACTAGATTAGCTAAATAGGATCTATTAATTCTATTTAAATAGTTTAATTCTATTATTCTCTTTCGAAGGTAGTTTAATTCTATTATTCTAATAGGAAAGCTAATAAAGGAGAATAATAATTATTCTTTTACTTTCTATTAATATACTAGTAATTTAGAGGCATTAAGAGTATATATTTAGCTATTATAAGAGCGCTATTTAATTACCTATTATATTATTAGATTATTATTTATTTCCTTTATTAAAGGGATTTAATTACTTATTCCTATTATTTAAATTATAATTTAATTTATTTCCTTAGAGAGCTATTTATAGGTAATTCTATTACTCTAAGGCATTAGGAACTAGGGACCTAACGCCTATAGGAATAGTAGGATTAAGCTACGTTTTCCTTATCCTATTTATTATTCTCCTACTATTAATTATTTACTTTAAGGCTAGAAGAGTAGATCTAATACGCTAAAGATTAGAGATTAGAAGCGCATTAGAGCGGCTATCGACCCTAGCGATAGCTCTTAATATTAGTTCTTACGGCTATTCTATCTATAAAGAAAAGAGAGCTAATATTAAACTAATATTAGGGGGTTCCCTAGGGTAGTAATCTCGGTAGGGGATTACCGATATAGTGATTACCGTAGCTAGGATTTATAGCTCTTAGGAGCACGTAAATTATAGTTTACGTAATCGGTAAATTAGATAGGTATATCTAACTTACGTAGATAGTAGTAATTTAGAGAGAGATTATTAATTATATTATAAGACTTATATTACCTACCCTATCTATTTAGAGCTCTTAGGTATAGCTAAAGCAATAAAACGGGGTTTATATAAGTAGTAAAGCCCTCTTAATAACTATATATATATACTATATCCTAGATTAATAGCTCCTACGATTAATATTAATTAAGTTCTTACGCTTCGCTATTCTCTTAGTAGGAGGGGTAATAGATATAGGGGCTTTATACTTAAATAGTATTATCGAGGCTAAGATAAGAGAAAAAGAGAGAGAGAGAGAGTAATAAAAATAGGGATTTAATAATCGTCGGAGCTCTAAAATAGTAGATTAGGCTAATTAATCTTAAAAATAAAGAATTATTATAGGGAAAAGGGAAAATAAAAGGACTAGAATTACTATAATTTACTAATTAGATATATAGATCTATAGAATATAATATTTACTAAACTAGCTTAATAGGACCTATTAATCCTATTTAAGTAATTTAATTCTATTATTCTTATTAAAGGCGGTTTAATTCTATTATTCCTATTAAGAAAGCTAATAAAAGGGGTAATAATAATTATTCTTCTACCTTCTATTAATATATTAGCGATTTAGAGATTTTAGGAGCCCGTATCTAGCTATTATAAGAGTATTATTTAATTAGCTATTATATTATTTAATTACTATTTATTTCCTTTATTAAAGGGTTTAAAAGCCTATTCCTATTATTTAATTATAACTTAATTCGTTTCCTTAGAGAGCTATTTAATAGCTAGTTTAATTAATCTATAGCGCTAGGGACTAGGGATTTAGCGCTTATAGGAATAGTAGTATTAAGCTGTATTTTTCCTTATTCTATTTATTATTCTCCTATTATTACTTATTTACTTATTCATTTATTCATTTTATAGATTAAGATAATAGATCTAATATACTAGAGACTAGAGGATTATAAGCGCATTAGAATAGCTATTAATATAAATAATAGAGCCCGATATTAGTCCCTTAAGCAATCCTATCTATAAAGAAAAGATAGCTAGTATTAAACTAATATTAGGGGATTACCTAGGTCGGTAATTACTGTATAGGATTTACCGATATAGTAATTACCGGGGCTAGGATTCATAGCTCTTAGGAGTACGTGATTCATAGCTTACGTAATCGGTAAATTAGATAGGTATATCTAATTTACGTAGGTAGTAGTAATTTAGAGAGATAGAATTATTAATAATTATAACCCTTATATTACCTACCCTACTAATTTAGAGCTCTCAGGCATAGCCAAAGTAATGAATCAGGGTTTATATAAGTAGTAAAGCCCTCTTAATAATTATATATAATAGCTATTATCCTCTACCCTAGGCTAGGAATATAATAGCTAGAAGTATAATAGACGATATTAGAATAATTAATATAGTTTTATAAATCTTATACTAGCTTATATATCTATTAGAAGCGATAATATTATTAAGGTTAATTACTATTATAATAGGATATACTATTAATAGCTATAAGCTTTAACGAAATATAAGCATTATAATAAGCTATTAACTTAATACTATTTAACGATTAGATATATAATCGTCGTTAGAGGGCAATTCTAATAGACTCTAAACTTAATCGATACCTCTATTTCGACCTAATATAGACTACCAATATTAAAGACCCTATTAATTAGTAGATAAGTTAAGAGGAGGCGTTCCCTATAATTAGCCGCTTAGCCCTCGATATCCTTATTATCCTAGTAATAGCTATTAACTATAAGAGGGCGTTCAGCCTTATAAAGCTTATATTAACGTCGTAGAGGCTTACGATAGCTTTAGATATATTAGAAGAGGTCTAGTGCCTTAGAAATTAGCTTTATAGTAGCGCTATTATACTAGGAGGGCTTAAGTATTTAATATTATAAACGTTAATTATTCTAGTAAGTCGTCTAGTTAGCGATAGCTTTATTTACTAATTTAAACTATATTAAATCTAGTTAATTAATTTAAATAGTTAAATCTATAGTCCGAAATATATTAAATAATTAATTCTACTCCTGATATTTGAATTAATTAAATTGACGGCAGTGCTGCCTAAAAATACTAGTCGCATCGAAAATAACTTAATAATGCTCGTAATCAATGCAAGGAAAAGTACATCACCTCCTATGAAACCCCAACAATAGGCGAGGTTGTATTCCAGCAAATTTGAGAAATGACTGAACTAAAAGACTTTACGTTACGATTAGATAGGCTACTGCTGATCCGTGCCTCCAAAAAAAATTCTTTTGACGGTCTCTTCGAACTGAAACTCAAGATCAGCTCGCCCATGACCAAAGCCCGAGGTTTATTGCCAGCTGCCTTTTGGTCGTAGAGATGCACCCCATATTTTCTTTGTCCAAGGTTTTGTATATGCCGTTCCTTTATGACATCGAAGCCGCAGCCTCAAATTTGATAACGAGAAAATGGATAACGTAACGTCACTCATGAGGTAGATTCACACTAGGGAAGAGTTAATTCGCGAGAAGGGCGACGTCCCTGTCAACAGAAGAAATGCTGATGTTAAGCCTTAAGATCCTCGTGACAAAGGTTTATCTTGCCAAACTGCCACGCTCTGGTAAAGTAACACTCATGACTGATACTGGCCCATCGAATTGGAACATCATTCCTGATCTTCATCAAGATCATGAGCATCGGAGGATAGTCTGTTGAGAATGATGGGGTCCTCGATGGTTGGTGGTTGTGTTATGGTAGCCCCAGCGTCTAGGATAGCTGGGAACTTGTCCGACATACTGCTGATGTCGGATGGAAGAACTAGAGGAGGAGGTGACTGCAGTTTTGCTCGAGATCGCGACGCCGATAGTTGGGAGCCATGCTGTTGTGGCAAGGTAGGAGTGAACTGGGTAGATGTTGAATGATTCGGGTGCAAGATAGCACGGTGAATAGAGCTTCTGCCAAGTTGCTCAAAGTGGGAATCTATGCTCCTTTGCTTCTTTTCGTGTCGGTAGCCTAGAATCTTACGCCATTAGAAAAATACAAATAACCTCAGCGCAAGAACGCTGCTTACGCGGACGACGTCCAGGTGTAGTCCTTTGAGGCCCTGTCCTCGAACCAGATGAAACACCTGTGGCGGCACGAGAAGGGCGTCGAAGTGCGCTTGGTGAGACACGAGGGTCAGAGCCAGCAGAATCCCTAACAACGCGAGGGCGTGCGGAGATGAGGCGATGAGCCGACTCGGCCTGTTGCAGAGAAGGCAGAGATGGTCTGGGCACTGCATCACGGGCTTCGAGCAGCATTCTCCGGAGAGAGCTGCCGATGACCACGTAAATGTGCCTTTGCGCAAACCAAGCGGAACGGACTTCTGTCATAGCAATAGCTTGGATATTTCTTTCAGGGATCCCGAAGTGTAGTAGGCGGACCCTGGTCGGGAAGTACCGCTGCGCGGACAGGAGCCCAAATCCGGTCATGTATCCCCTCCCTTCCATAGACGGCGGCAGCTCAGGCTGTTGATATCGTACAGCCGAGTCAGGTCCGCTGCTATGGCAGTGTAAGGTGATGCGGCGTAAACTGCGCCCACGGCCTGGAATATCCCGTACGTGTCCTTGATTTCTATCTCGAAAGGTTCGGAAAACTGGCCGACTGCCATCTCAGCGTCCAACGGACATGATCGGTCCTCAGCAGCGGCTTGTCCTTGGGTAGTATCCTGGGTTTCAAAAACAAATTGTAACGGAGGTGCTCCACTGACCATATCCTCTTTGTCCATTCCAAGGGTCCGTGATGTAATCAACGCAATATCGAACGAACTTTTTTCTCCGGTTAAAGAACCCGAGACCATCGGCCCACTGACAATGTCTTGGGCTTGCATACCAGGGGCAACTCCAGATGTAGTCCATAGGATGCAGTCATCAGGATCGCGGGAGCGATCATTGTGGCCTTGGTTGATGTTCGCCATGGCAGCACTTCAAGGCGTTGGAGCAACGCCTTGCGTGACTCCAAAAGGCATCGCAGGATGGGAAAGAGAAGAGCCAAAGAATACCCAGAGTCTGTCGCACCGTTTCTGATGTATTTCTGGTTCCAACGACAGCCAAGATGAACCGACGACCGAACAACAACCCTGACCTAAGACCTGTGTGGAATAAACGGGGCACGAAGTTGACTGGTCGGGCCGGAAGGGCAGGATGCCGGTTGACAGATGAAATAACTCGCAGTCGATGTCCGTGGGGAATGGTATTCCCAATGGTTTCGAGATATTGTATTCTGTTGGGAGAATTCTTTGATTTTGTGAGCTGTTGCAGTGAGGATAAGGAGCTGACGGACAGCTTTGGTGTCGATATACGTTCTGACTGAAGATTCCAAAGGGGGTATGTTGTTAAGGACCCATACATCAGTGCGAACTTGTCCGCGGAAGGCGAGCCTGAACCAAAAGTAGTTTGAGCCGAAGGAACTTTTCTTACAGGAAAGCATCGCGGATAAGAGGTGTGCAGCTCCTGATTTAATCTTGGGCCATGATGGTGTGTAACACACACCAAACTTCTCAGGAGACGCGCACCCAGAAGTATCATTCGCAAGACACATCTGGGCTATTGCCTACATCAGTGGGTTGGGCATCATTTGAAAGTTCAATACCGACGGATGCCGGTCATTAAACAACTTGCTTTACCCGCCCGAATTTACAGTTCCATATCGACAACCATTTCCCCTTTGCAAAGAAAGTTGTCTTGCAATTGCAAAAAACCCCTGCCTTTTCGAGGAGTGTGGCGCTACTACAGCAGAACTGTTCTGATCATGCACGCGCACTGATTTTGGCTGTGACAAGAATCGAAGGCACGAAGACTCTGTGCATGATGTCGCAATGGAATTTCGGTATGGCTGGCCGTGGCGGTATTCTTCCATTTCCAATCAATACCTGTTAGCGACCTGCGTTGATATCTCAGGGCGTCATCGGTTGCGATACCGAGACCAATCAATCAGCCGGGGAACCTTGAGTGAGGCGACCCTGAATCAAGTGGCCGTCGGCTACCTCCCCAGAGCCTTGCCGTCGGAGCTCAGCTGGATCTGGTTCCTGCACTCGTGCCCTACCTTGGACCGGGATGTCAGTCTTGGCTCCTGATGACAACCACCACCACGGTGACAGTCTGTCCTCCAACGATGGCTGTTGATGGAATGGACCCAAATGTGGTGTGGAAGAGGATGCATGGGGTTGGCAGTGCTCCTCGTCTATTCATAGCTTTGGGTCACGATGAGGCTGCAGGGCTTCCGGCATCAGGTCAGGGCGTCTTAGGCTGCTTATAGCCAAGACATCGGCTTCTGCGAGTTAGATTATCATGATAGAATGGTTGGAAGGCGTGGGCACTGGCTTTCAGGGCGAGGGAAATGCTAGACCGGGCGAATGCGCAGGTATGAATGGGGGTATCGAAAGCCCTACCATCTTCTTCGCTCGACTGCCATTTGGGCACCTTTGAGAATAGTGATAGAAGCCTCCAAATCTTCACAACGGATATAAAGTGAGGATATCGATGTCTGAAGTGAAGTCGCATCTTGGCTCGGGGCTTCATAGTATGCCCCAAAGAAAGAGTCGCACGTTCTACCTGGTTTTCTGGGAGTCTACAGGGTGGCAAGATCATATTACAATTTGCTGAGCATTCTGTCCGTTCAACAGCCACATCAATACACAAATTCGCTCAATCAAAGTCAACGTGGCCGAAGGACAGCGAGCATGGCCCAGAAAGCCCTTTCAGCAGCCGAAGAAGAACAACCGGGCCCCACCACCCATCCACGTCGAAGCAGCCGACTACGGCAAATCCGCAATCCAAGCCATACACCGACATCATGTTCCACGAACCAGACTACAAACCTTTCTGGGGCCGAGCCTGCAAGCTCGGCATCCACACAGGCCACGAGTGAGCAGTCGCACCGTCCTCAGCAGGGCTCCGCTTCTGGTCGGCGTCGCCGCGCGTGTGCCGAGGCCGCCGCACGGCCGGGCCATGCGGTTCCGTTTTACCTTGCCATGACGCCGGCGACGGACCCACAGCAGCGACGGAAACCGGTGGTCTATGTCCCGGCTGTGCCGGAGGAGCAGATCCCTAGCCACATTGACTTTGTCAACGACCCGGCGCACAAGTTCTGGACCTGGAGCCGGGAGAAGCAGGGTTGGTTCCACGAAGACGAGGAGGCTGGGAAAGTCATCTGGGCGCCGACGGAGCTGGATTAAAGCTGTGCCTGCCGTTCTTCTTGCAGTTCCTTTGCGTTTGTCAAATATTCTCTCTGTTACGTCTTTTGTTTTATTTCATTGAGTGCTTCTTCCTCTCTCTCTCTCTCTTGACCTTTTTGACCTTTATAGAATATGACTATTCTGGGGGAGGCGTTCGAAATGAACGGGTACAGGGTTGCATGCGACGGTTATTAGATATGCGCGAGAATTTAGCATCGCAGGGCAGGATCATTCGGTCGTTTTACTACGCTTCGCGAAGTCCAGGCGGAATACAGAGCGGGATCCTCACTGTTGATCAAGAGCTGCAATGCCGTGTCTGTGAGACGCTGAAGCACGCAACATGAAAGCGATTTCTGTTTCTGACAGAAATCAAAATGACCATAATCTAAAGCGGATTTGTGATATCTCCTACACAACAGCACCAAAAAGACACCACCAGCAACGCCATACCGCGCCAGCCGACAGGGAAATCCAGCCCAGTAAATCAAGCAGCGACAGAACCGCGGATCCAAGGACAGGAAGTAAAGAGGGTATCATTGGTCCCCTGTGAGCATCATGAGTGGAAGAAATGAATAAACAAGAAGAAAGAAAAGGGCAAAAAGGTCGTCCATCCGCTCCACCCCCTCTCGAATCGCCCTCTGACGTCTCCCCTCCTTTGCTAGATTTCGTGGATTTGCCCTCGTATGTGTCACTCAAACATATATGTTGTAGCAGCCGTCCAGTTTTCCACGCCGCGTCAGTCTGTACAGTTTCTTTTTTGACTTCATGGCACTACTCCTTCATCTTGACGTAGTTGCTGGGGAAGATGCCAGTCCTGCCGCCGATTTGACCAGTCCTGCTTTGTGTCAGCATGTTCACACCACGATCAGGTCAGCTACAGACAAAAACGTACCACCAATCATTTGCGCTGTCAGTCTTCTTCGTCACAGTAATGACCTCGCCCTTCTTGAAGCCCAGGTCGCCCGGCTGGTCCGCGTCAAAGGTGAAGACGGCCACGGCCTCGTTCTGTCGCAGCAGCGCCTGCTTGGGCGCAAAACTGGGTTCCGCCGCCGTCGGCCGACCGGGGCCGGTCCTGGACACGCCGAGGCCGCTGTTTGTTCTGCTGTTGCTGAAGAAGCCGTCATCATCGTCGCGACGGGATGCGAACGTGTTGGACCGCGAGACGCCTCCGAAGCTCCCACCGCCTCCACCCGAGGGACGATCATAGACATCGTCCTGCCAAGTGCTGCTGCGCTTGGGCCCGCCGAAGCCGTCGTCGCGCTGGCTGTCGCCGTACTGGCTTTCGCGGCGCGACATGCCCTCGCCCATGGCATCACCGCGACGGCCGTTCCAGACAACGTCGTCGTGGTTGTTGTCGTAGACCGGCGCGTCATTGTACATGGGGTCGTTGCCGGCGACCGAGCCGCTGCGACCGAGGCCGGAAAAGGCGCGGCCGTTGAGAATGGCCATGAGAGCCTGGGACTGGGGCGGCGGCGCAACGCCGCCAGACAGGATCTGCTGGGCAGTGTAGCGGGTGCCGTAGAGCTTCTCGTTGGCGTCGCGGCGCTCGATGATACCAGAGCCCTCGAGAGAGACACCGGCAAAGAGACCCTTCGTCTTGGAGTAGGAGAAGATGCCGGCGACGCTGCGCAGGGAGGCAGCACCGGCAGCCTCGGCATTGCGTCCGACAGGACCGGCTGCGAGGGAAACGTTGCCGCCGAGGGTCAGGGAGCCGGCCTGAGCAAAGGTCTTGACGGCATTGGCGTCGTTGAGAATGAAGACAAAGTCGGTCAGCTCAAAGCCGATCTGGCCGCCAAAGCCGCCGCCGACCGTGGCAATGGCGCTGGGTGCGCTCCAGCTGCCACGGGGTAGGCGAGCGACGACGAGGCCGCTGCCGAAGCGACCGGAGCCGAGGAAGCCGGCTTTGAGAACGGTGAGGATGGCAAGGCCCTGCAGATGGAAGAGTCAGCACGAGTCGTCACGATATATAGCGATGAATGCGGCAAGGATGTGACGAGGGTCGGCAGCAGACGTGAATTCGACGAAGAGACGTGTATACCTTGGCGTTTGCGAGGACGGACGGTGGGATGATCTTGTCGGGACCAAAAGCTTGCCGCGGGTCGATGAAGGAGGTCAGGATTTTGCCGCACTTTCTACACTCCGCTACAGAAAGATAAGTCAGTTTAGCTGGTATGCGGCTTGTCGACAGAGTTCGTCGGCAAGCTACGGAATGGCCGGGGAGTTTGGGGCTTGGGGAACATGGGGCGGGTGATGCAACATACACGCCATGGACGACGGGAGGGGGTTGTTGAGACCCATGGTTGAACGTGACCGGGTTTGACGAGGTATTCAAAGTCGAAGAGGGCAGACGAAGCTGGAGGGGAGGGAGTAGGAGGTTGAAAGAAGGCTGACAGTGGGCGGGGTGAGCGAGAATGGAAGAAGTGTCGTGGAGTTTAGGTCGTAGGTTCAGGCAAGTTAGTTGTAGGAGGATCGGGTGGGCGCAGGCGCAGGCGCGAGTGAGTGATGGCGGGTCGGATTACGTAGTGGGGGTCGGGCAGTTGGGTTCCCTCTCGTTTGCGGCACTAAGTCTTGGCTGTGCAGCTCTACCCAGATGGTTTGATCAAAGGCGTGGCAAGATGCTGAGACATAAAGTAAAGCTCGATCGAGGATGAAGCCGAAGGGCCGGCACGCGCGTCGCAGGCAGGTCGGGCTTCTCCCGAACTCGAAATTTGACGAGGCTCGCGGTCGCCAGGTACGGGACAATCCCAACGTCACGTCAGACTGGCACCCACGGACTCCAGAGGCGGAAGCTATGGGCAGCAGGCCGCCCATCATTCTGCGGGGAAAGAGCGCCCAACGCCGCTGTACCGCTGCACCCAAAAGTCCGCTGAGGGGAAAAGAAGGAGTATTGTGGCGGTGCATCGCCCGGTGTCACGGCTGAGCCACGCTCCCCGCGCACGATTCGCCGTTCTCTACTTACCTACCAGGTCGGCAAGGTAGGGTACCTAGCGTGCCTAGGTAGTGATTGGTGTGCTCGCTTCTCCAGTCAGATGCCACCCAAGAGTCAGAGTGCTGGACCGCCGTGTCTCGGCCCCCACCCCTGCCCAGGCCATCCCCCCTGTGACCTTCTGCTCCGGCTGGGGTTCGTCACTCTCTCGCCCCCCTTGTTCTCCATTGCGAAAGACCCGAAGTCCTGCTGCACGCAACCTCAGTCCCGAGTCCGACGACAAGACCGACCGAACGAATATCCTACCGCGCCACCATCAACGACACAGCTGACGACACCCGCCTACCCGCTGCTGCCTTGACCGTAAGGGTTCATCCTCTCCACCGCTGACCAGCCATCACCGCCGATCGACGTCGCATCCCGACCACGGCCCACGGCCCACGTGAAACATCGCCATCAGCATCACTTCCCTCGCCTGCCCCCCCTCCACCGCCCACCATGTCCGAAGCCTACGAGCGCGAGCGCCAGAACAACGCACGCCTCGACGAGCTCTCCTCCAAGATCTCCGCCCTGCGCGGCGTGACCGTTGACATCTACGACAACGCCCGCGCCCAGGATGTCATCGACAATACCGTGCGTCTCCTACCCCCCGATTCTGCCTCGCGACCCTCAGACACAGCAAATCCTCCGCCGCCTCATGCTGCCTCCCGCCCTCTTCTTCTCTAGACACTCCCAAACCAGCTGACACAAGAAACACACAGTCCGACACGTTCTCCTCCATGTCCACGTCCCTCAAGGGATCCGCCTCGCGCATGGGCCGCATGGCCGCCTCCGGGAACAAGGTCGCCATCTTGAAGCTGTCGGGCATCATCATTGGCGTCTTCATCTTCCTGTATTACGTATCCAAGCTGTTCTTCTGAGCCGGTACGTGAGTGCGGTGGGGACACTTGCGATTCGAGAGGCCGGCTTGAGATGAATAGCGGAGGACGAGATAACATGTTCAAGATGCTAAGATGATGAGGTCAGGGCATTGCAGCCTAGGCGTCGGGGCATTGCGGCCTAGTCGCTGCGTGTAGAATGAGAGGGCGATACATAGTCGGAAGGGGAATGGTGGAATTGAGCCCACACATGCATGGCACGGAGTCTAGGATTGCAACTTTAAAGGGGTTTGGGGTCTTCACTTTTTTCATGTTAAAAAAAAAATACCTCTAGCACCAGGAGTAGCAAAGGGGGTTTGTTTTGAAATTCGTCCTTTTTGCAGGTTCCTCGTTGTATGCTTTGTCTAGACAAACGCTCGCCACCCCGTAATTCGCACATGGCCGGCTGCACTTCACCTGGGCAATGGACTTCTTCACACTACCGTTTTCCCTACCCACGTCAAGCCTGCAACTCCCTCCTTGAGCCTGGTGAGTCCTCTTTTTTAAAAGCCGCAAGACCACAAAGCTACTGCCACACATTGGAGAACAAATCATCACTGCCCCCACCGAATCCACCAGTCGCCGGCTTCGCCGTACTGTTGCCGCTACCGGTTGCCGGGCCCGTGCTGCTCGCCCACCCGCCAAACTCCTCGTCAGCCGACACCTTGGGTGCCGTGCTGAAGCCGCCTGACGCGCCGGGAACAATGGGCGTGTTGGCCGAGAACCCACCGAGGCCGCCTGAGCCGCTGCTGGGCGCACCCCAGCCGCCAAAGACGCCGGTCGACGCCTTGGGCGCCTCGGGCGCCTTGGCCGGCGCTGCGGGCCCAGGGGCGCCCCAGGCGCATGAGCCCCCGACGTCGGGGCCGGAGTAGTTGGAGGACGAAGCAATGGCTGGCGAGACGGCTGCTGGCGACGGCGACGGCTGAGAGGGTTTGGGCTGGGCGGAGAGGTTGAAAACAGAATTGCTGTTGACGGGAGGAGAAGTCGCCTTGGGTGGCGGGGTCGAGCTCGACACGGGGGAAGATAGGTCGAAAAGGTCGCCCATAGAAGAGCTGGGTTGAGCGGGCTTGGATTGAGCAGGGTTGGCAGCAGGCGGTGCGGGCGAGCTCGACCACCCGAAGCCGCCAAAGCCGCTGTTAGAGGACTGCTGCTGGTGGGAGGAGGCTGCCGGCGCGGAGGGCTTGGAATCGAAGAAGCTGCCACCACCCAGCCCACCGAAAGCGTTCGAGGAAGCCTGGTTTGCGGGTTTGCTGGCCTGCGGAGCGCCAAAACTGGCGAAGGGGTCTGCCGCGGCGGGCTTGGAGCTGGTAGTGTTGGAGAAGCCGAGGTTACCAAAAGCGTCGTTCATGCCTCCCAGCGAAGACTGTTGCTGCTGTTGCTGCCCGAATCCTCGTTGCTGGAACGTCGGCGAGGCCATGCCACCGAAAGATCCCTGCTGGGCATGTCCGCCCTGCTGCTGCTGCTGCTGCTGAGTTTGTGGCCGCGGTGCTGTGGCGTAGAGAGAGAGAATCGATTGCTTCAGGTCCGGGCGCGAATTGGCAGCCGCGGCGCCACCAGTACCGGTAGTGCTGGCGGGGCGGGGAGGTGCTGCAGGTTCGCCGAAGAAGTCCAACCCAAGCAGCGAATCCTTAGTACTCGTCGTCTTAGGGGCGGCCGGCTGCGCCTTGGGTGGTACGTTGCCGGTGCCAGGTCCGGCAGAGCTGGCCCTCTGTGGCAGATCGTCACCGCCGATCAAGTCGGCCTGCGGGGCAGGGATGTTCCTCGGAGCTGCCGACTTCCCGACAGACGCCTTGCGAACCGACTCCCTCCTCTCAACGACCTGCTTCTCCTTGACAATGCTCAGGGGAACGTCGTCGTCACCGTCAACATCGAGAGTCGCGGGATCGGGTATGCCACCGTCCATGACCCATCGCTTAAGTTCGTATTTGGTGCGGATAAAGTTTTCGATCTTGGCTTCGGAGGGTACGTGGCCTGGGGCAAGCTTGGCCTCCCAGTACTTCTGCGCGCGCGTTGCCCCAGCTCAGAATGCTCTGCAGTTGCTCGTCGGTCCAGGAATCGAGGTCAACAGACTTGACACGGCTGATGTGGGTGCCCATGCCTCTGTGGATGCCGGAGCATCGAATGCAAACGAAGACGCCGAGGTTCCAGCTGGCCCATCGGGGGTCTGCGAAGACGACCTGTCAGCCAATCGTCGGTCGCATAAAGCAATGCAGTACTCACGCTTGTTCCTCTTGCAATCAGCGCATATCTTGTTGCATTCCAATTTCAGCAGACTCTTAATCGTCTGCGTATTCTTCGCGGCGCGCTCAGCAGCCGGGTTGGGAGGTCGTCGAGACATGGCGGGCGGTGTTGAGATGTTATCAGCGGGGTAAAGAGGATCGCTTCCTGTTCGTGCTCGGTCTGGCCAAAATGGAGGAGAATGCAGGAGGTGGCCTTGTCGTGAAGGAGGGGGGTGGAAAGGAAAGAGCGGAAGGAGATGTGGCCGCGAGGTGGATTGTGTGATGTGCCTGAAAATGGATCTTCCTCTGGCTGGGCACTGATCCGATTCCGACCAGGACGTTGCGGGATAGGGGGAACAAGGGACAAGGGGCCAGAATTAAGAATGATGCTGCCCCACGACGTCTGGTCTGGCTAGGTGCTAGGCGTTTCTGCCTGAGGTGGCGAAATTGGCCGAGGAGCACCTATATTCTGGTCCTGGAGGAGGCCTGGAGGACTGTGGGGTAGCGCCCAGGTGCTCGCGGCTGGTAAGAGCTGTGTGTATGTGGTGGCCTCGAAGGGTTATGTCCGAGGCTGTTGAGAGCAGGGAATGGCTATGAAGCTCATTGAAGAAAGCATATCTGATAATTTGTCATTGTTCAGTTTGCGCAGTTCGACGACGTCCAGAACAGGTAAAAATAATCACAACCATGGCCTGCAAGGCAGACGTCTCACGGCCACTGAGTGTGGCAGCGCATGTGGCTGGCGCCTCAGCTGGCACTGCGACTCCATCACTTTGTCGATGACGAGTTGCAGCTTCCCCGTCAGACCCGCTATGATTTGTCACACTCGCCCCTCGAAACAGACGTCAACACGGTCAAATGGTTAGCAATCGACGACTTGTTCGTGGCCTTTTTCTTTCCTTTCACTTCATGAACATACAATCTGCCCTGCCTCAAGATAAACATTGCAGTTGGAAAGACTTTCTATAAAACAAACGCTCCAGACCACCCCTCATGCGATTCTCTCCCCTCTTCTCGACCCTCATCTTCGCAGTCTCCAGCTTCACCCGCGTTCGGGCCTCCTCACGCCTCACATCCACACTCCGCGTTCGCAACACACCTCTCCGCGCTTCCATGCCCATCCCTTTCATCAGCTCGTTCTTTAGCTCCTCGTCCCCCTCCGAAAAGATGTCTTATCCCGATCAGCGGACCAGCGACGAGTGGCGCGCCGTCCTCAACAAGGGTAAGCACTCTCTCATCCTCCCTCAACCCAGTCGGTCGGTCGACGAATATGCCATCTCCATGCTGACACATCCCAGAGCAATTCCGCATCCTCCGCGAGAAGGGCACCAAGGCCCCCGGCTCCGGCGAGTTTGACAAGCACTACCCCTCCGAGGGCGTCTACGCATGCGCCGGCTGCTCTGCGCCCCTCTACAAGGCCAACCACAGGTTCAAGTCGGGCTGCGGCTGGCCTGCCTACTTTGACAGCCTCCCCGGCGCCGTCACCCGCCACGAGGACCGCGCCTTCGGCATGGCGCGCACTGAGATTGTCTGCTCCAACTGCGGGGGCCACCTCGGCCACGTCTTCAAGGGGGAAGGGTTCCCTACGCCGACCGACGAGCGACACTGCGTCAACAGCGTCAGCCTGACCTTCTCGCCCGAAGACAAGGCGCAGGCGGAGGGCGCTGCGAGAGACAGCAAGGCTTGAGATGGTTCATGTTGTCGGCGTGAGATGTTTTCGGCGTGAGATGTAGGTGTTTGGGAGGCTGAGGGGGCGTGGCCAAGTGCTAATAGCACGAGTGGAGTCTGGCGTGGGCTTGTTGTCGACCTTGTTGTCCCGGAGGGCTGAGATTCAGTGCCCATCATGGGGCCGAATAGTCAGGTTTGAGTTATGCTTGATACCTTGCAAAGTGTGTTTGAATTTGGACATTGCTCGCGTTGACTGAACCTTCCTCCTCCTGTGATCCACTGCGCCGTACCCATTCGGAAGACCGCTGCCAGCCATACCAGCTCTGACACCTTGGTGGCCGTCAAGAGCAGCCCCGTTTCAGAGGAAACAGTCACCTCAGTGCAGCGGAAGGCGTGACCAACACGCCCAGTCCCATCTTAGGGTTTTCCTATGCAGCTCTTTGATCGAGAGCCATCTGCGAAGGCACTGCCCTCGTCAACAAAACCGAACAGAGCGTCCCGTTCCGACGTCTGGTTGTCTCGCTCGTCTTCATACGTACAACTCCCAGTCTTCTCTGATTTTCATCCTTTCTGGCTTTGAATTTCTTTGACTCCTCAAGTTGAGTTCCATTGTATACGACTTTTCTTCGGTGTACGATATATAGCAGCCATCCCTCATTGCATCGTTCAGCATGGAAAAGCACGACGATCATGAGCCGTGCAACGATTCGGGCTCGTCAACTGCAAGCATCGCCAGCGACGAGTCCGCATCGATCAGGCCGCCCCTCCCCTATATACGCTCTCAGAGTTCCGCCGACACTGCCAAGCTCAAGTATTTCCGCGGATACGTCATGGCCTCGGCCGAACCTTCGGACCGTGAAACCTCGAGCACAAAGGTCCACGTCGACCCATCGCGGTTCGCTTCGCACTCAAGCAGCACGGATATTCTCGGTCTCAGCACTCCCCCCGCCGTCGTCGCCAGGATCGCCTCCGACAAGCGCAAGGCGGATGCCCTCTCGACCTGTACTTTTCCTTCATCCTCGTCCGCCCAGCCCACCAAGGCTGTTGACACAACTGTCAGCCGGCCTCACAAACGATTACGTCTCCTCGTTTCCAGATGCGGATCCGACTCTGCCAGCGCCCAGCCCGAGCAGAAGACTACGACTACCAGCCGCGGGGCCGTCATCTCGACCATCTCGGCTTGGCTTGGAGATCAGCCCGATAGGCCCGGGGACTATGCCAACGCCGATTTGCCTCCAACAAGAGACGAGGTCTTCGACCCCGTCCGTGAAGAGCTTGACATTTCCAAGCTGGCTCCCAAATTGCCACATGCCGCTATCATGGCCAGTGTGCAAGCCATCCGCAATGTCGAGGATCTGCTGAAGATTGGTTTTCTAGCCGGATCGAAGTATCCAATGCATAAGCGCAGAGGCAGGAAGTGAGTTGTTTGGTATTTTAATGCAGGAAACCTGATGAGCGAAATTTGCCTACCAAGATTTGTACCTGGAGAGCGGATTGTCCTACGGATAAGGTACTACCTTGATGTCAACTGGATACTCAATGGTCAGGTTCATGAAAGCGTGAGGAGCAACGGAGTTTTGCTTGGAACGGCCTGCTTCAGAGTCGCCGAGCAGTGGGGGCATCGATTAAATGAGTAGTTTATCAATGGTATCTCAGTCTTCAACCTTTTTCCTTGCCACATGGTTCCTCAATAAGCCCTAAGACACTGTAATCAGTATGCCAGCCCCGGCAAATCGACTGCGCGTGTCTTGATGTAGTCAATCATCATCTGGTTGAAGGGCAAACGAAGCAGTAACGAGCCATGGCTATCAATAGCTTCCTGTGCCAGACTCTCCACATTCCGCAGCATCTGCATTATCGATATTTCCGCGTCAATGTTCTCCCCTCTCTCAAGCCGGTCAAGGTCATCGTCGACATGGTCGTGCATGACGTGTCGGGCCTGGTCAATCAGCAGCAACCCTGCAGCAAGGACACCGCCATCCTGGCTTGCGGCTTCATGCAGTGTTTGTGCCTGTGCATTTGTGTACAAGGGTTTCGTCTTTGCGCGGGTGTTCGATGCTCGGGGTTCCCTCATGTCATTTTCTCCTATCTTCTCCGAACCGGGCACTAATGCTTGCACCCCAGCTTGGACCATTCGTGGTTGGGCCCTACAAGCGATACAAATGTCTTCCAATCTGTATTCTGCTGTCTGGATGCCTTTCTGAACTGAAGACTGCGTTTCAAGACGTGCATCGAGTTCTGTACCTGACAATACGGTCTGCTGGTCCTGGTCATGCACACGGCGGATATTGCAGCAGCTACCTGCGTCTTGGACAACGACGTGAGTCTGAGTACTGGATTCAGACATCGGCTCGCTGATGGGGCAGGCCTGAGCCTTATCAACATATAAAGATACCTCTCTGGTATCTAAATCTTTGTCCACACATGTGTGTTGACCATTGACATTTGAATTAGATTGAGAACTGGCGGTGGGCGCGTGATTACGATTTTCTGGCACCAGGCTCGCCTGCGTGCTGGTGTCGTGGTAGCGCACCACAATCACCTTAGGTTCTGGAGCAGTCTTCGGAATTGCGTCCAGCAAAGGGTGTTCCGTTGACACGAGCTTTTGTTGCTTGCTGGGTTTCGGTTGTGCGGACAGAGCTTTTCTCTTGCTCACAGCAAAGGTGGTTGTTACGCCAGGTGACCCATCCCCGCTCGGAGATGACCTGCTTGATACGATACTTCGTCTCGTCCTCGAGTTCTTTGGGAGACTGTTTTTGCTTTTAGGTTCCTCGTTGGAAGAATCCTTCTGAGGTGCGTTATTCGAGCTTGCTATACGGCTTGTTTGAATTGAAGGGCTTGTTTGGTGGTCACTCCGTCCGAGCGGTGCCGCCCGTTTAGCTGACTTCTGGAGGCCCGCAGCGGCTCGCCTCGGTCTGGTGGTTGAGGGTATTTCCTTTAAATTCGGTTTCTCGAGGTTGGATATTTCCACTTCGTCGTTGAAGAAGTCTCTCATAGAAGACTGCTGTAGGTGGCTCGCGTCAGAGTCTGGAGGTTCCGTTGTCAGCGTTGACGTGAGAGCGGTTTTTGTCATGGTATCTTTCTTTTTATCAACACTCTCGATCCCTAATGGTCGGTCTGTTGATGTGGTTGCAGTACGCTTAAAAGGAAGTTCACGAGGGGGAGGTAGCATTGATCCGAAGTCGCTGGCTGAGCTTGGCTGATGCGTTTTCCATGCTACCGACGTTGCAGACGGAACGCTCTGCAATGACAGGTTATTTTCTTTGTTCAGGTGTTCGCGCGGCTCATTTTCGTATGTGGATGTCTTTTCACAGGACCAAGAAGGGCTCAGACCTCTCAAGCTTATCGAGGATTGAGAATCGAGCTGCGAAGTTGGTGTCGGAAGGAACCTGGAGGTTTCACAATGGTCGACCTGGTCAAAGTGTGGACTTGTCTCCAAATCATATGAGATTTGATGGCCTGTTATGAGATTGGAGACCGAATTTGGTGCCTGAAAAGAGCCTGCGTAATGTGGTCTGGTAGAAAGATCACTTAGAGGGTGTGTGTCGTGGCGGTGAAGGGACGAATTGACAATCTGGGGTCTGTAAACAGGTGACAACGAGTGATTGGCACGAATATCTTTAAACCGTGTTGGCGCTGGCGAGAAGACTTGTGTTAGGGGCGAGGGTCTAGGCGAAGCACGTTCACCTAAGACATGAACAGGCGACGAGGCGTCCCTCGTCAGGGAAGCTCGTAGTCCGAGGCACTGGAAAATGTGCATCGCTTGCGCATAATCGCTTCTTACAGCAAACTCGGCTCTGATTTCGTGGATCTGTCCCTATATTTTATCTCAGCTATCAGCATTCAGTCTACGACGTGGCCTACGTACTTGAGATGGCTCATATCGAAGGCGAAATGTCTTCTCCAGCTCCCACTGACGAAGTTCGTATGGTATAGGATGACCACTTGTTTGCACAAACTCTCCTAGGTAAAGTCGTTCCTTTAACCGTCAGTCCACGATGCGAAGCGAGGCAGGCCAGGTTGGATTACCAGTTGACGGGTACCTGACTGTATGAGTAAGATAACGTTAGGCGCCATATCCCGGAGACTATGCGACGGAGCAGCCGAGCCCACGAGTTGTTTCTCGTGTCTCAGTATCAAGGAAACATTGAAGGTGTGTGTGCTGCGATGTTGTTCTTGCGAGATTGACTGAACCGTGCCGACAGAAGCACGGCTGAGGGGAAATACGTGCAGCTGGGGATCGCCACCAGCTGATCGAGGAAACATATTGTATCGATGTATGGTAAAAAAGCCCTCACAGGATTCCGATCTGGCGGTGAGAGGATAGACTGGATTACATTGCTCTGGACGGCTTGGTCATTGGCGATGAAGATGGTACAGGCGTTGGGGGGCAGGAATCTAGGGTTGGTGATTCCTTCCCCCAGGCAGCTACGCTAGAGCAAACTCATCTACATGACTGCCCTCTTTGCCGTCGTTCCGGACATAGACCTTCCACCTCGGCCGATATGGATCCTATCTCGGCGTCAAGACGCATCATCTCCACCTTGATTGTTATGCTGAAATCATCTGTGTAGGCCTGTTCTGAACAAACGAGGCCCCCATAGATGGTACACAGCGTTTCCGTTCACTACCTGTCTAGGTAGGTGCCCATGTGGTGACAAGACGGGCTAATCTCTATGATGGCAGGCACAACGGAGCCTGGAGTCTAAGCGGGTAGTTGAATCGGCTAAACTCCGGTTCTAGCACAGACGCCTCAGCACGTACCACGTACCCAGGTACCTCGAGGCACGGTCTTCGGCTTCGTCTGCTGGTGACATGGAACGCGACCAATTTTCGACACGGCGCGGCGACCGCGACCAACCAACCAGTGCTCCGTCGCATTGCAACTGCCATCTGCACCCACCATCAAGCAGAGCACTAGCATCACGGTTCTGCAATCCTTTGCAGCACACCATCAGGAATCCAGCAAACGGACAGTCATAATTGGGTCACTGGTGTTTGTCAATTGCGCACACCTCGCTCCCTTTCTTCTCTCATCGTCCGGTGCTTGCCTGCCCGCGACAAAACGCAAGTCCCCCCCACCGCACCTGGTTGATTGCTTCAGTTGCTTTTGGGAAGTCATCAGCTGATTCTTTCCCCCTTCAATAGATTCGTTCGTCCGTGTCCTCGAACGAGCCTATTGACGTAGCGACATGGCGCCCGAAACGAAATATCCCCCTCACGAGATCGACCGCACTCCCGAGTACGAGGAGTTTATGACCAAACTGCGCGCCTATCATCTGCAACGAGGTACCACGCTTGACCCAGAACCCAAGTGCTCAACAGTAAATCTCGATCTCTACAAGCTCTTCAACCTGATTGTGGAGGAAGGCGGTTACGACGAAGTCAGCGACAGGAAACTTGCCTGGCGCGAGATGGTCGAGAAGCTCGGCATCCCTATGACCAGCATCGCATCCACCGCCTATCAACTCAAGGACCGCTACCTGAAGAACCTGGCCGCATACGAGATCAGCACCATCCACGGAAAAGAGCCCCCGCCAAAAGACATCCTTGAGGACGGCACGGCCAAAGGTGGATCGCTTCTGACCCGAACGCGAGAAAACTATCGCAAGCAGGACTTCGCTGGTGACTCGGCTGCTTCGGGAGACGACGGCACACCGTCGCGCGATCGCCCTTCTGGCCCAGAGACCACGCCTGTCGGCTCCAGCCTACGCGCCTCGCGCGGATTGAGAGAGGCCCCTCCGCAGAGAGTCATCTTCCAGCCCGACACGGGCCCGACTCGCACCCGTAACGCCTCGGGAGCACAGACTGGACTGACCAGTCAAGCGACATCCCAGCATCACTCCAACTCCCAGAACTCGGGTCAAGCCAATACACCAGGGCACTTCCCATCGGCGCATCCCACTGCCGTGCCCATGTCAGGCCAGCAGCGCATCCTCGCGGGCCGAGTGGGGCCTTTAACCCCTCGAACTCGGAGAATGTGGCCTCTGCTGTTGATACGTACCAGCCCAAGTCGCTCCAAGCTTTCCAGCCTCTAGTGCTCAGACCCGTGGACACGCCAGGTAACAATCCTGCAGAGTTCGCTAGGCGCCGACAGCTGGCGCGGCAGAGGCTGCAACCCCCCGAGTTGCCCCATGGAACACCAGGACGTACGTGCTTTCTTCCAGCTGTGATGATTGCTCCAGATCGATGCTGACTGTGTATAGTGCGCAAGGACGGTGCTGGTATTTACCACCGATGCCTCATGGGTCTGCGATCAAAGATCTTGGCTGAGCAGGAATATGCCGTGCATCACTTTGTCAAGATCTCATATGAAAGAGGGGATAAGTTCAAGTTTGAGCAGTTCGCAGGCCTGGCCGATGCGCTCGTCGAAAAGGCGCTTGATGTCGGCAGCCTTTTTTATGATATCAAGTGGGAGATCTCATGGGTTCCGGTCCCCAGCAACGCTGGGCCCGGAGTCCTCGACGGCGAGAACGGGACGCCTGATATCCTTGACCGCATCAGCAAACTCACCCCCAAACCCGTCTCTGATCTCATCCACCCTGCCGAATTTTCAGACGCCCTTCGGTGCATCTCTGAGGCCGTCCTCACGATTCGCAACATGGTCACGCTCCAGGACAATGCTCATTTCGTGTCCGACCTGCAGCCGCTGAAAGACCTGATCTGCATCATCTTGAGGCTTCCCACACATAACAGCATCGTTGAGCTGAAGCACATGGCGCTCGAAATCACAGAGTGTCTCACGCCTTACATGTCTCTCGGTTCAGATGATCCCCTCTACCAGGTGCTCCTAGAGCAGCTCAAGTCAACAGACCGGGGCATGATTCTCGGCGGACTTCGCGCCCTCGGCCGCATCTCGATGAAGCTGGCCAACACCAACAAGCTCAGCAATGTGCCCGCCGAGACGCTAGAGAGTATTACGCGCTGGCTGCAGCTCAACGACGACGACTTGATGGACGCGTGCCTCGACTTCCTGTACCAGTACACCGCTGTCGCCGCCAACATTGATGACCTGCTACGGTTCGTCAGTGCCGAAAGCCTGGTCATCCACCTCGTCCGCCTTCTCTCGCATGGCGCGAAGAAGGTTACGCGCGAAGTTGTCATTGTGCCCGAACTCAAGACGCCCCCAACGACTACGCCGCACCAATGCCGACAGACCTTCTGCAGGAGCTCTTGGCCATTAGCGAGCCCGAACGCTGCCAGGCGTGGGTCAAGTGCTTCTTCGAGGAGGATAAGGACTCGTTCGTCACGCAGATCATGGCCTGGCAGGCCTACCAAGCGGCATTTGTATCGGCTCTTAAGACGTCCGGACAGACGCTCATTACGCCCGCAGATTTTATCCGTAATGCCACCATTGTCTACAAGGAGTCGCGCGCCGAGGTGCTCCGCGTGTCCAACGCTGGCGAGACGCAGCAAAAGTTCATCATCCAGGGCCTGCGCGCCCGCGAGAACCCCGTGGGCCTCGACGGCAAGGAATTCAAGCGCTGCATCTGGGACGCCGCCAAGCAGGGCGTCAAGTGCGGACAGCACTTTGCCAGCCCTCAGCAGATGAGCGTCCACATTCTGACCCACCACCTCGGTATCGCCAAGAACGCCGCCGGCACCTTTGACAACGTCGAGCTGGAGTGCCGCTGCCAGTGGGGCGAATGCAAAAAGTTCCCCGAGCCCACCTACATGAAGCTCTTCCAGATCGCGCACCACATCTCCGTCCACACAAGCATCGTCTTCCCGCGCAAGACGGCAGCTGACGGTGACGCCGCCCAGGCGCCGACACGCGACTGGCTCAAGCCCGCTGTGACAAAGTCGGTCGACTACGAGGAGACGGCCATGGTGCGCGATGAGCGTAACCCCAACGCGCCGCTTCAAGCCGCCGGCATCCCGCTGAGTGCGGCTCTTATCCTGAGGAACATTGCCCGGAACGTTCCCAAGACGCAGTCCGAGGCTGAGCTGCTGCGGCACTACGAGGGCGGTTGGAACGAACGGCTCTTCCGCTGCGTGCGCCCGCGGCTGTTTGAGCTCATGGGGCTGAACAAGGGCCTGGTATGATTCCTCTTTCCCCTTTGCTGCGTGCTATTCATCTCGTACTAACACGTCTCTGCGCAGGCCGAGTACATTGCCTCCATCATTGAGCTCGTGGAGCCAGAGACTGACAACTAGAGAGACTTGTCTCGACTTCGCCTCGACAGTGATTAGTGAGTGATCATGAGAATGGTTTGCATTTTTTTTATTCTGTTTTCGTGTACAGTACGTAGTCAATGACCCGTTTTGAGGTTGGGGCAATATCCAGGGCGTTCCGGATTCACGAATTTTGAACCTCTTTCGGGACAAGAGGAAGTGGGAAGGCGGGGAGAAAGGGCGCTGGGTGGGCATGGCGATAGACAGAGGCCTTGTCTCGTGCTACGGAGAAATATTCCGACTGTGAGACGAAAGTCTCGAGGGCCTGTCTGGGATAGATACAATGAAAAGCGACAATCTGAGCCAATGAATAGCACACATGTCAGAGCATGGGCGAATCCTGTCGCGGCGAAAAACAGAAGCAGTGCTTTTCAGGCATGTTGCTTTCGCACATGAAAACCAAACCTTGGAGATGTGACGTCTGAAAAAGAATATGAGCAGAAGCAGAAACAGCAGGAATCGAGGCACAGAAAAGCATCGCACGACTTGAACTAGTCTCAGTCTGTCCGGCATAGGGAAGGAAAGGGAAAGGGAGGGGGGGCACAGATCCGAATGACAGAACGCATCCTTCACGACGAGACCACACACCCCTATAACCCCTGTCATCCTCCCGTCCCGCGAATGCGGTTCCCGCCCCCACGCAAAGGCACTGCACGAGCTACGAGCTGCACACCCAACATCGCAAAGTCCAGGAGAAGAGTAGGCAAAGAAAAAGATGCCTGGGTGTGGGTCGCCGGGGAACATGTACCGCGACCGGGGCTCGGGCTCATGGGGTTCAGGCCTTTAATGAGGTCTCCACGTACTGACATTGCGAAGGCTTGTGGGGAAGGCCATGGGGACGGGGGGATTGAGCCTCTTGAAATTGCAGCGACCTAGGAGCTTGGGGACCAAGAAAAGGAGCATCCATGGTGTTTGGAAGTCCCGACGGGGCTCGGAGAGCGAGACCTTTCGTCACACTGAACAGGTGACGGGAGACGCAAATGGGCGAGTGAAAGGGGTCTCCTCAGGAGAAAGTTCTGCAGTACGTACCTTACCTTGAAGCCTGGTCCCAAAGTGACGCGAGAATAAACGGTGCTGGCCGTTGGAGCATGCGTGGAAGACGTACCATGTCGAGAGCGGTCAAGGGCCTGCAACGGTGAGCACTTGCTGCGTGCCAGGGCGCTTGAAAGCGTGGCATCCCGCGTTCGCTTGACCGACATGACATGGCATGGGGGCGACATGCATGCACCCGCCTAGACTGCATGCGGCCGTCGCCAGCTAAGGCCCAGGCTCAGGACCGCGGCAACGCCAGCCTAGAACCAACAGGTCCATGGACGGCGAGACTGATGTTAGGGAGGTCGAAACCCCCCCCAAAACAAGAACAAAAAATTAGCTGCAGGCTGCGGCCCAGACAATGGGATACTGAGCCGCTGCCATGGAGATGTCGACGGTTCAGCGCAGGGGACAGCCTGATCAGCCAAGATGGGAAATAGACCAGAGCAGCAGCTAGATCTCATCGTTTCGAGACAACCGAAGAAAATGAGACAACTGACATTGTCGGGTCCGGGGTCAAGCCACCTCTGTTGTAAAGGCAGTTCTGCTCGCTGAAGTGCTAGGCCAGGATCTAGACGACATTGAGCGCGCGGGTTGGCGAGATTTGCCCGAGACGGGAGTCGTCCTTCCAAGATGGGGAAGTCTGAGCGTTGGGATGTTATTAGCATGGCTACTGAGTTTCGCGTAGACCGCTGGCTGATGCCGTGGCCAAATGCGAAGAAACGGCATGCCAGGGATTGGTGGGAACGCGAGTACAGTTCCGTTTTCATGACAGAGAATTCGTTGTCGGTGTGGACGAACCTCATCTCATGGAGGATGTCAAGTATCATCTGATAGATCTTTGATCTGTCATCACAATATTCCGTGCCGCAAAGAGATCCCCGTGTCCGGGGCTGTTGCCGGAAACCCCACGCGCCGACGTGGGAATTGGCCTGGTGAAGCTAGGCAGGCCAGGGTAGGCGCCAACATCAATTTTTACAGTCGTGTCTCGAGCGGACAGCGTTCACCATGCGTCTAGCGTGGTATGAAGGCATATCAAAAGATGATGAAGGTGAGTGAACGGTGACCTCGGCGGCGGGGCGGGTGGCTCGGTGATTGCTCGCTCACCGCCCCCCCTCTCGTGTTTCGATGATGAACTTCAGCATGATGTGCCAGTCGCGGGCCGTGTTGCATTCGCCTAGTGGTGCGTGCGCGTGCGGTCAACTGACCGCTGGTGCTGGGCCTTAAATAATGGGTTGACAGGGGGCCCTGATGGGGCAAGTGATTTCGAAGTTGGCATCGACGGTGCGTTGGTGTATGCTGAAGTCCTGAAAGATGGGAGTTGGGGGGTTTGGAGTTGTCATTGTGTTTCGTTGTTGGCAAGGAGACGTGGGATGACACCTGTTTCCCTGGTGCGTGACCCCCGCATGCCACACAGGCTGTTTCGTTCGAGTGGGAGTCGGCTCCGATCTCGCCAATTTCCACCCTCCGTTTGCCATGAGCCTCGTGGCCATCTGTGCTGGCAATTTCGGGAGTGGCTTCAGGTCAGATCCTGATATAACATACGGAGATTCACGTCCTCGTACAGGCGACTCGTCAACAGATTCGAGGCGCAGCGATCACAGGGAGCAAAGACCCCGTGTGTTCCGCGGATGACGCCCAAAGGGATGCTGTGGACTAGGGGGGCTCTTTCTCATCCGATACGGGATTATTTCTTGAGACAAGCCAAGGCGCCCTGCTCGACATCAGATTTCCAGGCAGCCCGCCGGCATTTGGAGGACCTCATTGACGCTGAGCCACGCAAACCCTCCGAGGCACCTGAAAGGGTTTTGTCACCGCTCCGGAGATTCGGCGCATCGGAGTGTCGGCCTTAAGCATGAGACGCAATAGTTCTCCCATAGTATTCACACTTTGAAAGGTAGTTTGGGTGTAGAAGGAGGCGAAGGGGAAAAAGAGAGAGGTTGAACCCCCCTCCCCTCCATTCCCCCCCAAAAGTAGGCCCTGCCCCCCCACAGGCCAAAATAAACTCGATATGCTGATCCATGTGTCAGCCGGCAGACCCTTGTTGGCTTGGCGCGACTAAGCTCCAAGCCAGGCATCGGGGCAAGCCGTTACGCTAGAAACCAAATTTAGGAGCGACTCCCGGGGCCGGTATTCTTGGCGCATCTCGCTTGGCCGCCACGCGCACAGACAAGCTTCTGTGGAAGGCTCTGGCCCACCGTTTCGAAGCCAGATGTGTCGTGAAGAGATCCGAGGAGGGCGAGCATCCCACGGCCTTGGGTCCCGTGATGGTCGAGTTGCGCAGGGGTAGCTTTGCTTGAGGCCCCTTGTCGCGGGGAGCACTGCCGTGTACTGTAGCTTCTATTGCTTCTGCCAGCCCCGGTCCGGGGCGTCAAAGGCTCCCCGGACAAGCTGATGCTGGTGAGTTTGGTCTGGCGATCTGGCCATCTTCCGCCGCAATGTAATGTCCGGCAACGGAGGAGCAGAGGTCAGAAGGGTAGGCAAGGTGGAAAGGCGAGCAACGGTGAGACGGTCAGACCACCACTTGGTGAACGGAAAGATGATTGATCGGCACGCACTCCAACGGCCGGCTGCGAAACGGGTTTCGGTGCATTGTTTGACTGCCTTGAGTGGAAACGCACTTGTGTGTGCTGCAAGCTTGGTGCTGCAGTAGGAGAGGAGCGAGGTGACGACGAGTGGGTGGGTTCAGTCAGATCTTGCAAGAATGGCGAGATAAGAAGAGGGCCGACTTGGCAGCATCAGGGCTTGCCTGACCTCCCCACCTCGACCAGTATGCTATGCACCTGAGCCATGGCAGAGAAATTGATTGCAAGGCCGTCGTCAGGGTGGAGATGATAGACGTAGCTGTCGACGGGCAAAGAAGGGCTTTTTTCTTGGTAATTCTGGGGCATCTCGACTGACATGCGTCATGTCTGTTTGGTGTTGAGCAGCAAGACCAGCGGGACAGCGCCAGGAAGCTTCGATGCAGCGGACGTGCGTGCAGGTGCAGGTGCAGGTGCATGGTGCGGTGAGGTGGCCTCTGCCCCTCTTTGAGCGCAGCGATCATGGTGAGACTCCACAGGCGAAGCTCCCCCTGTAAGTCCCCTGTAACAGGCTCGCTGGCATGCCGGCCCTCTGCGCTCTGCGAGCGGTAGCTATTTCTTCTCACCCCCCCTACTAACCACCCCGAAGCCCAAATACCTATTCTGCTGAGTCGGACGGGGGCAAGTCGAGTCACACGAGTTCCCATGGCCTCGGAAAGCTCATCCAGGTTGCAATGCAAGCGTAACGAGCAACAAGAGCACAAGGCGCAACGCCTTCGGTTTGCAGACGCAGATCTGGAAAACTGCAAATCTGCCCCCGTTGTGTGAATGAGCTTCCTTTCGGTGACGGCATTCTGGAGTCGCCCCCCATCACACGCCCACTTAGTCCTCTAGTCCCGACCTTTTTTTTTTTTTGCCTTCGCCTTCGCCTTCGCCGCTGGCGTAGCCCTTTGCCGCTTGCCCGCCTTGCCTGGACCCCCCTCGTCGCTCCCTTCCTCCTCCCCTCCCCCCTTCCGCTCCGCTCCCACGATTCAATCTCAGCCCCGGCACGAATAAGGCAGCCGATACGGTAGTCCGACGGTGGCACCCACGCCGTTGCCGTTGGGCGGCGCCAGATGAGATTGATTATGCCACTGTAATGCTAGCGCCCAAGCCCAGGTCCAGCCCTGGCCCAAGCAAGCCTCCCTGTCAGGGCGACTGAAGTCAGGCACAACTGATGGTAGTGACACACACATACGCTGCCGGCCACGGCCACCACGGCTGGCACGTTCCTCTTGTCTTCTCATCGCTGGTTGCTGCTTAGCTCCGTCTCATCCGGCCCACGGCCGCACCCCCATGTCCTCCCCCCCCCTTTCCATCCAAACCGTCTTGGGCCCAAGCCAGCCTAGGTAGGACCCAGGACCCAGGCTCCAGAACGGGACCCGTGGCCACGCCGTGGGACGTGGACCTAGCTGAGAAACCAAGTCAGGTACCTCAGACTGACCAGGGCTCAGATTTTGCCAGGACTGAGAAAAAGGAGGATGAGGCGGAAGGGGGGGGAGGAGGAGGGACATGCCCAAGACATAAAAGGCCCAAGGGGTGATCCGTCAGACTTGCTCTGACCCGTCTCTCTCATCTTTCTCCTCTCATCTTCAGACAATCAAGCCAGTTCATCACACATACCAACCTTTTGTCTCTATCCTCACAGCTTGCCGCAGTTGTTTTCCTGATACCCATCGCTTTCCCTACCTCACGACTCACGCCCACTTGAAGAAGAAGAAGAAGAAGCCACCTAGAAATCTTCCTCCCCATTCACCTCGGGGACCCTCGCAGCCAGTTTTGAGTTCGCTATTGAAGAGCCATCATCTTTCTCATAAAAAGACGGTCATAATCACGTTTCCTGCCGATTCGCCCCTCGCACCTTCCCTCTAAACGACTTTTCTTTGGAGGCCTTTCGCCCCCTTATAACCCACTCCCACCACCAGCTCTCCGCCTCAACAGAATTTTTCTTTGAGCACTCAAAAGTCGGCCCTCGCATCACTCGCAACTTCCCGACTTTTTTCATCATCACCATCACATTCGCAATGGCTGCCCACCGCTCCGCTACCCGTGCTCTTGCACGCGCCTTCACCTCCCGCACTGCTGCTGCGCCCGCTGCTCGCGTCGCCCGTCCCTTCTCTGTCTCCGCCTTCAGGGCCAACGCCGTTCACGAGAAGGAGGTTCCCATCGTCAGCTGGCCCGCCACCAAGGATGGCAAGTCCTCGATCCCCGTCAACCCTGGCCAGCAGGCCGTCAAGGAGGAGCCCGCTGAGCCCACCGAGGTCGTTCCTCTCACCGCCGAGGCCTACGAGAAGATGACGCCCATGATGCAGAAGATGACCGTTTACGGCAAGGTCATCATTATTACTGGGTACGTTCCGCTCCATTGACGAGAAAAATCTGGTGCCTGCCTGGCAGCAAGCTATGTGGCCCGCGCCTGGGATTGGCATGTCTATGTCTTTGATCCATTGCGGACCGCATATGCACGCTGCTTTCGCTTGCATTCCTTCCCTTGTTCGCTCGCTAACTTCGTTGCAGTGGTGCCCGTGGTCTCGGTAACCACATGGCCCGTGCTTGCGCTGAGGCCGGTGCCAAGGCTCTCGTCCTCTTCGACGCCAAGGAGGAGCTCGGCAAGGAGTCAGCCAACGAGCTCTACCAGAAGACCAAGATTCCCGTCACCTTCCTCAAGGTCGACGTTCGTGATGGCGACGCCATTAACGCCGCTGTTGACCGTGTCGTTGAGCTTTACGGATGCCCCGACGTCCTGGTCAACTCTGCTGGCATTGCTGAGTACGTCATCGCCTCCTGTGCTCTCAGCACTCCACAAATCCTGAAGCCTGGACCCGCTTGCTAACATTATGACCGCAGCTCCAACATCAAGGCTGAGGAGTACGACAGCTCTATGTTCAGGCGCCTGATTGACATCAACCTTACTGGTACCTTCCTCGTGTCGCAGGCCGTCGGCAAGAAGATGATCGCCCACGGCAAGCCGGGCTCCATCGTCCTCGTCGCCTCCATGTCCGGCACCATTGTCAACTACCCCCAGGAGCAGTCCTGCTACAACGCCTCCAAGGCCGGCGTCGTCCAGTTCGGCAAGTCCATCGCCGCTGAGTGGGCCAAGCACAACATCCGCGTCAACTGCATCTCCCCGGCTACATGGACACGGCCCTCAACCGTGTCCCCACCCTCGAGGGCCAGAAGAAGATCTGGCGCTCCCTCACCCCCAGGACCGCCTCGGCGCCGTCGACGACCTCAACGGCCTCTGCGTCTTCCTCGCCTCCGACGCCTCCGGCTTCATGACCGGCTCCAACGTCCTCATTGACGGCGGCTACTCCTGCTACTAAGGTCGCTCTCCTCTGGATAGAAACATTCTGGCGGATAGAAAGCTTGGTTTCGGATATACCCTAGAATCGGTTCAGGCGTTACAGGTTGGAGCTTTGGGAACAAGCTCGGAATCACAGTGGTTTTTCTTGACTCGTTGATATAAAAAGAAGCCGATTGGGCCGCATTAGCGTTCTTAATACTCACTACCAGATCGTTCGTGGTCTGTCATAACATCCTGCGTTGTTCAGTCTCATGTGTTTGTCGTGTTTTTTGTCTAATTGGTAGTGGGAAGATGTACGTAAAGCGAGCGTCCGCTAAACTCATCGGACTCGCTCCGTCAACTTCGTCAAAGACGTCGGATTGTCATCGTGTCCTGGCTGCGGATAACCTGGCCAGAACCTCGATTGCGGTGCTAGGTCCGACAGGTTATGATTTTGCGTCTTGCGAAGAACTGACGACCTCTGTTGAAGTCGTCTTCGATATAGAAGATACCTCACTCAACACGACGTTCTAGCAATGTTGGCTCGCCGTACCTCTAATTCCTCTCCTGACCTGTACGTTGGTGATCGGCGGCCATGGCAGCCCTTGGAAGACTGAGGGTCGATTGCACATCACTCTAAGCCGGGGTCGGCTTATTGGGAGACTGACCTGTCGCCGCAGGCCTGAGAGTCTCCAGGGTGGATGACATGCTCCTAGGCGAGCTCGAAAGAGACAGGGTTCGAGATATCAAGGCTTGAGAGGCAGCAGCTCACAACCCCCGACGCACTCGTGTATATGTGAATATCGGCACCCGTCTCACTCAACCTTCCAAGTCATCCACTTACAAGTCTCGAGGGTCCGGGGGCGATGGTACAGAAATGGACATTTGATTCCAAAGGCAATACACAGCACACACAGACAGCATGATGCGTCACCGTACCTTTCCATGTGCAGGTTTAGTTACGACTTGGAAGCACAATCCTCGCGCTGGGCATGAAACTGCGTCTCCCCAGCGGCATTAGTCGTATTTTAACGTGTAGTGGGTCTTGCATTGACGCATTTTCGCCAGCCGAACACTGAGCAGGAGGCACCAGAGGCCAGAAAGCCTTCGGGGGATGATCAGACAGACTTCTTGCCATGCCTCTTCAATTGAACACGGAATGGATCCATGTCCCTGCCTCAAATAGCATCGTAACGATTGTCTCCGAGAACGAAGACAGCTAGCATGCTCTAAGAGGCCACAACTGAATTTGCCGTGACGCATGCAAGGATGGCGTCAGCAATGTACACTGAATGCAGAGGTCTGTCTCTCCAGAGAGCCGAGGTCAGAACAGTTCATACGTCTTAACAAAGATGAATCCAAGCAACAAAGTTTCGAGCTCTCCTACCCTCTATATTGTGAGGACAATTCACACCAAGCTCCTGGTACCGTTGCCAAATCTCACGTGTGCCCCCGCTACCTTCTGATATATATCCTTGAACCATCACTCCCCCCATAGCAGTGGTAGGGGGCTATTTATCCAGGAAGAACAAGATCGAAGAAGCACGTGCTGAGAACTCTGCCTGTAAGCTGTGACGTATGAGCTTCGCGTGGCCGATGCATACACAAACCCGCTTTCTACAAGGCTCCAGTTCCGACACTAGTGACCCTAGTCAAGGGTAGGGAACTTCAAAGAACGGAGAGGCAGTCAGAAGTCGTTCCTCACACCTCATGTATTGCCCAGCAGTTTTCAGGAAGCCTGGTGTGCCAGAGCCAGGTGCCGTGCCCCGGCTTCAAGGTCTGCACAATACTCCGTCTAACAAGGGTCGTTGTCTGTCCACAGCGGCAGCCTCAAAGCTCCATGAATCGTGCTACAGGGATATTCACGCCTGTTGCGCTGAGTTTACCAAGCGATGAGGCTCAGTCACATAGAAGAAAGCCCCCACCGATCTTGATTACGATTAACATGCGAGCGCATTAAGTCAGGTACACAGGCCTTGACAATCACAGTAGATTTCGGGAAGCTTCGTCGCTGCCCGAAGTCAGCAGTAAAGCATCTCATTTCCTTCTACGGGGAGAGGTAGCTATCGAAATGGGAGTCCATCTATCCATCCATAGACCCAACACTCCAAAAGGCGAAGTCGAGATAGTTCCCCGGTCCCACCAAACGTGGCATATGATTCAATGCCAATTTTGCTTCATTTCCATACAAAGCGGAGATCAAACACATGGGTTACCGGTGGTATCAGCAGGGACAATCTCCATCTCAAAAACAAATAGAGCTAAGCAGCCGGACATGGCGCGCTCCCACGAGCAGAAGAGGGGGGAGGGGGTGGCTTGCGGACCTTGGCGTGTCTCGTCCACCCACAGCCAAAAGTCATAATATTGATGATTGTCGTCTCTTTTCGTCGTCGCAGGTTGTTTCTCGCCGTCTCTTCGGTGACCTCTCATGCCAACAGGGAAAGTCCCCAGAGTCGTGGCCTCCAACATCGTCCCATCCAAAACGGTTGGATGACTGCCACATACACATCCAGGAAGTCAGACGAGCCGCCAAGTCAGAATGGGGTGATGCCCTGTCGCCTGCATGCTGTGCTTTCGGTGAAAAACAGAGAAACCAGGCGAGCTATGCGCCTGTCACAAATCGCTGCGGTGCGTACTCATCAAACGCGTCGAAAGTCAAAAGAGGTAGAAAGAACAGCCATGCAGACTTGCTGAAAGCTGCATGACAGGAATAGTGGACCAGCATCGGCCCAACGCACTCGCTATGCAGAGCCACCTTGTCGGAGATGTGGCAGGGCGTCGAAAATTCGCAAACGTCGAGTTAAGCATTGCTGGCAAGTATGCCATATACTTTCAGTATACTTTGGGTAAACAAGGAATGGGCGCAAGGTGGGTGTGCCATGCTAGCGGAACTCCCTTGCGATTTCGGAGGGTCGAGAGCTTTTCCAGAAAGTAGCGTGTGACAATCTGGAAGGATTCCAAACCGCGTTCTGTGGGACCCGTCGTAGGGAAGCTGGGGTCTGTGGCACAACAGGTTGCTTCTAGTTGGCTTTCCTTGCTTTCTCTTGCTGTCGTGCTTCACGCGCGGCACGCACAAGAGGAGAAAGCTGTGCGAGGTCAACGCACTGCTTCATGAAGTCATGCTGGAAACCATTAGCCATGATGCCATGAAAAATCTACGGGGACGCAGCAGGGAAATTATGTGGAGAAACTTACCCTCAGGAGATCGTGGGCACTGGCTCTCTTTTCCGGGTCAACTTTGAGAGCGAAGTAGAGAAAGTCCCGGAAAAGAGGTGAGAGATCCCTCTCGTCCTTGATGGCGGGCGTGCCGTTGGTGGCGATCAGCCAGAGTGCACGCAGGGGTGACTCTGTCAGATACGGAGGCTCGCCTTCAATCATTTCAATGGCCATGATGCCGAGCGACCAAATGTCGACCTTGCGTCCGTACTCTTTCCTGGTAACGACCTCGGGAGCCATCCAGTAAGGAGTGCCGACCATAGTTGTCCGCTTGTTCTGAGCCTCATTGATAGTGGCGCAGAAACCGAAATCAGCTGCAGAGAATGAGTACATGAGAGATCCTGGCGACGAAATTCAAAACTTACTCAGCTTAATGTTGCCCTCGAGGGAGAGGAGGATGTTGTCCGACTTGATGTCACGGTGGATAACGCCCTTTGAGTGCAGGTGTTGAAGACCCTTCAGCGTCTCCCTGCACACCGAGGCGATCTGTCCCTCCGTCATCATGTTGAACGTAACAACATCGGTCAAACTTCCTCCCTCCATATATTCCATGACAACCCAAAGTTCGCCACCGGCAAGATAGCTGTCGATGAAGTTGACGATGTTGGGATGCGAGCTTTCCTTCATAACCAAAATCTCGTTAATGATTAGATCCTTCTTGGGCTGTTGTTCCAAGTTCATCTGCTTGATGGCGACAAGGCGGTTCGTACCGCGCTCATGTCCGGTAAAGACACCACCAGAAGCGCCCTGGCCAATCTTGTTAAGACTGCGGTACACCTCGCGCGGGTCCCCATCAGTACAGATGCGCTTCAGGGCGGCCACAATGTCAATACCGTTGCTGGGTCGGGCTCGATGGCGCGGTCGTGAGCCTGGCTGGCCAGGAACGCCGACGTTCGATCGCTGTTGACCCTGAGGGCCAGGTGCGCCGGCGGCTTGAGGATATTGCTGTTGAGCGGTTTGGGGGCTCTGGATGGGCTGCTGGAGACTCGGAGGTTGTCGTTTGGTAGGGGCACGTCCAATCTGGCCAGACATGGCAGCTTGCGCCTGCGCCAAGGCCTGCTCCTGCTGTTGTTGCAGTAGCTGCTGCTGGTACGCCATGGCTTGCGCTGATGGTGGCGGAGATGCAAGCCCCTGTGGCTGCGGCGTGGAGGGCATGAGCGGCGAAGTCCCATTGATCTTGGAGTTTGATCGTGATCTCGATCGGTGCTCCTCGGGCAGCATGGAGGTGTGTTCTTTGGGAGGAACGTAGGCGGCGGCCGGTAGGTCCTCTGCCGCCTGGGCCATGCCGATGCCTGAGTCCTTGGTTGTCTGCGGTGCTTGGGGTGCAACGCGTGACGTTAAGCTCACCGGTGGCCTCGGTGCAGGCCGGCTAGGCATCATGTTGTCGTCCTTGCCCGGTCCGGGCCCGCGACCGGGTACAGGAGACGGCGGCCTGGGGTTTTCGTAGGATTCTTGATGGTTGACAGTTGGAAATCTAGGACTTGGAAGAGGAGAATTCGGCGGTGACATACCCATATAATTCGCTGTCGGATACGCGCCTGGCGACAATGCACTTCCCGGGCCGGGACTGGCGGCGTATTGGCCATATGCTGGGGCACGCGCATCGTGGAATTTGTCCAGGACCTGGTCTTCGGGCGGTCGTTCTGTCGTCTCCTTGTAGAAGTTGAGGATATCCACCATAGTTTGGGGGTTCTCTCGCCTCTCCTTTTCGGGGATGCCACTCTCGTTGATGAGTCGCTGCCATTCCTTTGGGAGACCCTGCATACTGTTAACATCGCCAGCTGAGCGGGTACAAGACACAGGTGGGAACGCACAGTGAACTGTCCGGTTGTGCTATCATAGCCCACATGTGTGACATGGACGGGATTCTCGGGGGCGGAGATGATGGGTTTCTTCTGAGACCCAACGAGACTGTTGACAAAACCAGAGAAGCCCGACTTTTTGCGAAGGACGCCCACCCTGGGCTCCTTTGCTTCGTCTGAGAACCTTTTGGGAGTGACGACTTGTTGGTCCATCGCCCGACTTGCCTGCAGTTTCTCGGACATGATGGGATCGGCCGAGGTGAAGCTTGCTGATTGTCGGAGGGCCGGGCTCATGCCACGGATGTCTGTCTTAGACTTGATAAGAGGCGGGGGACGTGAGGCCGGTGGAAGGCGTGGGCGTGCTGTCCGGCCGGGGACTTGGTCTGCTCGATGCGGTTTAGGATGGCAGCGCCGTCAAACGGGGCGCCGATGAACTCGTCAGATTCCCGGGGATGCGATCGGTTGGATCAGACGAGCGATCGTTATGACGAGCGGCGGCAGGGATGTAATAGGAACTCGTTGTAAATTGACCCTTGGGTAGTATGGGTGGCGGGGACGGGAACTGGGCGGTGGGCAGGTCACGAGGGGAGGAGCTGTTGGACGCGTTCGGAGGGGTCGACCTTGGGGGTGGAGCGCTGGGAGCTCGCTTCAGGCTCGTGGAGCTACGTTGGCTCTGGAGAGACAGGGCGTCGATGCCACCATCTAGGCCACCCGAGGATCGGGTATATTGGTGACCGGAGGGTGGTTTTTTGACAAGTCTGCGACGCTGAGAGTTGGCGTTGGAGAGTTGGCTTTGGCCGTCCATGGTGGATGGGGGGAGAAAACAGCCGACAAGTCTCGCGCAGAAACAAAGAAAAGAAAGCGCACACTACTTCTAGTGGTGTGTAATGGGGGGGGCGTGAACGAGAGAGAGAGAAGCGGGGAGACGGGAGAAGATTGGTAGGGGAGCGAGCAGTGCAGCAGGCGCAGAGGCACAAGCACAAGCAAACGCAGACGCCAGTGCAGCGACAATGACAGGCTCTAACTCTCGGTTTTGGTTTCAATGTGGGTGTAGGTGTAGTCGGTAGCTCAATACTGTATGGAGAGGCGCCCAGAAACAAGCAATCAGATGGCTCGGGGGGCGGATGTGCTGGCAGCAATGGGTCCTTTGGTCCCTGGGTCGCTGGGAGGGGGCCGCTTAGGAGTCGGCGCCGGTCGACGGTCGACGGTCGCTTGTCGCTGGGGTCGCAAGTCTCGTCAATCGGTTCGGCCGTGCCGGGTTGTTGTGGGCTTGTCTCGCCGAATTGCAATCCAGGGTAGTGGGATGACGGCGCGAGGGGCGGGCAGAAGCCGCGGAAGGTGCTGGGGCGAGGAGAGAGAGGGGGGGGTAGGGTGTTGGTATGTTTTGGTGCTAGGGTGTAGGCGGGCGGGACCGAGGGGGGGCTGCTGTGTTAATGTCGGTTTTGCTCAAACGGGCCTGGGACTATTTCGGCTTTGCTGCAAGTCTGTGCAAGTAGTGAGTGCAAGTGTCAAGGGGCTGTCCTGGCTTGCTTCACTTCGCTTTTCTGGTGTGAGACGAGAAGAAAGAATGGGTAGGGGTGTCGCTGGGCCGGGGCTTGTTTGGGAGATGACTGGGTAGCAAGGAACGCCAGCAAGATATCCTGGGAGATGGAGATGGAGAGAGAGCGAGAGAGAGGGAAAAGGAGAGAAGGAAGAAGTACCTTGATCAAACCGATGAATCTCAGCGTCTCCGTTCCTTCCTTACCCGGAAGACAGTCAGTCCTTGGTGCTTTTCTGGCCTATTCACTCACTGGTGGGAATGGGATTGGATGATGGCGAGCTAGAGCCTAGAGGGAAGGGGGGATGGAGGGGAGGTGGAGGGGGAAGGGACCTTGGGGTCAATCCGGCGGCTCTCCGCACCGTGTGCTGTTTCGTCAGTGCCCCAGTCGGTAGGTAGGCGGGGAATGGGCGTGGTGCTATCAAGTGTGGGCGCCCGAGCCTGGTGCTGAACCTGTTGGATGACAACAGCTTTTGTTGGCTGGGCTTGCTTGAAGGGGGCCCCGGGAGCAGGTACCTACCTACCTGTTTGAAGAAACTCTCTCTCTCACACACACTCGCTGGAGCCCAGTGAAGAAGGCCGAGATGATGAAATTTCAGAGATTTCCTTTTGTGCAACCGAACAGACTGAACACTCGGCGGGTATCAAGTCGAACGCATTGATCTGGCGCACAGTCTCTGGCCTTCACTCTTCCTACATTCTGGCCTCTACTTACAGCAGCCTTCATTTGTAGGTTAGGCGCCTAATAGTGGTCAGGTACCCTGCCCAGCTACCTACCTAGAAGCCCAGTGAATTGGGTGGCTGTTGGTTCGAAGTCATGATACGGCGCAGTACTTGTGACGAGATTTGCCTTCACAGAGGTTTGCTTCAATGGTTGGAAAGCTGGTGTACCTACCAAGTCTTGATTGTGGTCTCCCGTTTCGTGCAGGTGATAGTGGAATTGTGCAGTCAGTCTGGTCCTCCATGCCTACCTACCTTACCTACCTAGGTAAGGTAGGCACTTCACTTAGCTTGCTTCCAAGGTGCCACTTTTTCTGGGTCGACTGGAAGGGTTGCGCATGGTGGTGCAGGCGCTGACGGTAGCGTGGTTCATGCGATGGGAAATGGAGATTAGAATGGGAGCTTTGGTCTTCTGGACCGCCGACCAACGTGGCGCGTCTGTCACATGAACTACCCGCTAGGAAGCTCATGAAAAAAATGTCGTTACTTACATGCATCTATCGGGACTCGGTCAAGGACATTTATGAAGTCATGAGAGCTAAGGCATGCAACAGGGACTTGACGGGCGACAGAAAACATGGCTTCTTTCGTCATTCGCGGTTGCAGCTGCCGAACGATGCATCTGATCCAGAGATCACGGAAGGAGCTTTCACAAGCACAGGCCAATGCCAATGCGCCTTAGTGCCTGGAAGGGGACTCCACACTGTGTATATACTGTGTCTGCCTTGGTACCACTCTTAAGTGCGCACAATTCACACACCCAGTCGGTGGTCTACCAAGCAAACACGGTTCCCAGTTGAACTGATACATGTAAGTCGATCAAGTCGTCAACTTAACACCTGGAAGCGCAAGTCGAAAGGTCAACGGAGGTTAACAGCCGCCCCCATGGGCAAGGAGTATTACCTTGAGTATGGCATACGCTTTAATATGGATGAGGGTGACATGTGGACCTCTTCGAAGATCGTCATTTTTTGCAATGTGTGGAAGAATAGCTCATTATTCGTGTACCGGCATATATGTATACTTGTAGATGACGAGTTACATCAGTGCAGCAGTTCTCTCGTGCCGCTTGGCCGCCTGGCCGCCCTGCACTGTGACCAGAAAAAAAGCCCACCCGTGTGCCCCCAGCAGGGTCCCAAACTTGACCGACGAGGATCCTACCAAGAAATCCAAAGTGCGACCTGCCATGGCATCATTGCGCCCCCACCTCCCATTCTCGATCGCTCGAGGACATGTCAATCCACTGATGGCCCGGGAGATGGACATATTTTGGAATATTCAGGGCCCAGAAAAGAACATGACGCATCGGTATCACGCCCTGGCATGCGCCGAAGCCCGGATCTCCACGCTATGCCCTTTCGGATTCATGTGTGGTGCGGGTAAGCTCCGACTGCTCATCGCCTCGGAGGCGAAGCTCTCAATTTACGAGATCCTGCCCTGCTTCCCCCCTTCCCTTTCATTCGCATCGAATTGACACCCTCAGTCTATAGACGCCTGGCCGTATTATCTCATGTTGCACCATGCCCGCGACGAGTGAGTGTATTGGCCCATTCCAATCAAACATCGGATGCTGCCGGCTTTGCATGCCTCGACAGGGCAGAGAGGACTGCGCAGCACACGTACGTCACCCTGTTGGTATGAGCAAGCGCGGCGCACCGAACCATCCGATATCCCCAGTCCCATCCCGTACTGGCAACGCCGTGGTATCCCTCTTTTTCTTTTGCCAATGCGCGCGCTTGCCATCATGCCCCTCGAGCGTCTACCGTCTTGCTGTCTAGCCCAACAAGCCGCACATCTCATGATAGACTCAGGCGGTTCTTTTCTCAACGTCACGCAGTGGATCCTGAGACAACGTTGTGCTAGATCTCATGGCATGGCATCGCGTGTCTAGGCCTGGTCGATGTCGTCTAGGTGCATTCGGACTGTCGCGCAGCCTGTCACGATCGAAAGCGTTCCTGCAGGATGCAGCGAAACCTGGCCCAATACGTGTGTATAGACTGCTACCGCTCTAGGGCAGCACCTAGACCCAACACGAATCATGTGGTCGATCGCCGTTGCAGCTTCGGAGGCAACACCTCGTGGTTGCTCCACAAGAGACGAAGGTCCTTACATACACTTTCGCAAGTGACTGAAATAACGGCAATACGGTCCTGAATTCAGGTGCCAGTAGTACCGAGCTGTGTGACAGGTAGTGCAACGCTCGTTCCGGCCCGTTTCTTGGATCATTGGCTTCATAGGCTCAGAATCCATCCGAGGCGGGGGACGGGCAGGCGCCGGACGGCAATCTCACCCGCCAAATGGGGGCATGTTTGATATGTATCGCGAGATGAAGTCTCGAATGAGATCTGGTGTCGGCCGACAAGGTATTGTACTCAATTTTCAACGTGGACTCGGAGACCGATGGGCCAGCTATTGCGGGTTCTTGGATCAGCTGGTGAATCAATTGAAACACTTTTCCCAAGTTCAAAACAGGACTTCGAATATACTTGGGATCCCTTTTGTGAGGTGTCATACATTGACAGCCCTCTCTCGGATTTTGAAGCATGTTGGAGAAGGTGAGGTACACATTGTACGTTCATACCTATAGACTGACTGTGTGACTGTGCACGACCCCAAAGGCCGCCTGCCCCTACTCCAACACTGCAAAGAAGAGTGACGCGACACGCATTGTCCGTTACAAAGTAGGTGTTTCGGCGGCCGTGAGAAAAAGCACAGTTGGCAATAGAAGATAGTGTCATTCCTTGTCTAGGATGTCTGGTTCACGTTGACATCTTCAGCAGGGTACTCTTATATCCAGGGCATCCACGTTTTTCAATGCGGACCTCGGCTGCGTACGTTTGGTCATATCTTTATGGTCATATCCCACATCTCTTTGCATGCTGGAACATGGGAGACAGCTTTGGTGCAGAAAGCTTGGGTCAGGCCATCATGTTCATCACCCACTTCCGTCACTCCCAAGCTTCAACCCCCTTCCGAAGCGCCACAGCACGTGCTGCACGTGACTGTCTCCCATCCCAACTGGCAGTGAACAGAACCCACAACGTTACCAATGGCAGTGGCTGACGCGCCAAGAGATTCGGCTCAATTCCATTGCTCGACCTCTCCGACCCTTCTGGAAGTAGGATCCTGGTCTGGGCCCCCAGCAGAAATTCAAAGTGAACATCGTGGAGCATCCAGTCCTCGGCGACCTTCCACCTCATCTTGATCTACCTGCCCCCTTACCCCCTCCTCCTCAACCAGTTTCCTCATCATCAATCCATCCAGATCGACGTCTGATCATCTGCTTGGTGCTTGCCATTCTCTTTGGCTCGTCTATCAAATCTACTCCATACAATTGCCACTACGCAATGTTCTAGGAAAGGTCACTAGCTACCTTCCCTACCCCAGCTTTCCCCCATTAACGAGCCAACCGCCGCATCGACAACAACGTTCGAAAGTATTGCCGCAACTTTGTAAGTGAAATCCAGTGCTGCTGCTCGTTTCCCAGTCTGCCATTTCTCTCCTCTACAGCTTTCAAGTCTAATGAGAGTACTGGCCAGATCCCATAACCCCCCTCTTCTTTAGCGACCCAAGTCTGCCGGTATTATCATCATGGCCTCTTCCAGCAGCGACATCAACACGGGCGAGCTATCGGCCGCCCAGAAGTTGATGAACCAGCACGCCGACGTTCCCCACCACGTGGAGATCGAAGAGGTGCCTGACGAGGATCTGCCCCTGAAGGCTGCCGAGAAGCCCAAGGAGACCCAGCGTCCCAACCAGCGCCTCGACACCCAGTCCCACGACCTTTTTCCCGAGCTCGGAGCTGGGAAGGGCAAGGGTTGCGCCAATGTTGCTCCTATTTGGGGTGCGATAAACACCAACGGAAGGAGCGCCTCGCCCGCCAACGGCATCTCGCGCACCTCGACCCCAGGCTCTGGTACCGGAACGCCCAGGGGCGGTGCTCCCCTGCTGAACATCCCCGGTCGTAACGTCGAAAACCTCGTCCTTGAGCCGCAGTACATTCTTCCGCGTGGCCAATTGCGCCGCCCCATTCCTGATATTATCAAGGATATCAACCGCAAGAGCCGTGCCAACATCACCATGTCGACCTCTAGCAACGGAAGACTCAAGTTCGAGGCCACAGGCCAGCAGGACGTTGCGCAGCAGGCCCTGAAGGATCTGGTCCAGCAGATTGGCACGACGGTATGCATTATATGCACAAGTTTCTTCCATGCTGTAGCTAACGTGTCATGATTCGCAGCAAACGATCAAGGTTCCCATTCCCCAGTCCGCGCGTGCCCACATCATCGGTCGCCAGGGTTCCACCATCAAGGCCCTGCAGCAGAAGTCGGGTGCCCGCATCCAGATGCCCAAGCAGGATGAGAACGTGCCCCAAGATGATGATGATGACGATGCCGTTATTGACGTCATTGTGGAAGGCAATGCGGTTTCCGCGGCTGCAGCTCGTAACGAGATTCTGAAGATCGTTGGTGACCGCGGCGCCAGTGCCACGACCAAGCTTCGCGATATCCCCGCGCAGTTCTACCCCTTTATTGCCGGGCCCAACAACAGCCTGCTCATCCCTTTCGAGACCGATGGCGTTCAGATTCGCGTTCCGCCGTACCAGGCGTGGGCCTCGGAGCCTCTCCCCGCTGTTCCCAACGCTGGACAGCGCCCTACGTTTGCGCCCGCCTCTCGTGACAACCACATCTCGCTTGCTGGTGACCGCGCTTCCGTTCAGGCCGCCCGCTCCGCCATCGATCGGCGTGTTCAGGAGCTGCACGACCAGCTCCTGATGCAGCAGGTGTCTATCCAGCCTGGTCGTCACCAGTTCATCATTGGCCCCCGTGGCGTCACTGCTGATCAGTTCTTGTCCGAGACTGGCTGTGCCATCTTCCTGCCTGACGATGGCGACAACGACACCATCACTGTCATTGGTCCCCAGCAACACATTGACAATGGCATGGAGCACGCCATGGACCTGGCGATGAACATGCAGAGCTCGTCGCTCGACATTTCACGATTCCACAAGAACGCCCCTGGTGGCGGTGCCCAGCACGCACGAAACGTCACTAGGTTCCTGCGTCACCGTGGCCTTCTCGCCGAGCTTGAGGAGGCTCACAACTTCCACGCCAATACCCCTCGTGCCTCCGACGGTGGTGCTCTTCCGTGGGAGCTGTACGCACGTGATGGCAAGAACGCTTTGAAGGCTCAGAGCAGCATTAGCAGCCTTGTGAACGCCTTCCCTCCCTCCAGACTCTCGGCCATTCCCGTCGACCCCTTCTTCCACGCATATCTCCGTAAGGACGTTACTCCTCGCATGACACAGTCTCACGGCGTCCACGTTATCCTTCCTGGCGCCGAGGACAGCGATGGCCCCGTTCTTCTTGTGTTTGAGGGACCCTCTGCTACCGAGTCCAAGCCCGAGATTAAGCCTGGTGCCCCTTCGGCTGACGAGATCAAGGCTTTCCAGCAGGGCATTGAAGAGGCGAGCAAGCATATCCTCGACATCATCAACAAGCAAGAAAACATCACTGCTGCTTCTGTTGACGTGCCTCATAAGTTCCACGAGCGTCTTCGACGCTTCATCAAGAAGGAGCAAGCTCAGCGTGCTGCTGATCAGATCCCTGTGCGCGTCTCTTCGCCGGGCCCGTCTGTCACTGTCCGTGGCCCCGCTTCCGCTGTCGCTTCATTCGAGTCCATGCTCAAAGAGTTTGTTGCACAGGAGTGGCAAGACGTCAAGGAGCGTGGCTTCACCATGGACTCTGACTTCCCCAGAAGTTCGCCAACCACCTCATTGGCAAGGGCGGTAGCAACATCAACGAGCTGCGCGAGCGCTTCGACGTCGAGATCCAGGTCAACGAGGGCAAGGTTGAGCTGAAGGGTCCTAAGGCCAAGGCCGAGGCTGCCAAGGCTCATATCCTTTCTCAGGGCAAGGCCTGGGCCGACGAGGCCACGCACATCATCAAGGTTGACCCCAAGTTCCACAAGGACCTCATTGGATCCCAGGGCAGTGTGATCAACCGCCTGCAGACGAAGTACAAGGTTGTCATCAACTTCCCTAAACCTGCCAAGGCCCCCAAGGAGGACGCCGCAAACGCCGATGCTGCCAGCGATGCTGGCAAGCCTAAGCGTCACCAGGAGCCTGACGAGGTCGTTATCCGTGGCCCTCGCAAGGGCGCGGATGAGGCTCGCGACGAGATTCTCTCCTACCTCCAGTGGCTCAAGGACAACTCTTTCACTGCCACTGTGACTGTGCAACAGAAGCAGGTCCCTTCGCTGATCGGACAGGGCGGTGCTGCCCTCGATGAGCTGCGTCAGAGCACTGGAGCCAAGATTGACGTTCCCGGCGAGCGCAACTCCGAGACTGCCGAGATCCAGACCAGGGGCCCTAAGGCTGCCGTTGCTGCTGCGAAGAAGGCGATTGAAGAGAAGCGTGCTGTCTTTGAGGATACCGTTGTAAAGACGCTCGAGGTTGACAAGAAGTTCCACAGGGACCTGATTGGGCCCGGAGGTAAGTTGTGCGAGATGGAAGATCGAGACATGAAATGCTGACATGTCGTAGGTTCTATTCTCCGTGATATCGTTGTCAAGGCTGGTGGCTCTGATGACCGTCGCGAGCTCGCGCGCACCATTCAGTTCCCCAAGCAGGACGCCGAGGCCAACACTGTCAAGGTTGAGGGCCGTACGGATGTTGTCGACAAGATCTGCGCGCGGATCCTGGAGATCGTATCCGAGAAGGAGAATCAGGTCACCGAGATCCTGGAGGTCCCTACCGACAAGCACAGGACCCTTATCGGCAGGGGTGGCGAGACCAATCGTTAGCTCGATACGCAGCTGTCGGATTCTATCGATGAGCCAAGACAGGGCGACGGCAAGGCTGGCGCGTAGCTTACGGGCAGTTCCGAGAACGTGGACCACGCCCACGAGCACCTCGCTTCGCTGGTCAAGGAGCAGGAGGGTGAGGCGCTCCAGGTTCCCCGCAGCCTCCACCATGCCGTCTCGAACAACGGCCAGATCTTCCGTCAGCTGCGCAGCAACCACCAGGTCACGGTCAGCCACGACGGACAGTCGGTGCCAGCCAAGTCTTCTGCCACTCGCGCCAACGGCGGTGCTCTGCCTCTGATTACGGACGACGAGGAGACGACGGCCGATGCCCATTCTTGGAAGGTCGAGAGCGTCGGCTCCACCGAAGAGGGCGACATTGCTTGGGTGCTGCGCGGCCCCCCCGAGGGCGTCGAGAAGGCCAAGGCCAGCATCAACAAGGCGATCGAGGAGGCCCGCAAGAACACCAGGTGGGGCACTATGTGGTTCCACTTACTATTGGTGTCGAGGTGCATTTTGAGGCAGGATGATATTGTGTTCCTGAAGGGACTTGACGGGAGAACAGGAACAGCTCAAGTCAACATGCTTGGAAGATCCTCGCTGGTTCATGTCCCACTAGGTATACTGAACAAACGCGTCTAGTCTTCTCGAAGCGTCACCATCGGTCAGGCTTGCTGCGCGACGTCGGTCAGGACCAGACGACGTTTGACACATAACGTCCCTCTGTCTGATGTTTAAACCCCCGCCTGCAGACACGATCAAGCCATGGCGGTGTCGATGAAATTGCGAGATGCGCATTCTCAGCGTACTCCCAGCTGCACGTGTCAGGCATGATCTCTGTGCGGCATGGCTTGCTGGCTGGCTGTGGCTTGGTGGACGGACCAGGTTCTTGAGTGAAGGGCGGAAGAGAACAGGCCGTGGTTCGCAATCTTGAGAGGCTCGTTTGGTCGGATACTCATGGTGGAGAGAATTCTGAAAAGTGAACGGGCGGTTCGCGGCATGAATGCTATTTGGTGCCAAACTTGTCACTTGGTGATGCAGTGTCGTCGCGTGGAGGTGGAGAGCAGTCATACGTTATGATCTCGTGGGGTGTTTGAGCAATTAGGCGAACAGGTAAGGTTCTGTTTCATCCAAGCGAAGGTCAAAGGCGAAGACACCATCTTGTCACTACCTCGGATTCATATCTCTTCGTAGAGCCGAAGAGATGGCTTTGTGATGTAGTAAGACGGATCCAAGTCTGACTGACAGTCATCTCTCACAACGTCACAAAGGTGGATGACCAGGCGCCTCGTCACACGTGTAGGTAAGCGGACACACAGGGAGAGAGGGTCGGGCCATGTTACCGCCTCCAGCGCATCCTGCACAGCGGATAATCTTGCTGTGCCACGAGGGGACAGGCGCCAGTGGGGCGAGGCCGTGGTTACATTCAATCGAGAGGTAGCCTGCCTGGGCAAATGCGGATTTTGGGTTCGAGGAAAACTATGACCGAGATGCTTCGCCCAAGAGTTACAATCAGAAGTTTGTACATCGTTGCAACACCCTCGAAAGCCTGTTCTTTTATTCTGACTTCTACGAAAAAGGACAGCCAACCCGCATCCCTAAGATCATCACTACCCCACAAACCACGACCCCCCCCAACAAGGCCCCTCCCATTACCACCACCACCACCACCACCACCACAGCTCCCAACCCCGCTGTCACGCACCTGGACCCGGTCAATGCAGGCATCCTCCCACCAGTCAGGGCGTGCGCTAGCCTCGACCCCAGGTTTGCCCTCGGCCGCGGCGCAGTTCTACTGGATTCGCCTGAAGAGGGGACAGACTGGACAGGACAGACTCTAGAGGTCAATCCATGTCCAGGCCAAGGTCTAGGTCCAAGTCCAGGTCCAGGTCCAAAGCCAACCGCCTCTCTTCACACTTGGCCTATATTAACCCAACATCTCCACCGACCTCGTCTTCGTCGTCTGCGACCACCGGTTCTGCAACCCTCCCGACACACCTACAACCTGCGTGCTCCAGGGCTCTCCAGCTTCTGCAGCGAGCCACGCCACCCACTCGACCTATCAACCCCCGCTATCGACCTTCCCCATTCGATCGCCTCGCCGATTGCGCTGCTCTGTCGCCCCAGCGGTTCTCTCCCCCTGCCACTGTCGACTCCCAAGCGTTGCGCGATCCCACCGTCAGTCTCGTCGCACACATCGTGGTCGGCAGGCATTGACGAAGCACGACATATTAACTCGGCACAATCCACATTCGCCATCAGTCGCTCAGAGTGCGCCACCTGCGTCTTTTCTGCCGTGTTGCGACAGCGAATGCAGTAGTCCGCAGTCGAAAGCCGAACGCCTCTTAAAGAGACACGCCCCCCTCTTCTGTCCGCTCACGATGTTGTTAGTCTTTCCTCGTCGGCGGCGTCCCTTTGGTGCGGGAGGAATTTACAGGTGACTAACCTCACTACGTATTCATTAAAGCAGCGTTCTTCCTCCTCCCCCACGGTATCCCCAGGCCGGCGCCTACGTCGGCCTGGGCGGTCCCGGAGCCATACCCATGATCGAGACGAACAATACCGTCACCAAGCCGGAAGGCCCCGAATATCAATTCCTCGTCGGCGAGGGTGAGTTGCGACTGCGCCTGGGAACGGGAACGCGCAAACCGCTGACGGACACATCCCAGGCACCTACGTCTTGAAAGAAGACCTGCACCTTGCGACCCCTCCTCCTCACCCGTCCGAAGCTCCGATCATCAACCCCAATCCGCTAGCCACAAACCCGCAGCCCGCCAGCGACGGCACCAAGGTGTCTCCCTTGAGGCTAGATGTGCGGCCGCCTCCGCCCTCCTTCTACCGAGGCCCCTTCGCGAACGGCCTCTCGTCCCTGACCAACACGAACACGAGCATACAAGAACACCCGAGCGAGCGCTACTCGACGGAGGCCGGCATGAGCAGTGATGGCGGTAACGGCTCTCTCAGCGATGCGCCCCAGACGTCCATGACGCTCGTGTCGGCGCCGGCCTTCGGCGACGGCAACGCAGCTCTGGCACCCATCAACCCTAAGGACGTCGGCAAGAAGAAGAAGCCAAAGAACAACATGACCAAGAGCAACTCGTCGTTCATCTCCCGAGTTATCGTCAACGAGAATCTCTCCAAGAAATTAACCGACAGAAAGCCGGAGGGTGTCTTTTGCTTTGCAAACATTAACCGTGCCTTCCAGTGGCTGGACCTGTCGGCCTGGCAGAAGGTACCTATCGCATGCGTCCTCAGATCCAGAAACTGATATTGACGAAACGCAGCAAGATTATCTGACCAAGATTCTGTTCACCAGGGCGCATTGCTTGTGCCACGACATTAACCCCGTGACGAAGAGCCTGGGGCACATTGACGTGATCATGGGCTTCTCCACAGGCGAGATCATCTGGTGGGAGCCAGTATCTCAGCGCTACACGCGTCTGAACAAGAACGTGAGTTGTGTTGAGCCGGCGTGCTTGGACCTTAGACTCACATGTGGCAGGGCATCATCAACGGCACCCCCGTGTCCGAGATTCGGTGGATTCCCGGCTCAGATAACCTCTTCCTCGCGGGCCACATGGATGGCTCGCTTGTGGTGTACGACAAGGAGAAGGAGGATGCGCCTTTTGTGCCCGAGGAGGAGCTGGCGACGAACGGCGTCGCCAACGGCGACACCGACGCAACCGACTCTGGCGAGTCCAGCGCGCCCAAGAACGCCAATCCGAACACGCGAATCCACATTTACAAGTCTGTGCACTCCAAGAACCAAAAGGTCAACCCGGTAGCGGCATGGAAGCTTTCCAATCAGCGCATCAACGCATTTGCCTTTAGTCCTGATAACCGCCACCTGGCCGTGGTCTCCGAGGATGGCTCGCTGAGGATCATTGACTACCTGAAGGAGGAGTGAGTATCAGCTACCCTGAGTCTGAGGGATGACATTGACAAGAGACCAGGCTGCTCGACCTTTACCACTCGTACTACGGCGGCTTGATCAGCGTGTGCTGGTCGCCTGACGGCAAGTATGTTCTTACGGGCGGACAGGATGACCTGATCTCCATCTGGTCTGTCATCGATCGCGCCATCATCGCTCGCTGCCAAGGCCATCAGTCCTGGGTCACCTCGGTGGCGTTTGACCCGTGGCGATGCGATGACAAGAACTACCGGTTCGGCAGCGTCGGCGAGGACCGCAGGTTGTGCCTATGGGACTTCAACGTCGGCATGTTGAGCAGGCCAAAGGCGGTATGTATCTACGTTCCACAGTCTTCGGTGAGCAGAACCTAATTTTTCCAACAGGCATCCGTCCGCCAACGAGGCTCGATTTCTTCTCGTTTCCCCGGCTCCACGTCGCTGCAGCGCCTCGAGACGGCCAACACGACGACTAGTGGACGTCTGCGGTCCAACTCTGCCCTCTCGACGGCGGATATCGATGACGACGAGGAGGGCATCGTCCACCCTGTGGAGCCCCGCTCACACACTGCCATGCTCCCACCTGTCATGGTATGATAGCTCACCCTTGATGACATGACACTGCTAACACGTGACGTAGTCCAAGGTCATCCACCCTAGTCCCATGTGCTGGCTCGAGTTCACCGAGGACTACATCATGACGAGCTGCAAGTCTGGTATGTTATGATTTCTTTCTAAGCATGTCTGAAATTGTCGGCTAACGCTATCGAAGGACACATCCGCACCTGGAGCAGGCCAACAGAGTCAGCGGTTCCAAAGGAGGGAGCAACACAGCCTGCGAAATAGAAAATGATTTAAAACCTGGGATTGGATGAGCTTTCTATGGACAGGAGGGTTCGATTTGACCCTTGCTGTTCTCACCTGATACAATTTGTACATATGAATGCGATATTAGAGGGAAGTCCACTGGGCTTGATCCCGATGGCTGTGGCTATTTAAAATTGAGTTGGGTTCCGACGAGATCGAATATAATTTTCACAGTGAATGCCGTATTTCAAAACTGAAGTGTCTGCTTCGGAGGTACTCCACAGAGGCCTGACCTTGCTTCCATTTGTTTATGTTCCGAGATTGCAAATGATCGGCCTCCTTGAGTACTGCGATGATCATGAAGTGATTGGGTGACGCTGATGGGTCCCAAACAACGCAAAAGGCCCGCGCTGACGGCCTCTGCGGCTTTCTCCGCACATAGTGCTTGCTGCCTTGCTAGTCTTTGTCTTCGCATTTCGGTTCCAGTCTATAGGTGGGTTGTATATGCCTGGGTGGGGAGCAACCTCTTGCTCAGGTGGGGGTGGAAGCATGGGCACTGCACTGTTGCAGGTGACCTGATGAGATGAAAGAGAGCATCCCCACGAGCTCCAGTCTCCATCCCACCCAGCCTTGCATGGCAGTCAATCCCCCCCCTCTTCATGCCGATGAATGGCTTGCGGAGTGGCTCCGTTACATCGGTGCGCCGAGCGACCTCGTGGCCTGGCTAACTTACTCGGAGTCACCGAACAGGCCAATGATCCGTAAGGTTTCGTTTCCATAGCGAGCAATGCCGGCGTCGGCGTTTGATTGGTGGTGTGGCTGTTATACGAGTGGCCTTCAAGCGTAGCGGGCTGGCCCCAGAATGGACTGACGTTGCAGCTACGAGCAACCGAGCTTGTTGAAAGGCCTCCCAAGCACAAACAGGCGGATTGTAAAATTACGATCACAGAGTCTGAGCCGTTGATCTCAACTCAATTGTTGGTATCCAAAAATCATCAGACGCCTTCATCACACCATCTCATCATGGTTCATAGTCATTGGAGCAAAATAATCACATGTATACTGCCAGTAGGTCGTACTTCTTGTCTTGGTAATAATAGATCAACGCTCTACCCAACCAAAACACCACCTAATACAAAAACATTATTTAACATGAATAAGCCATCGACGGATCGGGCTGAAAGGCCGTTCCGTCCTCTACTCCTTGATGACGGCCTCATCCTCGGCAAACTGATCGACGCGCGTGCTGCCAAACTTGCGAGCGCTGACCTCCTGCTCGAACAGAATGTCCAGCTCACCATAGGTGCGGCCCTTGGTCTCGGGAAGGCGGAAGTAGGCCCAGACGAGGATGAGGACGACGAGGCCGGCCCAGAAGAGACCGGTCTTGGCACCCCAGTTCCAGGAGTTGACGCCGAGCATGCGGGGCATGAGGACGTTGTTGACGAGCTGTGTCATGTCAGTGATTTGGTCTCGAGTGAATGTTGTAGGAAGGTGAAACTTACGCCTGCCATGTTGTTGAAGTTGCGGGCCAGGACGATGGTCTTGGCCTTGAGACGAGTCGAAGGGAGCTCGGCCACAAGCGTGTAGCAAAGAGGGCCAACAGTCATATCATACATGAAGGTGTCTGCCATTACAGTCAGTAAGTTGCGCTTGGGGAAAAGAATTGAAGTTCTTGTGTGGCTGGCATGGCCAGGTGGCTGACGTAAGGGGGTGGCTTACAGAAAATCAGGAGGCTGCCGATAGCCCAAGACGGGCCAGACATGGATGCCGGAGCAAATCCAAGGCCACCAATAATCACGAGAATGATTAGGAGAGAGCCCATTCCGCCGAGGTACATTGTGCGACGACCGAATTTCGTCATCAGGACCCAAGAGAGAACGACACCGACGGCACCGACGGCGTACTGGATCAGGTTGAAGGTGAAGGAGTTCTCCGCCGAGAGGCCAGCACGCTCGTAGAACTGGATCGAGTATCCCATCATGGCGCTACCGCAAAGGTTCTGCGCAGTGTACGAGATGGAAGCAATCTCCGTGCGCCTGAGATCAGACCTCTGGAAGGCGTGCCAGTAATTCATGCCGGCTGAGTGCTCCTCTTCAAGTTCGTTCGTCGCCTTGATCATCTCGAGCTGGTCGTCCACGTTGAAGTCAACACCGGACTTGGGTGAAACAAGGCTCATAATGGCACGCTTGGCGTCGTCGAAACGGCCTTGGCGGACGAGCCACCAGGGGGACTCGGGAGCGAAGATGGTGCCGAGAATGATGAAAGGAGGCCACGCCCACTGCAGAGCAAAGGGAATACGGTACGCCCACTGGCCCTGCATGGAGAAAAGACCACGGAGAACACCGGCAGCAATCAACTGGCCGATAACCCAGCAAAGATTGACGTATGCCGTGAGGTACGGGCGGAGGACGACGGGAGCGATATCAGATGCGTAGGCGAGGGTCAAAGTCTGGAAGATGCCCCAAGGAAGTCCAAGGACAATCTGACCAGCGAGAAGAGTGTCCAGGTTCTGAGCGAAGAAGGGAATAAAGAGGAGCTAGTTGCGACGTCGTTAGTATGTTGTCTTGACTCATTTTCGGCTTCAACCTTCTTGGGATGAGGCCACAACTCCCAGGACCTCAACTTACGGCGATCATCAATCCTTGCGAAAGGAACATGGTCTTACGATATCCTATAGCATCACTAAGCCACCCATTGATGTAGAGGCCGATGATCTGGCCGCATTGTCCGCCGACCTGGATGTATGTTTGCCAGTTTGCGGATATGACTTTGCCTCCTTTGCCGTCCGGCTCGTTGCCGAACTTCTCCTGGAAACTGTGGGGCACGTAAGCGTATGATCCACTTTTAATCCAGCACTAAGGTATGGCAAAACCACCGCAAACACCACTGCCAATGCCACCACCAACATCTTAGGTCCCACAGGTACCTAAGATCAAGATGAAGGACCATGAAGGGGAGACTTACGCATCGTAGCCGTAGAAGGCTCCCATCAGAGATAAATCGTAGCCCTCCATGATGATGGCAGTTGAGAACAAAAGACTAAACAGGATCGCCTTGGGGTAGAGCTTGAACGAGTCCTTGAGGGTGAGGTTATGCTCGCGGGTCGTGGCGTTGCGAGCATCGTCGCGAGCCTGCTAATGGTGCTTGACATCACCTCCATGAGGTAGGTTCTCGACCGCAGCCTCGATCTTGGAGTCGGAGGTCATGTTGGTAGTTGTTCTCGCCTCTGGAGTGATGGATGAAGATGGGGAGTCGAGTGAGGAGTGAGTGGTGGTCTGCTGAGGCAAAGCAGTGTTCATTGTGCGGGGGACGACTGGAGATCTTATAGATCTCAGAACTTGGACATGTCTCGTATGACTGCGGGATAGTTGTGAGGGAGAGATGGGGTCGAAAGTGGAAAGTTTGGAGATTTCCAGCTTACCGGAAAGGAGACATCAGATGGACAGGGTTCTCCCACGGGGCCATGATGCGAAGAGACTTACCCCAGACGAGTCTTTCGCCTTCCCCAGGGGAAAGAAAGGAAAAGGATTGGATTGACGAGTCGTCTGGCTGGTTACCCCAGACCACCTTGACCATCTAGAACACCTACTTAGCCCAATGGGGAAATGCGCGCTCCACGCGTCTTCGCTTAAGGCCCGGCCTCAGACAGCTTGTCGGACCGACAAGCTGCTGTGCGTGATTGATCATGTGTTGTGTGTTGAGCCGCCTGTGGGCATCCCAGGCGGCTGACTTGTCGGTCCGACAACAACCAAGAAACAGAATGAGATTCCCAATGCCGGGACGCTAGTACGGAACCTTGCTTGCCCAGCACCCCTTGTCCGAGTCACCAGACAGCCTGTTTGGGGCCGGGGAAATGCTCGCTCACCCCGACTTTCTCGCTGAATTGGACAGCTCCCTGACCTGCAGCCATGCGTCCCATGGGGAAGCTGTTATGAAACTAGCACGATATTCTGATCCGATGTGATGGCTAAGAATTCAGCTGACAATGTAGATCTCGTCTGGTTCGTGCCTACTTCAACCGCCACGAAGCAAGCCATCTTTTCTTCCCCTCTCGCCATCCCTTTTAGCAGCCATCGTAGGCACGTTTCTTGCTCTTTGAATCTTGGCCTGCACCAAGCAACACATCATGAGTCTTGTCACCACACGCACCACCGCTCACGAGGCGTCCACACAGGCACGTCTACCTCTGAAGCACCATGCGCCCTCATACCATTTGAAGGCTCGCGGCTGGATGAACGATCCGTGCGGGCCAGGTTACAACCCCATCACGAAAACCTATCACATCTTTTATCAATGTAAGAACAAAGCAACATTGCACATCTTCGTGGCATATAGGATCTCGGTTTTAACACACAATGTCAGGGAATCCGTATGGCTGTGAGTGGGGCAACATGTCTTGGGGCCATGCAACGAGCCAAGATGGCCTGCGCTGGACACATGCTCCCTCAGGCGAGCCCGCTCTTAAACCGAGTGAGCCCTACGACAAGGAGGGCATCTTCACTGGCTGCTTCTGGCCCACCGGACCTCACGGCGAGAAGGACCAGCTCACCGTCGTCTACTCGTCCATTGCCGCCCTGCCCATCCACTGGACGTTGAAGCATATACGCAACTCCGAGGGCGTGTCGCTCGCTACTTCCACGGATGCTGGCAAGACGTGGCAGAAGAGCGAGCTCAACCCCATCCTCGTGGGCGAGCCCGAGGGCGTCGAAGTCACCGGCTTTCGCGACCCGTTCCTCGCCGAGTGGCCTGCGCTCAATCGCATTCGCGGCGAGAAGAGCCTCTACGGCTTCTTGTCCGGCGGCGTCGTCGGCAAGGGCCCCACGGTGTTCCTGTACGCCATCCAGCCTGACAACCTCACGGAGTGGAAATATCTCGGTCCCCTGGTCCCCTCGTTGACCTGGCGCCCGGCTTCCGCGCGCCCGGCCCCTGGACGGGCGATTTTGGCGTCAACTGGGAATGTGTCAACTTTCTCAGCCTGCAAGATGGTGCCCACGAGCAAGATTTTCTTCTCATGGGTACCGAGGGAGGCGTGAAGCCCAGGTACAAGGAGGGCGATGAAGAGCCTCTTGGCCAGTGGTCATCGTGGTTCTCCGGTTCGGTAGAGCAGACTGCGGCCGGCCCACGTCTGCGGCACGAGTTTGACGGTGTTCTGGATCACGGCAGCCTGTACGCGCCCAACTCTTATGTTCATCCCGAGACGCAAAAGAGGATCACGATCGGCTGGGTTCGAGAGGATGGCCTGCCAATGAGCCGTTGCAAAGCGAGGGGCTGGACGGGCTTCTTGTCCCTGCCACGAGAACTGTTCCTTTCCACGACACACAATGTGACCAGGGGCCTGCAATCACCAATCGAGGACATTCGTTCTTTCAAGATTCTGGAGAGCGGCTCGGGTGGAAAGACCGTGCAGACGCTGGGAATCAAGCCCATGGACGACCTCCGAACACTGCGCCCCTCCCGTCCGGCAGAGTGGTCATCTCTCGGCCGGACGAGCGCTGCCGGCATCCTGCGAGAGCGGGCCCGCAACCATAGCTGGGAGCTCGACGCTGTGATCACAGTCGACCCTAGGCAGAGGCGCGTCGGTTTCAACATCTGCCAAAGCCCCGACGGCGTGCAGAGGACGACTGTGTACTTCAACCCCCAGGCTGAGCAGATTGTCGTTGACAAGAGTCTCTCCAACACCGAGGCGGATGTCGACAAGTCGCTTCTTGATGGGCCCTTTACACTTCTTTACTCGCTTGAAAACGGGACAGAGAAGCTGGAGAAGCTCCGCTTGCGCATCTTCCGTGACGGAGATGTGCTCGAGGTCTTTGCCAACGATCGCTTTGCATTGACCACAACAGTGTACTGCGACGATTCGTGTGCGGGCATCAGCTGGTTCCTCGATGACGAGGGGCCACACAGCGTGTTTGATTCGGTCCAGCTGTGGGAGGACATGGCCGGCACGCAGGGACAGGTGCCCGAAATCGGACAGCCTCATCTGTAAATAGTCGATGTCTTGTTTGTAATTATGTGTGTGGGGATATCAACTAGACGGTAGAGCAGTCGCCTGTCTGTCGGAGTGAAGTGTTCACCGGCGGATACATGGCATGGAGTATTAGCATTAGTATGATCATTTTCAACATGCAATCCTAGAGTGCAGTTGCCAAAAGTCACACATCAGTCATGGAAAACGTCACACTCGTAGATAGCATCGCATCTTGGTCATAGCTGGTCCATTGGCGACGAAACCTGCGACAAAGTACTCAAGGGGACTGGTGAAAACGGCAGTCCGGGATACGACCCTCGAAGCGTGTCCATCTTCTCCTGCAAATAGACCCTGTGCTTGTCGCGCATCCGCTCAAAGTTGATGAGAAAGCGCGCTATGTAAAGGAAATCTTCAATGTGGCTCTCCATGCTCGGCTGGTTCACAGACACGGCCAGAACGTCGGCAATGGTGCTGGTGATCTCAAACAGTTTCTGGAGGATACCGCTGCCCTGTGTGCTGATGCTAGCAATGCTGTCCAGGCGGCTGACGAGGCTCCGAAGCTGTGTTGTCAGGCGTAGAGCGGGGAATTGTAATGAGAGACCCTCGTGGGTATGTGCGGGAGCCAAGCGTAAGAACCCCTTGGAGAGGGCGAGCTGCCAGAGCAGCGTCCGTATCCAGAGCCTGGTGATGAACAAATCGGCGTGCTGTAGCTCTGTGAAGCCATCGTGGCCACTGAAGCGAAGTTCGCGCTCAGATTCCGCGGCATTTATTTCATGCTGGTCAAGCTGCACCTGTTTGCTTTCGATCCAGTCGACTGTGATTTGCATAGCCCTATCTTCTCTACCATCCCAATTTGACAAGAAAACGTCGTCGAGAATGGTGAAGAGCTCAATGATTCGATCAAAGCCGGTTTGAATGTGCGCTGCAATGATTGGATCCCTCATCGGGACACCAGACTTGAGGGGAGGAAGGATGCTAGGAAAGCCTGATGCAATGGTCAGGAACCTTTCATGAATGTAGGCCTCCCAGTAGAGTCTCTGAAACATGATCAGGTCGGCTCCCCGGAGTGTCTCTGCGCTACGCTGGCGTGTCTGGACGACCTGGATCATGGTGATGGCTTCTCGAAGATGGCCGAAGCTGCGATCATAAAACTTGAGAGGCATCATGGCAATTTCAAGATAGATACACGTCATGATCCGCTTGTTGGTGATGAGAGGGGTCTCATCCAGCCGGATGAATGAGTCTGGGCCAAGGTCGACGCGCCTGTGAGCCTCCAGGCTGTATTGAAGAAGTTCGTTCATTTGCGAGGCAGCATCGCCGTGCATGGTGGCCGAGGTCTCTGTGAGGAACGCAGTCGTAGCTCCGAAAGCATAAACCAACGCGGCGTCTTCAAAGCTCTCGTCCATGGCATCGATGGCGGCGAAAATGTCGGCCGGGGAGACTGCGGGGTTAAAGGGGTATATGATCTGTTCGAATTGCGGGAGAAGGTTTCGAAAGAACTCTCTCGGTGGCGGAGGACCAGACGAGGGTCCAAGAAGGACGGTTTGACCAGGTGAAAGCTGGCTTCCATAGACGGTGACTGGAAGCTGTGCTTGTGGAGGAGATGGTTCTCCCGTGATCTCTCCCCGAGCTTTCGCAACAAGTCTACCCCGGATGGGATTTTTGCGTCTCTCTGGCTCAAGAGTTGCGCCAACGCACCGAATGCCATGAGTCTCGCAGTTTGCACATGGCTGGGCTCCGTCGCATTTAACCTTCCTCAACCGGCACCCATCACAGGCTCGCCTGACTCGAGTCGGGTGCGCGTTGTCGACTGGCATCGAGGCGGGCAGAGGGTTCAATTGATGGGGACATGGAGAAGATGGTGAAAGCGCAGGCAGGACAGCACAAAAAAGGTGAAGTTGTGTTCAGCAGACGGACTTGGGATCTGGCGCAGGCTGTCAGAGCAAGGGAGGTAGCGAGCTGAAGCTGCACTTCAGCCCAGGCGTCTGCCCTATTCAGCCACAAAGGCTTGGATCGGCGCGTGCCGCCGGACCATGTCGTGGCTGGTACGCAGAGGTGGGGTAATGAGGTCGCTTGATGACATCGCCTACGCACGCGTGACATGCTTTACGCTGTACTTCAGTCCTCTCCCGGAGTATGCTCCGTAGCTAATCATCATCCTGAATTGCTTCAGGAGAGGTATGTCGTACACTGAATGAAGACATGGCTCCGCCTCTCAGACCAATCTTACCGCTGTCGTCACCGTGCTGCTCAGTTCGCCATGAGGAGCCCTGTGATGATGTTGGGAACAGTCCCAGTCCTAGGAAAAGGCGCAAGACTATCGACGTCGCTTGCGAACGTTGTCGCACCAAAAAGAGTGCCGTTAGTGCCCTCCTGCCTGCCTCGCATGACTCGCTGGCCGTGGTTCCGGCGGCACTGACAAATCTAGTGTGACGGCTTTCGGCCAGCATGCACTGCTTGTGTGAGAAGACATGCGCAGTGCACATACCGATCCAGCAAGCAGAAAGTCGAGGAGTACGAGACCGAGATTGAAGCTTTGCAGTGCAAGCTCCGGCATCATGAAGAACTCGTGAAACGCCTGAGAGCCCTGCCGGAGGACGAGGCCGTCGAATCGCTCCGTTGTCTGCGTTCCATGTCTGACAGCGCCGGCCTGCCCTCCCTCAACCCCCGTACACCCTCACCCTCACTGCTGGCTGTGACTCAGAGCATGGCACCATCTACGCACCTTAACCTTGACTCTGACTTCGATCTAAGTAGTCCTTATTTATCGACTTGTCCCATGCAGGATCCACTCGGCAGCTCTTCGAATATTCAAGCGGCTTTACCGTCCTCGCCCGATTTGCCTTCTTTTGAAACTAGCATCACGCAGAAACACTCTACCACAGTTGTCTCAGAGCCACCACAGATACTTCCTCCACTAGCAAATACACAAATAGTGGACGTAATACGCGACGGCCCCCATGCCGAGGCACATGCCATGCTCCATTGCGATCCTCGCTTGACCGACTTGGACGTCACATACTGGACCAATGTCCCGATGAGCAATATCTTCGCTGCCGCCATGTTGACGGCATATATACAATGGTACCATCCTTTCTCTGCAATGTTCGACGAAAATCTCTTTCTCGATGATCTCGTTCACCATCGCCACCAATTTTGCTCCTCGTTCCTTGTTGCTGCTGTACTATTGACAGCCTGCGTAAGTGCTAAGCCATGGTGACGAATTAAGACACTCACTCATTTTGGGTAGCAACAGCACGCTGCATTCGATGCAAGGTCCCTCGAGTATATCCCAGGTTTGGCCTTTGAGTGCGAAATGTCGTGGCGGTCAGAACGACATCAGCCATCCTCGCTAACATTAGCCGCTTCGCAGCTCTTCGCGAGTAGCTGCACACTGCCAGGACAGGACTTGCTCCTCAAGGAACCGCTTTCGGACGAAAATCACGTGGCTGCCATGTCTGAATCAATTAACTACGATGCATGGCTAAACATACTTGACGCCGCCAAGTATCGATCAGTGGGCGGAAGCCCTGAATCTTGAGATGCATGAGAGGGCGCAGCTGCAACAGCTCCGCTGCGTAAGCCTATACTTTTGTGCGGAACTTGAATGATGTATGCATGTGCTAACAAAGCCTCTAGCATAGCTGGTGAGGTCCGGAAAGCCTTACAACACATTCAGCTTCCTCTTCAGGTCCACCGTTTTTACTAAAAACGACAATGGATTCAGATGCTCAAAAAGCTACGAATACCAGAATCAATGCAAGAAAAATAATCAATTGTTCTAAATTGACTTGTCAAAGCTTGCATAAACCTAGGCTACTATGATATATAGCACTGGTGGACCGTCATCTCGCAAATACGCAGGAGCATAAAGGTAGTTTTAGTTCTAATTTGTTCTCTTCTACGTGTTTTCGCCGAGGTGACAGTAAGTTGATAAGTTCACGTCCAAGTCAACTAGGTACCTCCTACTCTAGGGGGCTTTATGTAGCAAGTTTCATTGCAGAAGTCCAACTGATCCGTGGCGATGGGTCAAATGATCACCAACCACCGGAGGTGCTGGAATGTCATTTAGAGAAGCTGGTTACTTTTCGCCGAGCAGTCTTTTTTAGTAATCGTATCAAAGATAATGTTATTCCTATGATTTCGGCGTTATAAAAATTAGAGAATGCTCCAGTCAAGTCCGAGCTGCCATGCATCAGGTGAGCCTCAACATGGATGGGTGCGCGGCTTATACACGCATTCTCTACGCTCCTGCCCGACTTGCATGAGCGGTCGGGGCTGATCAGCTTGCTTGGTGGACGAACTTCACCTCATGACTATCATGATGTGGCATAATATTGCTTTAGTCCCCCGAACGCAACTTGAAGCTGATCGTCTCGTCAAGGAGCTGCTTGGAGCGACCTCATGGTTCGCCAATGTTGATTCGGCCGGTTTATATATCTACTCAAATCCAACATCACTCCCTTCTCTCTTTTATAAATCGACCGAGATAACTGCTGATCCTTCAGTGATTGTCGACAAAGCCAGGTTAGTAGGCAGGTAGGTAGTTGCTTTACGTAAGTTTTGCTCGGGTTCGTTTACTTTAGCTGAGTATGCCGCATCTCTAAACCTCTTGTGGAGATCATACCTACCATGTATAACATTTTGCGGACACCGTTCCCGTCCCTCACCTTTGAGACATCTTTATCAATGGATGCCGCAGGACAGATTTTCTCGATCGATGACAAGATTGCGTTCAAATGCCAAACCAACTTTAAAAGTCCGGTGCCATCACAGGCTGCAGATGCGACCTAATCTGCTTTAAGGGTTGACGACGAAAAGGTAGTCTACGAGTTGCTGATGGCGCATCCGCATCCTAACATACTCCGATGCATTTTGATATCGGAATGATTCTTTATGAATCGCATGCCCATCAACCTCCACGATCGCATCGACCCGTCCCACATTCGGCATCGCGACGGATCATCAAGCACCAATGGACACCTCCACGCCCGCTGTATTCGCCAATTAACCAGCGCTCTCGCATGGCTGAAGAACCTATGCCTGGCCCATGGCGACCTGCGACCCCTAACGCTCTCTTGACAACGGGTGACAACATTCGTGTAGTCGATTTTGATGTCTCTGTCAAGATAGGCAAAGGACTCCTTACAGCCAGCGAGCCTTTCTGCAAGCTCAGTCCGCGCTTCAAAGTCCCCCGTGCCGGACTGGCCTTACAGCAGTTCACCCTGGCATTGTGTATCTACAACATTCGCTCTGGTCGAATACCCCTAGCCGAGCTCGAATGACCTGAGAGGGTGAAGAAGCTCATGCGTGACGAGCTGCCCTTAGAGGCTGATGACCCGATCTATGGTCAGCTTATCGAACAGTGCTGGCGAGGCGAGTATGGCTCGATGTGTGCCGTCAATCAGTGTGTCCATGAAATTCTTGAAGCTGCCCGCGAGCCTAAAGAGTCGAAAGATTTGAGTATTGAACATACAAGCGTTGGTCATTTAGCTGAATGCCACGAGTACCTGGCCGTGCAACAGCGTCTTGCTTTGGAGAAAAAAGGGGCCAGACGTGATAGACAAGCAGAGAATTGAAACGCGCCGTGTCCGTCTTATGGCATGGTGTTGGTGTTGTTTGGCTCTCTTCTCGCATTGAAGTTCTCGCACGGGGAGATCGTGGCCCCGAGCATTAGCATATACTTATGTAGTGATGCTTCCCAAACCTTGCTGATGTTGATGTCGTCTCCTGGCACGTCTGCTCTGGTATCGCAATGATTCTCGCTGTCGACAAGATATGTAAGGATTTCCAGGGAATGGCACGGTGTTCGTACCCAGTGACAGAGAGCAAGATGTGCGTATTTGCCTCGCACAAGGTGGATTCCTTAGCCGGCTGATGCATGGAGTATGCAACCCTTTCACGATGAAGCAATGAAAAACCCACCAACATATGAAATTCCACCTACTAGTCTACAGTCGCTTTTCGAAACGAGGATCACCTACAGGCATGAAAGACCAGACTCGCAGAATCAGGAAATGAAGAACTGCTGCCGGTGATTTACGGCGATCATGACATGGCGAAGAAACGGCAAAGTGTTAAAGGGATGTGGATAGAGGGCAGGTTGGTCAAGGCAGAACCACAGCGGTTAGAGAAGGCTGGACCAATGTGGCCCGAGGGTCAAATGCCTTCACTATGGCAGGATCACAGGGGTATGCATACCTTACTAAATGGAACAATGTCAACACCATAGCAGACAAAGGCGAGAAACAGGGCTGGAAGCCATGAGTGATAACGAGGTATATGCCGGATGTTTGTATAGGTCAAATTAGGGCATTACATAACTTGAATGATGTGGACTGTTTCGTTAGTTTACACATAATTATGATACAAGGTAAGAGGTACAAGTAGAGGTACAAAACTGGCCGACTTGCGTTGCTTGAGGGGGAAAGATCAGATCAATAGCTGTATCGTATACCGTAACAAAGAACGATGGAACTGGGTTGCCCGGACTCATAGCTGCTGCCATGTCCACGTCATGCAGAGTACGGAATCTAACTTTCCGATCGTCTTGAACTTTGTCTTTTGTGTTTAACAGCGGGAGAGTAGCTCGGTTTCACAATACTCTACTGGTCGTCATGTTGTCCAGAGCAGAAGCTGAGGAAAGACTGCATATTGATTACGCAACCGTGGCTCCACAGAGCCTCACCACAACTTGGAGGTGCACACCCAAGACTCACGTTCGCTCCCAAACACCGAGAGCACCGCGAGCCAGACCCTGATCAGCGCCCAAGGTGAACTTGCTGTCGCCCCCGGCACCTCAGCCATGTAATCCACCCACGCGGCAAGGGGGAAGAGTCGAGCCCACATGCTCTGCTCTGTCCCCTTGCCAGCGGCAGGAGGATGTATCGCCCTTGAACACAACTGGGTCCTGGATCCTCGAGAATCCCAAGCAGGGCGAGGGAAGGTTATCCTCTCGCGGTCCCGGCACTGGGCCGGGAGATCCACGTGGGTACGACGCTCGTTTCGAAAGCGGGAACCACGAGGAGGGAGGGATGGACGCGAAGGGGTGTGTGGGGGTTCAGTGGCAGCTTGTGTCCCGCCCCGTTCGATAGTACCACCCCTCTGTCGTGGTGATCCATTGGAAGATAGAGGTAGTAACTTACCTAGGCAGGGAGGGGGTTCGAGGATGGAAGATTTGAGGCTCTTTTCCTTAGGCTCCGGGAGGTGTGACCCACCCTCCTAAGCTGAGGGGCCCTGCGGCAAGCTCACTTCTCGGACCGTCACTGACAGGGCTGAGGGCGCGACAAGGGTGGGTTCATCTGTGTGTGTTATTAAAGGTGTGAGGCGTACTATGTACATGGTGGGTGCACGCATGGTGCCTGACAAGCCTGACAACGACGGCCCGATCAGAAAAATCGGTCGTCGAAACGATAAGGTTGCCGCATATGTCCCACTTGGGCAGTCTTGGCTTCACACCGCTACAGGCGTTACAGGAAGAGAAAGAGAGAGGGATGAATTTTTTGCGCGGTTTGTTACAGGCTTAGCTTGCAGATAAGTGCCGTGTGGACAGCGAAAAGGGGTGGGCGGGCGCAGGCGTCGATGGCGTCGTGGGCGGTTGCGCTGAGAAGCACACGTGGATGTACATGCAAAGCACGGGAGAGGTAACTTATTGAGGTGTTTACGAGTAGTGGCGGGGTGGTGAGTCAAGGGGACCCGATATTTCTCAAAAAAAGAGACCCAGGCTTGCCAGGCAGCCAACAAACATGTGAATCCGTACGACGACCCTACTGGTGCGAGAGCCAAAAGCTCGCTTGAAAAGGCTTGGTGTTCTGGGCAGATTGTGTCATATCTAAGGGGCAAGCTTGGGCGGGAAGTCTCTGGCCCAGGCGGTGTTATCTCAGGTGGATCACGTCAAGATGAGGTTGCAGTCCGCTGTGCTGTGACGACGAGCTCAAGCCACAAAAGCTATCGATGATCCGAGCCTCAAGCTTCGACGCGCGCCAGCGCGCACCCTTGAGGCCCAGGCTTTTGCTATTCAAGGCAGACGCAGACAAGGGAGCCCGTCTTGCTGCGGGTCCCAGCTGCGGCAGTCGGGAGGGTCAGGAACCCATCCATACATGCATTGATTCCCTGCGACCCATTCGACCCGCCCGTGGACCTCTTCGCTGGGTGTCTTGGAAACCGTCATTGGCATGACGGTGAAAAATCGCGATATGCTGGAGCCTCGGCGCGTCATGGTTGCAGCCGCATGGCGCCACCAGTGCCTACATGCTAAGCGCCGTACCGGAATGCCGTCGGTATTCGAAAGATATCGACTCAGGGATGGCACGACTATGCTCCGAGCTTCTAGAGTGCGTCGAGAAGGCTTCGGGAAGAGCCAAGTCGATGCTGCGTCTTGTGCAGGTGCCGTGGGCCTCGGGTGGCTGCAGCATTGGGAGGCATGGCTGCAATAGGTGTGGTGAGGCGAAACTGCCGGAGCAAGACTGAACATGAGCAAGGTTTGAAGGCAGCTTGGATCAAACCGGACATGACTCCAGGGGGGTTCAACTGGACTGACGAGCAAAGGCATGAAGAAGGCGAAGATAAGCCGGGTGTGGAAGAAAATACCGGGTCCGGCGCAAGACCGGTTTTTGGATCGCCAGCTAGCGCGTCTCGTTATCTCTCTGTATGGCCGTTTTGGATGGCTGAGGCAGCCTTTAGAACGGGCGACGGTGCAAGAATTTCAGGATTCGAAGGCGTCATTGCGACGATTTTGCATGTGCCGCCGTGTAGACCAAGTCCAAGTCCCCTGACGTATGAATCGCGCTGCATCGGAGATTGTGGCTCACCTCCAATGAAGACGCCACACGATTGAGCCTCTGAATGCTGGGCCGCCACGAGATGTCGTTCCGATTGCAATTGCGAAGCTGAGCGAGATGTGAAATCAGCATGTCACTGGAGAAAGCATGTGCTCGCGACAAAAGGGTGCGATTGGAGGGGCTGAGGGGTCGGCGTACATTTCACCGCTTGCTGCTGGTGTTTTTTTTTCTCCTGTACGCCAGGGGTCTCGCACAAGGACGTCCGATCGTGAAACCCCTGGGCTGATTCCATGCTGACATTCAGGCGAGGTTCGGAGGATCGTAGGAACGTCGACCGGGCGAGATCTCATTATTCCCGGCTGGCCTCAATATCTCATCCTCAGATGATGTGGGTTGGTCTGGACGGCCCAGATGCTTGGCAAGTGCGCACGCGCGATGCACCCTTGGTCGGGCTGCAGATGCCACCGCTCGTGGACCTTCGAGACTTGGGAGGGGGGGTCTTACATGATCTGTAGGCGGGTAGGTCGTCGGGTCACGTTTCTGTTTCAAAGAAGCATCGTCAACCGTGGCGCTACTATGATGTCTCAACTCGACACGACTCGGGGCCACGAGCAACATGGCCGTGACCACTTAAGGGTTGCGCCGCAAGGGACAGCGTCTGTTGCGTGTTCTCTTCGCACAATGCTGGCTGGCCTGGCTGGACACGCATGCGTCCGTGGGGGTTTTGGGGGCATTTGGGGGTGCTTTCCAATGGTCGTTGCGGGTGGATGGGGATGGCGGCCCGCAGGGCGGCGCTCACGATGGCGAAACGGGCAGCAGGAAGTTCGGCCTCGGACTGAGGCGCAACATGGCAGTCGTGGTTGGCCGCGTGTACAAGTCGGGCGAGGAGGGGCTTCGTGGCTTGCGGTGGTTGAATTGCGTGACAGAATAGGAAGCCAAGATATGGACACTTTTGCTTGCCAGCGAAACGTCTCGTTCTGACCAGCTATTGACAAATGTGAGGTGTTTCTTCAACAATCGTGAGCAAACCGAAACGTAAGGTGGGAATCTATGTGCGTTTGTTAGTGTTCGTTCAGTTGGACTGTCAGACTTCGGACTGGCGTGACGCCTGCGCCTTGCGAGCCAAACCTGCCATCGTGAAGGCTTCAGCCCCTCTCCATCGCCATTGCTGCAGTGAGGTTGGTGGAAGAACAGGGCAGAGCGGGTTCTGAAGATAGCTACCTGACCTTTACGGTGGGTGCTGGACTCCACCTGAGGCGCATGCTTGGCGATCATTCTGCGCAGGGTGAGGGATGTGGTTACAGTGGCCCTGGCGCCGGACCCGCCCTCGTCGCTGGTGCTAGTTCTCAGGCGGATTAATCGCGCCAGAAGTTGATGATCGATGGAATGGAAGCCCATTCAACTCATACCGTATGGTTCCATGAACTCTGTATTGGTGGCTACCCACCCTCGGGATGGAACCGCCTCAAGACCGCGTCACGGGCCAGGCCAGCAGGCGATATGCGTGTACATAAGCTGAATAGATTGGGCTCGCCTCGTTGCATTCGCTTCATGGCCAGTCCTGCAGGAGGTCCAATTGACGAGGCATGCAGGGCGGACACAGCCCCTCGCCCCTGGGACGTGCCTCATTGATTGATGCTTGCACACGGATGTGTAGAGGAACAAACAGCAAAGAAGCCAAAGCAAGCCGGCGCTGCCGTCGGCTCAGCAGCCGGACGGGTGTTTCTGATGGTGGCGCCGAAACCACAGGTATCAGCCTTTGTTAACGACTGGTTTGTTGGCCCGTATGGCACACAGCTGGTTGCTCGTTTCGTCCCTACTCGACGTGGAAGCTCTGGAAGGGGCCATTGGTAGGTCTCGTCTCTCCATGGGTACCTGATCAGTATTCAGGTAGGCTCAGCCGCCTCAGATGCGCAGTCAACTCAGCCCATTTGATGTGATGATCAGGTCAACCCTGCACCGATATGTAGCACTTAGGAGGGCTGGAGTACAATTCGGAGGAGCGTCTGTCTCTTTCAATTGATGCGCCAACAGCATGCGGGCGCGGATCCGCGCTCCGCGGGTACACAGATGGATAAAATCCAGGAAAAAGGAGAAGCCGAATGGCGGCAAAGTACACATGTCACGTTCGCGATTTGTCTGTGTACATGTACTTGTACCTGTGCCTGAAGTGATTGCCCCTGCTCGCATTGTCTTCCTTATTTTTTTTAGACCTCATTTTTGTTCTTGGAGCTTCGGGGACCGATCTCCTTACTTCTGTCACAATGATGCGCTGTTTTCGGCTTGTCCTCCTGTTCATGAGCACAGCCATCACATCTCACCAACAGACATGAACCAGCACAAAAGAAAGGGCCAACCAGAGCAAACGCTCTTGTTCGGCATCGCATCGGGGTTTTGTCTTTTCATGACTCTTTATCTGCGAAGTCTAGCCAGGACCGAAGGGCAGGTACAGTACCTAAGCCCACCGCCAAGCCGCTGTACCTGAGGCGCACCCCCTCCCCACTCCGCGACAGTGACCCTCCCTCCCCCCCACCCTACGCACCTGCCACTACCCACCCCTGTCTGCCTCAGTTCGGGCATTGCTCCTCCTTGTCCTTCACTGTATGTCACTCGCCGGGAACGAGCGACCCTGAACTTTTGATTGATGCCCTTACGCTAGGCTCGACACCTTGCTCCACCACGTCAGTGGCAGGAGGGGGTGAGGGTGTGGGTTTTGGAACTATGAAGCCGACAATCTTGTCACGGTACAGAACGGCGGTATTCCCGCCTGGCCTCCCCTGCCTGGCTCCTGCTCTGACGCTTGCCCTGGGCCGGACGAACTCCCAAGATCCAGAGCAATAAATACACCACGCCCTCCTTCTTCTGCCCACCCAGCGGGTTTGGTTTCCCTCTCTTACCTAACGATCCCCTACCATTCGCATTCTTGCTCTCACTCTTCACCAAAGAGTAGAGCTATCACGATGCCGTCATTCAAGTCTTTCTCGACTGTCGCCAGCGGCAGGAGTAGTGTCACCTTGTTTGACATTCGGTATGTGACCAACAGATTAGCCGATCGCCCTCGGTCTTAGTACTACTTCGCCGAAGGGCCGCCGACTGACATTGTGTGCCCCTCCAGTCTCGACAACGACTTTATCGTCTTTCGCGGTTCAGAGCACGAGTCAGCCGGCCAGACTCTCAAGGGCTCTGTTGTTCTGTGCCTGTCAGCCCCTCTCAAAATTGAAGATGTACACCTCCGATTCACTGGTGACCTACGCTTTTCGTGGGACCAGTCCCGCCCCCGACCTCCAGCCTGTCGAGCCACAAGGTCGACAGGCATACCGAGCTCCTCCGCCACCGTTGGGCGCCGTTCGTCAAGAGCCAGAACGGCGAGAAGAAAGTTCTCGAGGCCGGCAACTACGAATGGCCTTTCAAACTCGACCTCTCCGGCGAGACTCCCGAGAGTGTCGAGGGAATTCCTGAAGCCAGCATCACTTACCGTCTCAAGGCGACCGTAGCTCGCGGCAAGCTCTCTCACGACCTGCATGCGTACAAGCCCCTGCGCATTGTTCGCACACTGGAGCCTTCGGCGCTGGAGTTCCTTCACGCCATGAGCGTCGAGAACATCTGGCCCAACAAGGTCGACTACTCCATCATTATCCCGCAAAAGGCCGTTGTCTTTGGCGCGACAGTCCCGCTGGAAATGCGATTCACGCCTCTGCTAAAGGGCCTCGAAATGGGCGACGTTACGATAAAGATGGTGAGGGTTCGCGAGAGGAGCACGCAAGGCACCCCCTCGAGGGATCTCCGGACAGAACGCGAGGTGTCATCGTGGAGTTTCGGAGACAGAGCTAGAAGACAACTGGCAGGACATGATCGGCGACACGGGCCAGGAGGGATGGACAGTCAACAAGAAACTCAACCTGCCCAAGCGACTCAAGCAGTGTGTACAAGACGTCAATCACCACGGCATTAAGATCAGACACAAGCTCAAGCTTGTTGTCGCTCTCAAGAACCCCGACGGCCACGTCTCAGAAGTAAGTCTGACGAGCGCGCAATCGCGACTACAATGTGCTGACAATTGAACAGCTTCGGGCGACTCTTCCCGTTTCCTTCTTCATCTCCCCAAACATGCCCCTCCGCGAACACGGCGTACTCGTCGACTCAGCCGTCGGTTCTACCCCTCCCGAGTCTGACCACACAACCATCGCGCCTCCTGGCTACGGTGAACACATACTCGACCAACTGTTCGAAGACGTCGACACTGGAGCTGGCTTCCAGACACCTGGCATCCAATCTGGATTCAGCTCACCTTTCTACGCACAATCCCGCGCCGGTTCTTCCGATAACCTCCACTCTCTCGGCATGACAAGCGCCCACGGCGTGGCACCCGCTGCCCTCACTTCGCGTCTGCAAAATGTTTCTCTTGATCCTTCCGAGCGGATGCAACCCACCGACGTGATCAGCGCTTGGTCGAACCCACCGACGAGCCACCCTTCGCAGCCTGCCTCTGCGGCCCTGACACGCCACAATAGCGCCGAGGATGAGCGCAATGGTGGCAACAGCAACGACTCGCCTCGTCCTTCGGGCCGCAACTCGCCCGAGCATGTAGAGAGCCTCGACGTGGCGACCCTCAGCAAGGTGCCCAGCTATACTACGGCGCTGAAGACGCCAGCACGCTCGCGAGCAGCGAGCCGCGGTGAGGTGCTGCCCGATTACTTGACAGCCATGAGCGCACCTTCGACACCCATGCCGAGCGACCGCCCTGAAGTCGACCCCCTGGACGTAATTCACGAATCAGTGCCTGCCGGCTCACGCACAGCGCCTGGAACACCACCGCTGACTGAGAGGCACATTCATCCGTGGAACCGATCGACGAGCATGAATAGCATCCTGCAGCAGGTCGGTGTTGGCGACCGACGCCTTCATTTGATGCAAGCCCGGGATCGTGTCGTCTAAATACTCCGTCTCATCGTTGTTCTCTCAACTCAATTTTCTTTCCCGTTTGGGTCATCACCACTCGCGACGATTCTTATTTTCTCGCTTTTTTACCACTTCGGATCAACAGCAACGATAATTGGCATTGCATGGCTACGGCGTTTGGGATATGCGTGGGAACCAGTTGTCTCGGTGATTTTAGAGCAGCCAAGTAGATGAGGCCGTGAGGCGTTTGCTTTCTTTCCCATTTGACAGGACCCGCTGGGCATGGGCGCGGGTTTTCAGAAATATTCTGACGGAGAAGACTGCTGGGTTCCTTAGATTTACGAGCGATATACTGTATTAGCAAGAATGCCTTGAGGGCGAAGATACCAACGAAGCTTGTTTCCTTGATCACAGTCCTTCTTCACGTGCCGCGCGAATCGAACAAACCGCTATTGCATGGCGGGCATATACTCAAAGTCCTGGTGAGCAGAGGTGCGTTCGTCTCATGATGGTGAATAGGGGGGCGGTGCGATCGCATCTTGAAACGATCGGGTCAAGCCGAATGCGTGTATCCTTGGTACAAGCCTATGCGGCGAGAACTACCGTGGTCATGAAACGTCGCAATGAGATGATCGCCATGCGCGATTGCTGGACCCCATTTCGTCAGGCACACTGACTCATTAGTCATGAAGCGCGGATTGTCAGGTCGATGGAGTGGGGTATGCGCAAATGTCACATGCATGGGACGGATTGCATGACATGGCGTATCTCGTGGATTCGCAGACCATGCTCACTGTCGTCGTCAAGAGGCAATGAAGGGAGCCGTCGGGCCATCAGCTGGTGGCATGCATCTCTTCGGGCCAATGAGTGCTTGCCAGCATACTTGGGCTTCATCGAATGTGTGTTACTTTGGAGCCTGAGAGCCTTGCTGATGAGAGGTGGCTTTCACGAGGATCAGGCTCTGCTGCTGACACGGATGCAATCAGGCTTCGTCGTCGATGCTACATCAGCTCCAGAGCATCCATCAGCTTGCTCCATCATTTCCTACTGATAGCTTCACTTAAAAGTACTTCCAATGTGGAGGGCGACATTGCTTTCCCCCAAGTGACCATGACTCCTAATCTCGACGCAGCGGAATGGTCCAGAATCGATACTCTTCTCAGGAAGAGTCTGGCGGCTCGCGAGGCCTGCCGCGCGAATCCCCATGACGTCCGCGCCATGCAGCAGGCATGGCAACCGATTTCGCGGATCCTGTCCCTCTTCCCCGAGGAGTTCTTCACCAAGACGAACCACCTCCAGCTCATAGACGTGAGCCCCTACGGCCAGGGAGTCTTGACGGCGCTGACGGACATCATCTGGGCGTTCAGCAGCGGGCCCGTCACGGAGCAGCTGGATTGTCCCCAGACGGCGGTGGATCTGTATGCGTACTTTGAACGAGATCTGTACAACGTTTGGCTGCAGGCAAATAGCCGCCACGAGGGCGGCGACATGGCGAGACTGTTTCGGACGGTGACGAACGAGCTGGCGGACTGGAAACTGATTACCGGCGATGATACGGCGCGCCCGGGATTGAGCAACTCTTCGAGGCGGGGGATGGCGGCACATGCCTGGGTAATTACCAACTCGATGGTGCTCCATCACAGCGAGGAGGTCGTTGCTGCGAAGCGGCTCTGGGAAGAGCGGTGTGGTGTCTTTACTGTCATTTCAGACTAGGTTGTTCCACCGTTCCTGCTAGCAGCGGCAAGTTTTGGCGTTTCTGTACACGTTGCACGCCTTGCCCTTCGCTAACTCTCTCCTTCTCTCTCTCTATCTTTTTTCTTTCTCTCTCTGACATGTTCGTGAGGGAGATCCCCTGACTTAGGAACTGAATGTCGTGTCTAAGCCACACACTTGTGCCCTGCATGCATTGTTGGACCCCATCGTCGTGGCGTGATCGTCGCTTTTCAGGGCAGCCATCGTGGGAAGAGTCCCAGCAGAGCAAGGACCGTCGCGGCGACCCCGTTCTTTGGCCACCGGGGAATTGGTGGTCCGGGGCAAAACCTGCGGACATGTCGACCAAAGCTGGAGGCTAGAGCAAGCCACACAGATCACAAAGCTTGTACAGCTGAGGGTTCTGGTGGTGTCGCGACATGGGTTGGCATGGTTCACCTGGGACGATCTGCTGTTAGCGCTGGCCATGGGCATGAGGAAGGGAGAGTCAGAGGGTAATGGAGGGACATGTTGACGTCATCCAGGGTTCTGGCGCGAGCAATTTAAGTGGCCGTTGGTCTGCCCCTCTGTCGTCGAGCGGGAGGAACAGAGTTTCGACATCGTCTGGTCTTTTGAAATCGACTTCAACCAGACAGCCTCCTTTCGACACGTACCACCTAATAATCGTAATTCATCATCAACAATTGAATCTTTCTTGCCTACGAGCCTATCCTGTAAGTATCGACTCGAACCCAGCCCCTCTTCATTACGGATCAGCGCAGGGAAGATGGGGGCAGGCACCACCACAGGGGAGGGAGGGGTTGTTGGCCCGGGCGCCCGAGCTGTTGTGGACCAGTCGTATTTGGTGCGTCCGTGGATGGATCAGGTCACCGCCTTGCCCCAAAGAGCGAGGCCAAGAGGTGGGATGGGGGGCTTGGGAGATGAGCTTCAAGACCCTGGATGCCTCCCTCTCCTCCTCGTTGAGTTGCCTTTGCTTGGCCGTCGTTGCCGGATTTCTTCGTTGCATTGCTGACCCGGAAAGAACGGTATTCCTCTCTCACCTGCGACTCACCTCCTACACTCGATCAACACCACGTCAAATCCGACATCATGAGCGCTACTCCGACTGAGCTGCCATCGAGGGCGGCCACTGGCCTGACCACCGCGAGCACCAACGACGGTGCCATCTCCGACACTGATCCCACCAGCGTACGCTCTTCCCTTGCCGCTCAAAAGCTTCCTTTTCGAGGCCAAGGCTAACTAGCACACTACAGACCGCTGGCCTCTTAGGCGAGCGCCTTCAGGCATGGAAGCATGCGGTTGGTTATCTCGAGGACTACATGGGCGCGATTGAGAAGATTCACCGCGCTCAGGCTAAGGAGTATGAGCGCGCTCTGAAGACCATCTCGAACCCTCTTAAGGAGGGCCACCACTTCGACCAGTCTCTCGGCGGAATCGCCGGCTACTTCGAAAACATGCGCTCCAACACCCAGGCCCTGATCAACACCAACATCGAGACCGAGAAGTCGATCAAGGGCTCTGTCCTGCCCGTTCTTGAGCGTCTACACAAGGAGATCAAGGCCAAAAGCAAAGAGTTGACCAGCGGTGTTGAGAAGACGGCCAAGGAAGTCGAGAAGGCCCGCAACAACACTCAGAAGCATATTGAGCTTCTCGGTCAACAGACCGCATCCTATGAGTCCTCTGGTGGCAAGATCCACGGCTTCGACGATCCGTACGTCGTCAGCCGTGGTGTTCTGCACCGCCTCCACAAGCAGGTCATTGAGGAGAACAACAACCGCAATGATCTACTTGCTGTCCAGAACAACTCGCAAGCCTTTGAGGCACACATTGTCCAGGTCATTCAGCAGGCCATGGAGTCCTTCACCCTCCTCGCCGGCGGCCAGGGCGAGAAGACGCGTGCCCTGCACTACGACATGCTGCAGTCCATTCAATCCGTCGTGCCCGATTTCGAGTGGCGCGGCTTCACCACCCGCTCCGCTGACCGCCTCATCAACCCCAACGACCCCGCCCGCTCCGTTGACGACATTCAGTTCCCCAACATGTCCCACCCGGCCACCAAGTCCCTCATCGAGGGATCGCTCGAGCGCAAGTCGCGTAACAAGCTGTCGTGGGGCTACACGACCGGCTACTACGTTGTCACACCTTCCAAGTTCCTCCACGAGTTCAAGGACTCGGACAATGCTCGCGTCGACCCCAAGCCCGAACTGTCGATCTACTTGCCTGACGCCATCATCGGCGCTCCTTCTGGCGAGAAGTTTAACGTCAAGGGCAAGGATCGCAGCGGTGGCATGAGCGCCAAGCTGACCGGCACTGCCGAGTTGGCTTTCAAGGCCCACACTCCCTCCGACGCGCAGCGTTGGTTCGACATTATCAGGGGCGTTGCCGGCGCTACCGGACCCGCAGAGCCGACTTCACCGTCGTCGCCCGTCGTGGATCAGGATGCCAAGTTTGCCGCCGTCACGCCGCCGGGTCCCACTTCGCCCGTCGCAGGCCACGAAGCACAACAGTCTGGAGTACTGGCGGCAGCGGACGAGAAGCCTCCTGTGCAGGCTGCCCCTGCTCAGGCTGCTCCTGCTCAGGCGGCACCAGCCGCAGCACCGGCTCCTGAGAAGGCTGGAGCTGCCCCCTGCTTTCTAGGAAGTTGAGGCTCTGCTATAAATGAGGCGGATCGGCCGCCCGGTTCGCCTCGACGCCTTCTCTAGATGCGGTCTAGGGCAAGGCGCAAAGTGAGGCGGGCAGACCATCCACTACGATGGACCTCGACACCACCTATTGAAATGTGATACGTGCTTTGCTTTTTTACGCTGAGCGCCGCGTCGTTCTCTTCGCCTTGTCTCTCCGCGAGGAGTTAATGTAGGGAGCGGGGTTGACAGACGAGCTAGGTAATGAAGTTGCTGGTAGATAATACAACCAAGACCTTGAAATACAACAAGTTGCTGTTCAATGCTGTATCGCAGCTTTTGCGGCTTGTTCGACGTTTTCTTTTTTCAGCTTACTGCCGGCCCGGTGCTTTGGACCCGGGCTCGGCTGATGGCCCGGATCAGCATCACTTGCAAGGCCGTCCCGGTATGTGGTAGGTGACAGATATTTTGATCTATCATCAGAATGAACCACAAAACCGCACTTGTGGAACGGTGTGTACGCCAATGACAAACACCTTCCCACCTGGATCCTTGTTCCCGGTCGTCAAAGACATTGTCGACATCGTGAGGCGAGACGCATCAAGCAATCGTTGCTTACCGAAGGCCACGTCGCCGGCGACATGTCTCAGAACTGCTGAAGGAAGTAGACGATTGCCACGTTAGGGCTCTTCATCGCCGATTCTGGGCCTGCTGATCCATGATGCCGCGAATTGACGACATGATGTGGGGGGACTCTGGCTGGCTATGTCGGCGGAGCCGCGGCTGCGATGTCTCGAGGCACTGACCGAAAGACTGCAGTGTGACGAGCCAAGGCCAGGCAAACTATTGGGAGTGATGCCTTGCACGCCGATATCGGGCCGTGCGATCTCGCAATGAAGTCATGCGGTCGCGATGTACAGCAGGTAGGTAGTTTGGAAGGGAATTGTCATTCTGCCTTGCTAGAGATAACGACAAGGCGCTCACCAAGGTCAAACACCTGCCGATGAGGTGGTTCCAATTGGTGCATAGAATTGGGCGCGCGGACCAGAAACTACACTGCAACTTCCAATTCGACACAGCGTGGGACTTCAGCTGACGACGAACCCTCGAGGTGGGCATCAAACACAATGGCGTTACACCAGACTTTTAAATGACCTTGGGATGGAGGGAAGGAGAGGAGGAAATGGGTGTGTTGGCATTCTGTCGGCCGCCCTGGTTGCAAGGAGCGAGCCCTGAACTGGGCGAGAGGTGAGATGGCTCGCTGGCTGCCTTGCCATTACTCGAGGTGGACGTCTGCACGGCGTTTTCCAACGAGGCCTGAGCCAATAGGCGAGATCGGCTGCGTTTCCTCAGCGAAAGAACCTGGGGACATGCAGGCTCTGGTGCGTTCTGGGCAAAGGTTATCGAAAAATGCGACCGTCAGATGGCGAGAAAGGCCCTTCTTATTCCCCTCTTTCGTTGACACCGAAAGTACCAGTTATGGGTCATCGGTTCGTCACCTTGGCTGCCTTGTGCGCGGACTACATCGAGCGGCTGGTGCTGGCTTGCATCCTTTACGCCCGCCTCCGGCTTGCTTGGTTGCCTCGCTAGACGTGGGATAGCCCAGCCTTGATGTGGCTCGTAGCCTTGTCTGGGCAGTGCACCATTTGCATACCTATAAGGCGGGGCTTCGACCGCGATAGGTTCTCTGGTGAAATGGCTTTTCTTTCGTCTGATATTCTTCTACGTCTACCGTTTGTAGCATGATGTTCTGAAAACATAGCTGCACCAGCTCAGACTTTCCGCCTTCGTAACGTTTTCCTCGACTTCGACTCGCCGGGCTTCAAAGCGAGCAGGCGGCTAGCTCGTATGATGGGCAAACCATGGGACAAGTACCAGGGCGAGATCACCAAGCTCTACAAAGATGACAGAAAGACGCTTGACGAGGTGATGAAAATAATGGAGAGGAAGTGGCAATTCAAAGCATCGTAAGCCAGCCCTTCAATTTTATTTAACAAACATGTTCTGTCCTGGATGGAATGCTGAAACCACACCTTGCAGGAAACGAGCTTACCGAGGAAGATTCAAAAGATGGGGTATCGGGAAATATACTCTCACCAAGAACAAGATCCAAAAGGCCAGCGCCGAGAAGCCTGGGAGCTACCAGCAAGAGAGCCCGTCAAACCCTCCCTTTCGCTTCATGGCTGGACAGAGCATAACACCAACTAGAACTTTGAGCAACAACAGTGGGATTGAACGCTCACGCAACTTCTGGGAGGACGCCGAGCTGTCCAGGCAAGAGATTGACGAGCTTAACTGCAACACAAACACACCATTGTACGTCTCTGATTCGGTCGCGCTTCTGTGCCTGACTGTTCCGTCATTCAGTTTTTATTAGAACTGCCGCTGACACGCTTACAGGGAGTCCTTTACTAGGCAAACGCAAGTCGAAAACATCTCTTCAGTGAGAAACGAACCGCTCCCGCCGTTGTCTTGCACGTTTCCCCCATCTCCCGCATCTTCTGCATCGAGTTTCCCAGAACAGGTCGGTGTTGAACGAGAGTTGACTGAAGAAGTGTCTCATAATTGTTTAAATCGCTCGACGTTGACGGATATCTCCATGGACGGCATGTCGCTCGCACACATTCAAAGGATGAGACAGCAGAGCAAGCGTGGACCAAGCCAAACATACCGGGCAACAATGAATCCGGGGACACCAGCTTATTATCCTCCGCTGGAGGACCGTAATGTCCATACTCGATATCCCTCAGAGTACCAATACATCCCTGGGCAAGGGCTCCACGGCCAATACTCCGGTCGCATCCCGGCCGACTTCAACTCAATGGAGCCATCCGTGGCTTATCTTAGCGGGGCTTCTTGTGCTATACAACAAGACAACAACGCAAACCAGCGAGCATGGTTTTGGGAACCTCGCTAAACCCTCACATTATGAATCGCGGGACCTTGCGGTATACTGTCAGCAGAAAAAGCCGGCAGACGCGATTGCCGAGCTTGCTGAATTCATGTGAAGCTCCTAACGCTGAACTGTGATCCGGGGGGAGGAACTTCTTCTGCGACCTCCTTTCCCGTACGTGATTTCGTGTACCTGGGCTGGTCATCTCTACTGCTGACTTCAATTTTCTTGACTGTCATGATACACCTCTGGAAGCAAAGTCTGGACAGAAGACTGGTCGCGAATATGGTAACAGGCGTTTGGGGTCCTTAACAATAGTATGCTGGTAAGATGTGCAGGATCTTATCACGGCCTCAACAAGGAAAAACAAAGCATGCACAGGCTGCAACACCATCTCAAAAAGATACAGTCATCATGCAGACCATCTCTCAATGTTTTATTACTACGATGCTTGAGTATAATGATAACGAAAACATAATTTGAAATCAAACGGGAACGCTCCCGCTCGCCACGTCGTCGACTTGCTTTCATCCCAGCCTAACCTTTGGCCACATTCCGAGACACTCTTGCATGTCAGCCCCCACAGCATCCCCAGCCCTCGCTCCCGTGAAACCATCTCCAGACGTGGCCTCACCAACACCCGCGGCAACCAGGCTTGCGAGCGCAAAGGCCTCCCTATCGCCATCGGCATCCTTCATCAGCGCATCAATGTCCGCGCGGCGCATACCTCCATTCTCAGACCATGCCTTCCATGACTCGAGCGCCGCGACGAGCCGTGAAGAAAGCTCATCATTGAGCACAATGGTGTGGAGCAGCGGACCCAGCACCGGCTTCAGCGACCAGGCAACAGGGACTTCAGGCACCGTCACGAAGGAGAAGATGCTTCCCCATGCCGAGTTCTCCTTGAGCCAGCGCAGGGCGTGGGGCGCCAGTTGCGCGGGCGTCCACTTGGGCGATTGCAGCGCCTCGAGCAGACGAGCTTCTTTTCTCTGCAGATCCGCGTGCATCTTGTCGCGGACTAGGGTGGATCAATGTCAGCTTGTTCCGCTCGTCCAGTGCGTCCAGAAGAAATAGGGGAGGAAAACACACAATCGTCGAGCCTCTGGAGGTTCTCGCGCTCCATCCGCGCCTTGATGGCCTGCTGCCTCTCCGCGACGCTCATGCGAGCCTCCTTCTCCATGTGGCCTCTCTGCTCCCTCATGCGCCGCATCATGAGCTCCACACGTCGTGCCTCGGAATCATCGGCGCTGAGAGTCCCCCACTCAGGCGTTGCCGAGGGGTCGACGAGGGAGATCAGCTCGAGAACGCCACAGGGGATAGAGGCACGGCGAACGAAGGATAGAAGAGTCTCCGGGATGCGATGAGACCAAAGGAGGGTGCGAGCGGAGGTACCGTAGGCTGTTGCCGCGCTCGCGAACCAGGTCGCTGTGGTGGCTGGGCGGAGGTGGTCGATGGGAAGGTTGTCCAGCGGTGACTCGGGGTCAGGGTTGGAGTGTGATGACGATGGCGACTCCGGATCGAGCTCGTGCTGAGCGGCTATGAGGCCCTGAGAAGCGATCTTACAAATAATGGTTTTGGAAGAAACCTTCTTCGGAGCAGGGGTAGAGGGAGGGATATTATTCTCCTCGACCTGTGATTCGATATCTTGGTTCTTTTTCGTGTCGGTTGAGTTTTCGATCGGTGCCAGTGTCTGAGCCTCGGGAGAAGGTGCCGGCAAGCGAACCCAATATGGTGGCAGCGACGTATGGTCTCTCGTCGTCCAGTGCGATGACCAGCTAACGGCCAGGCTCAGATGCCCGTCAGAATTGTCCAAGGGGGCCACGGTCAGCGCTTTGTGGGTTCCATCAGGACTCTGCATCAATGCACATCCGACAGGAGTCCAGAGTCCAGTATTCCTCAACAGTCTCCAGCCGTGAGCATTGGGTACAGCCCCCAGGTCTAGGAGATAGCAAATGAGTTCCTCAAAAGCCACCTCTACTTGAGGCTGACGCAACTGGTCGGCATACTCAACGCGCTGCGTGCGAATGCCAATGGTGTTGGTGTTCCGGTTGAAGACGGACCTCGATCCGCCGGGAATAGTGCTAGGATGAAGCGCTAGATACCATTGCACAGATCGATGCATGGAGCGGTGCCATTGGGTGCCGGCATAATGAGCGAGGTCGACCTCGATCACACGATTGACGACATCGGAGCGGGTGAGGGCGGTCAGGCGGGAGTGGCGGAGCATGCGGCGGATGCGAGAGAGAGCAGCCAGAGTGGCCAGGGTATTGTAAAGAATCGGCAGCACGCCCAGGACGGCGAGAGGGACACCGATGTAGGTGATGATGTCCGATGCGGACGAGTTGGTGTTGCCCATGATGGTGCAGGAATATTCGGCACCACCCTAATGGATGTCGAGGACTGTCTTCGTCGGGCAACTCGCTAAGACACCTCCTACCTTGCAAGGTACCTGCCTCCCTTAGACGCCTTTACCTGCCTTACCTAGGTATCGACCTTACCACTCCAGGCTTCTTCTCACAGGCGAAGTCGAAAACTCAGCAGGACAATGTGCCCGTTTTGCAGGACATGACAGGATCCAATTGTAATTTTGGCCAAGAACCGCGTGAATCATCGTCAATCTGACCCCTGAGAATCAGCCGCACATCGCCAAAAGGAGGTTGGCGCCGCCAACTGCTCCATCTGGTGGCGCTTTCAGCCACCTCAACTTCCACATGCAGCAATAGCGCAACATCCTCTCTCTTTCCCTGTCTGGCAGTGTTCCTCACATTGCCTCGTGATAAATTCATCATTAATCAAGTGCATCTTCACCGACGATGGCGCAACACAAATCAGCAATCGCAGCCGGCAGAAATGAGTCAATTTCATAGATGATTACTGATGTTGTGGGAATACTCAGGAGACGATTGACAAAGGATCCTGAGACAAACCTCTTGTGGACCGCAATTGACTAATATCAGCTCCGGTCACAAAAGCTATGACCTCGCGCAAGAGAACGAACCGCAAAGGAAGAACAATAGCCCATACTTGTTAGAAATCAAAGTCCAAGCCGCTACAGTTAAATCGGGCTGGACTTCCCATTTTCTTCACTCCTTGCGTTCAAAAACTGTACCATTGTTCATCGTGCTCGTCCCAGTTCCTGGAGCAGCACCTTCTTTAGCCAGGTATTGTGGAAAAAAATGCAAGGCATCGTCCTGATAGACGTTCGGGTCGAATGATTGGACGTCAGCTTCAGGTCCGACTTTTACATGATTTTTATTAGTCATATACCCCGGGCCTTCTTTACGAGCCCCAATGTGGCAAGGTTGTTGCTCGAGCTTCCGATCAGGACGTACTGAATCGTAGGTACTTCCGTTTATCTGGCTTACGCCAGGGCCGGCATAAGAGCCGTAGTAGCCACTTTTTGCGTTGACCTTCGAAAAGCTGGCAACAGCCCCGGCTACATCGTCCGCGGTAGGGAAGAAGTGGCCGGGGTAAGCAGAGTTGCTGTCTGACGTCGTTGATTTTGATGAAGGATTCCCTGCACATCCGTGAGGTGATTCTGAATCCCACGAGGACTGTTTCTTTCTCACTAATCCTTTGGTTGTGAGTTCCTGGTTCGCGAGCTCCTTGCTGTTGAAATCATTTTTAACGAGGGCCTCGCATGTGGGATTGTTGCCGAATATGCCTGATGATTCGTCTTTATCAGTGTCACAGTCGATAGACTGAGAGCGGGAAAGCGTAGGTGTTGCCATGGATTTAACGTCTACGCGGATCTGGTCCAAAGTTTTGGCCTCAATGCTGAGTATAACGAGGGAAAGGCTGGTTTTCCGTTTCTCGATTGTGTCTAAGATATCCAATAAATCTCGTTGAGTATTGAGGAAACGTAAGCTGCGCAGAAATCGATTTTTCCGAAGCAAAGGTTCAAAATTGTGCTCACTGATGAGGACCAAGAGCGACTGTGTATGTGCGTTGACCTCTGCAGTCTGAAGAATGGGGTTTTGCCCGATAGTCGCGGAAAGGTTGCGTAGATCTTGTAGCTGTTTTTGATATTCCTTGAGCGTCTTCGAGCTTCCTTTTATAGTTTTGATAGTCTCCATAAGTCGCATACAAGCCGCTGCAAGTTGAAACGCAGCAGCCACGATCCCGATGACTTCCGCCATCGCTCGTTTGGACGCTGATTTCGGCAGTTAGATGATTTTGGGCCCCAATGCTTAAGCAGCTGCAGAATGATCCAGAATAACAAAGCTGGTAGTGAAGGTGGGCAGGTAGAGTCGGTTGTGCGACCCAGCCAGGCGGCGTTTTTCTTCTGGGGAAGGCTTCGTGATGCTGGTTGTGGTCTGGCTCCTGATGACTACGCTGCACCTTTTATTCACCGGTTTCCAAAAATATCTGGCCGCTGCTATTGGTTCTGACACTCAAAACTGAACTTGTGAGATGTAGATTGTTGCCTCAGGAGTGTGGTTTCACGACCATGGGTCGCGTGAGTTGCAGGCCTCGAGTGGCAAACCGGTCAAGGCTGGCAGTCCAAGCCAAGCAGCATCAAGACAATGCGGTCTTCTGTTCGTGAAATGCCAAAGCCTGACCCCCAAATTTCTTGTCGTTGCTTTTGAGTGCGTCTTGCTATTTTTGCCGTGTGTGCCGCCCGGTTGCTGACATTGCGGCATGCAACCTCCTTCGGGCCTAATCTGGTAGAATGGAATGGTGTGCGGGATGTCGACAGCATGGACTCTTGAACCCCGGTGGCGAAGTGGACGTTTTGACGCAATACATGTGGCCTTGTGTGCTTCCCGTTAGCGCCATCTCGATCGGTATAGACTTTGCATTTTCGATACGGCGAGGACCACCATGTTGCTGTGCTTGTAAACACCTCAGATTGTACACATTGTCAGAAAATTTCCTCCAAGGCAGAGAAAATACATGTGCAGATACTCTGTATAATATGACGACCATATCTCAAGATTGTCGAAACGTACTCACTTGAAACTGGTAAGCGAAATTGTTCCGTATTGGCGAAGAGAAATGTGACATTTCGTTGCGTAAAGTCGGGTAATACAACAGGATCAGGCTGACACCTGGCTCGGGCGACTGCTGAAGGAGGGTATAGGTCGGTGCAACTTCGGCTGGTGTGAGGATGGGGGCCATGTTGTGTGACACATAGGCGCACACCGTCCGATTTTCCAGGCCGGAGACCCTTCACGTTGCTAGCCTTGTGCGTGACTACACACAAGGCTCATTGGAAATTACATTGTCCCGCCCAGATTCCAAGGTACCGGCTCATCTGAGCAGAATCCCACAGTGTCCTTCACAAAAGCATTCTCAGTATGTTGAGGCCAAGCACTGGCGTCTCTAGGTCATTGACTTCTGATCGTACAAGTGTGGACGACCACCGTGATTCTCAATGACAGCAAATATAGAAGCTTGCGTTCCACTAGAAGTAAATGAGTAGCTATCCTATCGATCCTCCTGTGGCTGAGGCATTTCACCGGTATTCCTATGAGGTTATTCCTGGACGTCTTGTGACTGTAGCTGCAGCCTACTGTCAATATCCCCTCCGAACCTTCAACACGAGGTTTTGGTGTTTCGAGCTTGTGTCACTTTGTGTATCGTCTCACTTTATATTGAAGTGATGCCTTGACATGTACAGGCCATTCATCTTCTGTCTCACTATCAACAGTCAAATACCTTACGATGATGAAGCAAGCAATCAGCAATGGATGCTACGGCGGACAACATCGGAACGGTTCATCTTACGAGTCCCATGCCACGACCACGAACTTCAATGCCGCCTTCGCCTTGTTCAACATCCACCTCTCCACTAGCGCCACTGCACAAGTACGCCCTGGGCTCGTGTCGCATCGCACAACGATTTCGATTTCTGCGGATATTGAAACAAACGGCACGTCAGCACCGCCAGCTACTTTGATCCAATTCAACCTACCGAAATGGCTGGTCCGTTGGGCATCAAATCGATCGATCATCCGACGGCAAATTCAACAGCGGTCATTGGGCTCTGGTCCGCCTCACTCTTCGAAGTAATCGACTGAGCAGTTGGCCTTGGCTTCCCGGCGGCCGGGCATATATTGGGCCGCTAGAGATATGTTGTGCTCCCACAAGGCACCTCGGAGGCACCCGGCTAGCCTGCCTAGGAATTGCAGCAGTAGGCATGCAGCCACAACACACGTTTTGCACAATGATTAGATATCGGAGCGATCCATGCCCTCTAAATATAACGATGATTGAGTTTATTGGTTCATGGGACGAGTGATGGTCGTACTCGCCGAGGAGAACATCTCGCCACAGCCACGTGAAACACTATCTAGTAGTTGTACGGTTTAGAAAGGATCATCTCGTCCCCGATGGGCCTAACTTGCACAGAGCCTGCTTCGCTGGACTGCACCTTCCAGAAGTACGTCTTGTTCGCCCGACGATAGAGTGCAATCAGAAGCAGGACGCATGCCACAGACAACGCCATGAAGACCACGGCAATGGTCCAGCCTCGGTGGTAGAAAGGGCGATCATCAGCACGGAACAGCTGGGCACCGATGAGACCGGCCACGTTGGCCGACATGATGAAACAGGCCTACCATGTCAGTGAGAAGGACATCCTGTGGGGTGTCCGTGGAGAAGTACTTACCATTCTCATTGAACGTTCACTTGGTGTCTGAGCATTGAGCGACAGCCAAGAGCCATGGACAGCCTCTGAATAATGAAGTCAGTTTTGATTCCAGTAGAACTTCTCCGAGACGAATGTCGATTCCAGTGAGCATTCTACCTACGCCACCATGAGGTTGTTCCCGCAGCCATTGTCAACAAGCCAAATTTGGTGCTTGCTGAGGCATCATCTGGAAGGCACTTGTACGCAAGCTAGTGAGGCACTCGTCAGACTCGGCAACGAACTCCCCGCTCTTCCGAAGTTTTACCTACCGTGAATACAAACTGAATGCTCACGCCACTAAGCACTAGGTAGCCTCGGCGACCCCATGTATCACTAAATCTGGTTAATCTTATGTTGGGCTTTTGACCGGGATGCAGTAGTGATACTTACGCAAGCCAGCCGAGGAACAGGGTAAGAGCCACACCCATCCATTGCCCGACGGAAGTCAACCAATTAGACTGCAGTCGTTCATATCCGAAAGAGTTGACAATGCTCGGCGCATATGACCAAAGAGCGATGCTGGGGGCCAGTCCAACAGACGTCAGCAGAATGTGGGGCCACAACTTGTAATCTGCCACGGCACGCTTCAAGTCGCCGAGATTGATCGACGTCTTAGTGGTCGCCTTGTTCGGGTCATCAATAATGATACGGTCTCGAAGAATCGTAATCTCGCGGTCTGTAAAGAAACGTACGCCAAGCAGCGACACGGGATTCGATGGAGCACCCGGGAACAGGGCGAAGAAGCAGAAGCCAGCAACAAGCGTCAGTAGTCCCTCTAGGATGAACAGCCACTGCCAGCCAGCCAGTCCTGCAACGCCACGCATCTGAAGTATGCCGTACGCTAGGAGACCTCCGGATGCAGTGGCAAAGCCGTTGCCCATGAAGTACAACGCGAAGCGCTTGCTCAATTCGGGGCCCTTGTACCACAGAGAGAGCGTGTAGAGTCCGCCGGGGATATATCCTGACTCCAGCAATCCGAGAAGTAGCCGGGTAGTAAGCCATGCTGGAAGCCCGCTCTGGAAAGCTTGAAAAGTGGCAACAAGTCCCCTGACATGATGTATTAGCCAAGGTAGTGCGAGGATACGAAGTGGCTTCTTCACTCACCAAGCAACTATCTGGCAGCTGAGCCAGATTTTGGGGCCGACACGATACAAAACAATGTTGCTTGGGATTTCGAGAAGGATGATACCGGCATTGAGAAGCTGCATGCCGACGTTAAACTGGTTTTGCGTAATCCCGACGTCCTTAAGAAACCCGTCCGTCAAAGCATTTCCGGCATTGGAGCGATCGAGTTGCAGGACAAAGAATGCGAACATGAGAAGAGGCATCACAATAAAATCGGCCTTGCGCACCGCGGCCTTTTCCTCGGCATCGGTCCAGGTTTGCTCCGGAATGTGCCTCTCAGATACCGGGCCGGAGCCAAAGTGGGGCGACGTTTGCGTGTGTTTCTCGTCAACCGGTGAAGGCACCGAGGTCAATTGGGTGTTGACTCGATCCGACTTGGGTTCTGCCATGGTTTCGTTGGAGGAGAGACGAATGGCTGGTAGATGTAGTGAAGCCACCGGGATGTTTTCGCTTGGTGTATAAAGTTGCTGAAAGTCGGTCTGCGTGAAAAGTGTTTGTAGTGTCACCGAGTCTGTTGGATTGCCGCTCATAAATTGAGGGTTCTCAGTGCCGGGACATCGAGGCTAAATATCAATCCTCAGAGGCAATCCCCGACAATCCATAGATGTCGCAATCAATACCCGCAGTGACGCCTCATGGTGTTTCGACGAGATAGTCGAGGCTCAGCCAACATTATAGCGCATCACCATCAAGAGGGTGACCAGTCTCGAGTAGCATGTCCAATTGAACGGGTGTGCCGCGGAAGTGCGGGTGAAGCGGGCGCGGGGGGAACGGGCCTGTGGAGGACGTGGGTGCGGGCAAGATGGCAACTCACCCGCTCCGGACCCCTCGATCGGCGGTCGCCGGTCCTGAAGACACGCAGATATTCATGAAGACGAAGTCCTTTCCTGCTCTGATCTCGTTAGTTCATGATTGTATCATAATCAGCACGCTTGCATCACGCGCCACACGAGGACTTCCTGCGTCTAGATCTGCAGCTTGTTGTTTCATCCATCGCAGACTTCTACCACATAAAGTCACGCTACTATCCGCCCTGTCAAGGGGCACATCTCCAACAACAACGACCGAGGACCAACATCTAACCGGCAATGTATTTTCCAGTAATTTTTCTGGCCGCCGCCGCATCATTTACTCTGGCGGATATGACATACAAATCCCGGCCAGACCTCAATCCGATCAAAATGAACATAACAATTCCGTGCGATGACTTATGTGAGTCAGGTTACCTCTTTGTTGCCCCATTCAGTGGAACTGGGGTAGAGGCGCCACCCAAAGGCCCAGCACAACAGGGCGCCTACATAATTCGCAATGACGGCGGTCTCGTATGGGACGGATACACCTACTTCTCCCCTTGGACTGGAAACTTCCAGGCCGCCCGTTGGAATGGTTCAGACATTATTTTCGCTTTTGAAGGCTCACACAATGGTCTGCATGGCCACGGACACGGTCGTCATGTCCTGTTGAACCAGAACTACGAGGTGATCAGGTCACTGAGAGCTGGTGGACATTTCATTAGCGACAAGCATGAGTTCATCATCATCAACGAGAAGACGGCGCTTTTCCAAATTTACCAGCCGCTGCAGATGGACCTGAGTGGCTATGGCGGCGATGAAGATCAGACTTGGATCGTAGACGCGATATTTCAAGGTTTTTGGTCCTCTTCCTCAGTACAACACTTGCTTGGGCTGACACGCAGCGGCTGAAGAGGTCGACATTGAGTCCGGTCGTGTTCTATTTGAATGGAGAAGCCTGGACTTCGTAACGCCAAATGGTAAGCTATGCCTCAGTGGAATCCTGATCTATGCTTAGGAGACGTTAACGCAGCGTCCTAGAAACCTCATTTCCCCTACCACTGGGCCAAGCAGGGTCCGGGACCCACAGCACGACAGCCTGGGACTACTTTCACATCAACTCGATCATCAAAAGCGACGATGGACACTATCTCCTTTCTGCGCGTCACGCCTCGACCATCTACAAAATAAACGGCACAGATGGCTCAATCATCTGGCGCCTCGGTGGTACAAAGTCCGATTTCGTCCTGGGTCAGGACGTCCCATTTGGGTTCCAGCACCACGCGCGCTACCTCCCAGCTATCAATGCTTCGACAGAGGTTATATCGCTTTTTGACAACTCATTCTACGGCTCGGAATCCGCGGGAGGTGGCGATAAAGCAATCCGGCTGCACCTCTTTCGAGAGGCAAATACATAGCGCTGAATCACGAAAGCGGTCTGGCGACGCTGCTTACCGCTTTCCACCCGCCCAAGAACTCGATCCTCTCCAAATCACAAGGTTCCCTTCAGACACTGCCAGGTGGAGGTGCTTTGTTGAACTGGGGATCCGAAGGCCAATTGACAGAGTATACATCGGAAGGGGACATCGCCTTCCACGCCGGCTTTGGTGATGGGCCCTTAGGAGAGATGGAGCAACACAACTACAGAGCTTTCCGGTACAACTGGACAGGCATCTCAGCAGAGACGCCCGCTGTTTATGCTGAAGAGGTAGACGCCGGCACAGTCATACTCTACGTGAGCTGGAATGGTGACACGAGAACCTCCATCTGGAGGTTCTCTTGGAAGGAGGAGTTGGAAAGCCGCCCAGGTCAAGTCCAAGTCAAGAACCAAGAGACTCACCGGACCGGGTTTGAAACCTCCCTAACTATTCGGTCTCGAGGAGCATCAATTTCGCAAGTGGTCGCTGAGGCACTCGACGTCCATGACGATGTCCTCGCAAGATCCGACCCAGTCTCGATCGCAATTGCGCTTCCAAAAGCTATAAAGGGCCACCAAGAGACCTCTGAGTTGCAACGGGTCGAGCAGGGCACAGGAATGGTGTTTCAGGAGCTTTGATCATGCGCTGAGCGCCACGAGATCACTGATCAGCTCAGTATGCTCATCATTCTACCTCATATCGTTTCAATAAGCAACGCCCGAGAACACCTCATTATACCAAACGTCGAAATCTTCGAACTGTTCCACGTCATACAGAACAGCAGGGTCCCATGCCTCGGATGCTGCTGGGCTTTCCCAGAACATAGGTCTCATCCCGAAGACCGGGTCTAAGTCAAGGAACTTGGCCAAGATGTCCTGACTTGCGATGAGTTCGTCGATAGCTTCACGCTGCTTCTCCTCTATCGTTCCATCACGCATACGCATAACCTTGATGACCAGCTCCTCCTCGACGGACAGGAGAACCTCAATCAGCGTAGCGCACTTTGCGGCGAGGACGTCGCATGCTCGCTTGCGCAAACGTTCGCCCGCTTTCGAAAGAAGCTGTCGATATTCAATGGCGGCTTCACTCGAGTGCGAGGACTGGTGGAGGAGCTCCAGGCCCAAAACAATGACAGCTGTGATACAAAAGGCTGTCTGTGTCCAGATAGCCACTGTGTCTTCAGATGCTGCGCGTTCATGCTCTCGAAGTATGGTGACCGCCGCCGCGGTACATGTGGCTCTTGTCCTCGGGAAATGTGAGCTCTGGAATGAGTAGAATAGGAGTGGTCGATGAATGTTGATGATTTTGTCAGCTGCGGAGATTGCCATGGTGCGTCGTGCGGTGGGAAGCCAAGGGAGGGAGATAACGGGACCCTGAGAATCTCTATGGTCCTCCCGCAAGAGACATGTTGGTAGGCTGTGAATATTCCGGCGCATATCGGCATCACATCTTGATATGTGTTCGTAGATTTCCTTTGAATGCTTTCGGGAGCCGAGAGGGCCAAGGCCATCAAGAGCAGGGGCCACGAGTAAAGCCTGCTGCGCAATGATCCGTGTATACGCACTTGACGTCATTGCAGTGTTATCTTTCTCGATCAGATCGTCGTCGTTACAATTCCTTGGTATTGGCGTAGTGAATTGTGCTGGGTGAATAGCGTAGGTCTCTGTGAATGGGATGGAGAAATAATCCTGAATCACGAGTTGCCACCAAGTACGCTTGCCAACTTCGATCTCGATCTGCTCGAGCCAGTCTGACCGAGCCAGTCTGACCGAGCCTGCCCTATGGCGATATCAGGGTCGGATTGTATCGACATAGTTACCGGGAGTGGTTGGATACGGTGTAGACCGAGACACCTGGCAATGCCATGAGCGGCGCCGAGCAAGTTGCCGGTAACCTGGCTCAGGCCTAGATTATGCCCAAGTCTGGTTACAAGTGTGATTGCCTGAACAGAGAACACTGGTCGGGATGAAGGCGTGGTCAGTCGAGCATGAAACAGCTAGCATGAGACAGATGAGGCACGAGCCAACCTACTTGATGGGTGTTGGAGGAAGTCTTCTTCGTATAAAATCTCGGTCAATTTCCTGAATTGAAGTTCAATGAGACTGTCATCGAAAGCTACATGAGCCGGTCAGCTTGGCTCAGAGTTGCGTCGACGGGGAATGCCACGAACTCAACCCAAGCTCTTGGCGTTGACGAGGACTGTTGACCAGTGACCAGAGTGACGTCTGCAGCAAACGTCAGTAATAAGTCCCCGGGCAAGGGGTTTACTCTACCCACGCATGTAATGGCAAGATATAACGCCATCCATAAAGGATGCACGACAGCACCTGACGTCCAGAATATCTCGCACTGCTCCAGGAACGTGTCGGAATGGAAGCCATTATGATGCCACCAGAGGTGTTGCATGTGGAAATCTTTGACCAGTCGTCGAGCGTCATGATTCGGAAGCAAGATCGTCGGGTTTATATTCGTTGGAGACCATTGCAAGTATACGTCCCGAGTGTCGCAATTCACAGAGGCAAGCTCGGCGTAAGTCCGATATCTCATACAATTGCATCGACGATGGGGGTAGCAAGGCCCGGTGAAGCGGCCCCAAGCCAGAGACTCGAGACACCTCAATGTAGCTGCACTTTGACTGGATAGCGTGCCCTCATGGCGCCGTACTGTCGTAGGCTCTGCGTTTTCGGATGATGAAGAATCACGGGTGCGTTTCGATAGATTCGTGACAGAAGGCGGGGTCCCCAGTGACGGACTTCCACTCGCGATGGCTTCGCCCGGTGATGGGGCAGCGTCGTATTGCGTTGTGGCAATGATCGAGCCAGCAGGTGTCATCGGGAGGCCACTCTCAAGGTTATCAATACGCCGCTGAACCTGTTGTCCTAACAACTCGAGGTCGCTCGCATCTTGTAGACCTTGCTTCAGACTGGCCAGAAACTGGAGCTCGTCTTCGTGTCTAGAGACGATTTTCGTGGTGCGCACAACCTCGCGAGCACATGGTTTTCGGAGGCGAACGCATCGTCCGCAAGGGACAGTCTTGTCGCAGCGGACTTGCCTCCTCGAACATTCTGACCGTAAGTAAGCTGTTGTGACACCGAGTCGAGCACTGCACCTCGGCTACGAACCTGCGCATGATAAGGGTCGACGCTGAGAAACACGTGGACTCGGCATCGGCTACGATCACTGATGATTCCCATTGGTATTTCCAACTCTCAATGCAGAATCACGAAGGAAAATTGATAAATTGGGAGGTCCATCAATTGGTGATGTGAAGTCCCAGGATTCGCATACACGCCACCAATTGTGGCGGCTTATCTTGGATTGCGCGATATGCATCTCTTATCACGCGATCCCCTGGCCATCATTGGAGTCGACAACAATTACTTGACTACAAATTTTCAGGCCATATACCACAGCCACAGTACAATATTTTGCGGGGTTGGTGGTCTTTGCAATCCTAGGCCTGAATCGGCACACTTATGAGGCCAGTGCAGGAACCAAAATCTCCGAGGATCTGTGGGCGTGATAATTCTGGGGTCTTTCAGAGAAAAAAAGGTAACTCAGGTCTAAATATCCCGATAAGTCTTGTATGAGCAATAAGAGGGTAGATTGGGCTCCTGTGCCGGATCGAAAGACCCCCCAAAAATGTCAAAACGACCTGGAGCCTGGCTATCATCCTTGCACAACCCCGAGAGGTCTTTTTTCGTTTCACGGTTGCGTCTGCCACACATTGAAAGCATTCTCCTCGCTCAGAAACATGTTCCAGTCTATATCCGCAAGTTGCTCATCGCACCAGCCTGGTAACTCCCAAGCCCCTTCCGGACTAGTTGATGGGTGAACCTGATTCTCGACCGTCACCGTGACAGCCTGAAAGAGGGTAGCCACCATGTGGGCTGCTCGATCCGATTCCCTCATCCACGGCTTCATGTCGTTGAATATGTCCAAAGCCTTTGTCAGGCTTGCAGACCATCGGTCCACCCTTTCGGGGAAGATGCCCGGCCTCCATGCTGTTTCCATGGCGATCGAAAGAAGTGGTACCATGCAAGCCTGGAAAAGGTACCACGCAGAGTTCCACACGTGAATGTGGTTGGGGGTCCAGTGCAGTGTAATGGCGTCAATGGCTTCAGCCGCAATTGAGCGGCATGTATCAATCATCTGTTCCTCCTCGGGTGCGAATATGCGTTGTTTAGCGCTGTCGTGGGCCAGATACAGCAAAAATGGACGGGATAGTACCAGTCGTACGTTGAGATACCGATTCCTCAGGAATTCACGTGCGGTGGTGACGCGTGGCGGCGAATTGGCACTGTATTTGACAACTGATGGCAGTGTCTCGTACCAGTCCCGAAGCTCTTGGTCGAAAGTAAGAGCCTCAATGGCAGACATCCTTCGTAGTTGCGCAAATCTATGCTGAATGCGGTTGCATATGTGGCAGAACTGACAGCTCGACCTTAAAGAGATTGCACAATGATCATCAGGTGAAAGGAGGCTTGGGGGCAGGGTGTCCATCGTCGTATTGTCCCATCGCCCACAGGTTGGGCGACCAAGAGTCATGCTGGCCCAAGTGTCGAGACAGAATAGACTCCACCATGTCCGCCGCCGCGTTTCAATTCGAAGGAGATTTTCTTGATTTGTGTCGGCTCCTTGATCATGAGTACGGCGCGACGAGTCTCGGTGTAAGCCTAGGGCTATGGCGACGCGCTGAGCAGCACCAAGCACAGCGTATGCCATGTTTGGGGAGTTCCGATAATGTAGGTAGTAGCCTCCCAGTAAGCACAGAGCTTGAAGACTTTCCATGTTTCCCGATCCGAGAGAGTCTAGGTCGAGGAAAACCCTCGCTTGTTTGTAGTATTGCACGTGCAATGTGTTACTGCCAGAGGCAATGGACCCAAGTGTCAGAACCATGTTGAGAAGCCCCAACCATGAAGCATCTTGCCGGGTACCCCCTATGTATGTTCTTCGAAATTCTTCTTCATTCAATATGGGTGTAATGGCGTGTATGTGTTCGAAATAGAACTCGACACAGCGCTGTTCTCGAAGCTGGTTGAGGGCCGGTAAGTTGGGTCCCGAAATGAGGTCTGAAGCTTGCTGATGAGACGGATTCTGTTCCTTTGACAATTCTTTCGAGAATTCTATCGTACGAGCTTTCGCCGCTGGGCAGAGTCGGAATAAAGCCCCTATAACAGCACTCATTGAGGTGACACCTAAATATGAGCGGCGGTGTTGATCTGTAGCCAGACTGATGGCATTGATGTCATCGCTAGCGCCGATTTCTGCAGGCTGCTGAGCTGATTCGTCCCATCTTCTCTCTTGAACAGTATCGCCGGCCTCGGATGCTTGAGTTGAACCATCAGACACGTCTGTGCCACCTGTGCCTGATAAGAAGTATTGAGGTGAAGGCCCCAATGGTTCAGGCGAGATATCGCAAACCGACGTATCGGATGGCGAAGCAGTCGACAAGAGCTGAAGAAGTTCTGTTCTTGATCTTCCAACCAGGTCCTCGGGCGAATTATGCGGGAACAGTGTATTGAGAATGCGTTGTTGTACCTGCATCTGCTCAGTCACCTGTTCCAATGTACTGAATGCCCTGTTAACGATCCAGAGGTAACAAAAATGGACATTCAGGAAATCCACACCTCTTGATGACAGCTTGTCTCTTGGTCCGTTGCCTGTAGACGCAACTCTCCGAAGTTTTGTAGTACTGACAACTTGCACAAGGAACACGGCCATCACACTTGACCTTTCTCCGTGTACACTCCGAACATGACTTGTTGACTCTGCGGGAGATCGGTCTTGCGACCTGTGGCGATAAATGTGAAGCTGTTGGGTCCGTGCCACCGAAGGTGTGAAACATCGTACATTCAAATGGGAGGCTATTGTTAACCTTTCAAGACTGGAGTGTATGTTTGTTGGAAGTCGATGAGACCAAGGAGGAGCGAAAACATCAGGCTATAAGGCACTCTTGTGGGCCATGGCAGGGCTGCGGGGTAGAATACGGCACCGTATTAGCGTGGCTTTAGCATGCCAAACGCTGAAATGTAGGGAAGCTCCGGGTCCATCACACGTTGTCAGCGCCAAAATGTCTTCATTCTTGAATGTTCCTCGGAGTATCTTCAATATCTACAGCTTGGGTCTATATGTGCTTGTTTCATCCGGCGCCCCAAGGTAAGTCCACCTCAGATGATCTGTTGTCGGCGCCGCCTCAATCTGTATCTCCCGCTTCTCGCCAGGCACGAGGTCGAAGCCATTGTCGCTCAACTTCATGCCTTCTGTCTCCTCAAGCACGAAGCCTTTGATTGGAAGTCTGCTGGAAATTGAGATCTTGCCGCGCGACTGGTAGATCTCGAGGCCGACGTGCCGGTCGTTCAGGTCGAGATACTTGAAGGGCTCCGGCCAAGCAGTGTCGGTGGCCACAAGTTCGCCGTTAAGAGTTAACGAGGCATGAATCACAAAGGGGTCATCAGCAGTATTCGCTGCAGATGCTGCAACCGCCACGCGTTGCTTCTTGTGAACCTCTGTCGTCCCATTCGGCTGAGCATAGAGGGTACTGGCGATGACGTCGCGAATATCCTTGCCGGTCTGGATAGAGATGAATCTGACCCTCAACTCGACCTGAGCTGCGTCAAGTCGACTGCTCGCGATCCAGACGTCATACTCACACTCCTTGCGTAATGAAGGGTCCGCGTGTCCTGATGTCCATTCTAGGCAGCTCCTTGATATACCCACATCCAGCGGCCGCAGCGCTCTCGCAATGGCGTAAAACGCTGGCTTCTTTACCAGGTAGTAGTCCACTATAGCCCAAGACATAGTTGGCCAGCAGTCGTTCAGTTGCCACACAAGAACGCCACCGCATTTTCGTGCTCCAGGATGCCCCCACATTCGCCTCCATGCCTTGTACGCGTAGCGCATGGTTTCGGCTTGTGTGATCTGTGTGAGATGGGTGAACGCTGGCAAGTCATAGCGGACCTGGAAGTTTTCCGCGACGTATGTCATCAGGCGGCGTTCGTGGTCAATGGCTTTGTTGCGATAATCCATCGTCAGAGACCCAGGCCGCTGTTCCCGAGAGCTCGTGACCATTCTTCGAGTGGTCTGTAGATGAGGATACGCTTCCATACCAAACTCACTGACGAAACGGCCGGTCAAGTGTTCCGCCTCCTGATACCTATTCATCAAACCATGCCATACTTAATTTTGTCAGTGGTCGTAAAACGTGTATGTTTGAGGTAGACTTACTGTTCCATTGATGGATATCTCCCACCGTTGGGTCAGTTGTGTGTTTTCCATCTCCCCAGGGACTGCCAGGATGATACAAAACTGAGGGGTCTTCCTCTTGAACCAGCTTCGGCAGCAGGAACTCGTAGATGTACCTTGCCGGGAAAGTAGACTTTAGCCAAGATCCGGGATCCTTGTCATCGGCAAAGTACTCCAACTTGTATCTCTCTTGCACCTGGTAGTCTTCGTTGTTTCCGGCCCAAACGACCACAGAAGGGTGGGACCTGAAGCGTCTCAAGTTCTGTCGCGCCTCCTCTTCTATGCTTTCTAGAAATGCAGCATAAACTGGGTAGTTGCCGCATGCGAAGGCAAAGTCCTGCCAGACCAGGATCCCGAGTTCATCGCAGGCGTCCAGAAACGCGTTGTCTTCATAGATGCCGCCTCCCCAGACCCTGATCATGATTTGGTTACTTTCAACCATGAGTTTCATCCAATCGTGGTATTGTTTCGCAGTCATTTGTGAGAAAGCTATCGCCGGGAATCCAGCAAGATCCACCAGCGAAAATGTCGACTCCATTAATCCGAAAGTAGAATGACTTGCCGTAGGCGTCTTTCTCTTGAACGAGCTCGCAGCGACGAAATCCGACGAGCTTGGTGCTGCTGTCGAGTTTTGTCTGGCCTCTCCACACCTCTGCTGATAGTTGATACCGTGACTGTGCTCCATACCCTGCAGGATACCAGAGACAGGGATATTCTATCTGAAAAGCGGCTTCGACCAAACCGCCTGCGCCAACGCCACAGGTCTGCTTGAACACCACCTTGTCATTGCGGGACAGGAGAAAGACCACGTGGTCAGTCTTTTCAGACGCACCAGAAACTCGAGCCAAGAGTCGCCCAGAGCAGGTTTTCAAGTCTGTCGCCAAGTCGTAGACGGCCCGCACGTCATCAAGCCTTGCCGTGTATTGTTCGAAATAGACAGGGCGCCACGGTCCTGCCGTCATCAATATTGGGCCCCAATCCCAACCCCAGTTGTATTGGGCTTTGCGAACAGGAATTCTTCCTTCCTCCGTTTGCCGGGCGAAGAATTGGTGCTCTCCGTGCTGCTTAACGATATCACGACCACGGAGCAAAGCTGAGTCGAAAAGAACTTCAAGGACATTCTCGTTATCAGAGTTCCAAGTCTTGTTGACATTGACACGGTTGGAAATGTGCATGTTTTCTGACTTCAGGATCTCAACGCCGTTCAGAGTGACCGTGGCGAAAGTGTCTAGACCTTCGAAAACGAGATCGGTACTGGTGTCTTCTGGGCAGTGGATAGCTGGCGCCGGGAGGCGAAGCTTGTATTGCCATGACTTTTCGGCAACCCACTGAACAGATTGTTCATTCGTGTCCACGAAAGGATCTGGAATCCTGGCAATAATCAATATCGCTTCATTCGCTGAGCCGAGATCATGAGATCATACCTTTTGTTGGCGAGCAAGTCGATGTGGACCTGGCTTGGAACCGTCTTGACTGGAAGCCAGGCACCGGGGTCGTCGTCATCGTGCTGTTTGAAGGACCACCCACTACGCAAGTTCTGTCTCGAGCGGAGCATGCTTGGTGATGATGTAGGGCGGCGAAACATAGAATGTCACTAAGTAAGGAAGCGAACAATAAGAATCTGACAGCACATGTGTCCGCATACCATCAAAGAGAATCATTCGTCTTTATGGAAATCGCTCCGACCGGCGGAGTCTCTCTGGCAGGCAGTAAATGCAAGTGACGTTCATTCTACACAGCTGTATTACCGAAATGGGGAAACGTGGGGGACGTCGGGGAATTGAGGGCCCGGTCACGCCATGCCCAGAAAGGCATACGGAAATCCATTATGCCGTAGCACCCCTGTCAGCCTGGACACGGAGGGGGTTGGATGTTTGCACTCGCATCTGTCACAAATCCTTGAACACCACTCGACAAGTTCTCGAGGAAGGTCACCTGAGTTTTCTTGGTCCGGCGGAATTCGATAAGGATATTGAAACGGCGGCCAACAGTACAATGGACAAGGTTCTTCGGCTATCAGAAAGCACGTTGCTTGCAGCCCTCGGTCGATACGATCACATATCTGACGAAATGCAGTACGACATCACGATGTTGAGGGGGATTGCTGGATAGCAATACATGGCAAAGTCTACGATGTAAGTGAAAGCCCGCCCGCGAAGACAGCACTTATCAGACTCTCATGATGATGTGTTGCATAACAATGTTTGTGACTCACGATTGTTGACCGTCATCACTAGATCACAAACCTCTTAGACAGTCATCCTGGGGGAAAGGCAATTCTTCTCCGGTATTCTGGAGCTTACGCCTCTGTCCCATTCGATGAAGTTCACCCGAAAGAACTCCTTGATGAATATCAAGGCCTGATTAGCATTATTGGTACATTCGATACAGAGGGGTCATCAAGCGCAGGTTCTACCACCATTCCACCAAACAAAGGCACGGCTGCGTCCTCGCCGTCAGCCACAGCATCGATCCCAACGAGCAATATCCTCAGCATCTCGGAAATGGAAAGGCTGGCGCTGCAGCATTTGACCCCGAAAGCCATCTCCTATTATGCATCTGGCTCCGATGACGAGGTCACAAAGGCTGCAAACAATTCAATATATCGCTCCATCATCCTGCGGCCACGGGTCTTCGTCGACTGCACAGCTTGCTCGCTTTCAACAAATATACTTGGAAACAACGTAGGTTTGCCAATCTTCATTTCACCGGCAGCCATGGCCAAATTGGCACATCCTTCGGGTGAAGCAGGAATCGCCTCTGCGTGTTCCAACTTCAATGCGCTCCAAATTATCAGCAAAAACGCCTCCATGTCACCCCTAGATATCATCCGCGCCGGCAAAGATGCGGTGTTTGGTTGGCAGCTCTACGTCTTAAAGGACATCAAAGCAACCGAGCGGACCCTAGCTCAAATCCGGGCCATTTCCGAGGTTAAATTCATTGTCCTGACTTTGGACGCCCCTTTCCCTGGAAAACGTGAAGCAGACGAACGCTTCAAGATGGCCGAAGTCGCTCAGGGTGGTACACCACAGGTATGGGGAACAGAATCCGGGCTGACCTGGCGCAAAACCCTGGCTTGGCTGTCAACGCAAACCAAGCTGCCGATTGTGCTCAAAGGCATTCAGTCTTACGAAGACGCCTTTGCCGCATCATTATTTCCAGCTGTCAAAAGCATCATACTCTCGAATCATGGTGGGAGGGCTTTGGATACCGCATCAACTCCCATCCAGGTCTTGTTGGAAATCAGAAAGTTCTGCCCTCAAATATTGAGCAAAATTGATGTACTTGTAGATGGAGGTATCAAGAGGGGCACAGACGTGGTCAAGGCACTTGCATTGGGGGCAAAAGGAGTCGGCCTTGGTCGGGCAGCCTTGTATGGCCTAGCTTTAGGAGGGCAGGAAGGTGTCGAGAGAACGCTGAAGAGTAAGTCACATCGCTGTGCTATTCCGCTGTTGTCTGACTTGGGATCAGTTCTAGCAGACGAAACACTCACGGCTCTGAGACTGTTGGGTGTGAGCAAGATCCAGGACCTTGGCCCACATCACGTAAGTTCATTCAACCCAAGCCTGCTTTTGTTTGTGGCCACCTACGCTGAAATCGGTGATCAAAGGTCAACACAGCCGCTCTCAACCAGTACCTGTTCGAAGGGCCGAGTGGCTTAGATCAAGTGGAGATTGACTTGAGGCCTAAACTGTGATATCTTGTCGCGAGGAGTATTTTTAGGAATACGAGGGCGCCTCAGTGCGGTCAATAATGTTGGAGGGGGTCAAGTGCGGAAGAGAGGTGTGTGTATTGCGTTAGGTAGGTACCTAGCTATTCTACAGGGCAGCAGGGTGCCTGGAACTAAGCTATGGGAAATGCACCACCAACCCCCCCCCCCCACAGGCACCATCCAACGCGTGCCAGCGATCAGGACGGTAAGAGTCCCCCGTGGGCACTTCATAACAGGCCACTTTCCCAATCCTAGCACTCCAAAAATGCAATCTCCCGGCCAATCAGAAGCCTGGATTCAAGGCAGTGAGAAGAGCCGAGTCGGTTTGCATCAGCAAGGCGCAATTGGCGAATGAATTACACGTGCTTCTCGAAGCCAAGGCCCTGCACTGCGGCAAGGGAGCTGTTGCATGATTCTTGGGCGTTGGCCTTGTAGGAGATATCACGCACAACAGCGTCCCAATCAACGGCAACCATCGCCGCGTGCTTCTCCCACAAGGCTGGGTATTGCTTGCGAATACCATTGAGAAGGTTATAAGTGAATATGGGTGTATCACCGCCGGCGAGCTCGCAGAGGCGACGTTTAAGAGTCTGGGCACGAGCCAGGAAGGCGTGTAATGTAGGAAAATCACTACTCTCAATAGTGCCGAATTCGCGCGTCAGATCCATGATAGCATCTGCAGATATCTTTTGGACAACTTGAGTAACTGCATTCCACAGGTTAAAGGGGTCTCGATCGGCGATATCCCAGCCTGCGCCTTCAAGGCGATCGAACAGGCTAGGGTGGATTGAGGCGACAAGAGTGCTCATTGCCATCGCCTTCTTATCCCTCCATACCTCCCTATCTGCTACGTCGGCAGGGGGGGGAATAGAGGTACCTACTGAGGAATTCATCGCAGCGCTTGCATTCGAGGAAGGTAGTGACGCTGAGCTTCCAGGAGCGATAATTCGATTCGCCGAGTAGTCGTTCGACCTGCTGATAAAGCTGTGTAGCCATTGTAGGCTAGAGGGTATCCCTTTAGGCCCGAGAACGACCTCAGGTACAACGGTACGTACTGGGCGCTCCAGATATAATGGCAGAATTCAGCTTCTGGGCCAGTTATGTGATATCGCTTGATAGCACTATATCAGATAAGATCCTTTAAGTAGGCGGTCGAGCCGGCGGCTCATTGGCTTCAAAGTACCTGAGACCGTTCTCGGGCCTAAAGGGATAGCGTTGTGCCGAGTTTGGCGATGTGCCGAGAAGTTGAGCTACCGGTTTCAGGTAGAGTTTTCCACCAAACCTTTGTCAAAAAAAGACGATAATAGTATCGTTTGAAAGAGGAGATGAAGCTATTGATAACGATATAAAAATCGTAATATCAACGACAGGGCGCAGTGCGCAAAAAGGGCGCATAACCTATTGGAGGGGGTCAAGTGCGGAAGAAAGGTGTATGTATTGTAGCTATTCTGCACGGCAGGAGGGTGCCTGGAATCAAGCTATGGGAGGCACTGGGCGCACAGGCCTTGGCACCAGGTGAATGCCACTGACCAGGTGAATGCCACCACCAACAAATAATACTATTTGGACACGCAATCGTCACTTGTTCTCGTTACATGAAAAGAAATATGCTGAAGGTGTTTTAATGGGCACAAACCACACCTTGATCAGGACAACGTTGGTGCGGCCCCAATACCCTGAGCTTTCCCCGGCATCTCCAGTGCGCGTTCTAAATTCATATGGACCAATGGTTGATGTCGATCTTTCGATCTCCTCGTCAGCAAGACGACTCGCGAGCCGTCGTTGGATGTATGGACGAGCTTTTGAATTTCCGTGTCCAATTCTGGTCTAGTTCTGGAGCAAAAATCCGGGGCCCCGTGTCCACGCTGCGCTGGTGAGAATGAGACCCACGAGTGTGGGGAGTGGGATGATCGCTTCAGTGCAACTGAGGCCGTCCGCCAGCTATATAGCGACTCGGTGCCTCCAAGAGAATCTCACCACGCCAATCTTCTCCATCTCGCATCTTGATCTTGCAACATTCCTCTTTTTCAATCTCGATTCGTCTGTTGCTATACTTTCCCCGAGCTCAAGTGACACTAGCGAAATCAAGATGAATAAGTCGGGGGCAAATGTCACACACAAAGACCCCGATGTCGGGGAGAGTTTCGCGGAGAGGTACGCAACGATCATGGCGACACAGAAACCGAATCCTCGTGGCCCAGGATATATAAAATTATACATTTTGGCCGCCATGGTGTTTTTGTGTTCAACAATGAACGGTAAGGCTTTCGTCTTCAATGCTGCCGCCCATAGATCCGCGGCATACTTACTAGATTTGTAGGATTCGACAGTTCACTGATGGGGTCTATCAATGCCTTGCCAAACTTTACAGATTACTTCGGACTACCGGCCTCAGGAAACGCTAGCACGGGTATTGTGTTTGCCATTTTCCAAGTAAGCCATCATGTTGTGCAAATTCATATGTCATGCTGATCCGCGTTCTAGGTCGGACAAATGTGTGGAGCTCTGTTCATCTGGATGACAGATTGGTACGGACGCACATGGCACATTTTCTTCGGTTGTCTAGGCGTCTGCATCGGCACCATCATCACCTCGCTTGCTACCAGCCTGCCTATGCTGATCGGTGGGCGGTTCATGCTCTCTTTCTTCGCTACCTGCGCGCATACTGCTGCTCCTCTTTACCTCGTGGAGATAGCCCCGGCTGCCTATCGAGGGACGATCGCAGGCATGTACAACACGTTCTACAACGTGGTAAGTATCCGTATGGGAAGAGCGCTGGTCGTCTTCGATGCTGACATGTCTTTTCTGTTACTCACAGGGTGCGATCCTTGCCAATTCCGCAGTCTATGCTTGTCATCTCTACATCGGACATCGGGGAGACCTTGACTGGAGGATCCCCCTCTGGCTACAAATGGTATGCCCAGGCCTCGTCTGCTGTCTGATCAAGTTCTACCCTGAGTCTCCACGATGGTGCGTATCTTCTGAGCCCCGCGTGAGTCCTTCTCATTGACTAACATGTGGCATGTCAGGCTTGTGGCGCAAGATCGTCACGAAGAGGCAAAGAATATCATCGCAACTTATCACACCAATGGTGACCTTGATCACCCCCTCGTGAATCTCCAGATGGCGGAGATGATCGGCGCGATTGACCCGGACCACGAGGCGTCATGGAAGGACTTGTTTGACCTCAGGGTGCTGTTCGAGTCTCGTGCAAGCCGATACAGGATCATGTTGAACATTGTCTTTTCCTGGTTTGGTCAATTCAGCGGTAACAAGTAAGTGCCATCCATTGTGCTGTCTACTTAGCAATTGCTGATTATCATCTCCTAGTATCATATCATACTACCTGCCCATCATGCTCAACGGAATTGGCATCACAGATACTAACACCAAGCTGATCCTCAACATTGCCTACTCGATTGTCGGGTGGGTGTTCTCGGCAGCGGGAGCCCGCCTGCACGACATTGTCGGTCGTCGCAAGATGCTCATGGGGACCGCGGCCGGAATGACCGTCTCTCTGGCCATTGTCGCCGGGTGCGCAGCCGCATACGAGGACCACGGCATTCAGAATGCCTCCACCGTCACAATTGTCTTCATCTTCCTATTCGGCGCCACTTTCGCCGTAGGCTTTACCCCCATGCAACCCATCTACCCAGCCGAAGTCGTCAGCAACAAGATGCGCGCAAAGGCCATGGGTACCTTCAAGCTCACAGCGGGAGCTGCCGGTTTCCTCAACACCTTTGTCGGGCCCATTGCGCTCTCCAGTGTGAGTTTCTCTGCCCTAGACGCTGTTGTGACGTGAGCACTGATCGCAGGCGACAGATTGGGTACTGGTTCTACGTATTCTTTGCGTTCTGGGATAGTTTCGAAGTCAGGTTCATGTACTTCTTCTTCGTGGAGACCAAGGGGTCTACGCTGGAGGAGCTGGATGAGATCTTTGAAGCGGAGAACCCGCGCAAGGCCAGCGTTGAAGCTGCGAACGCACGCAGGAGGATAATTCGGGAGCAAAGAGCTTCGGCTGCTTAGTGGCAATGGTCACCCAAGACTACAGCTTCTGGCGCGGGTATTCTTCTTGGAGGGAGCTTGCTGTCGTGGTTCAACAGGGGTAACGATGGTGCTTGGGGGGTCGAGTACTTCTGACATGAAGCTATCCATGATGTGTTTGCTCCAATGCGGCAGCTTTTCCGAACTGATTAGAATACAAGGGCCATCACAAGAGCGTCCTTTGGACAAGGGTGACAGTCACAGCTTCAGAGGGTACGAGCTGGCTGCCCCGTATCTGTGCCAGCCAATTCCATGTGACAGGTGCTCCAGGCACGCTGAAGGACCAGCGTCTAGCGCCTGACGTATGCCTGAGCTCGTACCCCTGGATCGGCCCCACTGTGGCTTGCGCGGACTACCTCTGCCGTGGCCCCCAGTGGTCGAGACGCTGACTGGACGTCACACCACGCTCGGGGTCAACGCAAGCAGAGCTCACCAGGCTCCACGCTCCAGGTTCCAGACTCTTTCTGAAAAAACAACAACCTCAAAGCTGCAACTTCTTCTCCAAGCATTTTTTTCTGGTGCATTTCCATCGCGACAAACCTACTCGCACAGTAGGTGAACTGCGCGGGCGCTTAGATCGCGATGAGTCGCAATTAATCATGCGTACATTCCAATTGCTGCTCCTCTCTGCAGGCCTCAGCTCTGTTTCAACGACGTCAGCGCAATATGCGCCCACGACAGCAAACCTTACCACTGTTCGATCACCTCTCAACCATGATATCACCATCAGCTACAAGTCCCCCGACGGCGCCTGTCGTTCCGCATTCGACCACCAGAAGCAATATACCGGCTGGGTCAACGTGCCCGGCGACTACCCTACGAATCTCTTCTTCTGGTTTGTCGAGGCCCGCCAAAAGTCCGACGTACTCACGATATGGCTCAACGGCGGGCCTGGGTCGAGCTCTCTTTTCGGCATGTTCAACGGGGTCGGCCCTTGCGAGATCATCGAAGCGGGGCTGGACCAGTACGATACACTCGCCAGTGAATGGGGCTGGGATCGTGCTTCCAACATGCTTTTCATAGACCAGGTGAGCCAACCACTGAGACATCTTCAGCACGTGAAGAATGTCTGCTAACCCACCCCAGCCCAACCAGGTCGGCTTCTCCTACGACACACCCACAAATGGCACTCTCAATATCCTCAATAATACCCGGACAACCCCGCCAGGGGGTCCCATCGACGACCTACCACCCCATCTCTTCCTGAACGGCACCTTCAGCTCTTTGAACCCCGCCAAAACCCCTAATACCACCGAAGATGCTGCCATGGCCGTCTGGCACATGCTGCAAGGCTTTCTCTCCGTGTTCCCTCAGTACAATCCTCCCAACAAAGCGGCACTGGGTGTCAATCTCTTTGCCGAAAGCTACGGCGGCAAATATGGCCCCGTCTTCTCAGACGTGTGGGAGCGGCAGAACGCCAAGAGGCTGAACAATACCATACCGCGGAACTCGACCCTCGAGATACATCTCGCCGCATTGGGCATTGTCAATGGCTGCATTGACGACGAGATCCACGCACCCTACTATCCGAGCTTCGCAGTCAACAACACCTATGGGTTCGAGGGCATCAACTCGGTCCGCGCCAACCTTGCCAATGCCAGCTTTTACGCCAACGGCGGCTGCCGCGACCTTTTACAACAGTGCCGCACCGCCCAAAGCGTCTACGATCCGGCGAGCTCAGGCAATGTTGACAGCGTCAATGAGCACTGCTCCCAAGCGTACACGACCTGCTACAGATCCGTCATTGAGCCCTTCAGCGAGTCTGGGCGCAGCTTCTACGATATTTCCCAGCCGGCGCGCGAGTCCTTCCCCTCCAACATCTACATCGAATACGCCAACACGCCGGCCTTTCAAGAGGCGGTCGGTGCTGTGACCAACTTTTCCTCCTACAGCCTCGAGGTCCTTTCGGCCTTCTCGCGCACGGGCGACAACGCAAGGGGCCACCTCCTCCCGCGGCTCGCCGCGCTCCTCGACTCGGGCGTGCGCGTCGGCCTCGTCTACGGCGACCGCGACTACATCTGCAACTGGCGCGGCGGCGAGGCGACGGCCAATGCGCTGGCCTGGCAGGCTCGCGCGCCCTACGGCCAGCTCTTCACAGAGGCGGGCTACGCGCCCATCATCGTCAACGACTCGTACATTGGCGGCGTGGTCCGCCAGTACGGCAACCTCTCCTTCAGCCGCGTCTACCAGGCCGGCCACGCCGTACCCGCCTTCCAGCCCGAGACGGCCTTTCAGATCTTTGCGCGCATCGTCATGGGCACGTCCCTCTCCACCGGCAACGCCGTCGACCTGGCCGCGTACGCCACAAAGGGCGACGCCAAAGCCGACAAGCACAGGGACAAGCTGCCCGCAGCGCCGGCACCGACGTGCTGGCTGCGCGCCGTGCCGAGCACATGCTCCGACGACGAGGTCGAGATGCTGCGCAAGGACGAGGGCGTCATCATCAATGGCGTGCTGTACGCGAGCGAGGGCGACTGGCCGCTCGCGACGCGGACGACGACGAGCAGCGTCAAGGCGGGGGCCGCGACGTCGGCGACGCAGACGCTGACGGGCTTGTTCACGGCCACGTCGACACCCCGTAATGGGGACGTTGCGAGCCGCGATCCGAGGGGGAGTGTGATGGCCATGGTCGTTGCAGTTTCTTTTACGCTGTTCTGGGTAGGGACGATGTAATATGCATGCATACATGGATTGCGGGCAGAACTGGCGTTTGGGACGGGATTAATAGGCGCTTTGGCACATACGCACGCGATTGACTTGGTTGTTCGATACCCTAAAACTCATAGACATTTACGTATATCTCGCAAAGACAGGTAGTATGGAAAAAGCACATGATCACATAACACAGGCGATATTTGGCAAGAACATTCGATTAATATTACTTCTTATTGATACCTAGAAGAGTTGACTATCCATGGTGATACCACATGTTGAAGCAACCGAATGGACTATCTTTGAGAACAGTCAGCAACTTTTTCGAGTCTGTGTATAGAGATTGAAAACAGGAGTTGAGGAAAGCCGATTTCAGTATGGGTGCCATGTCAAAGGCAGTCTCATCAATGCAACTAAGGCTATGGAGACCGTCGTGATAAAAATTGAGTCATCATATAAGGGGCTGGGAAGGAAGGAGCAAAGAAAACAGAGGTAACGAACCTGATGAGATGCCAACGCACGCAGATTGCTGCATGTCAGAGTCAAGGTTTGCCAGTCTGCCAGATCTTCTCGAGTCAGTCACGTTCTCCCAATGTGTGGAGCAGAAGACTGATGACTGAAGCGGTCGGGATCAGGAAAATGTAAACAGGTATCGATCAAACGCCGTGTCACGGGCTCTGACATATGCTTGTCTTGTGTTTTTGCGTTCATCACTTGAACGGGGCTGGGGTGCTGAGACAATGCGCTGTGTGACATACCAAGTCATGAAGAAGGGCCATGTTGGCTGGAGAATCTTTAGTAATGGTTAGCGAGGTTCTTCTCGAGCTTTCAGAAAGTTTTTGAGAAATCGCAGTTCAGTAAGGCATGAATGGTATTAAAATAGGTTGTCCGCATCGGTAAAACCGTGTAGGACTCGTCATCTGTGTTCATCAGGAAGCGATGGGGTTTGAAGAAAATAAAAAGTCGGCTTACCATTAGTGAGCAGTCGCCGTGTGACGCGCATTGAAGCGCAACACATCACAAGGGAAGCAATTTGAAGAATCTGACACTGTTGCTGGTCAGTCCAGATTCGCTTTGATTCGACGAAAAATGTTGCCGTTTCGACATGAAATCAGTGGGCGAGGTTTTCTAGGCCTGCCGCAAAGAGGCGTGTCGCTCATGGTCGAGCCCATTAGGTACTCTCGGAGCCCAGTGCCGCTTCATCATATTGGTGCTGGGTGGAAGGAGCAAGCGGGATCGTTATGTACCTTGTGTAGGAATCTGCTTGAGCGAGTTAGCATCTTGCATGTGTAGAAGCATGATATCAAGCCAGCCAGAATGGTAAGAACGATCAGAAACAGCCGTTTTTTTCTTCAAGGTAAACTCAGTCGGTAATTCCAACATACGTAGTATGAAAAATGTTCATCATATTGTTCGAGGGGGACTGGCGAGAGCAAGAATGAATAGGGCAGATGCTAACCTTGAAAAACAGTGCTCGAGGTCGCAGGTCAAGGCACTAGCCCAGCCAGCGACCGTCGAGCGAACCACACAACAGCCATAGCGTATGCAATGCAAGTAAACACCTATGATGCGGGTTAGCGTCAGGTCTTGGCCGCGCATGCTGAGTAACAGAAGGTTAAGCTGCAATGTCAGACTGACGTGCAAAAACTGTAGTTTCATTCCATTTGGTCAAAGACTCTAGTTTGAATTGGGTTTGGGTAATCATCAGATAGCAGATGAATGGGAGAGATAAAAGACACGCAAACACTTCGTGAAGTGAGGCGCGAGCCGAGAGAGGCTGAGACTTACAATTGCAGGCAAGGCTGTTGTTGCGGTGGTTGTTGGTGGTGGTGGAAGGATGGGAAGAAAGTGAAGGGAATTTTCTGCGCCCAACTTTTTGAGGTCTGCGATTCGAATTTGAGGTGGGGGCTCTCTGGAACATCTCCGGGCCATTGGTGCACGGACCACGAATGGAAGCATAGAGCTTGGGCCAGTTGCAGCGTGCTGCAGACATGAGGTCGGTGACGAGGTGGTCCCGTGACCACGCGTTTGGCTCGTCGCTGCCTGTCGTCATTATCCCAGCCCCAGGGCGCGTCGTGACCATGGCTCCCCTCTGGCGGTCTCTCATGCCACTATCTCTTTCACCAGTCTCAAGATGCCCGAGATAGCTGAAGGTGCGCCATGACCATGGGTGTTTAATGAGGCTTGCACTGACACAGGACAGTCGCGCGGTGCGTGCATTTCCTCCGGCACCATCTTGTCGGCAAGACCATCGCCAAAGTTACGGCCCCTGAAGATGACAAAGTCTTCGGCAAGGTTGGCACCAGTGGGCTAGCCTTCGAAAAGGCCGTCCAGGGAAGAAAAGTTATGTCTGCCGGAAGTCAGGGCAAATATTTCTGGTATTCTTGTCTCGGCCATAACCGCTATCCGGCCTCTCATCTGACCTTATCAGGTTAACCTTTGACCAACCTCCGCACGCTGTGATGCACCTTGGCATGACTGGTACGTGAACACCAGCATTTCTTGTGGGGCAACACTCACAATATCCAGGCTGGGTCCACATCAAGGGTGACAAGACAGCCTACACAAATTACTACAAGAAGATGAAACCAGAGGAAGCAGACCTCTGGCCGCCAAAGTACTGGAAATTCCGCCTCGAGACCGAAGGCACTCCCAAGGTCGAAGTCGCCTTCGCCGACTCCCGTCGCTTCGGTCGCGTGCGCCTTGTCGACTGTCCCGGGGACGACATTCGCAAATACACGCCCCTCGTGGAGAACGGCCCCGATCCCGTCGTCGACGCCGACATCTTCACAGAAGAGTACATGCGCTCCAAGATGACGTCGCGGCACGTTCCCATAAAAGCCCTGCTGCTGGACCAGACGCACATCAGCGGCATCGGGAACTGGGTGGCGGACGAGGTGCTGTACCAGGCCAAGGTGCACCCTGAGCAGTACTGCGACGACTTTAGCGACCGCGAGATCAAGGCCATCTACGAGAAGGTGCGGTTCGTGTGTCAGACGGCCGTGGACAAGCTCGGTGATTCGGATGAGTTCCCCGAAGACTGGCTGTTCAAGTATCGATGGGGCAAGGGCGGCAAGGACGCCGTGAGCAAGCTTCCGAGCGGCGAGAAGCTGGCTTTCATCACGGTCGGCGGGCGCACGAGCTGCTACGCGCCGAGCAGGCAGAAGAAGACGGGTCGCGTGGTGCCTTCGGCAAAGGAAGAGCCGATAGACACAAAGCCCACGGCCGGCACGACGACAGCCAAACCCAAGGGTAGGAAGAACGTCAAGGAAGTCGAGCCAAGCGACGAGGATGAAAAGCCTCCAGCGAAGAAGCAGCGCGGGGCGAGAGCGGCTTCCAAGGTCAAGGTGGAAGATGTCGACGGTAATACGGAGACACCACCTCTGAAGAAGCAGAAAAAGACAGCCAAGCCGAGCAAGGCTTCTGTAGCATTGTCAAAGCCAAAGGTGAAGCAAGAGACTACGCAGGTCGAGGCACCAACGATTGAGGATGATCTGGGACGAAGGAGATCAGGGCGTATACGGAAACAAACATGATTTGAACTACAATACAGGGCCATTTGTCACGATTTAGTTACACATCATGTACCAATTTACGTACCTTGTCACCTTGTTTTCGCATTGCCCTGAATCTGCTGTCAAATTATCGAGCTAGGGTTCCGACTCAACCTCGGGCGGATACGTGCCAAAAAGTGCCATTAAATGCTCCGTCTCCGCGGTTGTGAGCTTTGCCCTGTCCGCCGTAATCTTGCCCAACATTCGGAAATCTGCGGGGTCAGTGATTACCTTCTCGAGCTTTTTCAACGACTCACAGTCAATGTAGTACCCTATTCATGTCAGACACACAAGCCTATTCATCATCGCAAAGGAGAAATCTCACCAGGAGTGGCAGTCATGTAAAACTCAGCCCCCTCCGTCTCCGAAGGGTTCGAGAACGTGTGCACCGCCCGCGGCGGCACGACCATCAGTTCGCCGGCCTGAAGATCAGTGTCCCCCTCTGGCGTGGAGAAACGCACCGTGCCTACGTCATTAGCCATCGCTTCGAACACCGTTCTCCCTGAGATGACCTGGAAACCGCAATCGCACGTATTTGGATAGTCATATATCGATATGCAGCACGCACGCATGCACGCATTCACTCACCTTTGACGATGAAGAAGAGCTCATCGTGGAACCGATGCCAGTGCATCGGCGGCCCCTTGACCCCGGGCGGGATCTCGAGCGTCGCGCACCCGACGCGCGTGTCTGTGTGTGACCCGTCCTCGTAGATGTAGCCCGTCATGGGTCCGATCTGGACAATCTCGGCCGTGGATTTCTTGTATGCCGTTACAGAAACTGGGCCACGGAGAGGCATCTTGGTAATCGCAGGTCCTCAGACGCGGATCCCCCGAAATAGATTGTCTATGTGGGGTGGATGAAAAAATAGGGTGGCAGATGAGAGGCGCAACACGAATAACTGAGGTACAATTGAGGGGATCAATGATAGTGAAGGTTGCCGGTGTGACAGAGGCCGAAACTAGAAACGATGGTTCAGATGTGCGGGACCTGACTACCTCTGGTGCTTGGCCTTTGTAGTACGAAACTCTCTGACATCAGAGCCGGATATCCATTGGGGATTGCCGCCCGTTCACCTTGCAATCCCAGTCCCCAAAAGAAATACCCGATTCAGCTAATTGGGGGGGCTAGGTGGCTGGCCGATATCATTTACGTGGACCTACTAAGAGAGTGATGATGGTCCGGAAGATTGCACCTCCAAACGATCGTTACTCATACCACCAAGCACACACTATCTGTGTTCTTTTGGCTTAGGCGGGTGTGATTTAATTAGCGATAGATAAACTACCAGGCAGTGCTCGTTACTTTCTTAAGAGCATCAGGCCAAGCATCAGGCTTCATGTGCGCACGCATGTCGGGATCATCGCAGTTCAAAACTCGTGTACGATAATTCAATATTCAACAGAAATCTCAGCCCTGTGGCTGTTGCTCCAGACAACTGTCCAGAACCATGTCAAGTTTCATCCACTATAAACAGGAAATGCTGCCTCCAATGAGGGCTATAGGTTTTTTCTTCTACACCTAATAGTGACCAATGCAAGACCCAAAGAATACATCACTACGCCGAAATAATGCTTGTTGACCCATCGCGGGCCAGAGCTTGTAAGTCTGATAACAATGGGAGGGAAAGTACACGTATGTAAAGTGAAAAAAACGCCTGGCTTGTGTTTTTGGGTATCGCTGATGCCTAAAAGCAGATAACTTTCTCGAAAATCATGTCCGATGCTGGCGTATATGTTCATCAAATGTTGTTGGGGGAGGGTAAAGTTGGTTCGTTGTCGTCATGATAGAAGGTGTTGCCCTCCAAAATCGTATCGTTTTCGGAAGGTTGGGTGTATCGAATGCCAGAGATGAACGCCTGTTCACTCGTCGCGCGAGACTTGAAAGCCAACGCTGTATCGATAATCTTCGCTATCCCAGGTGACAGGGATCATCGTCAAGATGTTCATGAACGGCGAGCCGTCCTTGCGGAAGTTTTGGACCTCAAGTTGGACCTCGTCGTTCTTCTCCACGGCCTTGCGCATCTGCTTGACCATCCTGTCGTCGACGTACTTGCGAGGAGAAGATCGGCTGACCTTTCCGCCGGGTGCTTGCAGGAAACGGCAGTTGCGTCCCAGGATCTCGGCATTGGAGTACCCGGTAAGGAAGGTGAAGGCTTCCGATGTATAGACGATAGGGCAATCGGGCTGGGCGAGATCGCAGAGCACGAGGGCGACTGAGCAATCGATAGGGCCGAGTTCGACCTTGGGCGAGGACCGACCCATGACACGGAACTGCGAGGTTTGTCAACCAAGTGGACGACTGGAGTAGGCACCGCCAAGACGTACAAGGATGCTCATCATGTCAAACCCGCTGGGGCAGTAGAGACCGGGATACATGACGGGGTCTGCGTTTTCGGGACGCTGGCGCTGCGTGGGGGTACGTTGTTGGTCATCATTGCCGGCTGGCTCGGGGAAATGGTACTTTCCGCTTGTTAGTCGCTGACATTCATGTACGGCAAAGCTCGCAATTGCTGTCTCGAAAGAGACTCACCTGTAGAGCGCATGTTTCCCAGGGATTCATGTTGGCGAATCGTTCAGGGCGTGCTTTCTGCCTTTGGGCGGGCCGCTTCGAGATGGCGTGTGTGTGACTGCGGGGAATGACGGGATATTGAGTTTTGATCGAGGTAGCCATGTTGGAAAGCTCGTTAATTATCAAGCGCGACGTTGATGTGATATACGCTGCGTTGCAGGCGTAGGTTTCCGGTCGGGCCCGGCGCGGGCGACAAGGGTGCGTGCTGTGTCTGATATGCAGGTGACGAAAGGGTGCGGGTAGGTGTAAGTCGTTGGGTGCACAGAGCCGGGGTTGTCGGGAGGGGCGGCGCGGTTCGAAGGTCCCGATAGATTTCGCCTTGGCCTGCTTGCGCACTTTATCACTTCGCTGACACAGGTGACCGTGGCGGGTGTGCAGGTTGCACGGGCGTTGCTGAACAGGAGCGCGCGTCGTTCTTGGTCAGCGTGTTGATCGGGAAGCGAATCTGCCGAGCGAGCGAGATGGACTGATGAGGAGTCTCTGGAGGGGCGGGTGAAGATTTGGCGGGATGGGAGGTGGGAGCACGGGATTGATAGTTGGGTGGCTCGATGGACAGAAAACTGATGAGACAATGCGATCTGACGCTGACATGGACGTAATGACAGGCCGGGATATTAATGAGGGGCCCAGCAGACATTTGATGCTGGCTGGCCCCAGCCGGGGATAAAAGGCGATGACACGGCATTTCGTTGGCCTGATCGCGAGACCCGAGAGGTAGGGGTCGCGATCGGGACTTGATCGAAGGCGGTAGACGCCAACACAAAAAGTGGGCTGGGCCCTGAGGCTAACGAGGTCCGGCTGAGACTGAGCCGGTGGTCTGCCAGCGAACGGCTCTCGTGTACATCGGTGCGTTCGAGTGCGATCAAAGGTCATGCAAGGCCCTGGGTCTCCCTATGTCTCTACATGGTCAGCTTAAGCTGTCTGCTCCAGGCTGCTCCAGGCAGGGTTCTCATCATTGAGGAAGTAGTCATGACATGGTCGTACACCTTGGTGCAACAAGACTGTCAGGGCTGCCAGCGTCGAACAGCAACGGCGCCAAGAGGGGCCCAGAGGCGGGGCTCTTTTCTCAAAGCAAGCAAGGCGTCGGTCGGTGCGAGGGATCAGAACCGCTGGCGGTCAACCATGAACAGCAGTGAATGGTGGATCGTGAGTCGTACATGTAATTCGCGAATCGTGAGTCGAATGGTGGAGTGGCAGATGTCGCAGCTTGAATGGGGTCTCAGACCATAATTCTCCATGTTGCCAAAGTCGTGCCGGACATCGAAAGCCGCATCACGATGATGATGGAGCTTTGGCCGATGGTAGACAGACCCCTCCGATGGGCGACGAGCTGTCAGTGCGAGGAATGGCTGCATCGATCTTGAGATGTGGTCTAGCCATCGCCATCGGAGGGGTACGTGCCTGTCGACGCTTGGCCGAATTGGGTGAGGTGCGGGGCGACATTGGGTGTGAGAAGGCCAATCGGCATCTGACCACTTGTGGCGCTGCCGTCACCCCGACCTGTCAGCCACCTTGTCTTGCTTGTCTCTCTTGTTCATCCCTGCCACCATTTCCCATTCTGTCCAGACATCGAGATGAGGCATCTTTCCTATCGTATTCTTGCGCTTGCTGCATTCATGCTCATGCGTCAGGGGGGTCCGAAAAGGCGAGACAAGGCGCTCAGGAGGGGGAGCTCTGTCTCTGCCACTGCACAGTCGTAGGATCGGTTAGCGAACCGAGCGGCTGAGCTTCCAGCTCCCCGATCTGAAATCCTTTTGCTCGGGCGATCGCTTGCTACAATGCTGATCGACATGGTTCGCGCCTCGTCATATCGGGAGTCGCCTTGTTTGGTTTCCCTTACCAACTGCTGGACCATTGTCAAGACGACAAGTAGCGGATTGACAAGGGCCCCTGCAGGCTCGATGAGTTCTCGACTCCTCGGTCTATCAGCTCATTCTGACGACACGGCACATGGCGTGACATCTAGCAGCGGCCAAAGACAACCATTGGCTGGTGCTGATGTTCAGAGGACGGAGGGAAAGACACGAGGCTTATTGGCATGGATCAGGATGCAACTGAAGTAAGCTTGCGGTTGCGCCTTATACATCAAGATGCTGGATGTTCATCAAGATGCTGGATGTTCATCAAGATGCTGGATGTTGAGAGGAGCGTCATTGTAGGCCTGTGCTGTAGCATCAGTTCGTTCCTCGATGGATATACTTAGCTAGACACCACCAAGAAGCGGTTGCGGGGAAGCTGAAAAGGGCCTTTTGGATACCAACAAGGGAAGGATTTGGTCTCGATTTAGGTGCCGATTCCTAAACCATGCTTCTCCCAAACGGTGCTTTGTTCAGCTGCCAAAAGTATCGCCAGAAAGAGGTACCCTCCCAGGCAGCTTGCCTCCCAGGCAGCCTGCCTCACATGATGCAGCCCCGCATGATGATCCCCCACCACACCGATTGACCGAGACGCGTCTCTACCGCGTCTCCTCTTGACTGGCCTTTCCCACCACCACCACCACCACCACCGCCACCACGCCATCCATCACGGTCCTGCGAACAACAGACGAATTGCGGCACATCTCAAACCTGTCATTCATCGCAACGCCATGTCCGCCACACGCCGCGCCAGGCCCAGGGCACCCTCCGAAGACCCAACCGACCTGCCGCCCTACGAACCCCTCGAACTCACTCTCTCCGATAACGTAGCCCGCTCCCTCAACGCTCTTGCCACTGGGCGCGACTCCCGCAGATACGAAGAACACATCCGCAAAGCCACGAGCCTGCTGGGCCGCAATGTCGCCGCCGCAAACGACCGCCTCGCCGAGCGCCAGGGCGACTTGCAAACCACCCTCGCCAAACGGGCCGCCCGCGGCGCAGAAAAGACGCCCGCCGATCTCCATCTCGAGGCCTGGATCGCCGAGTTCCAAGCCGAGGTCGCCGCGCTGACGGCCGAGTCGGAAGCCGCCGTGCGTGACCTCGTCGACCGCAAGGCCGCGGCCCAAGACGACAAGGACGCCATCGCCGCGACGGCCGACCACATCCAGTCCTTCCCGACGCGCGCACAGCGCCTCCGCGACCGCCGCACCGCCGCTGCCGACACCTCCACCCAGGACGCCCACTTTGACGGCGACGACGACGGCGCCGAGCCCGACCTGCCGCCGCCCGAAGACCCCATCCACGACATCCTGCAGGGCGCGCGCGCGGACAAGGCGCAGGCCTACGCCGCGCTGCCGCCGTACGAGCGCTACGCCCTCAACAACGACTACGCCGCCTTCAAGAAGCTCTGGCACGACGCCACGCTCGGCGACCAGGACGTGCCGCTGCCGGATCCCTCGCGCTGGTTCGACCGCGACGGCAACCCCGTCGCCTCGGCCCGGGGCGGTGCGCGGCGCGGCGCCGGCGCCAACGGCAACGACGGCGACGGCGAGGACGAAGATGAAGATCTCGTCATCGAAGGCGAGACCCAGAGCTTCATCTGCCCGCTGTCGCTGCAGCCGCTGACGCAGCCGTTCAGCAACAACAAGTGCAGCCACACGTTCCAGAAGGAGAGCATCCAGGCGTGGTTTGCCGAGTCGCGGAACCAGGAGAGGACGTGCCCCACGACGGGCTGCAATGTGGTACGTATTCTTTTCCTTTCGCTGCGTTTCGTGGCGTCCTCCATTCGTTTTTCGGTTGCTCTTACCCGTGTGCTCGGCATCTGATGCCTCTGCATCACCTGCTGGCTACGCCTTATGTTTCCTTGCTACTCCAATCTGCGAGCATCGCCTGTCCTGCTCTTCATCTGGAGGCTTTCCCAGCAGTCCGCTGACGTGGCTCTGCAGCAACTCAAACTCAGGGACTTTTACGACGACGATCTCATCCTGCGGAAGATCCTGCGCCAGAAGAAGAGGCTGGCAGCAGAGGCTGCCGCCGCTGAGGAGATAGACGACGAGAGTGATGAGGACGAGGCGCCGAGGCGGCGGTCGCAAGCCGTCAAAAGGGAAAGGCAGGGCAGCGACGACGAAATAGAAGATGATTCCTAAGGGCAGCATGTCAGGTTCACGAAAAGCGGCTACGAACATGACATGAGATGACATAGATTGATACCCAAAGACGATTGTTTGTAAACCTGTTCTTTTGCATACAACGTGACAGTCGCGGTGCGGATCTCATAAGGCTTCATTTAGCTGATCTGCTCAAAAATCTATAAACTCCACGCTGCACTGCGCTTGCTCCTCTGCTTGTGTCTACGTGTCTTGTCCGTTGTACGGCACGTATTGCATGTTTAAACCACCGCCGCCAAGGCCACGCCCGCCCCAATGATCGAGCTCTCCTTCGCCGGGACGAGGTCGATGCTCAGGCCTGACTTGCCACTGGCTTCCAGGAGCTCATTCACAAAAGTCTGACACATGTCGCGGTATCCCGGGTAGCTCTCGAGCACACTCCCGTTGAAGGCCACCATCGTGTGCTTGAGGGCGAGCTCTGTCTCCGCCGTGGCAGCTTCCGAGGGAGACAACGTGGGCAGCGTCTCGCGGACGCCGTCGAGACGGAGATCCCAAATGCCGTGGACTGCTGCAGCAAGAATGGCAGCAGAACGGCGGCAAATGAGGGCGGAGATATCGCGGAAGAAGGCGAGATCTGTTGCGGTTGGTGCGTGTGACGAAGGATGGCGCGCTGCAAAGGCGGCAATAGCTGTCTCGAGCGTAGCGTTGTCACTGTGGTTGTTAGTATTATAAATTTATGCCAATAGGGTCAATCAGCTCACCTCTCAGTCATGGACATTGTCTCGGTGCTCAAGGAGTAGGGCTCGGTAAGGTTCTCCGGAACCACACCGCCAAAGACACCAGTTGTTGTGATGGCCTCAATAAGCACAAATCGAGCAACTTCGCCCAGGTACATGCCGCTGAGCATGTGCTCCAGCGGTTGGAAGTCGGGACGGGGATGTCCCGCTTTGAGGTCAGCATCCCAGCGTGTGATTGATAGGATGTCATGTCCAAACATGCCCAGCTCCGCGTTGACAATGACACTCTGTGCCGCCTCAAACCACTCTTGCGGCCGTTCGCCGAATTTTGCAGCGCCGATGAGGGGCACAGGAAGATGGGCAGCAATGTTAACGCCGGTGCCGAGAATGAGCCCGAATCTCGTAGCCGGGTGAGTATAGGCTCGAGAAAGCAATGTAGCATTCCCGTCGTTCAAAATGACGAGCAGCTCTGCCACGAGACCAGAGCGACGACAGGCAGCTTCAATCACGGTACCGAGATCCTGTCCCTGGAGACCATCGGCGGCGCGGAAACCCTTGCCCATACCGTGGATACGACCACTGCGGAGGGACGTTTGTCTGCAATTTGTCAGTGACCAGCCCAGAAGCTCTCAGGAGGCGAACGAAACATACTCGATAGGGAAACTCCAGGATAATGCCATGGGTAATGCGCCGTCTTGCTCGGCTCTGCGGCCCTCTTCCTCGTTCTCAAGTGTTTCGACAATCCTGTCAGCCATCCAGTCGAAAAAGGCCACACCTTCGAGATCCTTGATCGTCTTGTCGATGCGGAACGATTTCATGCTGACAATCTCAGTCTCCATGCCCTTGATCTCATAGTCATGGCCACGCAGCTCCACCAGAGCAACTCGCAATGTAGAGCCGCCAACATCGAGAGCGAGGTATCTTCCCCTCTCCAAGCCGGTAGGAAGCTTGTGGTTGAACGAAGGCAGCATGCATGCCGGGTCGGTCTGTAATCTAGTTCGGAACTGTGCCTTCAGGGCGTGAGAGAGCTCGAGTAGGCCATCGTCTAACAAAGGCCTAAGGACCAGCTCCTCAACCTCCCTGAGGAAGTCTTGTGTGGACCGTCGGAGGCCAGGGGCATAAGGCGCCGAAACCTTGCCGCCCTCGTAGATTGATTGGGACGAGGATGAGGAGGAAGTTGAGGACTTCTTGGCGCTGGATGGGCGATGTGATGATGTGGTCCAGAAGGTAAGGAGGGACTGTATCAAAGACTTGCCGCGCAAAAGCTGCTTGACAATGGCGGCAAGGAAGGATCGGTGGATGGTTGTCATTGCAGAAACGAGCGGCTGCATGACATGGGGCAACCGTGCTATGGTGAGGAAGAGGTTCGATATAGGGTCAGGTGGGACATGTAAGTGACGAGAGAATGCAGGGTAAATAGTCCAAATAGAGCTCAAGCCATGTCCCCTGTGTTTTGGTGTGACCTCTGTGACGAAGCGAATATGGCATTCGACCTAGGATGGTACCAACCGGGTGACAATGGCGCCTCGCGCGTCGCAGGCCGACGGGTAGGTGGGACACGGGCTGAGGATCGACAGGGCCGCTGGCGCCAGATGGTATCGCGACGTTTAGGTCGGGTATCCTCTACCCTTCGGTCAACAGCTGGGCGGTGTATGAAACCTGCCGACGGTGGAGGGGCCAGGAGAGTTGAACCGCGCGTGGTCGCTGTCACTCGCAGTTGTTGAGGTAGCTTCTCAGCAGGGCGAACGAAGGAGGCTCGATGGAGAGACGACGAAAAGGGTAGGGCGGCACAACGCCGACAGATGGATGGACCAATGGGCCGGTGGACTGGAGCCAAAGCGAGTAACAAGTAGCAAGACGACGGCAAGACGGGGCAAGACACGAAGATGAGAGTGGAACACTAGGAAAGGGAGGAAACGGGTCCCTCGAGTTGAGTTGAGTTCGAGTCGAAGCTCCCCTGCGTCCGTTCCATCAATCCGTCCGTTCACAACGTCGCACAGGCGATGGGGCGACAGATGGTAAGATGGTAGACTGGTGATCCACTTGGGTCCTCTCGCACTCTGGAGGGGGGGAGACGCGATGCGGTGCCGTGTGGTGCTTGCAATGCCATGTAAGGCAGGATGCCGAGCGCAATAGCAGGGATGGTCCGTCGTTCTCTCGCATCACTGTGTATTCTCGGGCGGCCCACGACCTGGAACTCGAGCGTTCTGGGTGGCGCGCATGCCGGAGCCGGAGAAAAGGGCACAGGTTTGGTGGGATCGTCGGCTTCTGGCGAGGCTTGGTGGAAACTGGAGGAGCTGAGGATGGCGTTGCGAGGTGGAAACAGACGTCTTTGGGATCTGGTCCTTATGAGTTGTAACGTTGCTTGTGCCCTCAGTGGGTTCCTGCCTGTAAATGTTAGTATTGACCGATAAGCCTGGTGCCGTCGGATAATCGCCGGGCCCCACCCAGATCTGACTCCAAGCCTCCAAGATCGACGGTGCAATGTTCCCTCTCTCAACTTCGTGCCTCATCCACCGAACCCACCTTGCCACGACCAGAGGCTACAAACGCCATCCTTGTTCATCCGGGCGCTTGTTGCATCTGAGGCGTTCGTGGAGGCAGGCATCAAACCAAGGGTCCAGGCCCACTTCATTGTTTGTACCACACATGCTTCGACAGCGATCCTGACATTGTGCAGCCAACCTGCATCAGCATACGTCTTGAAGAACCTCGGCCTGCGGGAAGTTACGCTACGCATGCATCGGTTTATCAAAAAGATTGATTGGCCAGTGTACAACAACAATATCAAAATATCGGCATCTTCGCGATCATGAAGGTTGATGGTCGAGGCTCGCCTGGCCATCAACCCGCAGTACACACCACCAGCTGAGGCGCTCCGTGCCAGTAGTCGTGGAGGCATCTACCCTTCAGCATGCGAGGGCATTCACTAAATGCTAGTTACCCGTCTCCGCCGTGCCGTTGAACGTCAGCCAACGGCCTAGCAACATGGGGATCACACCATCCCCGGACTGGCTGCCCCCGCCTACAAAGCGTTCCGGCCTGGTGGAACTCGGGCAGGGCAGCGTCATTGTACAGTCCATCACCCATGCCGTGACCCTTCCACATGTATACCGTCGTGACGTTCCATACCCCCACAGCGGCGACCTCCATGCTCGACTCGTGGATGACAGGCTCCCGAGACTGTACCCATGACGGTGCCACGAGACGATCGATTACGCAGTATCCATGCTTCCACGCAGCCATCCCAGAGGCCGTCTGCTCCGATTCGCCTCCCGGGCAGCTTGTCACTCTCCCTAATAAGGCGAAGCCTCTCACAGTTGAGCTTCACCTTTTGTGCTGTCCCTCCTGAACAACACAACTCCCAAGCCTCTGATCCTCATCAAGAGACCTCTTGCTTGCTTTCCCCTTCAAATATCTTTACCCCCACGCTAGACTCCTTTCATAGACTCCGTCATGAGGCTCATCATCAGGGACGATGCCGACTCGGCAGCCACCTACGTCGCCAACTACATCGTCAACCGCATCAGGGAGTTTGGTCCCTGTACCGAGAGGCCCTTCGTCATGGGTCTCCCTACAGGGAGTACCCCCATGGGTGTGTACAAGCTCCTTGTTGAGAAGTACAAGGCTGGCGAGGTATGTTTTCCTGGACAACATTCGTGATATGCACCGCTAATGGTGATCTAGGTCTCTTTCGAACATGTTGTCACATTTAACATGGTGAGTACTATTCTTCACTTCAGGTGTCCTGCTCGTCTCAAATGTCGCACACAAATCCAGATGATGCCCAAGAACATCAACTAACTTGCTCAGGATGAATATGTTGGCATCCCTCGCGACCATCCTCAGAGCTATCACACTTTCATGTGGCGCAACCTATTCTCTCACATCGATATTCTCCCCTCCAACGTCCACATCCTCAACGGCAACGCCCCCTCCCTCGAGGCTGAATGTGCTGCCTACGAAGCCGCCATCAGCGCCGTTGGCGGCATAGACCTTTTCCTCGCCGGCATCGGCGCCGACGGCCACATCGCCTTTAACGAGCCAGGCTCCTCGTTGGCCTCGCGCACCCGCGTCAAGACCCTAGCATACGACACGGTCCTCGACAACGCGCGCTTCTTCGGCGACGACCTCGCCGCCGTGCCCCGTTGCGCCCTGACCGTCGGTGTGCGCACCGTCCTCGACGCCGCCGAGGTCGTTGCCGTCGCGCTCGGCGCCCGCAAGGCGCCCGCACTGCCGAGCTGCATCGGGACCGGTGTCAACCACATGTGGACCCTGCCGGCGCTGAAGGTTGATCCGCAAGCCATGGTCGTCTGCGGCGAGGCCGCGACGCTTGAGCTCGCCGTCATGACGGTCCGCTACCTCAAGTCAATCGAAAAGGTCGCCCGCGAGCGCGGCTACGAGCAGGTCCTGCCCGCCGAGCTGCGCGTCCACCCGGCCTCGCCCACCTCGCCCGCCAGCAGCGGCAGGGACTCGGTCGTCGTCGTCGACGCTGTTCAGAGCCCCACCGTGTTGCGCCCGCAGCTCGTCACACCGGCCCTGCTGAGGGCCAACAGCCCCGCGCTCGACCCCAACGTCCGCGCAGTGTCGCCCGATCTCGACCTCGTGCCGGATCGCATGGCGTCGAGGATCCCGGAGCCGGCTCTGACGAGGCGCCTGACGCCGAACCCGGAGCAGCAGATGCCCGGTCTGCGGATGAATGCCGTCGGAGCGTGAGGTTGCCGCCTGGAAGCGAAGAATACGAACAAGATGGAAAACGGACACTTGGTTGCTTGGAATTGGAATGATTGCTTCCCACTCGTTTTGCGGAGTTTGATAGAGACCAGAATGATATCCAATGTATGATGTATTTTAAAAATGAAGAAAACCAGTCAAGGCCCTGAAAGACATCTCATGAATACACGACTTTATATTTGCCTTAACTGCTACGCCGGGTTAGAAAACAGTGGCATATGTATCCCATCTCACCTTACTGTGTGAATGCGAGACCAAGGGAGATCGACGCCTCCCCTCTTCCGGTGGCGCGTTAAGCGAAAATTCAGCCCTGTGTGGCTTGGATTACAGTCCAGTGAATTGGTAACTGGTCTATGCGACAGTTCAACAGTAGGCGTTTGAAATCAATGGTCATGGGTATTCAACTGTCTGCATCCGTCTCAGCCCCAGTCCTCTTTCCTGTCCCACTCCTCTCATCAACCATAGCGCATGGCTGTGGCCAGGAGTAGCTTATATGATACATAGATGGCTGTGGCCAGGAGTAGCTTATATGATACATAGATGATGCTCGAGACCACGGGGCGCCGAATCTCTCAACCTCTGATACTCCACAAAAAATACATCGTGACACCCTTCCATACCTTACATAAATGTGTCCTGTTCTTCAAGACTCAGCCGTGAAGTATCTCTTCATCTTGCTTCGCATCTGCTGAGCCTTGAGCTCAGCAGGCATAATGGTATGGTGTACAATGTGGGGCCGATACACGGCTTCAACTGGAGGCATCCTATTCAGAGACGTCAGCTAAAGGATCTGCAATCACAGAGTGTGGAACATACCAGTCGTCCACACTGAGGGGAAAGTATTCATAAAGCATATCCTCGTCATCCTTGGGGCTCTGGCTGGCTGTCGGTCTCGTGGCAGCGGCCGTCTTTGAAAACCGCGGACTCTGCAGCTCCGCGCTTGACCTGTTCGGACTCCTTTCGTCTTCGGATAGAGAAAGATTGATTGGACCGGACACTCCCTGCCGTGCATTGCTACTAGCTAGCAGGGTGTTCCCCATAGACCTGCTCGGCTCGGTGGACCAGGAGGGTATTGGTGGCCGTGAGATGCCTGGAGACATGGCTAGCCTCTTTGCCGAGTGCTGTGTGTTTTGCTCTTTCAATGGTTGTGGTGTCGCCCAGTCGCCGGTGTACTATCCAAAGTCAGATCACGAGGAGAGGATATCGTGTACATTGCCATACCTGAACACTGGACCCAGATGACGACAATCTCTGCAGTGGTGGCGGCTGCCCCCCGTTACTGTCTCTCTGCTGCATGGAAGCATCTGAATTGCTCCGTGCGCCAGACTTCTTCTCTCCCGTCAGGGGTATATCCTTTTTGCTGTCAAAGTTTCTCGGGCTCCTCCCCCTGACGATGACGGGGCTAGATACAATCTCCGCAACCTTGATCCAATCGGCAGACTGTGGTCTTGCGAGGAGGTTAATCTGCACAATATAATGTTGCTGCAAGCCTTTCCGTCTTCCGTTGTTGGCCGTCGCGTGCTTGAACTGAAGTCTCTTCCAGGACATGTTCAGCGTTACGCGATTCGCGTCGACTTCCTGTCCGGCGCTGAGATCGAGGGGGCAATTTGGCGGCGCACTCGTTGCCTTCATCTCCTCGCCCGGCATAGGGTTGGTGCTCTTCCAGGGTATCGATATGATCTCGGTCGCTTTGCTCTCAATGGACTCCACGGCACCGATGGAAGCTGACAATTCGAATATCGGCATGTGGTTTCCGTGCTCGTCAATGACATGTGTGATGTGTCGTGGGAGCGTGATCTCCCCGAGACACTGCCACAGGTTTCGTCGGTAGCAGGTCAGCTCAAGGGGTCTCCCAGCCGTGTCCCCGCCGAACACGTCCTCGGCGACGAAAAACATGCCACGCAGCTCAGCCGTCATGGATGATATATCGACGTGCTGCCCCGCCTCGTCGACGAGCGTGGCCTTCGGCACGGCAGCCGAGAAGCCGAGCAGCTTGTTGTCCAGCTCTTGCGTGGGGGAGTCCTGGTTCGGGTCCTCAATCGGCGGTTGAGCCTCGTAAGGCCGGGCAGAATAAGAAAAGGGGTCGTCGAAACCGGCAGAGAAATCTTGAAAGTCGTAGGTGGGCGTGAATGGTAGTGAAGGAAATGCGCCATGGACGCTGTCCCTGGAACGTGGGTCATCAGCAGTGTTCGGGGGGAGGAGGGGTGTTCCCCAGTCAGAGAGTACGCACATGAGCGAGTCGTCGAAGATGGAGGGGTCAAGCCCGTCCACGACGTCTGGCCCGAGGCTCATGTTGTCGTCTGGGGTCGCAACGGCGAGCGGCGGGGGCATTGGGTTGAACGTCTCCATTGCATGGCTCGGTCGACTTGCGACACGAGCGGCGATGCGATGCGCACGCCCGGTGCGGGGGAGATGGCCGACGGAGGTGATAGACAGGTCGTCTCAGAGATGACGCCAGGAGTAAGTATATTGTCTTGTCAAGGGTCGTGTCAGCAAGCTTGTGGTGTTCGTCTTCGGCTGCCGGAGACGTTGGGTAGGGCACTTGAGTCCGGAACGAGGGTCTTGTCGTTAGGTTCTCGGACACAATCTGCCATGGGGGAAAGAGCGACAGAGCGCAGCGGCCAGCAGCGGAGGGCAGCCCACCTGCCTGGTTCAACCCCGGAAAGTCCTTGCCCTGCCGTCCTCGGACGATTCCTATCAATAAGGGCTGGTCTTGTGATTGGATAGAGAGCGGCACAGTTCGCACTGTAGCTTCGAGAATGGGTCCAACTGGAGCCTCCTTGGTGGGGTAAAAAGGCGCTAATGGGCTGCCTTTGCGGGGATGTACAGGGGTATCACACCACTGGCTAAGAGCCGAACGGTCGCCCTCGGCACTGTGACGTTGACCAATTTACCCCAATCGACCGCCACGTCCTGTACAGCAGCAACTGGATTTATAGACATCACGATGTCATGTGTGGAAGCCTGACATTCCACAGCAAAGCATCGCGAGCATCCGTTACCCCGATGGCAGTGGGATCTTCTCCGCCACTCTTCTGAACGCTAGGTTACACCTGTATTAGCCTGAAAGGTGGGATATGAGATAGTAAAATACCCGGCCCCTAAAACAAGTTTCAATAGAGGGACCTAAGCGGAGCGAGCAAGCAAGTAACTAAACCGCTAGAAGAACGTTATTACGAGCCCTATAGTAATAGCTTATAGGGGTAAGCCCCTAAACCCCTAAGGTCTCGCTACGCTCGTATTATAGATAATATTAAGAAATATTATCTATAGTAAAAAATATATATTATAATTATCTAAAAATACAATAATAGACTATATAGTAGCGCTTATATATTAGCATTAGGGTCTAGCCCTACGTAAATCATTAACTTAGCGAAGTCGGGCTCCTCGATAGGCTCCTCCTCCTCCTCCTTATACTACTACTACTACTACTTATACTACTACTACTACTACTATTACTACTACTACTACTACTCCTACTAGAGCTCGAGGCGCGCTACATATATAGCGGCCTATATACGCTTAATAATAGTACTAGCGCTAGCCCGCTAAGCATCCGATATCGTCTTAAACTTATATTTAAGCTACTTAAAGTCTAGAGGGCTAGTGGACTGAGGTAGAGCCCTTATAGCTAGCAGAGCTAGCATAGCAGGCGCAGGCATAGGGCGGGCGGTCGAGGGGGTAGTAGGGGCGGGCATAGTAGAGGTAGAGGTATATATATACTCTATCGGATATTAGAACTATATTAACTTACTAAGTATTCCTATATTAATAGTTATAGTAGGAGCATTAGCTCCCTAGAGAATTAAAGTAGCAGTTACTATAAGCGCCCTTAATAAGGCTATATAGGCCCTATAATAGTACTATATACGGTTTCTATAGGCTAAACTCGGCCTAATAATATATATATACTATAGGAGCATCCTTATTAGCGACCTATACTAGAGCTACTATTAAATTAGCTAGCTTATTTATAGTAAAGGTGCCCTTAATCGCTTCGTTAATAAGGAGCTCCTATATAGCTAGTAAATCGAGGAGCTTAGTAGTAATACTAGCGGAGGGGCAGTAGAGGTCGGGCAATACCTCCTTCTTTAAATATTTAAATACTATTATCTATCGTTAATATATAATAACTATAGGGTAGCTATTAAGTAATTAGAAGATAGCTATTATATATATATAGGCCCTTAAAGGGTAGGCTCAGGCTCGGGCTCGGGCTCGGGCGTGGGCGCGGGAGTAGTAGCGGCGGCGGCGGCAAGAGCGTAATAATATATAAATCGATAGCGCTTATTCCGATACTCTAGTTAATCGTTAGTAAATAAAAGGAATTACTATTATAATCGTTATACTCTAATACTCTTCTTTAGCTATCGGAGAAGATAGTATATTATAGGGGTTATAGTCGTTAGCTATAATAGTAATAGTAGTAGTAGTAGTAATAGTAGTATTATTATTATAATTATTATTATAGTTATAATTATTATTATAATTATAATTATAGTTATTATAGAAGTAGATAATAATAGAAGAGGTAAATACTATTATTTAGAATAAGTAGATAGTTAGGCTATAATTAGGATATATTTAATTAATAATTATTATTTTTATAAATAGATATTTTATAATTACTTAATAATAATCTAAGAGTCTCTAAATCCTAGTCTCTAAATCCTAGTCTCTAAATTATAATCTCTAAATCCTAATTCGTTTAGTTCCTTCTTAAGTAAAGATCTCCTATAATAGTAGCTTAATACTAATATACTACTAGGCCCTCCTAATAGCATTTTAAGCTCGATCGCGTATAGTCTTAATCTTATTATAATATAGAGTATTATAATCGAATAGTCCCTTAAATATTAAGCTATTAAGGCGCTTAATATAGGATATAGCGATATAGATAAAGCCCTATATAAATTCGCATTAGGAGATATCTAGAATAGTAATATTAAGGGTTAAGCCCTATAACTTATAGATAATAATAGTAAATATAATAGTAAGAGGAAACTAAATATAGGTATAAGCGAGAGCTCCTTTAACGAAGTTATAGATAGAACGTATAATAGGGACTATATTATAATATCCGAAGATATCTTTATAAATAAACGAAGGCCCTATATACGTATTAAACTAATAGAGGATAGTACTAGGAATATCTATATACTAGTTAGCTCTATCTACCTAGGTAATATCGACGATAATTCCGAGGGTACTATTATAGAGGCTATACTTAGCCTAGATATTCTCCGTTAATATAATATAAGCGTTCTTATAGAGCTATAGCTTATTATATAAATTGCTTATATCTTTATATTTAACCTTCTCTAGCTTACTATTAGTAGGAGTAGTATAAGAAGCTTAGATAAGCTTAATAGAGTAAGGGATACTCTAAAAATAGGTAATATTATATTCATTTACCTAAGTATTAATAAAGTATATATATAGAGTATTATTAAAGTATATAGCCTCCTCGATACTAAGTATAGTTTAAGAGTATATTAATAGTAGATATTATACTTTACGAGAGGGTTATAATATTTAGAGGCCCTCGAGGGCATTATAGAAGCTAGCCTAATCGTCGCCCTACTATTTAACGATCTATTCGAGTATAATAGTCTTATTAAATAACTTATAATAATTATAGCTAGTAATTTCAAAGCTATTACGTAGGGACTTAGTACTAAAGAGAGGCTTCTCCTATATAGGTAGGAGTTAGAAGAAGTTACTTATAAGGAGGATATTAATACTATTAAAGATAGAGTTTATATTATCGGGGAATAGCTAACGAAGGTAGCTATCTAGCTATCTAAGTATATATAGGCCGATTATAGACTTCTTATTAATAATAAAGTAGCGGATATAATGCTACTTAGCCTAGATATAGCTAATATCGCTATTAATAAGAGGGTAGAAGAGAGACTATAAAATAGGAAGCTAGAATAGTAAATATAGAATATTACTATAGATACTATTAATAGTAAGTCTAATTAGGGTAGCTAGCTAAATAGGGTTATATAGATTATATTATATAGCTATTATAAATAGGGTACTATATAGTATATAGATAATATAAGACTTATTTATACTACCTCGGCTATCGATATAGAGAAGAAGCTAAATAGGGGTATAGCCTCTAAGTTCTTTATTATAGTATATAATTACTATATTATAGATCTACTACTATTTAGGGTTTAGTATATCGACGTCCTATTATTAAAGAGGATCTAGCTATATTAAGTCGCCTATAAGGCGGGCTTTATTATATACTATCTTCTTAATAGGCTAGAAGTTAATATATACTTTAGAGTATCGACTAATATACTTAGTCTATGAGTATATAGTATCGATATCCCTATTACCTAGGAGCTCTAAGTCGTTAGCTTTAAGGGGGTAGTTAGGTAGTTCGCTAGCTAGTTTATACTATACTTTATATATAATGTATTTATCGACTTCCTTATCCTCGAATTTATTATAAAGCTTATCCTCTTAGAGCGGTTTAATAGAGTAATCGTAGTAATTATACTCGTATAGACTCTAGTAAAGTACTTAATAGAGGGTATAAGCTTAAGTATATATTTTATATTACTTACCCTTAAAGTCGAGGAGCACTATATAATTATAGAAAGGATAGTATAGTATTATTTTAATATAGTAATAATCCTTATACTATTACTCGGGCTTATATTAAGGGAAGTAATTAAGTATATAGTACTTAGTAAAAGGGAACTCGCACTAATATATTAGATCGTAGAGCGCGCTATTAACCTAGATAGTAAAAGAGAAGAACGATATATCTTCTATAATAGGGGTATATTTAAAGTACTTCTAAAGGAGGCTCTATTAGAGCTATACCTAGCTTACTTTAATACGATAGATACGCTATAGGAGACGATAATCGATTATAAGTATAGTATAGGTGCTCTTAGTAAGAAGTAAGTTAAGTAGGAGGTAGTAGATCTCCTAAGTAAGCTAGTCGTATTTAGTAATAAGCTTATTTATTAGCTTAGTAGCTAGGGATTAAATAGGCTAGTAAGAGTTAATATAAGGGAGGATCTATTAAGTAAACTCCTTATATATAAACGTCTTAGTTTTAGCCTTACTATAATTCTTAGCAATATAATTAATAATAATATATATATTAGTATAGGGGGATATATCTATATTCGTATACTATTTAATAGAGATCGTAGAATTAAATTAATTAAGTAGAGGGTCGTTCCGCTTACTAGCGAAGATCTAATAACTAGGATTAAGCTCCTTTAATATAGTAGGGGTATTATGAGATATATAGGGGAAGTAGAAGCAATATTCTATAACGCCTATATAGGTATTCTTATATTAATAGTATACTTAATTGCATTTATACTACTATATATAATTAATAATAGTTAATAGCGAAGCGAAGTCGGTAGGGATAGTGCTAGAGATAGGATTAGAAGTAATAGATAGAGGGTTAAACTTAGCTTAGATATTAAAGACCTTACTAGGCTTAGGGTTAATAGTAGTAACGTAGATACCCTAGAACTAAGTAAAGAGGTAGTAGGATTTATCGGAAGCTATATTAATATTAGGGGTTCCTTCTATCTAGTATAGACTATAATAATAAATACTACTATAGCCCTACTATTTATATCGATCCTAGTAATCGACGAAGTTAAACTTAGTAATTAGAATAATATCTCTAAATAGCTTAAAGTAGTAATAGAAATATTAAACGATAATATAGGGGTTATTATATATATTATAGCGAGCTAGGGAAATGCGCTAGCCCTCGGGAAGGTTATCTAAATATCTAGGGAGGTACTATTTTAGTATTAGAATAGTATTAGAATAATTCCTAGGTAGCTAGCTTAGGGATAATTACTAGGCATTTACTAAGTAGTTAGGGGGTATCTAGGGGATAATTAGAGGGGATTAATTACTAAGTACTTAGCTATTTATATAATAATTAGAAGATAATTAAAGTATTAATATATCTTATAGAGATAATACTAATAATAGTTAATAGTATTAAATATAAGGAATATAGCTAGAATACTAAGGGTATATATAATAGACTCGAAGTTATACCGTTTATTATTCTAGAATAGCCTAGTACTATATAGAGTATCTATTAAACTAATATTAGGGGATTACTTAGATTAGTAATTACTATATAGGATTTACTAATATAGTAATTATTAGGGCTAGGATTTATAGTTCTTAGGAGTATATAATTTATAGCTTATATAATTAGTAAATTAAATAAGTATATCTAATTTATATAGATAATAGTAATTTAGAGAGAGAATATTAATAATTATTATAAATCTTATATTATTAACCCTATTTATTTAGAGCTCTTAAATATAGCTAAAATAATAAATTAAGGTTTATATAAATAATAAAGCCCTCTTAATATTAATTAGTATTATATTTAATATAATATAGAATAGCTAGAGCTAGAGAAATTAAGATCGATCCTATAAATAGTAAATTTACTATATATAAGCTTATCGATTATACTTTATAAGTAATTATAAGAGTACTATTTACTTTAAATATTTTAGGACTCTTATAAGAGCTTAATAATAGAGAAACCCTCTATTATATAATTTATAGGAGTACTATCTACTTTAAGTATTTTAGGACTCCTATACTTAAGATTACTACCTAGGCTATATTATTAGCTATTAACCGTAATAAATAAAGCTTTATAGAATAGTTAATTAGCTATAATAGAGCTTTAATAAAATTAACGATAATAAGCTCCTTAGATTATAATAATAGCTCTATAATAGAGCTAGAGAGCGCTAAAAAGATATAATAGGAGTTTAATAATATTCTAGAAGAATTTAATATATTATACTTAATATAGAAGGTTAAGAAGGGTCTCGATATTAACTTTATCGTTAATAGAGTAGAATTATAGTTCCCTAGATTACTAGATATAGTATCTATAGATCTTAAGAGTATTTAGATCTTTAAAGTAATAAGTATATATAGGATTATAAAGGGAGTTTACTTCTTAGAAGTATTTATCGAAGACTTCTAAAACTAGATTAAAGAGGACTTTAATTCCTATAATATAATAATTACTTAAGCGCTAAAAGTATATCTAATAGAGTATAGGATCCCTCTTCTAGGAGTAGTAAATATTAAAACGTTAAAGAGATTAATATTAATACTTTTATAAGAGGAAATACTTAATATAATAGAGTTAATTATTATTAATTAGGATTTAATATTCTAAAGAATAGAGGAATAAGGAGATTAATAGGATAATAAATAATAATTTATAGGGAATATTTAATTATCTTAAATCCGAAAACTATAAATATAGAGGATAGATCCCTAATAGCCCCTAGTTCTAGGGTTATTTAATTAATAGAATAGATAATCTAGCTAATAAGAGATTATACTTTAATTATAAAGAAATAAGACTTTACTTCTAAATAGTATTTAGAACTTATTAGCTTAATATTATATTCTATTATTATATAAATTAGTAAATTTATTAATTAATAGAATTATAATTAAGTAATTTATATTACTCTAAAATAAGGAGAATAATTATTCTAAGGAGATATATAATATCCTTAATAATAAAATATATATCTTTATAAACGTTTACGAACTACTATAAATCCGCTATATATAGCTCTATATACTCTTCCTAAATATATTTTTAAAATATATATAAACTTTCTTCTTAGAATATATAAACTAGAATATAGGACTCTATTAAATATATTTAATAATTAAATAATAATTCGATTTAGAGATTAATAGAATATAATATTATATAGATTAGAGCTTAATAATATTCTATTCTATAATAATAGAAGCTAATAATATAGGAAAATTATAAATAGAAGTTCTCTAGATCTTTCTAGATAGGCTTTAATAGTATTAAAGAATACTTAACTTTATATTTAAGGAAGAGATTTATCTCTATATAAATACTCTAAAGGTAGTTTAAAGTATTCTAGAGCTAAAGATTATATTAATAATACTAGAGCGATCTTTTAATATTCTATCTATATAGTTTAAGAGTATATTAAAGGTAGAAGAGAATATTAGGATATTTAATTACTTCTATATTAATAGATATTATAGGAGTAGATATTATTAAGCTAATAGAAGGGGAGATTATAGAGAATAGTTAATATATAGAATTAATAATTATTAATTATTTAGGATTTATAAATACTAAATATACTCTAAACTAGATTATAAATTAATAAAGTATTCTTTTAAAGAATAATAATATTTAAAAGAATAATAGAAATATATATAGGAAATATATAAGGATTAATAGAAGGGATATTATTAGTTTTTAATAATAATAGAACCTATTAAGAGCTCGGAATTAGATAATCCTATTTCTAATAAACTAAGAGTAGACGATATTTATAAATCTAATCCTAAGAGCGAATTAATAAATACTTATACTATATACTTCCTAGTAAATAAGTTATTCTAATATAGAATTAGGGGGAGGAATCTAAAAGCTAAAATAATAGCTCTAATAGAATAGCTCTTTATTTAATATTAAATTAATAGTACTTCTATATAGTATAATACTATTCTTAATATAAATATAATATTAATTTCTATAATAGGAGCTTTATAAATAAGGGCTTTAATAGCTTTAATATTAAGCTTAATAATTAATAAATAGGGAATAGGGGCTAGAATAAGATTTAGAATAGGAAATCCTATTTCTATAATAGAGGAGATTATTATTCTAATATTAATTAGGAGAATTATATTCTATATCGTCCTAATAGATACTCTATTCCTACTTTATATTAAGGATATAAATAATCTTAGAATCTATTTAAATAATATTTATAATAAGCTAATAAAGTATATTAAGGAGCTCTAGGAGTATATACCTATTTTTTATAAATAGAGCTATTTATAATTCTTTCTAAATATAAAGGCCTATATTAGCTCTAGGATTATATATATAATAGGGATAGAGAGTAATAGAATAGCGTTTCTAATAGAAGTAGAGCTCTAATATATTTATAAATAGTTTAGTTATTTATTTATAGAGAAGCTATAGAACCTATTCCTAAGAATAGACTATAATATAAATCGGGATATTCTAGAGCTAATAAATTACTTCTACTATTATTATTAGATTAAAAGGAAATCTTTATAATATTTTAAGTTTACTTTAAATTTAAATATTAACTTTAATTATAAGATTTTAATCGATATTATATACTTAAATAGAAAGCCTATTCTTTATATAATCGATATAAATATAGGATTCTAATCTATAACTTTTATTCCTAATTTTATAGCTTATATAATATAGGAAGCCCTTAAGAGGTATTAATTAAATACCTATCTTAGGCTTCTAGACGTTGTAATTATTAATACTAGAACGAACTTTACCTCTATAGAGTTTAGGGTAAAGGTATACCTCCTAGGTATAATTTATTATTAGATCTTAATAGAGGCCTATTAATTAATTAATAAAGTTAAGAGCTTTTATAAGCCGATTTATAGAATATATAAGATCTTAAAGGTAGAGTCTTATAATATAAGCCTAGAATTACTACTTTAGGGAATAGTAAAGGTAATAAACGATACTATTAAACTTAATAGATTAATATTTATATTATTTATATTCGGAGTAATATCTAGGATTATTATTAATTTAGCGCTTACTATAACCTAAGTATAGTATATTAAAGTAATTAATAAAGTAATAATATAGCTTTAATAAATAATTACTAAGTAGAAAGTTAATAATATTCTTAATATTTATAATAGACTAGATATTAAATAATTATTATCGAGATCGCTAGAGCTAGGAAGCGACGTTCTTATATTCTAAGAGTAGGAGAAATAGATTAATCCTTATAAGATTATATCGGTTTCTAATATAATAATTATAATCGAAATAGTTAATAGCCTAATAGAGTTTAAAGGAATATATATTAAATTATATAATAGATTACTAGATTAATAGATTAAGGAGATAATAATAGTTTGAACTCTAAAGACCTTAGAACTATTTAAATATTTAGAGCTAATTCTATTATAATAATATAGTGGACCTAGGAAGTTAATAAATACTACGAATCTATTATAAATAGCTTTTATAGATTATAAGAATAATACGATTAGGACTTTATAAATTAAGTATTAATTTATTATTAAAAGGGAATAATAGGGGTATAACCTAGCTATTTAATTATATAATAAAGATAGAATAACGACCCCTAGGAAGCTATTTAAATAGTTTAACTAGGAGGAAATCGATTTACTCCTAATAGCTAGAGTAATTATATTAATTAGGAGATCTATATTTCCTAGTATTAAGATCTTTAGATATTAGCTTATAAGAGAAGTAAAAGGCCTCCCTTAAGCTCTATATAAAAGATTAAGATTAATAGTTTAAAGATATAATAACTAGGAGAAGATAACCCTATTAATATAATCGCTTACGATTATATACTATAGTTAATAATTAATCCTAGCGATTACCCTAATACTATAATAATATAGTTATTAATTAATACTCTATAATATTAATTAAGCCTATACTTAGAGCGCTATAGATCTCTTATATAACGTTCTCCTATATATTCCTAAGGAGCTATAATATAGATACCTAGAAGGAATCGTCTTCTATATTATAAAGCCGCTCTATAGTATTATAGAATTAGGTCTCTATTAGTTTATAACCTATTAATATTATTATAGAGAGCGCTTAAATGCCGTTCTAATAGGCTATAATCCGTATTTACTTCTAACTAGAGCTAGAGAGAGCTTTAGATTAATTAGAATATAGATTAACGATACCCTTAACTTCGGAGAGCTTATATTTATATAAAAGGAATAAATAGAGCTCGAAAGCACTAGCTTCTAAGTAAAGCTTACTTCTATCCTTAATATAAGATCTAATAGTATCTTTAATAACTATATTATTAAAATTAGAATTAAAGATCTTATAATTTAATAGAAAAGCTAAAGTAATTACTTAGAGCTAATAACCCTAAGGATAGCGAGCTTAGAATAGGAATATATTACCTAGAGAGCTTATAATATTTATATTACTTTAATCTATTAATTAGAAGTAGCCTTCGATTTCTCTATTATAGCCTAAGCTAAGAACCTATAAGAGGATAACTTTAAATAGCTTAATAAATATATATAATAGTAGATCGCTAATATAGACTATAGCTTAAATTATATATATTTAGATCTCTTAATAGCTTAACTTTATATATTTATTAATAGCTCCTTCGCTAATAATAAGGACTTTAATTTATAGATCGGATTTATTATCCTCTTAAGTAATAAATATTCCTACGATTAAGAGAATACCTTTATAATATAGAGTAATATCTTCTATTAATAATCTATTAAATATAAATAGATTATATATTTAATTCTAGCTAATAAGATCTATAGGATAGTTAATAGCTTCGATATAGCTTATATCCTTAAATAGATATTCTAAGAGATCTATAAATACTTAGAACTATTATTCCTATAGATAATTATCTATATTAATAGCTATTTATTCTATTAATACTTTATTTAATTAAATATAATAATAGAGAAACGTTTAATAATAGATTTTATAATATTATAATAAAGCTATAAAGAATATAAAGTTAATAAAATTTATTAGATTATTAGAAGCGATAACTCTATAGATTTAATAATTAAAGGAGTATTAAACTAAATACTAGAAGTACTAATAAGCTCTAATAAAATTATAATTAGGATTAAAGGATAAATTAAATGTTAAGAAAAGAATAATTAAGGGGTAAAGGTAATTAATATTAATAAAAAATATAATAAAGCTTAAAAACGAGTACCCTAGAAGTAAAAACGATAACCCTATAATTAGTAAAATAGTAAAATAATTATTCTATAAAGTAGACTAAGCCTCGGAATCTAAAGAATCCGAGTTTAATTACTCTAACGAGTCCTATTAGAGGTAGTTAAAGAGCTATAGAGCTATAGCCCGCTTAGCTACTTTATAGTTAATATTATAAAGACTATTAAGGTCCTTATTAGAGTTATTACCCCCCTTCGCTTCCTCCTCCTTAGCGATCGTTAATATACCCTTTATAATAGTATACTATTTCTCTATATTTTATATCCCCTATTAGCTAATTATATAATTAGATAATTAGGGAAATAATAGAGAAGAGAGCTTATTAGCTTATTATTCTTATCCTAAATAGCTAAAAACTTTATAGCGGGCTTAAATGCTCTAATTAGATTATAGATAATAATTATTAAAGCTATAGATACTAGAAATAGAGATCGTAGAAGTTTATATTAATTTATAAGAATATTTAGAAATATATTTATATTAATAGGAACCCTTAGGCTCTAGATTATAATATATACTATTAATACTAGTTTTAGTTTACTTATTAATAAGATAAGACTTTAAGTACTTTAAATAGAGGACTTTATAAATATTACTATATATATATACTATATACTAGGATTAATAGCTCCTATAATTAATATTAACTATATTCTTATACTTAGCTACTCTCTTAATAGGAGGGGTAATAGGTATAAGGGCTTTACGCTTAAGAGGTATTATTGAGAGAGAGAGAGAGAGAAAGAGAAGGAGAAAGAGAATAATAAAAAGGGGGATTTATTAATTATCGAAGCTCTAAAATAGTAGATTAGGCTAATTAATCTTAAAAATAAAGAATCGTTATAGAGAAGAAGAAAAATAAAAGGAATAGAGTTATTATAACTTATTAATTAAATATATAGATCTATAGAGTATAGTATTTACTAAATTAGCTTAATAGGATCTATTAATTCTATTTAAGTAATTTAATTCTATTATTCCTATTAAAGGTAGTTTAATTCTATTATTCCTATTAAAAAGCTAATAAAGGAGTAATAATAATTATTCTTCTACCCTCTATTAGTATATTAATAATTTAGAGACTTTAAGAGCCTATATCTAGCTATTATAAGAGTACTAGGTAATTAGCTATTATACTATTTAATTATTATTTATTTCCTTTATTAAAGGGTTTAAAAGCCTATTCCTATTATTTAATTATAATTTAATTTATTTCCTTAGAGAGCTATTTAATAGCTAGTTTAGCTAATCTATAGAGCTAGGGACTAAGGGATCTAGTACCTATAGGAATAATAGTATTAAGCTATATTTTTCCTTATTCTATCTATTATTCTCTTATTATTACTTATTTACTTATTTATTTATTTATTTTATAGATTAAGATAATAGATCTAATATACTAGAGACTAGAGGATTATAAGCATATTAGAATAGCTATTAACCTAGGTAATAGAGCTTAATATTAATCCCTTAGGTAATCCTATCTATAAAGAAAAGATAGCTAGTATTAAACTAATATTAGGGGATTATTTAGGTTAGTAATTACTATATAGGATTTACTAATATAGTAATTACTAGGGCTAGGATTTATAGCTCTTAGGAGTACGTAATTTATAGCTTACGTAATCGGTAAATTAGATAGGTATATCTAATTTACGTAGGTAGTAGTAATTTAGAGAGATAGTATTAATAATTATTATAAGTCTTATATTACCTACCCTACCTATTTAGAGCTCTCAGGCATAGCTAAAGTAATAAATTAGGGTTCGTATAAGCAGTAAAGCCCTCTTAATAATATCGTTCTTTTTTCCTAAGGGGAGACCCCCTAGACCCCCCCTACCTATAGCGCCTAAAGCCTATAGCGCCTAAGGCCTATAGCGCCTCTATTTACTAAGGCGTATAGTGCTCCTTCCTCTATAGCCCTATATTACTACTTAGAGAGCTATTTTTTAGAGAAGCTAATATAGCTACCTATTATTAGCGCTATATTATCTACTAATTAAACTAGGTAGTAAAGAAGTACCTTTTATATTAATTAGTTAAAATACGTTTATACTAAAAAAACTAATAAACGATAGGCTTAGGAATTAAAAGCGGGACTCGAAATTTATTACTTGAATTCTAATCGGAGCGACTCTACTTACTCTTTCCTTTCAGTCAATCCCGCGCTCCGCTTCGCTCCGCTTGGGACAAGCCACACTGTTTCATCACATGGTTATCTCCAACCTGTCTAAGCTAGCTAACTCTATGCCTAGTAGTATTCCTCTTGTGCCAGGCTTCTTATCATCCCGCGATCTTCCAGAATAATCTTCCCATCAAATCTTGTTGCTCTATCTCCTGCATTTAACTCTTGTGTAACAATAAATCTCTCAAGCGGCCGTCCGTTCATCTACATTGGAGAAACTGGATCTCCCAAGCCTCCACGACGATACACCAGCGTACCGAACTTCCAAACCTCGTCAATGACGAGCTGCGTCGCCCCATCCTGCTTCTCTTCCGAGAAGACGACAAGGTCGGCGTCAGCCCCGGACTCGAGTGATCCTTTGGTATCCTGCACCTCCAGCATCGCCGCCGGGGTCGAAGTCACCGACTTTAACGCCTTGGGAATAGTGGTACCGGACCACTTGAGGAAGTTATTGACGCACTCGATGAGGGTGATTGAACTGTTCCATCATGTTAGCCGTCCGGTCGCCTCAACAGAATTCGTGCTACTCACCTTCCAGCAATCGTGTCCGTCCCCTCCAGAAGTAGCGTAGGCCCAACCTTGATGATTCTGCTCTCCGCGTCGCCATTCGTCCACTGATAGGCGCCATCAGGCAGGCCCATCATGTGCATGGCATCCGTGACGAGAATGAAGCCATCTGGGTGCGTATTGAACGCAATGTTGACCGTGGTTGGGTGGAGATGGATACCATCGGCAATGATGCCAAAGTATGGCCTCTCGAGACTCTGCGAGGCTCCAAGCACGCCAAAGACGCCCGGGTTTCGGTGGTGCAGCGGACGCATCGCGTTGAAGAGGTGTGTGATCATTGTGACGCCCGCCGCTACCGCCGAAGAGGCCTCCTCATATGTGGCTTCTGTGTGTCCGATAGAGCAGATGATGCCCCGTTTTGTGAGTTCAGGGATGAACTTCATCATCTGGCCTTGTTCAGGGGCAATGGTAATCTTCTTTATGGGCAGAGGCGCGTCGCCCGCCGGGGTCAGGTTGAATGACCCGTAGCAGGCCTCGATGTCTTCAAATGTCTCTGCCACCTGCAGCACATTCTTGTTATGAATGCCCTTCTTGGAGGAGTTGAGAAACGGTCCTTCACAGTGCGCGCCGAGCGACTCTGCGCCATTCTCGTGGTGCCGGGAGTTGGAGGGCCCCAGATATGGGAGAACCTATACCACTTAGACATGTTCTTTCAAAGTATTGAACCGCTCTTACCGTCTGATACAGTTCAGGGTTCTGCGACGTAAGGGTAGGTGCGTAGGATGTCACTCCCGTCGCCACCAGCCTCTTGTTCACCTCCAGAACCTTTTTGCCATATTGGGCTGCGTCTTCAAGAAGCGTAGAAAAGTTGAAGCCGAAGCCACCGTTGAGCTGCACATCGATCAAGCCGGGCGAGAGGATGCGTCCGCCCAGATCGATAGATTTGTCCGGTACGGTGAGCTCATCGAAGAAAGCAGCTTGGCTAGAAATGACTTTGCCTGTCTGAGAGCTCACCCAGAGGTCTTCTGTCACCAGTTCATCGCCCCTGACCAGGCGGCAGTTGGTGAACCTCGTGATGCCGCTTTGGGAGCGCGTCGGTGAGAGAGCGATAGGCATAGTGTCGGATATGGTGATGCTTAGTGGGTTATGGGCTTCGTCTTCGGTTGTGTTGTCAAGGCCGTTTTGCCCGCCTGCTTTCTGGTGTTGGCTCCATACATACATGAAAAAGACAACGGCATATGGGCTGACGACTACTGATATGGGCTGGTGCTGGCTAGGGAATGTGGTCTCCAACGTGCCCGAGGCCGGATACCGGGAGGGGCGTGGGGTTGCATGCCGTCATCTGTGGTCCATGGAGTGACAGCTTGGTCGGGCTCGTGGCAACACTCGTGGCCACAGTAGCCTCCGCTTGGTGGCATGGCAGACGGCAGTGTTGGCCCGCATGTTCCGTCGGTCGTCCGCCAAGGTCACTGACAGCGATATCTCCAAGGGCCCGCAGGTACTGGAAGGTGCAGTGTGAGTGGAACCCATCCTTTGTCGAACACCATGGAGCAACAGAACGAAGGCTACCAGATGGCTGGATGGGGTCAAGAATGGACCCTTGACACTATCGGTTCGCGGGAAGCGTTACAGGGCTGTCTCGACAGAGTGACGATCCGATGGCGTGGGTGGACTTGCTGGAGCCAGCCTCAAGCAAACGTGGGCGGGTACGTGACGTCCAACAAAAAAGTCACTTGTATCTTCAGAAGGCTCCCTTGATTAAGCTTCTGTGGTCGCCCGCCTAGGGTAGCAGGTAGGTGGGTTGTGTGGGACTGGACGTGTTGGTATGGTCGTTGAGGGAAACCCACCGTCATGTAACGTCGCACAACTGACCGAGGCGCCGTGGGACATTGGTCCTGTTATCGAAGGCTCGCCCCTGTCTCCAGCTTCCAGCGTCCATGACCACTGAGTTTACTCCCCAGGCTCCCCACGCCCACTAACAGATTACAGTGCCCTGGCTGCATATCGAGTACAGCGCACGTTCCAGGTCCCCTCCTGTGCAGACTGCACAGACCTTTTTACCCCGTTCCTTCCGTCAGAGAGGCCCTTTGTGTGTCCTCCAATCACTGGCTCAGCCGAGGCTCAGCCGGTTCACCGAGCTACACCGTGGGTTGCACGGGACTATGGCGCCTCGACCACAGCCGCTCATGGCCCAATCCATCTCAAACGACAAGCGGGAGTCAGCGACCACTGGTCCAGAGCGAACCAAACGCCGCAGCTCCGACAAGGCTCATCGCCGCGACCTTTGGCCTCTGGATACCTCCAAGGCCAATGGGCACACGCGCCGCACGGGGCTATCTCAGAAGCCGATAGCAGCTATGGCGTCCAAGGCGAGTAAGGTCGACATCAAGCTCGATCCGATATGGGAGGACCTCGATTGGTATGTCAGCAGCTCCTCTGGTCTGGTGAAGCTCGACGGAGAGTGCTTGTGACGTGGCGCATAACTGACTTTGTTACATGAAGGGCCATTGGGCAGATGCTCATTATGGGCTGGGATGGCACGGAAGTCACACCACAGATCCGCACCTTGATCGAGGAGCATCATCTGGGATCCATCCTTCTTACGGCTAAGAACCTCAAGTGTTAGTCCATCGTCTCTCGGATATTTGGCCTGCTTACACTGGAACCCGAGTGCTAAAAATGCCCAGCTGCCCACCAGACAGCCAAGCTCGTACAGGAGCTCCAGACTATCGCTCACAAAGCGAACCACCCACAGCCACTGCTGATCGCTGTAGACCAGGAAAATGGTGGCGTCAATAGTCTCTTTGATGAAGATTACGTCTGCCAGTTCCCCAGTGCCATGGGTATCGCCGCCACGGGCCGGGCCGAATTGGCTTATGAGGTTAACAAGGCTACGGCATCTGCCGTCGGAGCCTGTGGTGTGAACATGATGCTTGGCCCCGTCCTCGACGTCCTCTCTAATGCCAGATATCAGCCTCTTGGCGTCCGTGCCACGGGCGATGACCCACAGGAGGTCTCGCAGTATGGAATTGCAGCAATGAACGGCATCAGAGATGCTGGGCTAGCCTGCTGCGGCAAGCATTTCCCGTCATACGGCAACTTGGACTTTCTGGGTTCCAGCCTCGATATCCCTATGATCACGCAGACACTCGAGGAGCTTAGCCTGAGCGCTATCGTTCCTTTCCGGAACGCCATCGCAACGGGGAAACTCGATGCCATGTTCGTCGGCGGATGCGGCATTTCTAATCCCTCCATGAACATTGCTCACGCTTGTCTGTCGGACCAAGTCGTTGATGACCTGCTTAGGAACGAGCTGGGATTTGACGGCGTCGCCATATCGGAGTGCCTCGAGATGCAGGCCCTGAGCCACGACATAGGCGTTCAGAATGGAGTGGTGATGGCTGTCGAGGCTGGGTGCGATCTCGTTCTGCTATGTCGCGCATACGATGTTCAGCTTGAGGCCATCCGAGGCCTGAAGTTGGGCCTTGAGAACGGCATCATCACCAGAGGAAGGGTCATGACATCGCTGAATCGGGTAGTCAAGCTCAAGTCAACATGCACCTCGTGGCAGACAGCACTCAACCCGCCAGGCGTATCGCTGTTATCAAAGCTCCGGCCTTCACATTTGGCCCTTTCCACAAAGGCTTACGACGACTCGATTACAGTCATTAGAGACAAGGATCAACTCATTCCACTCTCGAGGTCCATGGATCCCGATGAAGAACTTTTGTTGCTGACGCCCCTCGTCAAACCGTCGCCTGCATCCTCGCTTACGAAAAGCCTGTTGCAGTCGAAAGGAGACCAAAGCGGAGCACCACACATCCACGAGAAATGGGCACATCGAGACCGAGGTTCGATCATGAGCGGCGAAGGGGTCTTCAGAGACTTTGGCCGATCGCTGGCTCGGGCCAGGCACGGCAAACTCCTCCATACAAGCTACACGGCGAATGGGGTTCGACCAGGTATTCAACTTTCCCCAAGAGTCGTAAACCACATACTGACACGATGTTAGTCCATGAGAATCTAATTCATCGAGCATCAACAATCATCATTGTTACAGCAGATGCAAATCGAAACCTCTACCAAAGCGGGTTCACCAAGCATGTCGAGATGATGTGCGCAATGCTGCGATCGAGAGGACAGAAGAAATCTGTCATGGTCGTTGCTGTCAGCTCCCCGTACGACTTTGCTCTGGATAAGACCATTGGCACCTACATCTGCACTTTCGATTTCACCGAGAACGCCCTGAATGCTTTGGTGCGAGCCCTGTGTGGAGACTTTGTACCAAAAGGTAGCTTGCCAGGGACACTGAGGAAGAGTAAGAAGGTTCTGAAGTCTCGTCAAAATTGGATTGTGGAGGAATACGACCGAGAGCGAGACGCCGATGGCCTTCATGAGCTCATCAAAGCCACCGCACGAGCGAACTCCGCCGATCTCGGTTGCCTGGAAACAGCAACTGCAGCATCGTTTGAGCTCTTCAATCCGAAGATCGACGAGACGCACTTCGTCGTCCGGAACAGCAGTACAAACGCCTTGTACGGTTTCGCTGCCACGTATGCCATTGATAGGACAGGCATCCTCGGCGCCATATTCGTGGACCCTTCCAAACGAAACCATTCCGTGGGACGATCTCTGCACCGAAGGGCCATTCGACACCTTACCAAGAAGCGAAGCATCAAGAAGGTCCAGCTAGGTACTTGTTTCCCAGGCATATTTCTCGGCATCCCCATTGGAGAGGGCATCGCCGCTTCCTGGTTCGCAAACAACGGTTGGGACATTCAATTTCCAAACCGCCTCACGAATCTTGTCATCAACGATTTGAGCACTTGGGCCGTTCCTGAAGGTCTCTTGCAAGGGATCCAACGAGCGAGCATCAGCTTCGATCTGATACATGGTCTCGACAATGGTGATGCCGAACGGGTTCTTTCTCATGTCAGCCAGCACGCAACTGCTGAGGTGCTAGAGCTGTATAGGTGTGCCCTTCAGGAGACAAAAGCGTGTGGCATCGTCCGAGCCAAGAAGGCAGATGATACTTTGCTTGGTACGATCATCATTTGCAGCCCTGGGAGCCCGCTGGCAACTCATGTCCCGCCATTGATGCCACGCCGTGGAGAAGGCATCGGTGGGGTGCTGGCGCCCGTCGTGCCACCGACATCCCAGGACGTTCTGGTGTTACAGGGGCTGGTGCTGATGGGCACACGACAAAATAAGGCGCACAAGTCGGCCAAGACGGTGCTGGGTTGGGTGAGTCGTCTTTTTTTTTCGAACTCTTTCCGTACTTTCTAACACGTTTCCAGGTTCAGGATGCTGCCTACGAACATGTTGTTGCCATGGGCTTCGAGATTCTCCAGTCATTCGAGGAGATCACGAACACTCCAGATACAGTAAGAAGACATGCATTGCCCCAGATGAATTGATGAACGCTGACACGCCGATCTAGTGGGCCGACCTGATATAATGAGAATGATTTATGTCTATACTATGCACGGCTAATCGATGAGGCTTTCTCGAAGCCTAGCAGCCATCTCATCACGCTCCATCTCTACTGAAATTAGTCGTCGCTCTATATTTTAAGGCGTGAGAATGTCAGGCGATACGGCGCCCAGTATGGGCGTGGCCCGATCATAACAGCAACAGTCCGAACCGATCCCATTCGATGCTTCGCATTCAGAAGCTGAGTGCACAGCACAAATTGGGCTTAACAGTTTGCCGTTGTTTCCAACGGTGCAAGCCGGTAGCCGTCGCAGCAGTGAATGATGCCGACAACAGTCGCCCAGATTACTCAGGTGGGATCATGCACGGGAACAGTCTGCACGATGGCTTCGCGGTTGCCAAATCCACTGGCTGCCCTGGAGAACACTTTTCTCATCATGGCGCTCTGGCGGAGTCCTGGCTCCGCCATGCACAGCAACTGCTAGGATATGTCTCGTCAACAGCCTCCATGGCTGCTGCGCAATGATCAGGTAGAAGAGAGGGATGCAGTACCTGGGCAGAGGGGTGGTCAACACGGACGAATGTCCGTATTCCAGGGACGTGTGTTAGTGAAACAGAAAGATGACTCATGACCGACAGACTTGAATGAATACGCGTCCTTATCGGTTTGCCATTTGGTTCCCAGATACATGGACATGTGCTTCAAGACATTGTCTCTGTCTTTCAGGCAGCTCTGTTGAACGTTACGAATGCCTGAATCTGGATCAGGCTTGCTGGAACAATATGTCCAAAATGGACTTGCAAAAGGTACTGCTGTGTGGGCCGGCCAGCCCGCTGTAGCTCAAAGCTTGGGGCGAAGTTTCGAGTCGGTCGATTGAAGCTTGCTCCCCCTCGCCTCACTCCTCCTCCCATCCCGTATCCCAAGTGTGTGAAGGGATCGGCCAAGTTTAGATAGCCGACCCCGACATCCGGCCAGCTGGGACGATGAATGCACAGCACCAGAGGAACACCAAGACTGCAATCGGCTCGCGTAGCATGAGCCTGCCGATCTGAGATACGCAGATTTGGCGAAACATTCAAGTCCAATAGATATCCTCGCAGGCGGCCGGCCGCTCCTCGTCTCATCTGAAGTGGGTGTAAGCTACTTTACCTTGGCGAGATCGCTCCCGCAGTCCCGCCTACAGCCCACAGCCCAACAAGCATCCACAGTCAAGGGCCACGATGGCCCCGCCTGGGTGATGAGACTCAGCATTCGCATGCACCCAAGAAACCATCCCAGGGTACAATTCCTCCTCACCGTCAGGGCAAGCAGCGCAGCCAAGACCGCCTTCTTCATCTCCGTCTTTGCATTTCGACTGCACCGCCGGAAGGAGACCTCCATCGCCAGTTCCGTCGAGCGCATGGGTGCTGGCGGTGCGTAGGGTCGTACTGCGCTGGCGGCTGGGTACCTGGCGACTGGGTACCTGGCCGCATAGTGGGTGGGTTCAGCTTCTCCAAATCCTGCTTCAGGGGTAAGCTTGCGAGGACCACGCAGCACTGCAGCACCCCGCCGGCGGTGGTTTGGATCTCGCGTCCGTCCTATTCAGACCGCCTGCATGTTGGAGTAATAATGAGGAGAATGAATGTGTTCATGATCCCGGCAGCATTATCTGCTGTCGCCCAAGGCCTTGCTCACTTGTCGTTCCCGCTGGCTCCGCAATCGACCTCTCTCACAGCTACCTCTCTCACAGCTACCTCTCTCACAGCTACCTCTCTCACAGCTACCTCTCTCACAGCTACCTCTCTCACAGCTACCTCTCTCACAGCTCTTGCAATTTGTGAGTTTTCGAGGGTATATTCACATTTTCAGCTTGAGTCATATCCAGGAGCACATCGCGGTTCGTGTCCACAGGCCAGGCATACGCGTATCGCCTTGCCGACGTATCGTCATTGGCGCCCTGGCCAGCATCCACTGGGAACTGGTCTGGTTGTGACTTGTGAGGTCAGACCTGCACACCAGTGTTTGTCGATGAGACCTCGGGTCGACGGAAGTCTGGCCTTTCTCGTAGCTCTTTCGACCCACGACCACGTCAGACATAGATCGGGCAACCCACAGTCTCTCAGGCTGGGTTTATCCTCCAACGAAACATGCGGTGTTCGAAAAGGAACTTGATGTACGTAACACCATTCCGCCTGTGTGGCACGGTACTCTTCGCGCCCATTTCAAGCGGCGCAGTCATTATTGAAGAGGCACGGAATCGGGCCATGACGTCGTGAGCGTGAAAGCCAGCCAGCGCACCCAAATCCCAACGTTAATTGTGAGCCTAATTCCCCGGATTGATCGTCGTGAAAAAGGCTCGTCTGTGCCCCTGATCGACCGCGAAAGCTTCTCCCTTCGGACTGGCCCCATGGAGGATTTGTTCGAAGGATTTTAACGATTTCCGTTTCGAGCGGTGAAGGCTCGTCATATGAGCCGTAAACTTGGCACACCCCTGGCTTTTGACTTCCAAATACAGCATCGCGACCATGTGAATGCAGCCTTATAACCTCGATGACGTAGAGAGTTTGCGAAACACGACAAAGCGAGAGCTTGTGGCATGCCATGAGTCTGTAAGCATGTCTATATATGTCAGATAGTCAATTTATCCTACCTTTAGAGTGAATCGACTCGAACGACCATCAGTCGAAGCCAGAAGAAGACTTTCACCTATCCCGTCGACCCAAGCGCAACCAGTAGAGGTCCTATCGCCAAACAGTCCCCAAGTCCACATCTGAGCCACACCGCCATTTATCTCCTGATCGAAGAATCCAGCGGCATAGCACGCCACCCAGCTATTCACAATGGCGGGATGCGTCAACAGCAGTGCCATCATTGATGTGCAATCCCCGGGCGTCCCTTCTGGCGTCAAGTGGGTCTCGGCCGTCTACACAAACGAAACACTCTACGCTCTGCACAAGTGCTGTCCGTCGTCGTTCATTCACCGGTCTGGCCTCAACAGCTGCGTCGTCTGGTGCGAGCTGCTTGACAGGTTGGAGGAGTTCAAAGATGAATCCAAAGGGTCGTACTTTAGGAACATATCAAGGTGTATGGATAAGGAGCTGGGCGATGTCGATTATTACGGCCTGACCGCCGATACTCGCTCGGCTGCGACGCCTCGAGTCCACTCGGCCGGAGTGAAGGGCCTCCTTCTTGCGGCCCTGGTCGTCGCTGTTGCTGCCTGCCAGTGATGCCTTGGCTGAGCGCTGGTGTTTTGGGCAAAGTCGATGTTGCATGAGAGCATGGCGCATTCGGGGTTGGCGGTTTTTTCTTCTTCGAATAGCGAGCGAGTTCAATCAATGTTGGTTGCCAGAGCATTTGGCGTCTTTCGTACTTTCATTGAGGAGCGCCGTTTTCTTCATAAGATATTCCGATAAAATGAATTGTGGAAAAAAGAATTGGCATTCCGTTCGCTGACGGGGGTAGCCGCGTGCTAGGAGTTGGAGGCTGCCGTCACGTCTCCGGTCAGCAGCCGAGTTCACGGATGAACGAGTCAGCTAGCAGTCTCCAAGACGGTCGATTTGAAAACCCAGGTACCACCTACCTCCCCTGATCCCGAATCGCATCAACCGCGAAGCTTGTCAACGCAGGTGCGATCAGAGTATCGTTAGAATAGACCGGCAGGGCTCCAGACGAGCCCCCGAGTCCCGCACCCTGCACATCACCACGCAAAGCGTCCGCCAGCCCGGCGCCCGTCCCCGATCAGTACGAAGCCCACGTGGCGGCCCGAAAACCTACAGCGACAGCGCAAGGAACAGTGCTGCAAATGCCACGATAAACAACGATGAGGTATGTTATCGTGTGAGGACGAGTACCCCGTGAAGTGTGGTAGAGGATGCACCATCCGAGTGCCTTGTACGGTAAACGACTTGTCACGGCGTTCCAACGATCTGACCCGGTTTGCAGAGAATATGGTCGCGGCTCAGAAGCCCGATATCAACAAACCCGCCACTATGGCCGAGTGGTTAAGGCGTCTGATTCAAGATACTGAGCGCTAGCACAACTAGCGCAATCTTGTGCCCCTTAGGGGTATCATAACCAGATCTCGAGAGAGGCTCGCGTTCGAATCGCGATGGTGGCAAATTATCTTTTTGTCCGTTGCGCAAACTGACAAAGTATTTTTTTGCCATTTGTTGACGAGTAGGATGACAGCACTCGAAGTGCTGGGCGCAGAGTGCAGGCTGAATGGGTTTCTCTTTTTACTTCTGTGGCGGGCCCTCTACGCCAGTATGCCACGCCATGAGACACCACAAACCCACCACGGGCTGTTTACGCAACGCACCGTCACTGGATGCAAACAACTATGCCAGGTGAGAATCTCAGAATGCAAGTGATGATTCAAAACTGCATCTTCATTCAATCCATGATTGGAAAGAGGAAATAGCACAAGTCGCACCCAGGTATAAGTCTAACCACAAAGATGCATCATGCAGCAACGTCCATCCCTACACACCGCTGCCGGTCGAGCCAAAGTCCCACCCACGCAAATCCTTATACCTTCTTTACTGTGAATTCGCCCTTCAGCGCTGAAGTATCCTTGACCTCGCCATCGGCCCCCACCTCGAGGATGCCGACCTCGTTGCCGTCATTGTCCACGAGCGACGCCCTGGCACCCTCCTGCGCACCGTATAGTCGCACCTCGACGTCCTCCGTGTAGTCGTACACGGCACCAATGCTCTTCTCGCTGCCGAGCACAAGGACCGTGTTTTCACGCACGTATAGAGGCAAAGTGCCAAAGCCGTGCGTCTCGGTGAACCAGCCGGGGCCATCGCGGGTCTCTCCCGTAAAGTACGACGTCCACTTGCCCTTGGGCAGGTAGAATTCGACTTCGCCCGACTCCTCAAAAATGGGTGCTGCCAGGATGCTGGGACCCACCATGAACTGGCGGTCGAGGTACCAGCTGGTCGGGTCGTCGGGAAACTCGATGCACATGGCACGCAGCGACAGGGGCAGGCCTTGCGCGATGGAAGCCTGTGCCTCGGCGAAGAGGTAGGGCATGAGACGGCCCTTGAGTGCGGTCCACTTGGCCAGCGTTCGGGAGCAGCCTTCTTCTGACTGGTCGTCGTCATCCATGACCCAGGGCACACGGTAAGAGCTGCTGCCGTGCAGGCGGCTGTGGCTGCAGAGCAGACCCATGGCCACCCAGCGCTTGTAGATCCACGCTGGCGGCTTACCCTCAAAGCCGCCAATGTCGCAGCTCCAAAAGGAGAAACCGCTGAGGCCGAGTCCGAGACCGCCGCGGACGGACTCCGCCATGGCCTCTGGGGTGGACTCGCAGTCGCCGCCCCATTGCAGAGGGAAGCGCTGCGCGCCGGCGCAAGCTGTCCGGGCGTACAGGACGGCCTGGTTTTTGCCGTATCTTGCCTGGAGAGCCTCGTAGACAATCTTGTTGTAAATGAAAGCGTAGTAGTTGTGCATCTTGTGTGGGTCAACGGTCTTGTCATGCCATTCGACGTCCAGCGTCGGAATGCGCTCGCCAAAGTCTGTTTTGATACAGTCGACGCCCTGGTCGAAGAGGCCGTTGAGCTTCTCAACATACCATGTGACAGCATCGGGGTTTGTGAAATCTACCAGGCCCATACCGGCCTGCCACAGGTCCCACTGCCAGACATCACCGTTCTTGCGCTTGACAAGGTAGCCCTTCTCAGCAGCTTCGCTGAAGGCGGCTCCATATTGCGCAATATAAGGGTTGATCCAGACGCAGACCTTCTTGCAAAGACCAGACTCCTTGAGCTGGGCAATCTGTCCCTTGGGGTCGGGGAACCTCTCCGAGTCAAAGACAAAGTCAGTCCATGTGAAGGCCTTCATCCAGAAGCAGTCGTAGTGAAACACATCAACTGGCGAGCCGCGCTCCTTCATGCCTTCCAGGAAGGACTTGACCGTGTCCTGGTCATAGTTGGTGGTGAAGCTGGTGGTCAACCAGAGTCCGTAACTCCAGTTGGGCACCTTGCCGGGGCGACCTGTCAGAGTGGAGTACCTTTGGAGGACCTCTTTGGGGGTAGGGCCGTAGATGATGTACCACTTTAGCCTCTGTCCCTCAATGGCGGTCTGAACGCGGGTGCACCTCTCGCTTCCGATCTCCAGATCGACCCTCGCAGGGGTGTCGATGAAGATACCATAGCCCTTTGAGCTAAGCCAGAAAGAGACGTTCTTGTAGGCCTGGTCGCTAGAGGTGCCACCATCGGCGTTCCACAGGGAGATTGACTGGCCAACCTTGTTGTATGCACCAAACCTCTCGCCCAGGCCATGGACGGTCTCGCCGACAGCCAGTGAGGTCTGAGTGAACATGTAGTGCTTGAAGTCTCGCATATCCCCTGTCTGCATGGGGTTGCTTGGCGCAGGGCTGTATGCCAGGCCCACGCTACGGGCCTGCAGGGACGTGAGCCGCTTAGAGCCGTCGGCGCTGTGGAAGCGGATGTCAAAGTTGCTCGGGTCGACCGTTACAGCCAGAGAACCGGAAGTTAACGTCGTGCCCTTGTCGCTCGTGGAAATGGCTGCCGTGACCTCCGGTCTTCCCTGGGGGAATAGCTCAAAATGAGGTCCCTTGATCTGGGCACCAGCCCAGTGAGTCGCTTCGACAGAGATGATTCCATCCGCCTCGGCATAGACATCCTGCGCCACAATCAGCAAACGCACGGCAAAATTGATATGCGATTGGCACGATGCTTACCATGGTGATTGTGCTCCTGTTCAAGGTGTGGCCGCGGCTCTCAATGGTCTTGGTCGGACACAGCAGGTTGAGGCCCTTGCCATCAGGCTTCTCGTTGGTGTAGTAAACCTGCTCGGCGTGTTCAACCCACATGTTCTCGGCTGGCAGCCACATGCCATCCCTGAAGCGAGGCATGATGGGCAATATTGAGAGAGAGGCGGACAATGCTTCGTGAGATGACAGACGGGGTTTTGGCTCAGTCGGTCTCAGGTCAGGTCACAATCCTGTCAGTTCCAGGGCGGACGGACGGGCACTGGTGAAGCAACTTTTGTTCAAGGGACGAGGACAGACAGACGAGACGAGTGTGAGTTGTCTCTTGTAGGCCTTGTCCAAGGCGGAGGAAAGGAAAATGGAAAATGAGCATCGCTGGCGTCGGCTTGGACACTTGGTTGAGTCGAGGCTGACATTGTGGCCTCCGGTGATAACCCGGCGCGGTTGACGAATTGGGGTCAAGCAATCCCGCCGTACCCGCTTTGCAGCGAAGCTTAGACCGACGGAGACGGACCAAGTTGTGCGAATCATGTGAGGTAAGATGCGTTGGGGTCTCTGGAGAAACCTTCGGGATCCATTGGCACGGCGCGCGTGCCGGCGCACCCAGGCGGCTTTAAGGGGGCTCGAGAGGTGTCTGAGGAGGGCAGATGAGGGGAAGCTTCGGCTCGTTGGAGGGGGGTCGTTCGGTTGAGGAGGGCGGGGAGGCGCGCTTGGCTTGCTCGGATCTGCAAGCGGAGCTCCTACGCGTATCGCGAGCGTCGGCGATTGCTTGCTGCTCAATAGAGATGACAATCGATTGTACGTGTGTTAGTGAGGATCAGTCAGCAACATCTTTGACTCTGACAGTTGATGTGCCATATGTGACGAGAAGAGGTCAGAAAACCACTGGTGGCGGTGGCCAGCGTCAGGTGGTGGATGGGCAAGATCCGAGCATGCAAGTCTGTATTCGAGGAACTCACCCCGCCATCAAAAGGCGGGATTGTGCGGAGAGGGCAAGAAAGGAAAGGAGGCCATAGTCCCCCTTGCCCCTCTTTCTGCGGCCCGCCAACAAGCTCGAAGCGTCGGATATCGGGTTTGAATCGTCCTCGTGGTCATTTGTGGGAGACCAGGGCCATACAGGAGATGGCATGGATGGCTTTGATGCCTGGACGCGATGGAAGGAAATGACAGGGGCAGGAAGGGATGAACAGGATAAGAGTGGAGGATGGAAGATGTGGAGGACAGGCAACTGGTGATCTGCCGACCCTTGGCTTGGGTTGGGGAGGGGAGAAAGAGAGAGTGAGCGAATTGCCCAGTGGCAGGCCAGCGGTTCTCAGAGCCTCGGACCCCCTTCTGCCGCTCTCTGGCCATTGGTGGGAACATGGCCATCTCGAGTCCACTCCCGGCTCCGCCAAGCACCGGCTATTCGACATGTTCGACTGTAGGTAGGTACTCCTGGTACTGTAGGTAGCTCCTAAGTTGAGCTCAGGGAAAGAGAAAGAGAGTAAAGGCGAGGCAGGTGGTGCCTGGACCCTGTACCCCGGACCTTCTCCAACTGCCATCTCGGCTCCTGCTTTGGATGCTTCGCAGAAGGCACCGACCACTATCGAAAGTCAACCTACCACGCCCATCTCAACTCCAACTTCTCCTCATCAAAAACACGCTCAAGGCTAGGAACAGGCCACAGGCCACAGGCCACAGGCCACAGGCCACAGGCCACAGGCCACATCGGGCTACTGCACCAAAGCCATGCAACAACGGCCCTCTTCTCCTCATACGATCAGCGCGCCCCTCGACTCGCGCAGGAACTGCCAGGGGCTGTGCTACCCCGTCCAATGGCGATGACTCAAGGCCGCAACTCTCTGCACCGATACTCTTCCTTGATCCCCAGACCAACACCCTTGAGCCCTTGTGATGTCCACCCCAGATCTACCTTCACGAGGTCGTTGAAGATCGATGCGGAGTAGGTTTACCGTTGTCAGCGGCAGCAGCCTTTTTTACCGGAATGAAGTCATTTCTGGATGCTATCCTTGGCCGCAGACCACGAGGAAGTCAAGGTCTTGGGTAGTAGTCAGGCACAAAAGACTGACATATTAATACCCCCTTTCCCGCCGGTCCCTCGAGATTTTTTTTTTTAGTTCGAGAACGAGAAGCGTCATTGTCGTTCACGCCCTTCCCCGTCTTCGTGTCTCCGCGACCTTTGTACCTTCCATCATGAAGTTCACCTTCGCTACCGGAGCTTCGCTCCTCATGGTGGCCGCTCAGGCCCAGAACTCCTCGTGCGTTCCCGTCTACAAGAACCCGAACGCCGATGTCGATGACCGAGTCTCCGACCTCCTCAAGCGCATGACTGTCGAGGAGAAGACCGCCCAGCTCATCCAGGGGGATATTCGCGACTACCTCAACATTACCGATGGTCGCTACAACGAGACCGCCATGGAGTGGATCGCCACCAAGCGCGCCAACTCTATCTGGACCGGCCTCTTCATGAACCGCACCATGGTCAGCCGTGGAGCCAAGCTCGCCCAAGACTACCTCGTCAACGAGACGCGGCTTGGTACGTTCTCCTTGGTCTCAATGCAAAGGCCGATTCAAGCGTACTGACCCATCTAGGCATTCCCGCCTTCATCCAGAGCGAGGGTATTCACGGCTTCCTCGCGATCAATGCCACCATCTTCAACTCTCCAATCGCCCACGGTTGCGCCTTCAACCCCGAGCTCATTGAGAAGATGGGACGCGTCATTGGCGTCGAGTCGCGCGCTCTCGGTGTCAACCAGATCTTCGCGCCCGTTGTTGATCTGGCCCGTGAGATGCGCTTCGGTCGTGTCGAGGAGTGCTACACTGAGGATCCCTACCTGTACGGCTCCCCTATGACTTTTACATGAGAGTCTGGCTGACAGTATTCCAGGGCTGGCGAGTACGGCTACGCCTACGTCAAGGGGCTCCAGGAAGAGTAAGTGTGTGCCATGGACAATCACTTAGCTGCTTTCGCCCCCCCTGAGCAAGGTGACAACACGGCTCCTGTGCACGGAGGCCAGAGGGAGCTTCGCACCACATATTTTCCCCCGTTCAAGCGTGCCATTATCGATGCCGATGCCTGGTCCGTCATGAGCTCCTACAACTCATACGATGGTGTTCCTACCATTGCGGACCACCACCTTCAGGAAGAGATCCTTCGCGAGGAGTGGGGATACAAGAACTACATCATCGTAAGCCAATCTCTCATCTCATGATGCGGGACATCCCCTCTAATAATATGGTGTTAGTCCGATGCCGGCGGTACCGCTCGTCTTGTCGACGCCTTCAAAGTTTGCGCCGCCGAGCCCTTCGACCACGAGTGCGTTACGACCAAGACCCTGCCCGCCGGTAACGATGTCGAGATGGGTGGTGGCAAGTACAGCTTCGAGCACATCCCTGAGCTCATCGAGGAGGGCAAGCTCGACATTGCCACTCTTGACCAGGCTGTCTCTCGTGTTCTCCGCGCCAAGTTCCTGACTGGCCTCTTCGAGACCCCTACACCGCTGTTGACGAGGATGAGCACTGGGACTACATCAACACAAAGGAGCACAAGGCCCTGGCTCGCGAGATTGATGCCGAATCCATTGTCCTGCTCGAGAACCACGAGAACGTGCTGCCCATTTCCAAGAAGGCTCACGTTGCTGTCATCGGCCCCATGGGTCACGGCTACGTCAACTACGGTGACTACGTCATTCACGAGGCCATGACCCGTGGTGTGACTCCCTTTGAGGGTCTCCGCGATGCCAGCGAGGGCACCGTCACTTTCACTCAGGGTGGTGACCGCTGGTCCAACTCGGATGAGAAGTTCCCTGAGGCCATCGCCGCTGCCGAGGCCGCCGATGTCGCCGTTGTTGTCGTCGGCACCTGGTCTCGCGACCAGGATGAGCTTTGGGCCGGTCTCAACGCCACGACTGGTGAGCACATTGATGTTTCCGACCTCAAGCTCGTCGGCATGATGCCCCGTCTGGTCAAGGCGATTATCAAGACTGGCACCCCCACCGTTGTCGTCTACAGCTCTGGCAAGCCCATCACCGAGCCTTGGATCTCTGAGGAGGCCGCCGCCCTCGTGCAGATGTTCTACCAGGGTGAAGAGGGTGGTCACGCCCTGGCTGATATTCTCTACGGCGATGTCAACCCCTCTGGCAAGCTCTCCGTTGCCTTCCCCTACGACATCGGCACCGCACCCGCGTACTACGACCACCTCAACTCGGCCCGCAGCTGGCCCAACCCTGGTCGCATCTACCCCAACGGTACCCTTGTCTTCGGCAGCAACTACGTCTTCAACAGCCCTCTTCCCATGTATGAGTTCGGTTACGGTCTCTCCTACAGCGAGTTTGTCTACTCCGGTCTCGAGGTTTCGACCAAGACCCCCTCCGCCGACGAGACGATCACCGTTTCCGTCAACGTTGAGAACAAGGGCAAGCACGACGGCAAGGAGGTTGTCCAGGTCTACATCAAGGACCTCGTTGCCTCAGTCGATGTGCCCAACATTAAGCTCAAGGGCTTCAAGAAGGTCAACATCAAGGCCGGCGAGACCCAGAAGGTTGAGATTGAGCTCGACGTCGGTGAGTGGGGTCTTTGGAACCCCAAGATGGAGTATGTCGTTGAGCCTGGCGAGTTCCGCATCCTGGTCGGTAGCTCCAGCGCTGATTTCCGTGCCAACACCACGGTCACTGTTGCCTGAGTTGGGGGCGATCAAGTATATAAAACAGGTGGCCTGGTTTTGACCAGGTGATGGATGCATAATACTTTTTCTTAATATAAACCGACATGGTCGTTACTATGCCACTAAAGAAGTATTGCCACAACTCAATTCGTACTTTCAATGACTCGCCTGCCTCTCACAAGTCAACTAACGCCGCCGATTTTCCTCGCCCTCGTTGAATAATCAGCCTGCCACCATCACAACGCTTCACCAAACGCCGCCCCTCGTTGAAAAACGACCTAGAAGTTAACCTTTCCGGTGAACTTCTCGTTCTGCACAACCTCGACCCAATAGTTATCGGGGTCCAGCAGGAAGGCCACATTCTTCATGCGGCCGTCCGTCAGCCTCTTCTTCCAGTTGCAGTTCAGCGACTCGAAGCGCTCGCACGCGGCGTCGAGATCGTCGACTGTGACGCAAATGTGGCCGAAGCCCTGCGGCTGGTCGTTGCCGTTGTGGTACTTGAAGTCAGCCTCCTTCTCGGTGCCGTGGTTCCACGTCAGCTCGAGCACGCCCTGGCGCGTGGCCGTGCCGTCGCCGTCCTTGTTGTAGCCGAGGAAGAAGAGGGTGAAGCTGCTGGACTCGTTCTTGCGCAGCAGGTCCATGCCGAGGACGTCGCGGTAAAAGGCGAGCGACTTGTCGGCGTCCTTGACGCGCAGCATGGTGTGGTTCATGCGGTAGGTCGACACGTCCGTCTCGGCGATGCCCTCGGTGGCGGCGACGTCGTTCCACGTGATGAGCTCGACCCAGTAGCCGTCGGCGTCCTTGGCGAAAGCAATGTGGCGCATGCGGCCCTCGGACAGCTTCTTCTGGAACTGGTAGCCCGCCTTTTCGATGCGGTCGCACGCCGCCTGGATGTTGTCGACGGCGATGCAGAGGTGGCCGAAGCCGCGGTGGGGCTCGGTGTTGCCGTTGTTGACGGTGTAGCTGGCGTCGTCCTCGGTGCCGTAGTTGTGCGTCAGCTCGATGAGGCCCTCGCGGTCAAAGACGGAGGCGCCTGCTGAGACGGCCTGGGGCGAGTCGTAGGCGAGGAAGTAGAGGTCAAACTTGGCCTCGGGCTGGCGGATCATCTTGATGACGGTCATGCCGAGGAGCTCGTAGAACTTGATCGACGCCTTGGGGTCCTTGACGCGGATCCTGGGGGGTGGTGGTGGTCAGGAGGGGAGAGGTTCGTGCTCAAGATCGGAGGTGGGCTTACATGGAGTGGTTGAACTTGTAGTTCTTGGGATTCGTGGTGCCTGCCATGGTTGCGAGCGTGCGAAAGGGTTGCGCTGGAGTTTTTTGTCAGGGACCATATTAGTTTGAGCGTGAGTGAGATGGCAGGGACCGACCTGTGTGGATGGTGGGCTTGTTGAGGTGAGCTTGGGTGAGACGTAGTCGTTGTAGGCCGCGAAGAGAGAACATGTACGTAGCAGTAGCGGTCGTGAAGTGCTATGAAGGGGGCTCAATGGCAGAGTCGGGTGGACAGTGGGCACCTTTTCAGGTGAGATGCGAAACGGAGGGTCCTGCCTTCTTGTTCGGGTTACAATGCCGAAGGCGCGAGTTTGGGTGTTTGTATGACGTGAGGTACTGGAGCTCCGTTGCGGATACCCCGCAATGAGCTGGTGGTACAGCACCAGATAGTATACCGCCGCCACCCATGACGATTACGCTTATATGACTGTTACGTGGAGCAGCTCCTACGAGTCCTCTGACGATCTGAAAGCTGACATTCCACGCAATCATCGGCATCGCATCAATGGCGCACCCAAACACTATGCTCCCCGATGCTCCATGACTGTTGAGCAGCTTACCTCAGCAGATAGACTGACGATCTGCCGCTCTATCTGCTATCTCTTACACCGCCTGCCCTATGAAAATGACCCCTCCAAATTACCCCGCCATCCATGTCAGTCCACTACCAGTGACGGACGGTATCGGAACCTTACGGGCAGCGCTTAATGGGCAGTGGAAAATAATTTGAGATCGCCAGCCTGTGACGGTTGTACTCACACCTCATATCACTCAATTGACTCCAATTACCCATTGAACCCAACAAATTTCCTCATCATGGCTGGCTACGACACATACAGCACGGTGCTAAGCAAGCGCTACCCCTCGGAGGAGATGAAGACCATCTTCTCCGAGCGCAACCGCATCTCGACCTGGCGCACCCTGTGGTACAACCTCGCCGCCGCCGAGAAGGAGCTCGGTATCAAGGCCATCACAGACAGTGCCCTCGAAGCGCTCAAGGCCAACATTAAGATCACCGACAAGGCCTTTGATGTCGCCAAGGAGGAGGAGAGGATCCGCCGCCACGATGTCATGGCCCACGTCCACGCCTATGGTATCGATGCTGGCAAGGAGGCTGCCGGTATCATTCACCTTGGTGCCACTTCTTGTAAGCATATGCCGATACGAGACTCGGGCTGAAAAGAAATCTAATGCACTAGACAGGCTACGTCACCGACGGTGCGGAGCTGATTCTCATGCGCGATGCTCTCGACCTGCTCATCCCCAAGCTCGCCAAGGTCATCTCCAACATTCAGCAGACCGGCTTGGCTTGGAAGGACGTCCCTTGCCTGGGCTACACTCACTACCAGGCTGCGCAGCTGTAAGTCAATTACGTTTATGTCAGACAGTCTCCGTTTCATCGTAGCCTTGCTGCGATACCGGAGTGGCTACAGCTTCTGCACTTGTAGCACTCGAAAACATCATGCGCTGACATAAACCCAGTATTACTCAGGGCAAGCGTCTGGCTCAGTGGGCGCAGGATCTCGTCTCTGACCTCGAGAACCTCGAGCGCGCGCGCGCCGACCTCAAGTTCCGTGGCGCCCAGGGCACCACTGGCACTCAGGCCTCTTTGTCGAGCTGTTCGAGGGCGATACCGCCAAGATTGACCGCCTCAACGAGCTCCTCTGCGAGAAGCTCGGCTTCCCTCAGTGCTACGACATCTCTACGCAGACCTACTCCCGCAAGGTCGACCTGAATGTGGCCAACGCCGTTTGCGGCATTGGTTCTACTGTGCAGCGCATCACGGGTGACATCCGTCACCTTGCCAACCTTAAGGAGATGGAGGAGCCTTTCGAGTCGACCCAGATTGTGAGTCTGACGGCAGAAACTACCGTGTCTGACTTTTCGGGCTAATACGTAGTCAGGGTTCGAGTGCCATGGCCTACAAGAGGTACAAGATGTCTCGTTATCTCCTCCGCAACCCCTTGCTGACAAGCCCAGGAACCCCATGCGCAGCGAGCGCATTGCCTCTCTCGGCCGCAAGCTCATGAGCCTGCCCATCAACTTTGCCAACACATACGCCTCTCAGTGGTTTGAGCGCACTCTTGACGATTCGGCCATCCGTCGCATGGACATCCCCGAGATGTTCCTCCTCGCCGACAGCATCCTGAACACCATGGACAACGTCACCAATGGTCTCGTCATCTACCCCGCGCGTATCCATGCCCACGTCATGTCCGAGCTTCCCTTCATGGCCAGCGTATGTCATACCGTTCCTTTCCCTTCAATACGTTATTGGGCCGCAGTACCATTGCGAGAACCGCTTGGCAGTACGAGGCCGGCGCCTACGCGGCCTTGTCAAAATTGTGCATGAGAACCAACAGGTGGCTAACAATTCGCAGGAGAACATCATCATGAAGCTGTCGACCCACGGCGTGTCCCGCCAGGATGCGCACGAGGAGGTCCGCGTGCTGTCCCACCAGGCCAGCGACGTCGTCAAGCAGCAGGGCGGCCAGAACGACCTCATTGAGCGCATGAAGAGGACCGAGTTCTTCAAGCCCGTCTGGAACGAGATTGATGACATGCTCAAGCCTGAGCTGTTCACAGGCCGATCCGCCGAGATCGTGGAGCGCTACTTTGGACCCGAGGGACCTGTCGCGCAGAAGCTGGCGCCGTACAAGGAGTACATTGCCAAGACCAAGCCCGTTCAGCTGTCCGTATAAGGTAATGGATGTGTTCCTGGGCGGTAGACAAGGACGACGAGACGGAGAGGAAATGATGGCATGACAGCGGCGTTTGGGCTGGATCCCCGAGCGGGACCTCGCAAAAAGGTATTTAGAAAATCGGGATAGGTAGAAGAAAAAGAGCGACTTTGGAAACTGGATAGTTGTAAGAATCCCCCAATGGCTCAAGAGCACGACTGGTTCCATGGGAATTGGCTGTCTCGATGACCGCATTCAGCATGTGTGAGTGGGGTCCAGCTGGTCGCTCGAAGCAGTCTGGCTGAGACAGGGAAGGCCACAACCGACCGCAAATCTCTCGAAAAGAAACAGGAAAACCCTTGATGATCAAGCCACCCCAGAATGCCGTTCCTGACCACAGCATAAAGACAAAGAGGTCGTGTCAAAGGATGGTAATTGAGATGGGCCATGTGGGCCAGGGAGGATGATGGCGGGGAGAGCGCGGCGCGTTCAGTGACGCCTTTTGACTCGGTAGCTACCACTGCGGGCACATTACGTAGAGGCCCAAGTCCCCCAGAGGCCAGCCGGGTAGGGCGTCCCCAGAGTTAGCCGCCGTCACTCGACGACTCTCACCTCTGCTCTGCTACATGCCTTCCTTCCTTTCTTTTCACCTCCGCCAGCTTTTCTGAAGCGCCAGAGCTTCAATCATGCCGAATTCGTCTACGAATGCTCTCGAATCAAGCCCTGTATCACCAAACGCCTGACACGAGAGATCTTCGGCGCTGCCGTGTTTGTACGCCCATCCAGCTGTAGTGGACGAGCCATCTATCTATCTCGTTCCTTGTCCCAGATCTTTCGAAACAACATCCCGTCCGCCCGTGCTGGCTACGCGGCCCACGGCTGACATTCGCAAATTACCATCATGATGAACCGGCCGAGTTTTCAGCCGATTGACTACGAGGAGGCCGTCATGGACGATGCAGAAATACTGGGCCTCGACGCCCGTGGAGACATGGTCCAGGCTGCAGCACCAGCGGCAGCAGCAGGTACCACCACCGTGACCAGGTCGCCCTTGTCCAAACTGCGATCTCTCTCCGACGGCGGCGGCACGCCTGCGAGGCTGTCACCATCTCCGCTCATCCTCGAGACGACGGGCAAGGCGACGTCAAAGGACGACAACCACATCAGAGACACTGCAATCGCCCCGAGCACGCCCCGTCGCGTTGATTTTACTCCCAAGGGCCTATCACTACACATGCCGCCGCACCAGCGAGACTTTGCCTCTCCGCCACCGCCTTCTGCCGCCGCCTCTGCCGTATTCACCAAGCCAGCACCTTTATCCCCCAAGCTCGACCATTCGTACGCCAGTCCGACAAACATCCTGCCCCGTCGCTCCCGCGGCCTCGACTTCTCCCGCGCAGCCACCAGCCTGCACCACTCGACCCTAGCCGAACAGTCCTCCCCCGACTCCTCCCCAACCATCGGCGGCAGCCGCGCCATGAACATACCCCAGCGACGAAGCAACGACTACAACAACGCCGAGCAATTGTCCAACTCGCTCTGGTCCATGATGGGCAACCAAGAACGCATGAACATATCGAGCTCCTTGGGCAGCGCCCATCCGTTCGCCTCGGATTCCTCATCCGATGACGACATGGACGAGGACATGGACGACGCAATCGTCACGACACCGCAGGTCAACCGAACCGGCGGACCGCTCGGTTCACCAGCGGTCAACAGCCTTCTGAGCTTCCAGCAACGCCAGCGCCCACGGAAGCAGCCGAGAAAGAAGAGTCGGGGGCCCTTGGGACTCGGCTTCGGCTCAGCCTCGGCTGGCGCGCTCTCCAAGTCACCGCCCATTGCCAAGGATATCCCCATGTCCCATTCACGACGCGAGAGCATCAGTTGGCAGGCGAACCAGCTGCACATTTCGAGCGCCGACGAGGACAGGATGGGCGGCGACAGCATCAACGGTGTCATGGGCATCTCTGGCCAGAAGCCGCGGCACACCATCATGCGGCAGGTCGCCGCGCGGCGAGGAAATCTCATGGTAAGATACTCTTCCCTGAACTTTCCCATTCTTTTCTTGCTAATGCACTGCGCAGCCCAAGACAAAAAACTTTGCCCGCATCAAGCACGCACTTCTCGAAGAAGGTGCGCCTGTGGAGACCGAGGTGCTCCGCGAACGTGAGGTGATACGACAGGTCCGCGAGAGCGACGTCGACCTCGAACCTAGAACTACCACCGCCCAGTCCTCGCCCAACCTGGTGAACCAGGACATCGACGAAGTGCCTGGTGAAGACATAAACATGAATCCCGACCAGGCAGGCCTTTCCAGCAGTTTCAAGCAGCAAGCTATCAAGAATTCAAAGGGCGCCAAGTTCTGGGACACGTTCTCCGAGTCGAGCAGCATCGGCAACCGGACGACGCCGCCACCGCCGTCCTTCCACCCCCGCGGCTCTTCCTCCGGCGTCAGTGAAGACATCAACATGGACTCGCCTTCTCTCGGTGCCACCGCCAGCTTCGCCATGGCTGCAAGCAGCGGGGAGTCGACCAAGGGCGACACGCCCAACGTCTCGCAGCCTGCCTTCCCACAGCAGTCGCAGCAGGGCCCCAGTGCCGCCGAGATCACCCGGCGCATCAACAGCAAGCGGCGCCGCGAGGACGACTTTGACCCTGTCAGCTTCAAGCGCCGTGCTGTGAGCCCTGGCATGAGCGTCCACAACTCGCCCATTATGCAGAGCCCGCGACAGCGAGAGAGCGCGCCGTGGGGCTCTCGGCCGGGCAGCAACGGCGGCGAGAGGGCTGATCGGGGCGGCAGCGGAGCAGCGAGCGACACGGGGAGCGGGAGTCTCAGCGGCACGCCCGGGAACGGGGGCCGTCTGAATGGAGGGAAGGGACGAGTAGGGTTCCAGGGCATGGTAGATACGAACGACCATCTGATGCGTATGAGCATTGAGTGATGGGTAGCGGCGGGGTTGCACATTGATCGGCATCTACGAGGAGGCGGTTGCTTTCTCGCGTGATTTTGTTTGGCTGGCTACGTTATGGCGTTTGGGATCATATTGGAGGAGGCTCATGGAGCCCCTGGCTTAGACTCGGCATGGGGTCTTGGTATCCGACAGCATTACCGGGTATGGCTGAAAGCAGTCTTTTTGATAGCGAATACCACTCTGCTTATGTTTTATGGAATCGTCGATTTCGTGTTGCGCATGATCTTGCACGCATGCGAATTGAGTCAAGTCACGAAGGAGATTTTTCATGACTTTCTCGTTGTTGAAATAGCTAGACCCCCGTCTTTGGGTATCTCCGCAACGCCAGAAACGCCGTCACCCTATGATCCTCTCCTTCATCTCGTCAGAATCCCAAAAATTTCACATCCCATCAAAAGGCCATTATAGTCCACCCACCGCTCTCACAAAGCTTCCTCACGAAAAGAGGGACAGCAGCGACTCTACTCAACGCCAACGCCCTCCTCCGGAACCCGCAGGCTGCCCAGCTTATCATCCAGCCACCGCGCCAGCTCCTCGGCCTGCCTGCGCATCGCGACGACGGCCGCGCCGCCCACGCTGCCGGCGCCGCTGCCCGCGACGCTGACCGTCGTCGCGGCCCCGGCGCTGAGCACGCTGTCCCTGTCATCGGGCGACGCGGGGGTCAGGCCGCCGCCGTCGGCGTGCTGACCGGTGGCGGCGGCGGCCCCGACGGCGTCCTCGGGCAGGGGCCCGATGCAGACGAAGAGGAGGCCGCACTTGAGCCTGCGGATGAGGAGCACGCCGTGCGAGAGCTGGACCGTGATGGCGAGGGGTTTGGCGGGGCGGGCTGCGGCGTCAGGTTCGGCGGAAGAAGAGGAGAGGGACGTCGGCGTTGCGGATTCGGGGAGCGCCGGGGCGAGGGCGGGGGCGGCGGCGTGGAGGGCGTAGAGGGAGGCTGCTACCGTGGCTTGGGTGCGCAGCAGGGCGACGGGGGAGGCGGATTGGGTTGTCATCGCCGTCGGCGAGGCTGTTGTCGCCGTCGCCGACGTGTTGCTGTTGGTGGTGGCTATGGTGCCGCTTCCGGGCGCTGGGGCGGGGGCCAGAGGGACGGAGGGCGTCGAGGCGTGGGCGAGGAGCTTGCCGGAGGGGGTTGTGAGAAGGGCGGCGTGGAGGGTCGGTGAGAGGTTTGCGGCGAGGAAGGCCGTTAGGCGTTTCGTCAGCAGGAGAGGGGGCGTCTGGGCGGACATGGCTTTTTTCTCTCTGTTGCTGGCTCTGTCGAGGGTGGTCTGTTGTCGGGCTTTGCAGGGGAGTGATTGCGCGCAGTGGGCGTGGGGTTGACGATGCCGTGGTTGCGGAGTAGGTCGCCGTGCTGTTTGTTTTTGATAGATATCCGTGGTGAAAGCTTCGGAAGCTCGAGGCGAGGAGCAGCAATTCGTGCTGAGCTCGCGGGGGGGAAGCTTGCTTTGTGACGTTTGGTGGTGGTGCTAGAGAGGAATTGACTCGAGAGATGGTGCAGTCAGGCGGAGAGCTGTCTCAAGACGACAACCAAGGCAGGATGGGTGGGGTCATGGAGCTGGTCTGTGCGGGGATGGAGCTCGCGGGGCAGCACCGACCCATACCTACCTACCTACCTAAGTAGCGAGATCATCGTTGGACATCATCATTGGATTTGTGAAAGAGGAAGAGAAAAGACAGCCGGGCTGAATTGAAACCCCATTCTATGGAAAGAATTGCTTTTTCAGGTTTGTGGATGCCCAATCTTTTCAGGAGGAAGAACCCCGAGCGCTCTGCCACTGAGCCACGGCTTCGGCGGCTTGGAAGCTATGTCGTTTATCAAGGCCCCCCTCATCCTTACAAGTTCATGGCGCTCACGAGCTGGTCTATGGCCTCAACCGAGAGTCCAAGAGTACTTGTTCAAGTCTGCCGTGGAATGCTGCCGTGCGCTTTACTACATGTCACTAAATACAATCACATCTGTCCCAAAAAAGCAAATCATTTCCAAGCGCACCATAACAAGCAACAGCAAGCCGGTTCTCCGTCAAGTCGAAGCCTCAGAAGCAGACTCACTGTCGTCATCCTCCACCTTTTTCTCAGTCTGATCCAGCCCGTTCAGCACCAAGAACCGCCTCCTCGCATCATCACGCACGTCGACGTACTCCCGCCCCTCCCCGTGTCCGTCTTCCAGCTCGCATACAAGCTGTCAATCTTGCCGCACAGCTCCACCGAGCCCCTCGCCGAGAACTTCCAGTCCCAGTCAAAAGCAGGCGGACCGCCTTGAGCAGACCCTTCGAGTAGTCCATCTGCGCGAGGACGTCGTCAATGTTCACAGTCTTGGTGCCGCACTTGTCCGCGCACACGCATGTCGGCCCCCACTTGGGATGCGTGCACTGGGACATCTTGATAACCTCGCGCACGTGCTCGCACCCGCCGTAGTCGCACCTACACGTCTTGTCGAGGTCGACATCGCCCCAGCGGTCGAGCTGGTCCGACTCGGCCTCCTCGAGGAGGCAGTACGTGTCGGCGCAGGCCGTGACATGGACGCACCCCGCGGCGCAGCCGGCGCAGGGTCGCGGCTCGGGAGCTCCCGGGCTGTCATCATGCGGTAGAGGACGGCGCCGAGGGCCCAGTGCTCGTCACTGAGGGTGTACATGCGATGATTCTGCGGTTCGTCAGCGTGTGCATCCAAGCGAAGCAATCGTGGTTCTCACCTTTTGGCCATCACGGGTGTACTTGTCCATCGACTTTCGCATCTCGACGAGGCTGACCTCGCGCGTTGCTTCGAGATGGCTCGGCTCCGCGTGCGGCGCCATGATCTGCCCAAAAGCATTGCTTATGGTGGGCTCACCCCGGGCGCCCTTGTCGTGCCGCGATGCGGGATGGCCCGAGACGAATGCCTGGCCCCAGTGGCCGAGCTTGCACTGCCCATACATCTCGGCGCCGCGCGGGTTCTGGAACAAGATGGACGCCGGGGTGATGGCGCGGTGTAGGATAGGCATCCAGTCCGTGTCCGTTTTGGCCCACATGTGCGTGCCCGCCTTCCCGTCCACGTCGTGGCGGTACCCATCGTGCGCCCAGGCGAGGGCACGCATGACCGACGTGAGGACGTGCCAGCAGAGTGACTCGGGCATGAAGACCCTGCGGTTCTTCACCTGGGGGTTCTTGTCGACGAGGAGAGCCTCGAGGTTCCCGGCATCGCAGTTGTCCCAGACGAGGTAGTCCTCTGTTGCCTCGACATCGCTAAAGGGTTTGGCGTTGAGCGGCTTCTGGCGTAGGTAGCCGGCTAGCGAGACAATGTTCTCGTGGTTGAAAATGTGTGAAATCTGCCGACCAAAGTTGAGTTCGTAGACGAGGTCCAGGAGGCCCTTGGCATGGCGCTGCTTGGTCGTCAAGAAGCCGGGATTTTGGTGTTGCGACTTGTAATACTCGTCAAAGTCGTTGATCCGCCGCGCGACGAATACCTCGCCATCAGCGTGTCGCCGCGCAAGCCAGCGCGACTCACTCAACTTCTTGACGAGCTCAAAGTCTTGAGACTCCTCCATCGGGTGGTCAGTGTCGGATTGCATCGTCAGATGCTGTTCATCAGGAGATGTTGTCGCTTTGGGGGCACTTTGTCAAGTGTAAACGCCTTGTGAAGGCCATCAAGAGGAAGCTCTGCCACGGACATTGCTGGACAGGAAAGCAGCAGCATATCACGAAGAAGAGAGCGAGACTTGGTGGTCAGACAAAGACATAGAAAGCTGGCGCTGGCCCTTTGTCTGGGACCTTGGGATAACTATTGCCAGCGTCAATGATGCCTTTGTCTAGGTTGACGTCGTAAGTCTAGGACGCCCAGCTATGAACGGAACGTTGGTTCCTGGAGGGTGTAGGCCTCAGCCATTGTCACATGAGAAACATGACTGAAAAGTCGTCATCAAGACAATCGGCCCTCTTTGCAGTATGGCGCTGGGCTGGTGAGCAGGACTGCTGACGAGGTTACTTCCTGTGGTCGTAGTTTGCCACGAGTGGGAAAATGAGACGAGAGACATCAGGCTGGATCCAAACGAAGACACATCTGGCTCTGTCGAGTGTTTCTCTGGCGTCTAACCAGAGGCGCCTTTCTTTGACTGGTGTCTTTTGACGTTTTCTTAGGCGTGGCTGCAAGGGAGGCAACCCAGAACATGGCATAGCCGCGCGGATTACAGCAGCTTGCCGAAGCAGGACCCAAGAACCCCCAGCAATAAACATGGTGTCTCAGAGGAAAGCAGTCACGTCGCGCAGGCCCCAGTTTCGTCATGCGACAAGCGGGGGGCGGATTATATCGGGGATGCCGTCTGTTCTGTTCTCGTGCGAGTCCAACCCCCCCGGTTGCTTCGGAGGCAGACGATCAAAGGTTGCACTCGGCAAGTACCGTTTCGGCCAGCAAGGGGGTTTTTTGGGTTTGTTTTTGGCTCGGTCAACGGGCGCAGTTGTGCAAAATCGGCTGCGTTCATTCGCGCCCTCGCTCGAAAAGCGACCTGTGAACGCGTGGATAGGTACGTGCCGTGACGAGCGGCTACCCGGCACCTGGTTCGGCAGCGGCTACGACGGCTGTCCCAGAAGGTCCCAGAAGGCAGGCCTCTCGACGCCCAGCCAGCTGCACGTGAGAGTATTGGCGTTGAGGGTATTCGGTTGGCCCACGATGGCCTCTTCGAGGGGCGACAGCCTCGTAGCCGCCACAAACACCGGAGCACCCCAACCTCGGGAGGCCGACGATGATGTTCCTCGAATGAATGAATGAAAGGGAACAAAAGCAGCATGTGGAAGGGATGACAGGTAGCGGCTACGAGGGGCTAGTGGAGATGCCAAACGGTGGCCCCATTTCCCCCAAATACCACTATGCTCATCTGGGCGCTAGCGTCGTGTACCTGCGTCGGGGCCCTTCTGATTTGACGAGGGGGGCCCTTGGGCCCAGGCCTCAAACCACGTCCAGACAATGAAATGCCCGCTGACGAGGTGCTCATGGCCAATGGTGGCCCCCAGGTACAGTGCTCCTCCTCCCAGGGCCTCTCCCAGGACCCTTCCGTTCTGGGTACTGCTGCTGGGCAGCCCTGGGCAATGCAGTGAATCGTGACCAACTACAGGTCAGGAAATGATTGCCGCCAAACCTTCTTGCCCCAAGCCTCTTGCCCCCTGGGTCAAGGCTCCTTCTCAGGACCCCCCAAGGTTCCTGACAGTACTGTAAGCCCAAGGTCAAAGGCAGGTGCCCCTGTCGTGCTCCTCCTCCACAAACGGTCGGGATCCGCCTTCCTCATACGTCCGAGCGCCGATCTCCTGCCCTTCGGACTCGTTCCCGCCCTCCTCTTTGACCTCAGACCCTCGACATCATCTCCCTGCCAGTGGTTCGTGAACCCTCCCTCCTCCATCATTCCACTGCTCGACTTTGATGGCGGGCATGACCGTTTTCGACTCTCTCTCTCGTCTCTGAACTTTCCGTCGCCTTGCGTGAATTCCACGCCGCCTGTCATTCCAATCAAACACTCATTGACCCCTCGCCCACGCTCGTCGTTTCTCTCTCACAACCACACTCTCGCTTTCGCTCTCACTCTCATCAAAAACGTCTTGCGCGACCAACAATCATTGCCCTCGTGCGACTGCATCATTCTTGTTACACATTGCTTCCTTTTTCGACTCCCTGATACCCAGCGCGCGCCTTCTCTCCGGTAGATCAAACCCGGCAATAGCGAAACCATCCACCCTGATCGACGACGACATCCACTTGCGCCTTACCATTCGGCACTCATCCCAAATCCCCCATACTCCGGCGTCCTGTTTCTTCGTCCCTCCTCCAAGTCGTCTCTTCCCCAACCTTGCGCGGCATTGGCAAGCCTCATACTCCGAGCTGCCGATCCATTCACCATTCGTTGAGCCTTCCTTGCCCTTTCCTTCGTCGAAGAAGAAGAAGCGTCCCACGCGATCCACCAACCGGTCGCCAGCCGCCAGTCCTCGAAGGCGACCCTCACCTCGCCTCGCCTGGTCGTGCCACGACGTTGTTGCGTCTCAGATCGTTCCTCGCATCCACCCGCACATACCACCCGGTGGCCCACATTCCGACCACCCTGCGCGCTCCCTCCCCTCCGTCCTCGTCCCCCTACTCCTTCGCTGTATCCGGCCTCGAGCGACCTGGACTGGACCCTCTCCTTCCTTTGTTTCGTCGCAACAACTGTACGCAAACAGTCATCACGACAGAGCACAAGTCGATTACTTCGCGGGCGAGTAACGACATGTGCTGACGGCCGGTCCGGAACGCGAGATATCACAACGACGTTTGACACGACGATTGACTTACCGCTCGACGTTGCGCACGCCACATGAACTGAGCGGCGACGAAGAATCGTCTCAACTACCAAGCCTCTCGCTCCCGCCACTTCGGACACCTGCCATTCTCTCTACGCCCCTCTCCGCCTGTCGCTTCCATACAGTACACACAACATCATGGGTTGCTGCACGAATCGACGCAAGGTCGTCGAGGCTCGGCCTGAACAGAAGTGGGATTACATTGTGAGTGTGTCCTCATTCAGAGTTGTCGCGAGTACTGTTACTGACCGTTTGCACCGTAGAACCTGAACGACTTCAAGTCAAAAGGCTGTGCCACTCCCTTCGCCTACGGGTACCTCTGGTTCATGCTCATCATCTCGATTGCTGTCTACGGCGTCGATACCTTTACTGCCGTCAACCTGCTCGTCTTCAACAAATGGTCCGGCGAGATCGACCCCGCCATTGATTTTGAGATTTCGAAATGGATCTTCTCCATCTGCATCATTGCATCTTTTGTCAACCTCGGCTTCGAACAGCTCCGCGCCATGCGCGTCATGAAGCGCGGCAACATTGCTGAATGCTACCTTGACAACATTGCCGTCCGCCTTGAGAGCATTCGCCTGGGAAAGCGACAGGGCTACAGGCGATTCCTCGTCTTTGCTGAACTCACCAAGAGCAAGAAGGGTGGGCAGTATATCGCCCTGTTCACCTACTTCAGCTTCCAGTGTAAGTGAAACGAACCCTCTCCCAGTGGCTTGGCGGATTGCCTCTGACCCATACAGCATGGATTCGCGTTTTGCTCTGCTCCGGACCACGCCAGGCCATCAATGCCTTGACCCTCAAGTCTGTTTATGAGGTCAAGCTCTCTTCCGATGGAGGCGGCAATGTCGGGGAGGAAATTCTGAGCTTCTTTGAAAAGATCAAGGAACTCGCCACGCAGGACACCCAACAGGCCGTCATCTTGTCAGGCATGCTCTTCACCCTCGTTGTCTGGATCTTCTCGGCCTTGTTCCTTTTGGCCGCCGTTCTGTTCTACGTCTTCTTCCTATGGCACTGGATTCCCCGTGCCGACGGCGGCCTGTCTGGCTACTGTGAGCGAAAGGTCAACAAATCTCTCACGAAGATTGTTCATGAGAAGGTCGACAAAGCTCTCGCTAAGGAAGAGCGGAAGCAACTCAAAGCCGGCATCAACGGTGTTGAGAAACCCATCCTCGGCCGCCAGGCTACGCTTCCGACCCTGCCGAACTTGGGTGAGCCCGGCAAACTTCCCGACATGCCTCAGCTCGATCGTAAAGACACCATGGCCACGCTGCCGCCTTACACATCGCGACCCGCAAGCCCTGGCAGCATCGAGCTTGGTCAGATGGACAGGAAGAGACCCCTGCCTCCGAGGACAACCACCATGTCGTCCACTGCCAGCTACAACTCGAACGCTCCGCTCATGGGCAACAGCGCCGACATGGGCTACGCCACTCCACTGCCGTCCAGCAACGCCATGGCGCCTCCCAACCGCCCTGGGACGTCCAACTCTCACAGGACCGCCGGGCGGCCGCCTCTGGACCCCATGTCCGCATACAGCTCTTCCTTGCGCAACAACATCACAGAGAGTCCTTCGACCTACTCTGCCGACACAATGCCGCCATTGCCTGCGCCTGTTCGGTCCATGACGGGCAGGACATTCGACACGTATGACGGCGGCCGTTCATCACCGGCGCCAAGCAGGCCTGCGTACGGCGAGTACACTCTTCCATCAGACGGACGCGCTAGTCCCGCTCCTTCTATATTCTCAGATCGTTCGGCAGCACCATCATCGGCGCGTGCGGGCGCTTCCAGTGGATCTTTCCAGCCATATCAGCCAGGCCGTGGCGCAACGGGCCCCGTGCCCAACCGTGGACCGGGCTCGCACTACACACCGTCCCGGAATATGACGGCGCCAATGCCCCCACGGGGAGAGAACGATTACTTTACGCGTCCAGGCACGTCGCAAAGTCACAGGCCGAACCCTCGTGGGCCAGATCGCGGCTACGACACGTACAACGCGGATCCAGAGTCGCAAAGAGATACGAGGTATTAAAGGGGAGCCTACCAGAGGATCTATCCGAGCGTGTTTGATCCGTTTCATAATGTTTTCATGATGAGCCGGCGGCCTTGAGTAGCGCTGGTTTCTGCCACAGCGAGCTTCTTGATATCCATTCTAGCAACAGGGTTGGAGGGCGACCAGCTTGGATCAAAGTGTTTGGCCAAGTTTTCGGTGTACACTTTATCAATATAACGACTTTTATTTCCATCAGACTTGACGGTCCTTCCTACAAGTTCTCTCTCGCTGACGTGATGGTTCTGCTTGTCTTGCGTGATGTTCGGGGTTTGAAGCTGGTCATGAGTAAGAACCAGCATCAGCAGTATCCAATTCAAAACCCGCGCGATTGAGGCTGACGATTTGTCATCTCCAACGACCAGTGATGCTTAGGAGTTTCGGGCGACGAAGGGCGCAATTCGACATTTCATCTTGTCAAACAAACAAGAATGCAGCTTCGCCTTCTTTTCCTTTCTTTTTTCCTCCCCGTCTCCCAGTCTCTCTTTGCCATCTCTCACATCCCTGACATCGAAACACATTCGAACCCAGGTACCCCGCCTTACCAGCTGCTGACGTCCAACACCTCGTCCAACCTCCTGCAACACCACCTCACTCCAGACTACCTCGCCTACATCCACCTCACCATGTCGGCCGCCACAGCCGCCCCCGCCTGGCACCCCGGTGAGCTCGCCGTCCCCCGCCTCCTCTCGGTGCCGACGCCGCACGCCAACCCCACTTCCGCCGGCCTCCCGCGCCCCTACGCCGCCCGCATCGCCGCCGCCCCACTCCTGGCCCTCGGCACCCTCGACGCCGACGGCCGTCCCTGGACCACGCTCTGGGGCGGCGCCGCCGGCGTTGCGGGCGCCATGGGCCCCGGCCTCCTCGGCGTCCGGGCGCGGGTCGACGCCGCGCACGACCCCGTGCTGCGGGCGCTGTGGGGTGGCCGTGTCGTCGAGCAGGTCGTGCGCTCGGGCGACAAGGTCGTTTCGGGGCTCGGCATTGACCTGCAGACGAGGGACCGCGTCAAGCTCATGGGACGGCTGGTGGCTGGCGCTGTCGCGCAGGGCGAGGTGCAGATGGCGGTCCGCGTCGAGGGGAGCCTCGGCAATTGCCCCAAGTACCTCAACGGGCGGGCTCTCGTCGAGAGGACGCCCGAGGTCGAGGGCGTCGAGGATGGGTTCCCTCTGAGCGAGAGGGCCAGACGGGTTGTTGATCAGGCGGACCTGTTTTTCCTGTCGAGCGGGCACGGGACGGGCATGGATACGAATCATCGCGGGGGGAGCAAGGGGTTTGTGAGGATCGGGAGGAACGATGAGGGGGCTGTTGAGCTGGTTTACCCCGAGTGTGAGTTTCTCTCTGCTGCTTGCTGCTGCTCCTGCATCATGCTGCAACTACTGACGAATGTAGATACGGGAAACAGGCTGTACCAGACCCTGGGCAATCTCCAGGCCAACCCCCTCGTGGGCATCACCATACCCGATTTTGACACTTCGGATGTACTCTATGTACGTCTTCACATTCTGCTCGGCTATCTGGAACTAGGAACTAACAAGTCGCCAGGCCACCGGAGCGGCAACGATTCTCACCGGCGACGCTGCCGACGCCCTGCTGCCGCACACCCGTCTCGCCATCAAAATCACCCTCACCTCAGCCCTCCTCGTCAAGGCCGGCCTCCCCATGCGCGCCACGTCCCCGCAGGTCGACTACTCCCCCTACAATCCGCCCGCCCGCCCCCTCGCCGCCGAGGGCGCCGCCGCTCTGCCCTCGACCCCGCTCGCGACCGCCACCCTCCAGCACCGCCAGCCCCTGACCCCGAGCATCACGCGCTTCACGTTTGCCCTCGACGCCCCGCGCGACCCCGTCCCGGGCGAATACGTCACGCTCGATTTCGCCGCGGAGCTCGACCACGGCTGGAGCCACATGCGCGACGACGACCCGCGCAGCCTGAACGAGGACTGGATCCGCAGCTTCACCATCTCGGGCTACCCGTCCGCCCGCGCGTTTGAGATTACAGCGCGCGTGAAGCGCGGCGGCGCGACGGAGCTGCTTTCCAAGCACCTGCTGCGGGGCGGCCCGCTCGAGGTTGCCGTGCGTGGTTTCGACGTGACGGAGGGCACGAGGATGGGCGCCGTCGCTGAGGAGGAGAAGAAGGAGATTTTCTTCGGGGGCGGCGTTGGCATTACGCCTCTCCTCGCGCAGGCGCCGGGGCTGCTGACGGGTGGCAAGGCGTTCGAGGTCATTTGGGGGGTTAGGGGGGAGGACGTCGGTGTTGTGCGTGACGCCGTCGAGAGGATCCCGGCATTGGCGGAGAGGCTGAGGGTGCATGTCACGGGAAAGATTGGCGAGGCGGACGAGGAGACGCTCGCAAAGGTCGAGGCTTTGGGCGTCAGGGTCGAGAGGAGGCGGATGGAGAAGCAAGATTTGGAGCGGGTGTTTGAGGGGGAGAAGAGAAAGTTCTACTTGTGCGCTGCGCCTGCGCTGCTGACGATTATGAAAGGCTGGCTCGAGAACGAGGAGGTTGTCTGGGAGGACTTTGGGTATTGATTTTCATCAGTAGAGAGTGATCAAACAGCGTTATATGACTTCAAGGTTCGAATACGGATCTCGCATGAAGGTACGAGAAATCTAACAGTCTTGATACTTTGCAATGTTCATGTTGAACAGAACCATGTCGATTCTTCTTTCTGCATAGAGTATTTCTGCGCATCAAAGTATACCGACAGTTGCTCATTCCTCAGACGATCTAAATCCCACGACCCCAAACCTCAACCAACAGTCGAACCACCCTCTCCCTCCTCCTCTCAACCTCCTTCGCCGCTGCCTCAAGACCGACCATCCCTATAGCAAGCTTCCTCAGCTCCTCAATCTCGCGGCCACCACTCCCGTCCCGCCGCTCCCACCAAAACGCCTCCTCGCCCGTCATCTCCCGTGCCAGCGCCCACGGCTCAGTCCTCAACAGCTGCCTCTCGACCTCGCCCCTCCTACTCTTCATCTCGTCCCCCCTCTTCTCAAGCTCTTGAGCCTGCCTGTCCAGCGTACACAGCATGTTCAGCAGCGTCGCGACCGTGCGGTCCGGGTCCGGCCCCGCCGCGTCGTCGACAACATGCCAGTCTCTCTCGTCAGGGTCACCAGCCGGGAGGTCCTGCCCGCCATCTCTAGAGAGTTCCGAGCTTTCTGCCCCATCAGAAGCATCGTGTCTACCCTCATCAGACGAATCGCTCCCGGGCTCCACCGACTCATAATCCTCGGCGCTCGAGTACCCTTCCTCGTCTCTCGCCTCTTCCAAAGTCGACGAGTGAGGGCCGGGAATGCTGTCCAGCATGATGGGTGGCATGCCCGGATCCTCATCAGCCTGGCACGACAGATGAGCGGGAGCCCAACGGTTGGAATGAATCATTTTGTGAGGGTAAATGTTTAAATCGTATAGCTGCCTCGGGAAGCGAGAAAATGGCAATGTCTCCGGCGGTGGGATATAGTCGAAGAAGCTGAACATGATCGTTGCGACGGGCAAGATAATACATATCATGCTGGGCGCCTGAACGACTTATACGCCATTCTGGATATGGCACGACAAACTCATGGGCTATGACTAGGACGGCAGCAAACGCACCTCAAAGTGACAGTTCGGTTGGTGTCACAGCATCAGGACCCAGTCATATACAGTGAAACCCCTGAAAACCCTGGATGCTTGGCGGCAACTGTCACACGTGTTGTCTGCAAACCTCTGACTGAATGACCGATAGTCAGACCTTCAGTGACATAGACCAGATGGAAACGCAAAATCGGTGTCATCAATTTGGCCCCTTCATTTATTAATACAGCAAAACTCCCAAGGGTAGTGAGCTACGCTTCTATGTGCGCTTAGATCAAAACGTGAATCCGTAAGGTTTTTGTACAAAATGGCTTCAAAGTAAATCGAGTGTTTCGTTGGGCTCAAGCCCAGTGCCGTTCGAAAGGCGGAGGGCACGCGCCTCTTGGTGTCTAGTCCATATACATGGGGTCTCCCCGAACGCCAGACATTGCCATTCCCATGTCGTTGTGCATATTTTGCATCGCTGCTTGCATGTTGGGCATCGAGCGGCTCATGTTGATGTGTGTGCGGTTCGCAAGTGCCGCCGCTCCGTTTTGCATCAGGAACCGCGCATCATTCGCGCCCCTCGGTGCTGTTGCATGGGTCCTCGTGTTCGTGGAACATCGAGCGTCGCCTGCCGTTGCATCGGCTGCTGCGCAAGCAATGATTTCGTCGATGGCGTTGTCAGCATGGCGAAGCTGTCTTCGTCATCCATCTCGGCGTCAACATCCACATCCACGTCTGCGTCAGCGTCCATGTCGCCATCTGCATCGGCTTCGGCATCCATGTCAAGTTCCGCGTCAGCGTCGGCATCCGCATCGGCATCCGCGTCGGCATCAGCGTCAGCGTCAGCGTCTGCGTCGCGGTCGCTTGTGCTGACAGATGGCGGACCGCTTGTTGATGGTGCCTCTTGCTCACTCATGCCGGTGGTGCTTGTCGTAGTAGACTGTCGCTGCGGTGGCATTGGCGGTCTGGATGTCTGCGGTGTTTCTTGAGTTTGCTGCACGACAGGTTGTTGGCGTTGAGCAGGTACGGGTGTGGCTGCGGGAGTAACAGCCGAGGATGCGTCGAGAGGTCGTTGGGCGCTCATGCCGGCGGAGGAGACACGAGACGACGTGATCACCGTCTTCCATCGCTCGATTGATCGTGTGATGACCTCGTTGAGGTCCAAATGACGGTCGTCAGGATTGAGACCAACACCACGACCTCCCCTGACGCCGGCTTCGAGAATGTGCGAGATAATCTCGGGCTCAAGAGGTATCGTAGTAGGCGCTACAATCTTGAACTCGCGAGGCTGCTGGAGGCGGTTGAGTTGTTCAATTTGCGCCTTGAGGTTGGTGTTCTCCTGCTTCATCTTATGCTGCGTCTTCTTCAGCGCTTCAGTCTCTTTCTGCTTCCTTCCCACGCTTCTGGCCAGCTCAAGCACCCAGAGTTCGTTTCGCCTTGCCACGGGGAGTGAGTCCCATACAGCGTATGCTGACTGCAGATGCTCGTTGACTTGCCGTTCCAGCGTCTCGGCTTGCTTCTCGGCCTTTTTGACCGCTTCACGAGCGTCTCGATAAGGTCCCTCGCGGGGCGGATAAGTCAGTTCCTCCATTACGGCGGTTGTAGCCGAAGCGCAAGTAACCTTCCACGCTCTGAACTCCTCCTGGAAGTGGGCACGGAGCGCGTCAAACTCCCTCTGGCCAGGAAACTGAACTGACCACGACGTAGACGTGGGGTGCTGTGTTGAAGAGAAGAGTGTTGGGGGTGGTTGCAGGCACTGTAGCGTCAAGGAGGGAAAGTCCATGGACAGCGGATCAAACTCGAACGGCATGGAATCGTTGTCGATATGCTGCCTATTGGAAAGTCAGTTCTCTGTCTCGTGTTGGTCTCATCTTGGCGACATACTTAGCTGCCCGCCACGAACCCAGGACCTCCCGCAACGCCAATTCCGCAGCTCTGGCTGTATCCATGGCATCTGCCAGTCTATGCTTCACATCAAATTGAGCTTTTTGCAGCACTTGCTTGCTCACTTGTCTCTGCATGCCAGGTCGTTTGCCAGGATCCAATGAACCATCGCCCTCGCCGCCCTGAGAGATGTCAGGCGTCTTATTGGGAATGCTGTTGATGACACCAGTCGCCTCCCATGTCGGTGGACCAAATGCGGAGGAGTACTTGCTCAGGCGTGAATCAACCATGTACTGGCCATCCTTGGGGAGAACGGGGGATTTGTGAGAGTCTCCATCCTTGCCAGACGACTCCTTCTTAGTCCGTATCCTGGGGGTGCCGGTTGGTGTGGATGCTGCCCTTCCCATCGAGGCTCGCTGTGTGCGTCTTGTGATGTTGCCCCGTAACTTCAGAATCTCCGCGACATCGTGGATGCCATCTGGAGGCTTGGGGTTCTTGGTCTTGATGTAGAGATCGAGGTGGCGTCCTAGTGACGAGGATGTGAAGGCCTGGCCGCAGTAGGGGCAATTTTTGTCCTTGGGCGCATGATATTTCGGGGTGTTGCTGCTGCCTGCGTTGCTCACAGTGTCGTCCATGCTCAGCTGTTGGTTTTGGGGAGAATATGGCTCTGGCAGCTAGACGGATGCTATCAGATATCGGATCGAGGCTGGCTTTTTGAGTCGCGAGCGGACACTGGCAACAGCTCCCGGGGAGCAGGAAAGTCGAGGTGCATAGGTGTGTCCAGAGAGAATAAACGAGCGTGGGGTGCGCAACGGCACGAAGGTTTGGGGGGAAAGGTGTGAAGAATAAAGAGTGTCGAGAAGAAGAGGCTTCGAGGGGGGGAGAGAGGCCCGAGTCGGAGGTCAAGCTGGTGGGAGGAGCTTTCACGAGATCCTAGCTATTAAGGAGGGGAACTGGGGCAGAGCGAGATATACTCAAGCTCGTCAGGTCAGGACAGCTCGGTTTGGCTGTCGCCGTCGTCAATTGCTCGCTCTGATTCTCTCTGCTCTTTCTCTCTTTCTCGCTCTCTCGCCTGATGCCTCTTGGGGGAAAAGGGAAAGTGTCGCAACGGCGAAAAGTAGACGAGCAGGGGGAGCAGGGTAAAGGGGAAGAAAGTTGGGCTGGTTCTCAAATGTCACCCGGTTTTAATTATCTCTGCAGTTTTTGGTCGAGAGCAAGCGCCAGGGGTCCCACCCGCCCAAAAAAGGAAGGAACAACGACTGGTGGGTGCTCACCTCCACCGGTAGCAGTTGCCCAAACCACCTGGCGCTAGGTAAGGTACTCGAGCTGCTAGAGGCAAGCACGGGTGCAGGGGTCTTCGTCTCCCCTCTTTCCCTCTCGCTCCTCTCAAGTCCCCCCCCTTTACCCCCTACCGCTTTCCCCAAGATCCATTGGCGCGCCCGGCCATTGGCAGCACGGACAGCGCCGGGGCAAGTAGCGGATGAATCGTTCAGTGGCTGAGGTGGGAGATCCTACAGGGAACAGGGCCACTGTGAATCTGGAGGCCCCCTCCGTATTTCAGGGCACGCTCAATTGTCAGGTTCGCTCCAGGCCCAACTCGGCGACATAGACCCAAGCAGCACCCTCAGGATGTAGGGACCTAAGCCTGGCGGCTCCTGACTCTTGGGTGTCCCTACCTTTTTACCAAGGTACCTAGGCACGGTAAGGCAGGGCACGGCCAATTCGTCAGAGGAAACAAAAGGCACGGACAGATGAGCGGTTTCCTGCCGATGGTATACTTACGATGCCTGCCCCTATATTTGCCTTGCCAGATGTGCCGGGGTTTGATATATCCAAGCTTCCCTGAATCTGAACTCTTTTTTTCTCGTCAGCAGTCAGCATCAACTACCAGACTGGACGTTTCCTGTGGTCATTGAGCGTCCAAAATTGGGTTCTGTCGCCCAAACCACCGCCGCCTGTACCTTGCTCGACCCCTCGCCTCCTACGTACCTGGGTATCTGGCCTCCATATGATCCTTGAAACTAGCTGTCGGCCCAGGCCCAGACCACTCGCCTTAGCGCTCTTCGCACGACACGCACGCCCTGGTGGTGGCTCCTCGTTCTCGAGAGAGCTAGGTTCTTTGTCAGGACACGCTTCCTCACACTTGCCATCTGATCTCCAGCCCGATCCGCGTCTCGGCTCGCCCTGGACGCCGGTCCATCCTCATCTTGCCACGCGCAGCTCGTCGCGGCAAATTTTCTTATTTCATCCATTGACCACAAATGATGAATGCCTCGAGCTGCAGGCTGCATATGCATACTGTAAGGACGGAAAGTGAGCTGGGCGGCTTCACCGGGGGCGTGATCCCGTTGGGTACGCCAGCAGCTGCCAGTCAGGGGTCGTGCTGCTTGATCCTGGCTTCCGGTCCACGGCCGTCGTACCCGGACTCGTTTCTTCGGTTCCTGAGAGGCCCGGTATCCACCGATGAGATGGGGCTTCCGATCCAGCTAGGCCTGCCTCTTCTTCTTGTTCTTCTCATCACGTCCACGTCCACCGCGAAGACCAAAGTCCCCCCGAGGCCAGTCCAGATGGTCAGGGGGTCACGCTGCTCCGGCATATCATCAGAGCATCAGAGAGGTTGCAAGGGGTTTGGGGGGGGCTTCTGTTTCGGCTTCAGCTTTTCTGAGCTGCAACAAGTCTCGATTTGACCCGAATCGACGACTTTGCTCAGGAATTGCAGTGTCGTCAGAACGGCAGCTCGTCATGCTGACTCTGTCATCAGATCTCCCGAGCCAATTTCCCTGCCCTATCGGGCCCGCAGTCCGACTCCTCCAACACCCCTGAATCCACCAACGAGCCTACCTAGTAGGCAGTACCGCACCCGTGGTGCGTCCCCCTCATCTCACTCCCGCACTTGCTGCTGTCAAACCCCCTCCCATCGCGAGCGCACCACATTTTTGTTTGATCAGGTCTCGGTGCGCCGTCCATCTCCCCGTCTCTGTCCCTCACCAGTCACAGTCGCGCCCCTCATCCTTGAACACACAACCGAGCCGCGATTGACGCCCGTAGGGGTGGGCGGGAGAGAGAGTGCCCCAATGTACCCTCAAGCCAGAGCCAAGACGCGCCTGAGCTATAGCGTCCCAACTGCTTCTGAAGGCTTGCGGTCCTTAATCGGCGCCGCCCCTTTCGCGCTGCAGGACCTTTGATTACCACCGCTGCACTTCGTAGGCGGCGTCCTGCACACCAGGTCGCAATGCGCCAATCTTTTTTTTCTATCTCTCTCTCGTCTTGAGCTAGTAACGCCTATTCGCTTCAGGAACGGCTGAGGGGGTTGCATTGGGGGGCCAGTTTCTCAGGTACCTACGGAGCCAGCCCGGATCTTGGAATATGCCACCAGCAGTAGAGTTCGCACCGGCAGCTGATGACAGCATCCAAGCCTTCCCGTGCGAACCCTTTCGTTACATGTGAATCCGGGCCCTCAGGGGGAGATTGAGCTGGGAGTCGATCGCACACGCAGCCGGGTGAGGCTGAGTTTTCAGGACCGGCCCTTCTCCTCGGGACTCGAAGGCTATGAATGCGGCAGGTAGCTTCCACATTCGGGCCCTAAGTTTCAGACAACAGACTGACCTGAAGAATCGAGCAAGGAGATCGGCCGTTTGTTCCCGGGTGAAGGATCGCCAACAGAAAGGAACGGCACGGTGCCTTGGGCAAGCTCGTGGTGTTCGGCAGGTCTTACAAATCTGGAAGCATCGTACTTGATCAACTGGAGCAGCAGACTGCTAGCTCAGGCCTCTCAGGGTGCAAGGATCTGATGGACAAGATCGCATGTGAAAGTCATGGGATCGGATCCCTACCTCCCCCGTAAGACTTGATGCTCGGAGAGCATCGGCTCAGAGTGAGATCAGCTGGAGGAGATGCCGAGATGTCTCCCATCGATCTACTACATGGCCTTTCGACAGATCAAGCTGGCCAGAAGCTGACAGGGAAGATGTGTCATCATCGACCATGTCTGCGCAAAGGGATGGTTCATGCAAAGTGGGAAGCTTCGTCCAGTTTCAGAGGAGATGATAGCCTAAACACCAGAAAACAAGCGGAAGTTGCGATTGTTCTCTGAAATAGAGGGCGAAGATTACAATTCACAGTAATTGGCGGATAAATGACTTAGCCTTATGAAGATAGCAGGCTGTCTAAGCAGTGGAGATGAGTGATGGAGTCCATGTTCTGGCCTTCCACACGCAATCACTTCGTTGATCAACGTCGTGCCTCGCCTGTGTCCCTGCTGTGCGCCATGATAAAATTGTCCTGTCTGATGGTCGGTATGAGGGCAGTCACATCATGTTCTCGCCATGACAGCCATGGTGCTGCCGTGGCAGATGCGATTAACTTTCCTCGGCATTTCGGCAGAGACTAATGTGCAAAGCAGCACCGTGGAGGGAATTCTTGGAGCACGTACCTAGAGAACCACGTCATGAAGGCTGAAGACGACTTCCGTGACGAACTGGGATAGAAAGTGTGCGACAATTCCTAATGTTCTGTTGGTCTGATAGTCCCACAGGACCCATTCTCAAGACTGTGCTGAGCCGTCGCGTGCTGCCTCAAGCTATGCCGGTGCCGAAAAAATTCCCGGTGCTTTCATTGGACGGAGCTCTCCCAGAATGGTGTGGGCTGAACCTTCTAAGCGTGTAAGCGTGTCGCGAAGCACTTCCACCCACTCCTGTCACTACTTCCATTCACCCCGAATCGCAAGCCAAATCGTATCACTCTCGGACCTAGCCAGCCTGACGCACCCGGACCCCCGCCGTTTCGATTGATTCCTGCTTCCAATCTTCCATCAAGATGCCGCCAGGTAGGCCTCGCACTTTCCCTCGCCTCCGCATCTGCCAGCCGATCACGGTCCCTTTCGCAATATTATCGCGTCGCGTAACAGCCGTCGCACCGTCCAATCCACGACATGTTGGCGATCGCGCGCGATTTCTTGGGCCGCGTCGCGAGGATAGAACCCAAACCTGCTCAGCGCATACTGACTGACTCTCCAGCACTCAGCGACACCGAGCAATCGGACAATGACTTCGATATCCCGGTCCCCACTACTCGCGACCGATCCACCAAGTCCAAATCACCGGATAAGTCAGACGAGGAAATGAACGATGAGCCGGTCGAGAATGGAGATGCCGAGGTCGTGGCACACGATAAGGAGGGAGACGACGAAGATGATGCCGATGAAGACGGAGACGAGGAGGTGTATGGACAAGTCCACATCGTCGCTGCGACGGCCTGGCTGACTCTGGATGCTGTAGTTTCATCGTCGAAAAAATCATCTCTCACAAGGTCGAAGATGGGGTATTTTTCTCAACTGATCCTCCGTCTTACTGCAATCATTTGCTAACACAGCACAGGATCAGCTACTCTTCAAAGTCAAGTGGGAGGGCTACTCGAAGAAAGCCGATCAGACGTGGGAACCCGAATCGAACCTGACGTACGTGCCGTATCCCATCCCTGGGGCGGAGTTGCTTCGGGTCTACATGTGACTAACAGTTGCGGGTAGCGAGGGTGCACCCGAGATCATCGCCGAGTACTACAAGTCGGTCGGCTCGCGGGCAATGATCCTTGAGGAATCCCGCAAGGGAAAAGAGACCAAGAAGCGCGGACGCCCTGCCTCTAGCACACCAGCAGCCTCGTCGAAACGCGCGCGCAAGAGCCGCGACCACCCTTCCGATAGCACACCACCAGCCAGCGCCACCGCGAACACCTGGAAGCCGCCGAGCGGTAGCTGGGAGGACGACGTCACCACAATTGATGCATGTGAGGACGAGGAGACGGGCAAGCTGATTGTGTACCTGAATTGGAAGAACGGTCAGAAGACAAAGCACACGACCGACGTCATCTACAAGCGCTGTCCTCAAAAGGTACGGCCCCATGTTTCCCTGGGGCGAGCCTTGATATTGACATGTTCTCCGCAGATGCTTCAATTCTACGAGCGCCACATCCGGATCATCAAGACTGCTACGGGCACGACAGATGCGGAGCTGAAATAATAAGTGCACAGTTTACGAAGAGCTATGACACGGATCTGCGGCGCCGGCGCATGGGTTTGTCGCGCTGGCTGCAACCAGCAACTGGTAGCTGTGCCATGTGCGCGCAGTCTCCTCTGGTTTTCGAGTCGACGCGCGGTTGGTTATGTAGTTGTATGTGGGATCCTGCTTGCACATTTGCCTGTTCTTCATGCCTTACTTCCTCTCAAGCAGTAATCTTGAGGCTGTTGGGAGGCAGAATAAGGTCCATAGGGGTTTCGCGGGCCGCGAATCTGGATGCGTAAGGCAGTCAATGAACAAAAACTTGAAAGCGGTGGCAGCAAACCCTGCGTATCCAAACAGTCCATGTTGCCCGATGATGGCATGGTAAAGGTGGCCTGGCTGTTGACGCGTTGGTCGGCGCGGTCGCGTGTGGGAGTATCTGCGCACACAAAATGGCTGGAAAGGTACTTGAAACGCAGAGGCTGGGCAGACAGACCCACACAAAGGTGCTGATGTGGACCCCAGCAGGCCTGTGCCAGTCCCGCCCTGCCCCCAAAAGCTCCCCTGTACCAGCGCCCCCAGCCTTGCCATTTTATTGACTTGCCCAAAGCCGGTGGCGGGGCAACAGCCCATTAATACCCTCTGTCCACCGTTACGCCGTCAGACACATTCCTCTCTTCTGGTACCTTTACCTGACAATACATTGTGCTCAGCGAGACTATTCCACGACTTCAGCGATACCCGAAATTCTTCGAATTGCGTCTTTGCGTTTGACAGCGTCACCAAGCTACACACGTACCAGCAGCCCACAGAAGCCCCGCTTGAAGCTTGCCTACAGCGTGCGACAATAGCTTCCTCCAACGAGTCCAGATCGTGAGTCTGCCTTTCTCCAGAATATCAGCTTGATCTCGATGGAATTTCTAACATTTGAGACTCAGTCCTCCATCACATTCTCGCTATATCAATACCATATACGACACTCAACTGCCATAACCATACCACCTGAGACACACAAACAGACACTCCGCCTCCACACCAGCTCCAAGGCTCCGCGACCCCTCAATCGAACCCCGCGAAAGCTCTCCATCGGCCCATCCCGCAACCGCCGTACTACACAAGACCGCCAACATGACGAAACCAAATGACACCATCGCCATCATCGTCATCGTCCTCTTTGTTGTCCTCGCCCTCGTCGCCTTTGGCATCTACCGCCTCGTCCACCAAGCCCGCCGCAGCATGAGCGTCACGAGCGGCTCCAGCGGGAGCAGCAGTGAGCTAGCAGACTAAACGATGCGAGGACAAGAGATGACCAAAAAAATTGAAAAATGAAAAAGCAGTCGGCTCACATGAGCTGCGAGCAGACAAGGCAGGGCGATATCGATACCCCTTTGAGAAGACGGATAGCCTGCGACAACGGCGATAATGAAGAGGATGGAATTTGCATGAAGCACACGGTATGATTTGAATTTGGGGCAATTTGGGGCTTTGGCATGACTTGTATGATATTTTTCATGGTATTCAGGAGGATCTCTGGGGTAATCTCCCCCTCCATCTATGTGGGAGACGTTGAATGTATATAGCAACGAGTATGGGGCTCATGGCGTATCGGGCGATGACAGGGTGGAATTGAGACGACAAAGTGATGAGCAACCGAGATCAAATCAAGTGAACTCTCATTGACAGTGTTCGAGATGCGAGCTTGCCGTGCAAAGCGTTTTCTCGCCAACGCGGAAAAGAAACCTTCCATGTCTGCACTGAATCTCCCCGGCGCTACTTGACGAGGTATCGATCGCACAGTCAAGAACGCCTCGGGAACTAACCCTTGGCTGAGAGTCTTGCGCAATGTTTGGAATTATCAAATGGTCATGAGTTGGCAAAAGTTCGTGCGGGACATCATAATTACAAAAGTGATTCAGGGGAGGCTCGAACTCCCGACCTTCAGTGAACTCTTGACTCGAGACGAGCGAAGATGTTAGACTGACGTGATAAACCAACTACACCACCGAACCAGCTTTCTTTCCACTCCAAAGAATAATGTAGATGTATTGTGCAACAGGGCCAAGCTGAGCTCTGTCGAGGCAGACAACCCTTCCACAACAAATATACGTCGCATACCTGCTTCTAAATGTTTCTTGAAAAGCATGTTAATATAACTTCATCCGAATGCCTAATTATACATGCCTAATTATATATGCCTAATTATATATGCCTAATTATATATGCCTAATTATACATGCCTAATTATACAGTCGTGGAAGTCTTGGTCATCCGGCTAAGGCTCAACTGTGAGGTATCCAGGATCATCCTCCCAAGTACCATGAATACTTCTTCGGGCTGCGATAGGTCCGTATTAGTCTTAAGCTGACAGATGGCTCACGTGTATCAGGCCGCTACGTCAACCCAAAGTCATGCTGCAGCGTCTCGGTTCGACGCGTGGCAGCCTTGTTCGTTTCCCTCCTACAACCCTGCCTCTCGTCCGAGAAAAACGTCCCACTCCTGGCCATCTTATTCCAAACGAAACTCAGTTACCATACCAGGGTGGCAGAAGCATTCGGCATCCTTGCTGGCGTGGTCGGCGTCCTCGATGTTGGAAGTCGCGTCTCGAAGAGACTCCGATCCCTCCGGCGGGCCTGGAAAAACGCACCGCGTGAAATCCTCCAGCTTCAGAACGAAATCACCGACTTCAGGGTCCTGCTCTGTTATACGCGAGACTTATGCGACGCTGCTGACGGCTGCTCAGAGGAGGACTTGTCCAAAAGTCTTGAGCGGCACTTGACGTCAGCTAATGCATGTTTGGATTCCCTGGAACGTCTGCTGAACGACGATAATTTGAAAGAAATCTCAAAGATGAGGTATTGGTGGATTCGACGTAAAAATGCGGTTATTCTTGAGAGGAATCGCCTGAACGAGGCTCATCGCAGCATAAAGATGCTTTGTGATGTGTTCAATGGGTTCGTCTTGCCCCCTCCCTTGGCTTGTCTGGAGTCTTGTCTTCCAGGCTGATTAAATGCTGATTCTGATCATCTCAGGAAACAAGGTTCACGTATCAAGATGGAGTTGATTTCTATCCACAATGACCTGAACGCTGCACAAGGTCAGGGGCATGAAACGTTCGAAACCCTTCACGGAGTACTCACGCGCGTCCTCGCCGGCATCGAGCACATTTCCCATCAACAAACATCGTTAGAGACAACTATCGCCAATACCTTAGAGCCACAAACCAGGGAATTTATCTCTGCAGGGCATGCAGAGGAGCCTTCCGCGTCAGGAACATCATCGCCATCGGCTGCCGCGAACTTCAGCATCTGGGTCTCGTACCGAAACGACTCGTGCAAGCGCTCTTGCGTATGCTCATGCCACCTTGTGAATACAACCCAGTCACGTTGGAGTACATCGCGACTTCTCCGCAAATACGTAGGCTTCTTTTTCGCGTCTTATACTGGTCTTCCAACCTGGGCACCTCCATGCGATGTGGGTGGGTGCACTCGCCTTGAGTCCAAAACATACAAATTCAGATATGAATTTCCTCAATGGCTCCTTGGTCTGTTCATGCATCTCATAATTCAAACACATCACAAAAGCCTTGTCCCGAAAGTCAAGCTCCGGTTAATGCAGCGGCCCCCTCTCGTACATGGTTCCCTGTTGAGGTCTATACTTCTGCGGAATTGCGATGAAGCCCGGCGTATTCTGATTGACAACCCGGAGGCAGCATTCAGCCAAGTCCCGGATACTGGAGATACTGCGTTACACTTGATCCAAGCCAAACCTCGTTACTTTGACAGTTGCTTCGTTACGCTCCTGATTCGAAGCGGTTGTGACGTGCAGCAAGAGAACGACTTAGGGATCACTTCGGGAAGCATCATTGCTGCGACCATGTTGCTTCGACAGTCTGCTACTGCAATCAGTCTCGCCATCTCAGAAGTATTTCCCATCGCAACGCTGATCGATAACCTAGATTTATCGCGTATCACGAAAATAATACTTGGGATACAACAGGGTGACCTGCAGTCTGCGCTGGCAAACTTACCCCCCTGGGACTCTCTAGTAAGTGGCCTAGATGGAGCTGGCTGTACACCTCTGCACTCGGCCGCAGTTAGCAACCACAAAGAAGCCATTGAGCTTCTTGTTCGACACGGCATCGATGTCAACATCCCGAACATTTACGGTAAAACAGCCTTGGAAGCCTCAATGTCCCGGATAGAGCCCGGATAGAGTCCGATACATTGAGGTATCTCATTGAAATGGGTGCGCATATCCGAGTACAGGCAAGGAACGCCTTGTGTATTGCATGCATGCACGACAGGAATGACTTGGCTCAGATTCTCGTTGAAGAGTATGAACTCGACCCGAACGAGCCAGCTGCACCATTCATGACGCCACTTATGATGGGACTACATCATAACTCGTTCTATGCAGTTAAGTATCTAATTGATCTTGGTGTCAATATTCATATTCGCAGTAGGGTCGGAGGTACACCGCTGCACTACGCGGTTGCCCTCAATTTGCATCAGTCAATATGCAGTCTGCTGCTCGCCGCAGGAGCAGACTATGAGGCGGAGTTACCTAGCGGACTGAACATATTGCAGTTTGCTGCTGTGTCGGCAAACGAGGTGACCATGGCGTGTTTGGCACACCATGGCCTGGCCGGCGTTGACTCAGAAGCGACAGTGAATGGAGAAACAGCTGAGGCTCTGTTCTTGCAGCGCACTTATAGAAGCCCACGACTTGATGCGGCCTTCTATTTTCTGCTGGAGTCTGTGGAAAAGGCCACTACCGAGATGCGGCAAGCTCTCTCAAACGAGATGGATGTGGGAGGCACCTCTGACGACGAAGATTACGTTTTTCACGATGCCTCAGAGCAGCTCTAAACGCTGTCTCTGTTCAAAAGACGGGTTTGAGATTGCACCACCGCTTGATTCTGCCCAGACGAGCATATGATGTTACCGGGCATGCTCAAAATACTGAAGCTGAGCATTCTCATTCCAGATCGTGGTATACTTGTCGTCGGCTTTGTTGTCACAGGCCATCCTGGTTCCTCGGACTTCAGTAACTACTCTGTTTTGGGAGCGACAAATAGGCTGTAATATGATGCCAAAAGAAATCAACTTTCTCATGTCAGTGATGCCAAGCTGAAGCGTGTGGTTTCATCGGCTATGCAACTGAGAAGCAATCACACCATCGATGTTAAGGTGTCCATAGCTTGTACAGCAGATACAAGTTCTGATTTCATACCAAGTCCTGACACATTTGTAAAAACGCCACAATGTCACGACACAAGCAGACACCATGACAAATCGTGGTGGTTCGTCAGGAAACGCTCGCTCTTGCCGGAAGGGGGCATGTCAGATTGTTTGTAGGCGCGCCCTTCGCGATTACAAATACAAGCTTGATCGCTCATCGCGAGCATGACAATTGCATCCGCCATGAGACAACTTTCCAACTGAATACCATACCAGAGATGAGAGGACAAGTTTGGCCTTTGTAGCCGCTGAAAGCGTGCGCCATCTCGGTCGGCAAAGAGGATGGTTGCGAAAATGACCACCCTATTCCACGCGTGAATCTTCCAGCAGCAGGACAAAGGATCTCCCTCATGAATTCTCCCTGCTCAATCAAACCTTGAGCACCCCCCGCGGTTGCCAATCTTCGTCCCGTTGGTCTGTATTCGCCCTTCGCCTCTTGTAAAGCTCATCGATTGGGGATGTAGGTCAGTGGTAGACTGTTCGCTTCGCATGCGAAAGGTCCCCGGTTCAATCCCGGGCATCTCCAGTTTTGCATTTTGCTCTGGTGAGATCCCTCGAGACGCACAGTCTGACGAGTGCTGGTGACGAGGAGGCGAGTATGAAGACCAAGTTTCAGTGACATGTGACATGGCAGGTGGGCATGAGCAATCAATGACTCTTTTGACGAGCAGTCGCCAGCAAAACATTCAAAAGACAACGAGCATCAGCTGGCCGACCTGAGTGAGTGGGGTTGGTGTCGTGAGCTCTGATGAAGCGGATCCTCGGAAAGGAGGCTATCAGAGGTCGTCACCCCGTTTCGATCACGTGACATGGGGAGATCGTGTGTCTTAGTCAGCGGTGATCAACACGACGCTTTCGAAGAACGTCTCATCGACCGACATCGTCACCAGCCTCACCTCATCTCTCTCGCCTTCCATCACACGCCATCGAACATGCGCTCGCCATGAAGAACGGTCCTGCCGACGGCTCAGCACCGGCACAGGGCCTTCCCTACGACCCGACGACGGGGTTCCCCTCGACCGGCGTCCTGCCAGTGGTCCCGCCAGATCTGCTCCCAGACAAGAACCCACGAAGCAACGCGGCGACGGCAGCATCGGCAGCGGGTGTGCGAGCCCTCAGCGCTCAGGCCATTGCCTTTTACTTTCGCGCCCCCGTCAAGGCCTTTTTTCGCACGCGCGTCGACTACCTCGCCTGGGCCCGCAGCGTGCACCTCGACCAGATCCAGAAGCAGCTGCAGCGCCGCGATCCGGCCTCGGCCGCCGCCCGGTCGAGGTTCCAGAATGGCCTGCGCCACACGTGGGACTGGATGCGCGGCACGACGCCCGGCGTCCTGACGACGGTCATCCGCCATCACGGCTGGGGCGTCGTGCCCAACCAGATCCTGCCGCCGCTGCTGGCCAACGTGACCGTCGGTGCCGTCCTCTACACGAGCTACCTCCAGATCCTCGGCCAGCTGCACGAGGAGAGCGCGAGGGCGCGCCGCACCGTCTATCCGCCGCCCGAGCCCGTCCACACCTTCACGGCCGGCCTGCTCGCGGGCGCCCTGCAAAGCCTCGTCGCGGCGCCGCTCGACGCCATCCAGGCGCGCTACGACCACCGCGACCTCATGCCGGCCGACGGGCGCGGCGGCACGCCCAAGAGCATGTGGACCTTCAGCGCCGAGAAGCTGCGCGAGATTGGCCCCGGCGGCATCTTCGCCGGCTACGGCCTCTCGTTCGTCAAGGACGGCCTCGGCAGCGCCGTCTTCTTCAGCACGTTCGAGTACGTCAAGGCGCAGAGCTACTACCGCTTCGTGACGTGGTACTACGGCGACCTCAACGAGGACATGGCCAACCTCTTGGCGACGCGGCGGCCGACGCGTGCCAGCGGCCGAGCCGACGACAACGACGGCATCACACCCCTCATCATCAAGCCGCACTACGCCATCGAGCCCCTGTTCCTGCTGCTCGCCGGCGTCACCGCCTCGTTTGCCCAGCAGGCCGTCATGCACCCGTTGACGCACTTTCAGCTCGAGCACTGGGACCACCTCGAGGATATTGACCAGAAGACGGGAGAATGCGGGCCGACGCCGCCGCCCGGGGCGGCGCGCCGGCGCGGGGGTCCATCTTCCGCATCTACTACCACGCCTACCAGGAGACGTGGGCGCAGTGCGAAGCGGCGGCCGCGGCCCAGGGCCGGAGCGTGCGCAGCTGGCTGTACCGGGGGTTCTGGTGGAACACGATCCGTCAGGTGCCGAGCACGAGCGCCGGCCTCATCATATTTGAGCTCGTGCGGAGGAAGTACGGCCTGCGCAGCGACGAAGTGCGCATCAACAAGGATGGGTACGATATCCAGCTGAACTAGGGTGGAGGCTGGCTGGCTGCTGCATTGTACGACTGGGGAGAGGGAGAAGCATGGCTGACAAGCCAAGGTGTAGGAGCCTGGCGTTTGGGATCGTTTCTCTAGATGTATGGTTGGGAACTCACAGGATTTCCATTTCACAAGCATGGCGGCATATTTGTAGCATATTCCCAACTCTGAATAGCCTCTTTTATCGTGCGGGCTACTTGGATGCAATGCACCATGTGGTAACGCCCGCTGATATGCAACCCGGCAAGTCTCCAGGAGGTGACATTCTTCCTTCAGACTGATGCGCCCAAATATTCGGAACAATTCGAATGAAAAACGCGGGCCAAAGCATCCGATGCCACGAACAGCAACGAGAAGCCAGGAGAGGAGACGATAGCGTTTTATCACTGCTGGCAACGATCCCAACCACTCACCGGCGCTGCGACGTCTCAGACGGGAAGGTCGATGGGCGAAGGATCGACAAGACTTGGGCTAGTCCAGTGTAACGTTTGTGCGCCCAATGCGTTCCTTGCGGCCATCCCTGCCGAACCGAACCGAACCAACAGCTAACGACCGTTGGATCGAGATGGAGATATCGACCGGGCGCGGGGTAGCCCTAGCTCCAGCATCATGTCTCGCTGTCTGCCCGGATGCGGCGATCAATAAGAAGGCCGCCACTCCCGCCCTTTGAGGCCCAGATCCTGCAGCCACGTCAGGCACACATCGCCCATTCGTCCACGACAGCGCTCACCTCACACACACCACTACACTCGCGCCATCTACATCCACACCATGAGGCGTGCCATGCTTCCCGTAGCGCTCACGGCCCTCGCCGCAGCGGCCCCCTCGCCGGGCCTCCCGCTGGCGATCAACACGTGGGGCGGTCCGTTCGTCGCCGCCACCGACGCGGCCTACGAATCCCTCCTCCAGGGCGGCGCGGCCCTCGACGCCGTCGAAACGGGGTGCTCCGTCTGCGAGGCAAACCAGTGCGACGGCTCCGTCGGCTACGGCGGGTCCCCGGATGAATCGTGCGAAACGACGCTCGACGCCATGATCATGGACGGCGTCACCATGAAAGCCGGCGCCGTGGCCGGGCTGCGCCGCATCAAGAACGCCATTGGCGTCGCGCGCGCCGTCCTCGAGCGCACCACCCACACTCTCCTCGCCGGCGACCTCGCCACGGCCTTTGCCGTCGAGCACGGCTTCCGCGAGGAGAGCCTCGGCACCGACGCCATGGCCTCGCGCTGCGCCGCCTGGCGCGCCGCCGATTGCCAGCCCAACTACCGCCAGAACGTGCTGCCGGATCCGCGCCGCGGGTGCGGACCGTACGCGCTGCCGCCGGGACCAGGGGGCGGGCTTGATGCCGCGGCGCCGGGGTACCACGCGCTCATTGCGCCGGGGGCGCGCCAGAGCGGCCACGACACGATTTCGCTGACGGCCATTTCGGCGGACGGCGTCATGGCTGCGGGAACGTCGACCAATGGCGCCTCGTTCAAGGTGCCGGGTCGCGTGGGCGACGGGCCCATTGTCGGGTCTGGGTCGTACGTGGACAATGACGTCGGGGCCTGCGGCGCCACGGGCGACGGCGACATTATGATGCGGTTCTTGCCGTGCTACCAGGCTGTCGAGAGCATGCGCAACGGCATGGCACCAACAGCGGCGGCTGAGAATGCTGTGCGCAGAATGGTACGCAAGTACCCGGCTGTTGCCAGCGGTATTGTCGTCGTTGATAAGGACGGGAACCATGGCGCCGCGGCGTCGGGCTGGGGCGGCACGTTTACATATGCGTATCGTGGGGGCAGTATGAACGCTACCGTTGTCGTTGAGGTGCCGAATTTGTGTGTTGGTCGGCTTATGTCGCAGCCTTGATGGTGTTGGAACTGTCTGATGGTTGCTGATGTGTTATGAATGATAAGAACCCTCATGATCCATCTTGGCCCAGAGTCCGTCCTGAAACGTTAACTGGAACTTTGAACTTCGCAGACGTCAGATGCCGACCCTTCGACCGGAGTATTTGCACATCATGGTAGACTTGCAGCCATATCTGCGTCTGCTAGTGAACAAAGTGAAGGGCACTGTCTGAGGGGTCGCGAAGCTGTTCTGTCCAGACCCAGCAGAACAACACATATTCAACCAGACATTCCATATTTTGCACAAGCCTTGGAGTGACCAAGTGCTTCGAGCTGGTTATGTACGTACGCTCACTCGCGATTTTGGTGAATATTGAGGATCCTGGCTGGGTCGTGCGGCAAGCCCTCCGGCCTCGTAAATGATGTAGATGAATTGAAAGCTCAAGTAATGTTGAGGCACAGAACCTCAAACGCTTGAAATGACGGCTTCATTCGACCAGGCTGTCCCCATCAGTCCAGCTACATACGGCCCAGCAAGTTCCCCAGACAACATCACCAACCCTATCCGCTCCAGATCAACACCGCTCAAACACACGATACAGTCCCTTTAAATCCGCGACCTCCAGAACGCCGCCTTTCATCAGTGGCGTAGTTGCCACCAAGCGTGCTTTAAATGCGGGAAAGAAAATATGCTCAATCGCCCATCGAATGTTCTTGCGTCTCGTGGTCACCTCTGCATTCTCGCTGCTGTCTGCACGCCCTTTGCGCGGGGGCAGCTTCTCCGGCACGTAGAATGACGCTAGCTCCTTGAGAAACGTCTCGAAACACGCCGTCTCGCTCGTCCAATCGACATACGGGCCCAGTCGGAGCAGGAACCGCGGCAGCTTCACCAGCGGCGGCGTGTATCCCTTGATGAGCAGCGGCATCGTCCTGAGCTCGCCCGTCGGTGTGATCTCGAGCGAGAAGTACTCGAGCAGCATCTCTCGGCGCTCTACCAATTGCTCTGCCACGCGTCTGACAACATCCTCCACCTCGAAATCTTCTTCAGGTGATTGGACCTCTGCCTTCTCCTGACGTGCGGCAATCCGCAGCAGCTCCTTGAGTTCTAGCGGCGGACTGAAGCGTATGGAGCCAAAGTTGCCAAAGTCGGTCAGGCCAATCTGGTAGCAGTACTCAAAGCATGCGAAGCCGTAATCGATCAGATACAGCTTCACCCCGCCTTGAACGGCAGCCAGCCTCCGCTGGTCATCAACGATTCCGACAAACGTATGACTGGCAAAGACCTCGGTCAAGTCGTGATGCATATCGTCTCTGACGGCAGCTCGAAGCTCCTTGATGCTGCTGAGACGACAAACCGTAGACTCCTTGTCCACTGTCGCGTACTGGATGTTCTCGGGCGCAGCGAGGACATCGTCGTCTCCCGCTCCAGTGTTGTTTTCGTCCTGATCAGTTGCGGGTACTGCAGTGAACATGCTTGTGATCTTGCGGAGGGATGTATCGGTTCGTACAAGATTCTTAGAATTCCTACGCGGCCGACTGGATCCCGATGTCGCCGCCAGTGGAGGAGCGCCATCACCGTCTTCGACTGCTGATTTTGACGCCGCGTCGGTCCACTGTGCGCCCGGCAGCAAGGTCTGGGTCATGAAGGTTCGGCTGGTGTCTACTTCCGCTAGCTTGGTACGAATATGCTCACACACTACCTGAATGATTTCATCTTCGTTCAAAAAGTGCACCTCGCGTTTTGTAGGGTGAACGTTGACGTCGACACGGGCCGGGTCGATCTCCAGGCTGAGGTAGATAAAGGGGCGACCATTCTTGGGAAGGAAAATGGCATATACCTGCTCAATGGCCTTTCTGATGGTCGTCGACTCAACACAGCGATGGTTGATGAAGAGCAGGAACGTCGTTTTTTTGATGTGATAGTTGGCATTCGTCACCAGGCCGTCGGCCTTGAAAGCCCAACGATCGTCGGACGTTGCAAATTCAATCAGCTCGTTTCCAACACTGGAACCATAGATCTGACGCACGCGATCAGTTGTCGAGGCGCTCGCCTGCACGGAGACGCTCGCGCCCGACTCGCCCTGCTTCTTGCAAGAAAAGGCGACGCCCTGGCACTGTATGGCGTAGCAGCCGACGATGTCGATGATCATGTTGTACTCCTCAGACGGTGAGCGGAAGGCACGCCGCCGTGTCGGTATGTTGAAAAAGAGGTCCTCCACACTGATCTGCGTTCCGTCGCGGCCGGCTACCTTCTTAGGCTCAGCCGACTGGCCCGGTTTCGCCGGCGCAAGTTTTCCATCGAGGAAATGGGCGCGCCAGGCGACCGCTGAATCTTTAGTCTTGGTGGTGACAGACAAATGGGCAATGTGGCTGATGCTGGCAAGGGCTTCGCCCCGAAAGCCGTAGGTCGCGATGGACGTGAGGTCCTCGAAGGACGTAATCTTGGATGTGGTGTGGCGTTCGCAGAGAATGGGCAGATCATCTTTCTAGGTTCTGTTAGTGAGGCGGACATGGAGGATGCGGCGGAAAATGTACTTGGATGCCGCTGCCATTGTCTGTGATCTGCAACAACTTGAGACCCCCTTCCTTGACAAGCACCTCGAGTGACGTGGACCCTGCGTCTACGGCGTTCTCGATGAGCTCCTTGAGGGCGTGGACAGGGGCGACGATGATCTCGCCAGCAGCAATCTTGTTGACCACCTTGGGTGAGAGAGCCTGTGGTTATGCACGTTAGAGATGACGCGTCGACTGGGGCGTTCACCGCAGACTTGCTCTGATCCGCCGAGGGGCCCGCGTCTCGTCAGGTTCGTCCTGGGCTTTCCTTTTGGCGCCACTGCCAACATCAACATCCATTGGTTCAGCCATGTTGGGGCTTCGATGACTCGAACGATGTGCGAGGGCTCTAGCCGGAGCGAGGCAACCAGGTGCGGACTTCACAACACCGCCCCAACGCAGAGTCCGCCCGATTCAATAGGGGGGGTGGTGTTCAGGGCGAATTGGGGCGGGCTATTGATTGGCCGTGGATTGACGATGCAGCTTCAAACTAAGGTTTGGAGGAGATAGAGGTGCATTATGTTCGTGCTGTATCAGCTTTCACAAATCTCGTGCGAGATGATGATGGCCCTCGAACCAGACGGTGACACAGAAGGTGTTGAGATACAGTGCGAGTTACCAGTCGCCAAATGCGGGCCGCGAACTGGGGGAGGTGCGGTCGCGCGTCGTCACGTGGACAGGCTCGTTCCATGTGTTCACCACGACATTGCCAGAGTGGGCAAACCCATTGGACAATCGCTCCCAGGTGGAACAAATTTCGTGTCGGCATCGCCCATTTGCTTCACAAAGTCATCATCCTGTCGCAAATCCACTTTGACCGTGGAATTTAGCCTTGATGCCGAAACCGTGTGGGCTGCATCGACTAAGGCTGCCGATCTCCTGCAATCGTGTTGTGGCTTTGAAGGCCTCGCCAAGTATCATCACGAGCACTTCGACCGCCCCAAGGACGTCAACATCGTTTCGAGAGCAAGTCCGATTCCGTCACCTCACCTCCGACCTGCCACGTATGTGCGCAGGCAAAGGAAGGCCACGTCGCCTGGTCTGCCCCTGTTCACAGCTGCGTTGACCTGTTCGTCCATACAAGGCAGCCCTGTAAAAGCAGTTGGGTAATGAGATCGCGGAATGGTAAATTGCAGATAGAGGCTGCTTACATTCGCGAACGATCCCACATTTCAGGCTGAAAAACGCTTCTGGAAACGGCCCCGAGCTGACGTGCGTCAGCCTTATGCTTATGATGCCTCCCCCCTCTGTATCACGACCACGCCGTGGGGGCCGCACCGGCCCCCTCGTGTGAGCATGTGAACGCTTTTCTACAACTGCCCTCCACGTATGTGCGTGATCAGGCTCGATCATGGCAGGATCATCTACTGGAAAGCCTTTCGGGACAATAAGCTGGTGTCTGTTACGGCCATGTCCGAATGCGACACTAAGATGCATGATATGACGTTGGCGCAACCACCGATTTGGTTCTCAAGCGATCGAGAGACACCAGCCCGTCAGACACATGTGGCGGAGGCATTCCGCGCCTAACCCACATTAATTTCACTGCATCACGGGCAGAGGTGCCGCATCGTCAAGTTGCCTAGCATTGGGGAAGCCATCTCGCGAGTGCTGCGGCTCATTGGACCCCAAAGCCTCGTCCTAATATGGCTCTTGCGCCCCCAGAGGTCTGACACGCGGGCAAAGCCTGGACGCTTTCAGCCGCCGTGCCCAAATTTTCGGCTGGGATGCTTCCTGGTCATAGGTCACCGAGTACAGTCACGATCGGTGCACAATGTGTCGCTCCTGATACTAGCTATGCCCTTGATCAGCTACTTATATAGCTTGACCGCCATGGCACAAACGGGCGTGTTGTTCCATCGCTACGATCTTTTTCTCTATCGCCTGCAGATCTAGCATTCCGAAATCAATACATCTTAGAAAACCTCTAGTGCTCTCAGTCAGCTTGATCGCAATGTGTCAGGATCGATCCGAAAATGGGCGGAGCAGCAACACGGATGCTGCCTCCACGCGAGCCCGGAACGGAAGCCCCGAGTAAGCACTCTCTCTCCTTCTCTCCCTGGCAGTTCCCACCAACCCCCCAACCTGACCTTGTTCTAGGCGCCGTCCCTCCAACCCTGACTTCCTTCCAAGCTTCCTTCACCTACCAAGGCGTTGGCCGTCACAACGACGACCGCCGCCGCGACCTGGGCGGGAGTCTTCGTCTCATCACTGAGGGATTTGCCCCCAACGGCTCTCGTCACTCGACTTCCGTTGAGAAGTCGAACATTTGGCTTCCTGACCTGGCCCTCGCTTCGTCACCCATCAACCATCACTACTCCAATGGCAAGCGTAGCCGTGACAAGATGGAGCGCGACCTCGATGACCAGTTGGAGCGCGCCAAGGTTGATGGTATTACGAAGCGCTCGAAGCGTGACTCCAAGAGACATACTGCCGACTCGAAAAGACTCGAGGACCCATCGTTGTCAGGCACCAGCACCAATGACAACAACAGCAGCGACCAGGCCCGCCGCCGCCGCCACGCTGATGGTACCCCTCACCGTTCGGGTCGTCACAGGAGCTACGGTGACAGGCACTAGCTATCCAACCAGCTCTGAGATCGCAACTCTCCCGCGGAAATCGGCATGCCCTTGGCTGCTGCTCGCACCGATGGTCTGCTAGATCGCGCGGAAACACGAGGAGCGACTCATCTCGTCGATCACGTTGACCTGCACCCACTTTCGATACCAAGATCGACTTGCAACAACACAGTCTTGGTAACACTCGGCAAGGTCGACGGCGTTTCCACATGTTATCTTCTTCATCCTGTCTGTTTTACACGAATCTTCCTAGGGTACCAGACCCCGAAAGGTCTCCACCACATGTTACCTTGTCATCTCCCCAGACGAAGAAACAAGGCCCAGCCAAGTCATGTCTACGGACATACACTGCTAGGCTTCACCGGCTTCTCTGCCGGGCTTCGTCTGCTCCTACCCCCGGACTTCTGCAAGGAGGTCATCCTCGTGTACACTATTCCATCGCGGAACGTCCCCTCCCGAGCAATCCGTGAGAATCTGGCACAGCCTGAACATCAATACGTCCCCAGGCGGTGCTCTCAAAAGTTGTGTACCACCAACACCGGTGCACACATTTCCTTTGGCGGCTTATTTTTGCATGTCTTACCCTGGGTTGCTTTGGACTGTCAATCGAGTTTCTATCCCTTTCATGTATCTCCAGATGTTCAGCTCGGAATTATACTATCAATCCCACCCTAAGGACCACTCTCAGCGCGGTGATCGTGAAGCGCGAAGCCTTACGTGTCTCACCCAAGATGCAGACACCCAAGGTCGATGGCACAGCCGTGCATAGCTGCTGGAACGGGGAGGACTGCGATCCGTGCAGATCACGGGCTGACTGATTGTTTCACGGCGTGCTCTTCAATGCGCCAGCCAGCCAGCCATCCACCCTTGAACAGCTTAACAGCCGAACAAACGAAAAGTGGCAACCCTAGACGACGGGCACCTTATAATAAGAATGCCATTGTTGCACCGCCAGAAAAACAGGGCCACGAGTGATAAACTGACTCCAACTTCAAATGGGGGAAGGGATCCATGGCAGAAGACGACTCCAACTGCAAGGGCCAAGCATTCAACCCCCGCCACCTGGTCAGCTCTCCTTCACTCAGCCCATCTCCAAAAACAGAAACACAAGAAAAAACCCCGCCCACCAACACACCCACTGGGGAAAAAAAACCTCCTCCCGTCCACCAGCCATTGGCCACCTTCTCTCCGAACAGAGACACAACGGCACGCGAGAACCATTGGTAAGGCAGCCCCCCTTTCGCCCCCTTGTCGCTGGGTATTCCCACTCTCGGAGATTTAAACCACCCGCGAGCCCCCCTGTCTTCCCTTTTCTGCCGCCCCCATACTTTCCACTCCCACCACACCCCCTTTTTCCTCGCTTCTTCTGCCTGCCCTCCCCCTGTCTTCCCTTTTCTGCCGCCCCCAGACTTTCCACTCCCACCACACCCCCTTTTTCCTCGCTTCTGCCTGCCCTCCCCCCCCCCCCCTCCTCTTTGTCTCTGCTGCCCGACCCCTTCTCCAACCCCGTCCCCGCTGCTGGGGGGCATCAGACCACGCGGTTCTTGCAGTCTGACGCTAGCAGGCTGGCGAGCAGGCTGGCTGGGGATGTACGCATGCGCATGTGTGAGACATACAATGCCACCCGTCGGATGGTAAGAAGAGCCAAAAGGTCCGGCTCGCGTGGGCTCGAAGACGGAGCAGAAAGACCCAGCTCAGATGGTTGGGGAGGGCGGACTCTCACTCACGTATTACTCCTTGACTGCCCGGCTCGCACTTTCTCTCGTCTTCTCTTCTTCTCATCCGCCCACTCCGAGCGCACATACAGACATCTTCAACCCTCAGCATCAGCAGACAGTGTACCCATCTCGATCTCCGTCGGCCGGCTGGGCCCCCTCCAATCTTCCTCAGCACCATACCATACCATCCATCCAACCCCATCGGGCCCTCGCCTCCAACTACCCCCCCCCTGGAACCAACGCTGTCAATATAACCCCCCCCCCAGCTCTCAACCGAAAAGAGGGAAGGAGAGAGAACCCACATCAATAATGCCCCCCCCCCGGGCGGCGCCCCTTCTGTTCTAGGGCCATCCGTTTCGGAAACAAATCTCGCCACAGGGAAACGGGGAAACGGCCCCTGGACCAATGACGGCCCGTCCGCCGCGCCAGACCCCGGACAGCCGTCCTCGATAGCTCGACCGTGCTATTCAATACTATAACCCCCCTCCCATCCCCCTTCCGGGCAGCATCCACGCGAGATGAGCGCGGCGCACGAAGAGAAAGAGCACGCCGGCGCGACGGTGACGCTGACGGTGAGCGTTGACGCTCCGACCCTCCCTGGCCCCCCTCCCTCCCCCCTTCTATTTCTCTGGCGGCGTAATCCCTTCGGTCGCTGTCTGTGTTAGCCCACCTTCACCGGATGCGCCCAGTTGCCATTCGCCGAGAGAAAGAGAGAGAGATAGCCTTCAGGTACCTCGTTTCCTCCTCTCACTAGTCCGTCTGTGTGCCGCCCAAGGGGGCGCGTGAGGCGGAGCGGCGGGGCGCTTAAAGGGCCTTATTATGGACCTCCCCCCTTCTGTTGGCTTGTCTGCCTGACATTCTTACCGAAGATGCTGTTTCTCTCATTATATATGGTCATCCTTGGTCTCTCTTTGCCTTGTTCATTCCTCTTCCACGTCCCTCCCCGAGTCGCCTCGACATGCCATCGCCGTTTCAGTGTCAGCGTTCGTCCACCCGCATCTTGGGTACCTACCCCTCGCGTCCGAGGAGACGAATCCTGACTAGGAACCGCCATCAAAACCGCGTTTCGGTTTAGTCGCATCACACAACACAAGTATCATGCACTCTTTCGGAATCAAAGGCCATCTGTTCGCCTGATGCCATACAGTCTTCCATTGAGCGCGTTATCGATTTCCAAGTCAACATGAGGAAATAGCCAAACCAAACCAAGTTCTATTTCCAACCAAAGCGGTATCCTACACATACATCGACCTCGATGCATGCCTCCCACCTCCATTTCACCATCAGCCGGCAGCGAAGAACGAGGAAACCAAAGAGAGATGGACATGAAAATAATGGAGGGGAACGCCGAGAATGATGCCACAGTACCCGAGAAGGTGCGCTGCCGACGACGGCAGCAGAGTTAAAAGAGGTGTAGGAAGGTATGTGAAGAAGAGCAAAAGTTTTGTACAAGTGGTATCTCTTGGCGACACTTGGCCGCAGCAAAAATGGGGTTCGAAGGTCAAGCAAGGTTCGTTACAAGTACACGAGGCACGCCCGCCATCGTGGGTTCAAAAGGTTGTGCATCGGTCGGTCACGGAAACTGCAAGAAAAATCACAGATCTCGACGGTTCGCTCAGAGGAGCATCACTGAGGGCGTCGAGGCTGCTCTGGCTTATCAATCAGGCCTCCAATGTCAACGCGGCCGGATCGGTCTCTCTCTTGGGCGGTGGCTCAGACTGCAGGGGAACCTGCTGTGGCGATGAGCGGATTGGTGGCAGTTGATATGACGGTTGCTGCGGTGGTGGCCTGTGGCTTGGAGGCAGTTCGCTGCGAGGAATCTGACTCGATGAGGGACCAGCAGCATAGTCAGGCCGGGTTGGGGACGCCGCATACGAAGGCATCCCGGAACCAATACCAGGGCTGAAACCTGGACTCAGACCAGGACTCAGTCCTGGCATCAGTTGTGGTGGGTGTCCTGAGGAAGAACGCGAAACCGAAGAACCTTCCCCAAATCTCGGTCTGTTCGGGTCGAATGGGGCAGTAATCTGTGGATGCTGGCTGTACGTATTCGAGTGCTGAGGGTGATGATATGGTTGATGGGTTGGGTACCCGTAGTGCACCTCCCTCGCATGAGGCGAAGTCGTGGCATATGGATCGCCTGGCGGAAGCACCAGCATCAAGGCGATGAAATAGGTGGAGTCCCGTTTGGCTGAGCCGAAACGGACAAGAAACGATCTCAGCTGGCCGCCCGGTGCAGCAAACGCCAGCATGTCTCTTCTATCCATCTGGATGCGCGCCAACTCTTCGGCGTCGAAGCGGAGGGTCTCAAATACGCGCTCTTCCTCCTGCTTTCCAAAAATTGGCGGCAGGTACATTGGGTCTTTTCGACTACGCTCCTCCTGAAGGACAAGCTGGTGACCCTGCACTTTGGTCCGTTCTGAAGGCGTCACGAGGTCGAATAAAGCCCTTCCCCGAATATTGGAGATGCCAATGGCATCCATGAAGGTTGGTGACGCCTTCATAACGTCCATGTCGAGGTTGAGGAAAGCCACCGGCTCAGCGGCTGAGGATGGGATAGCCAGCGGCGGCGGGTACATGATGGCTTCGCTCGCAGAAGCTCGCTCAAGGTATCTGGGCGCGATGGGCTCGCTTTGTTGAGATTTTAGAATGCGGTATGAGTTGACACGCCGGAGTGGATCATCGTACCCTGAAACCGGTCCGCCAGATGAGTACAGACTCAACGGCCTCCTAATCGCAGCATCTTGGGGATGCGGGTACGTTGAGGGAGCGTAACGGCCTTCCCTGTCGTCTCGAAGGCGCGGCCGTCCACGTTTTTTGTGCTGGACGTCGATGCACGCGTCCTCCTTGCCATTGCTGAGGCATCTCGAACACGGTCGTCGGGCTATTAAAAAAAGCAGGCAAATGTCAGCAAGTGGCACATCGGCAGAAAAATGCGGTTGATGATGGTTCAATCTGCCAAATGAAAACACAACAAGTGTTAAACAAGTGTTGATCGGCCAAGTGGCTGGCAAAGCTGCCTCTGCCAAGACGTTTCAAGCTCTGATGCGTAATATGGCTGTTCACTTGAACTCGGAAGGGCAAGATTGTGTGGCTTGAAAGTCGTGACGGAGACGTAGGTAGGAGTCCCTGCCGACTGCAGGCCGGAGACCTTTCCGTGTCCCAACGGAGAAGTCCCGGCACTCGGCTCCTTCAACGCTAGCTCACGATTGGCGACTGGTCCCGAATATGGGGTTAGAGCCCAACGGTGACAAAGCGCAAGGGCTCTGACGCGCCGTCCCAGACCGCCGGGCCGAAGTGCCGCGTGGTCGGTCCTGGAGCCGGATTTCGCTAGCCGATCTTTACCTCAACAAACCTGCTGACTGGCTAAGTTGCCGAGGTGATCAAAGCGTCGCGATCGAACTATTGGGATCCTGCAGGTGTCTCCCCTCTGCTGTCGTCATCCCTAAAAAGCCCGCCCAGAGGTATTGTCTTCTTATTGCTGTACCTCCTGCAGCGGCCATGTTCGACTCTGTAGTGCACCTGTTGCGTGCTCATCACTCAAGACCCAGGGCTGTCAGACCTGAGACCAGCCGGTTGTTGAGATGATGTCAACCAACTCGACCGCCACAGCGCCACATGCACCAAGGTCACAGCGCCGCGCCGCTGCAGGTTGGATGCCGCTCCGTTCATGCAGAGGTAGAAGGGGGCAAGTGCTGAATCAATATAATAACAATTAGGAAAATCGCTTATCAGTACGTACCGTCACATCTGAAGATGGTGTGTTAGCGTCATGGATGCCCAAGGAGCATGTAAGGGGCGACATACCGGAGATGAGCTTTCTTGCACGGTACACATGCTGAAGCAACATGGCCCTTCGTCTTGCGTTGAGACTTGGGCGAGGCGAATGGCTGAGTGTCCTCTGGCGCCTGTGACGTCGGACCAGCGTAGGTTTGCGTGGACGGCGGCTGGGGTGGTGGTGGTGGCAACGGTCCTGGCATTGTCATATATGGTGCCGGCCTGTGATGCACATGCTGTGCAGACATTGATGGGTATGGCGCCGAGGTCGGAGCAGGCTCCTCTGATCGATGGTAGGAAGAAAGCGTCATTCTGTCCGGTGGTTCAGACTGGTAGGACCGGACCTGGGGTGGAGGTATCAATGGCGACGGGCCCTGGATGCCGCTATGAGGTCCCAATGTTGAACTTGGCCGATAAGCATCTTGTGAGCTGGCGCTCAAATAGCTCCCATGCAGTTGGCTCCGGTCCCCAGCCTCGTGAGTTGCGTTGGGCGGGAGGGAAGGAGACCCTGACATGGGCGGAGAGGGGTATGCCCTAGAGCGAGCAGCAGTGCCAGGCTCTGCTCGTTGCTTGGCCCAAGTCAGGTCTAAAGCGAAAGGCGCCAGATCGGATACGCCCCGGCGTTGGCCGAGAGGGAGTGAGAACGGTTCGTGATATCTCTTTTCGTCTTGCATGGATAACCTTAAGCTGTCCAGCGAGATGGGTGAGCTGACAGCTCCCAGATCTCCTCACAGACAGCGCAGTGACGGGGCTCCCACGCTGACACGATGCGTCGATCCCGCGCAAAAAGGACGAGCAAGGTCCGAGTACGCCCTCGTGTTTGCGGTCAGAATGCTTGGTGCAAAGGTTGTCGGCCAGATTTCGTCGAAGTCGCGAAGTCGTTGATACTCTCCAAGTCGTCTTAGGAGGCTGATGGATAGGTTCCCAAGCGCCGGCTGACTGACGAACAAGCCGGAGAAGAGCGGGTTTCAGACAAGTCGAAGCGATAGGCGAGTCGTGGGGTTTCACGAGATGCTGCAGAGTGATACTCGCACAACGATTTCCTGTCGGGTTCTCAGTTGCACAACATGCGGCGGTGTTTGTGGTGACCTCGTCGTTGTTGTGTTGCGGGCTGCTGCAGGCCGAGGGACCAGGGCGGGGGAGGCGGAGGCGCAGGAGTTCGCAGCCAGACGTGTTCGTCTGTAGAGAGACGGGGGTAGGGGGAGGGGCTTTTCGGGTGATGGAGGGGCAGATGTGATGTCTTGCCCTTGTCCGTCTTTTGTATGCTGTCCTCTGGCCCGATCAGAAGTCGGAATGAACGTCTACTGTGTCGTGACGGCAGGACGGGGTTTAGGAGAGTCGATCGGTGGCTCCCGTTCGGTTTTTGTGCGACTCGGTGCTGGGCTACAGAGTACCGGGGGGACCAATTGAGATGAAGCTAGGGCGCTTTCAGGGTTGATCTGGTCGAGAGGCACAGGGAAGCCAGGGAAGACCCTGGTCAGGACTTTGGGGTGGCTGCTAATCAAGGGTGGAGGGCTATGCCATCATCATGCCCTGGGCATGGGCATGCTTCCATAACGACGACAATTTTCCGTCCCGCGGGCGCGTGTCAAGAAGGTAACATGCCCGAGACCGCGGCCGCAGCCGCAGCCGTGGTCGTGACAATGGCCGTCGCTGCGGGAAATTGACGGAGTCAGGGCGCGATCAGACAGACGGGACAGGGCGAGCCGGCTTTGGACTGCGTATGAGAGGCCTGTACTGGTTCGATGCAGTGTTCGATCAGTGGTCTTACGAATGATTCTGCGCGTTCGGGCCCAGGCAGGCCAGGTCAGATTGGACTGCGGAGGCGCAGGAGGGGTGGTTCAGGTGGGAGTGGGAGAGTGGGAGGGAGTCCAGTCCAGGACCCAGGACCAGTACCAGTTCCAGGATAGGGATCAGGAACGGGATAGGATGGGGGGGAAAGCGAAGGGAAGGGGACGGAGTCGAGCAGGCATGCAGGCGGGCAGGCGGGGAGGGGTGCGGCCCATGTCTCGAGTGGCCGGAGCCGGTAGCAGATGGCAGATGGCAGGAGGCAGACGCTTGGTTTGCGTTGCTTTGCTTGGGGTTGCCTGGCCTGGGTGCATCCAGTCCGTACATCCATGTTCGCTGCCTGCTGTCCCTTGCCCGCTGGCTTGCTCGGCGGGCTCGAGAGAAAAAGGTGGAGGAGGAGGAGAAGACCCGGGCCAGGGCCAGGTGCCAGGCTTGCCAGGGCGACACTGCACGGACAGTGGGCGGGAGTGGGGAGCCAGGGAAATGACAAGTGCATCGGGGCGCCCAAAAGCTCGTGCGGAACCAGGGACGGGGGACGGGCACAGGCACGGGGAGGGGGTTCAGGGGATGAATGAGTGAAGCCAGGGGTGCTCCAGTGAGGGTGTGAGAGGTGTGAGCCGATCGTCCCAAGTCGAAGAAAAGATGGGACGAAAGAAAAAAGGTGGATGCCCTGTTGGATTAGGTGGGTGGGTGGATTTTTCGATGGGATGGATGATGAAGCTGCCGCTCATCATGCTGGTGTTGCGCAGTCCGCCAGTCGAGACAGCCATGACACTATCTAGATCTTGGTTGCGTTCGGTCGTGGCCATAATCACGGCCATGGTCAGGCCGTTGTCACGGTTGTATCATGGTCGCGATCACAGCAGCCTGCTGATCCCGGCCCTCAACCCCAACGATAAAGCTTTAGCCCGAACTCAGGACGGATGGCTGGCACGCTGATCTGATGCGGCGAGCATCGAGGTCCCAACGCCTATGCGTGGCCACGGTGTTGCAGACCTGTAAGGGTAATTTTGGTGAGGTACCACACACATTGGTGGAGATGGCGAAGCCAGGAGGGTGGTGGTGTGCAAATCATTGTTGGCCCGGCCCGTGGTGTGGAAAATCCACCCATGAGTGACCCAACAGCCGCCGGCAGCACAACGGCGGCGGGGCGAATCCACCGCAGTATCTCTGCAGGTATTGGACATGCGATTGATGCGTCCAAGGTCTTGCTTCCGTTTGAAGGAGGCGTACGACGATCCGTACTGATAGGGGCATGATGGATCCCGAGAGGAGACTTGAGGGAAATGAGAAAGGGATAATACAGAGAGGACTGTTTCCGCCATGCGCTCCGAACGTTCTTTCCGCCGCCGTCAGCTGCGTCTCTCATTCTCATCCAGTTTGAGCGGCGAGGGGTTAGGAAGGCCAGATAGAGACTATGAGGAATTCTGTACGCTGTAGGACCTGCAGAGCATGCGAGGTTCAAGGGAGCCAAGGGCAGACGTGGACATGATAAGCGCGCACGTAGAACCCGGCGAAGTCGAGACAGTGGGCTGGTGCAGACACTGGTGTGGGTGTATGCCTGGCTGGCTCTTTTTTGGCGTCTCGCTCCATCTGGCGGTTCGAGGACCAGCTCGTGGAGAAGAAGAATCTAGCATCAACCTGGCCGGGAACCCAGAACTCTGGAAGCTTGGACGTTTGGAGAGTTAAGACGGTCGAGGATGGGACGAAGCAGAGATCACCATGCCTGCCACCACACCTCCAACCCAACTGTTGGATGGATCTACCTCAAGAGATGGGATGGACGAGCCCAGTCGCGCCCCTGCCAAAGCGTGTCGTGCCTGCACGTACCAGCTCGCCTGGCTGCACCTGCCTGCACTGGCCTCGGCTCTACCTACATACCTACCTACGCATGAGCAACAACGCAAGTGTGTGTCCCAGCTGCCTCGCCAAGCAGAAGCAGCCGCCTCTTTACCAGCAGATGTGTGTACCTCAAGGCTTCAAGCCCCTCACATGCACCTGCCTTCTTCGTTGTCGTGTCCTGTTGAGCTTCTAGATGATGCGTAATGCCTGGTAGGATAGAGCGACGTTGTTCTTCATGACACGGACAATTCCCGCTGCGTCTCCAATGTCCTTTTGGCTTTTCGGGACGACGTTGTCATAAAAAACGACTTCGTTTTCCTCATCCGAGAAGGCTCTGAATTTCTCGGATGATGGCAAGTCAATTCATTCGCTGAACATAGGCATTCTGCTACCTGCCTGCAGGCCGGGAGCTATGGCAGGAGGTCAGTGCCTATCAGGGAACTGCTGGCACAGACTACAAAAGCGATGGTGGACACTTAGGCAGGCGGCAGGCACGCTGCAGGATGGGCAGTGACCATGTGCTCTACAGGCTGCACCTACTTTGGGACACCACTCGGTTGCGTCCAAGTAATCACTCCTCATGCTGGTGTCCCTTGCTCTTGCCGCTGCCGCTACTATATTCTGCTGCTACTGCTACTGCTACTGCGCTGCACCTGCGCACCCACACGGCCATGCCGATTGCATCGTGATCGCGAATCAGGCGACAGTCGACAGGTTCGCTGTCCCCGACCAAAAATTGCCAGGGCAGCACCTTCCTCATTCCATATCATACGGAACCATGCTGGAAGCGTCAAGCGTGTAGCCCCAAGCATTGGTGCATATCGTGAGTTCGGCCACGTATACATCTGGCATGCCTACATGCCTGCTGCACGATGCGTATCCTGGAATTGGGTACCAAAATTTTGCTTTGATACGAGATACTCCTCAACGTTATTCAATCTCTGGTTGAAAGGAGAGCCAGGTTGGGCGGATCCAAGGTCGGTGGCGTTCATTGTAGGAAGCTTTCCAGCTTCCATCATCCCTGGCCCTGCAGGTTCTGTCCTCCTACTCAGCTCATTTTTACAGACTCCAAGCCTTGGCAGAGTGAAGAAAAAAGGCGGAGGTCCTGACAGCGGATATCTGGGGTGGGAAAGGAAGGAAAGAAGAGAAAGAAGAAGAGGAAAAGGTTGGCGAAGCTGGTATAGCAGCAATGAGATGCGAGCCATGAGGCTGTGGTGGACGTGGCTGCCAGACACACCACAGTATGTCCTTAGGTGTGTTGAAGCGGCAGCTCACAGAACCCACGGGAGACGCCGTGGCCCACACACACCTGCGTGCAGCTCTTTAACGTGCCTTCAGGCCAGGTCCCCTCATATGCACAATAACCGATCAGTCTCGGCCAAGCTCAACCGCCATTCGGTCGCTGACGGCGGCTGGGTTCCCCACAATCCCCTCTCCCATCCCCCCAAGCCAAGGCCCTGTGAGTGTGCGCAGTGTCATTCATCCAGTCGACTGCGACTCATTCACCCACAGGGTCAGCAATGATCTGTATCTCGGCTCGCCGCCATCAGATACACCACGATGTCTGTCTCCGCCGGGCTTCAAGCCACCGTCCGGTAAAAGGCGGGCATGGCCATGTCTGGCTGGTCAAGTGCTCGTCTCCAATCCCGAAAACTCTCGCGGCGTGGCAAACTGTAACCATGCTCTTTTCCTGCTTCGTAACCCACCCCCCCCCCCATCAGCGTCCTATCGTTGGCGGTGGTTCGTTCCCCGCCCGCCCACCAATCAACTTAGCCGTCCGTCGCGTGGGGATCGTCGCTGTATCAGGTCCGCTGTCCCGAGTCTCAAATCTGCTTCAAACGCTGCCGCAACGGCTCCATCGCCTTGCGCTGCGCTCGCCTCGGCAATGATTGACGTAGGATGAGCCAGTCAATTACTTTTGTCGCCTCTTTGCCCGAGGGGCTAACGTAAGGTACGCGTGGTTTTCGATATTGCGTGCCATACCTTACCTTACAAGCTCATCCCGTCTGTGCTCGCTTCTCGCCCGCCTCTCGCCTGCCGCCCGCCGCCTGCCGTAGTGTGGGCGCGCAACGCACGCTAGACGAGGAGTTGGAGAACAACCACGAGGAGGGGGAGGGGCGGCCAGATCTGCTGCCACCGCGCTTCAGTGGCACCTCGACATCACTGCGCCGCAGCCCTGCAGGACCAGGTCAGCTTATGTGGCTCAGTCGCTGCTCACCTCATGCCATGAAATTGACGGCGCGATCAAAGGTACGTCTACGAGCGCATCAGGCTCGGGCCAGACCCATTCGCCAGGTCGAATTACAAATGTGCTGGTCGGTCTGTTGTGTTCAGCGTCTCGTGGCCCTTTCGAGATGCATCCCTCGCAAGAGCAGCGATCATTTCCCTCGCTCCGGGTTTAATAACGCCGCTCTCGCTTCTTTGGGCGCAATGAGCCCATATCGCACATTCGCCAGCCATCTAACTAGGCCGTGTGAGGTGTTTGCGAATTATGTCCCGTCCCTCCCCTTGTTTGCCACAGCCAGATACTTCTGTGTGGCTCCTACAGAACCTCGTCCGTCTTCAACACGTACCCCTCTGGGCTGCTTCTCCTCCGACCCCCCTCCCACCATCCCGAGGAGGTTTACCCGCCTACGAGTCAATCTTTGTCGAAGTCTGGACACCGGGCAAGGTAGCCATGCCACAGGCTCATATCCGCACCTGGCTGCAGGGTCGAATGCACGCATCAGCAGACGTGCACGTCGACCTTCCCTTCCCGCCAAGGTTATCGAGTCTCTCGGAGACCCCAGTCACACCTGAAGTCGACATGACCGACTCCGCGCCACCCGGCGAGACTCGGCAGAGATCCAATCCACGTGCCAGGCGTGAAAAGCTCATCTCGATCAAAGCGCCACACCTAGTCCTTGCGGCGGCATCGGCTAAAGCCACTGGCCTGGGGATCTTCCATTTCCTGCTCGATGTGCGTGCACGGTCAACAGTCGACCACTGTATTTGACCTCAATTTGCCCTGTTGTTGACCAGGTGCAGCCCAGCCGATGTGACGACATTCGAACCAGGCCCGTACGAGCTTAAGTTTGTGCTGGTCCCTTTCGTCGCATGACACCATCCCTCGCTGCCATCTGATGTGTTCGTCTGATCACACCGCGCAAGCGAGCCATCGGTGTTTCAGGCTGTACTAGGAACTGACTGCCTTGGCTCTAATCCTCCCTCTACTGTCGGTAGAAACGACACCGCACTTGACATGTCTTTTGTACGCAGTGCTTTCTCCGCAGAATAGCCAATCATGTGAAGTTGCCGAGTTAAAGATGGCATCAGTAGCTCAAATCGCCAAGCGCCCAAGACCACACACTGACGAATGCCGCGCAACTTCCATGGCTGAATAATTGTCCTTGTGCCCCCCCTTTGTCCAATTCGTGCTGTGAACCATGCTCAGGTCAAGACACGATGGACTGGGTTTGCTTCATGTTGGTTGCAGTCGCTGCTTCTGCTGACTCGCATGTTTGTGTGATCGACCGGTTGAAGACATGGCATAGCTTCTCAGACCACACTACTCCTGAAACCGAGCCTGGGTACCGTTCATGTTGTCGAGTGACTGGGACGAGTTCATAAAAATAAATTCCACGATCTCAACGTCGACGACAGATATTACCTCAAAATGACCTTGATGGAGAGATCAAAATAAGTTCTGCCGCTAGACGGAGTTGAACCGTCGACCCCCGCATGCCGAATATGGATACGAGTGCGATGCTCTAACCACTGAGCTATAGCGGCGTGATGACGTAACACGATGCCACGTCGCTTTAAGATGACAAGAACCATGGCCGGTATGACCCCTGGTATTGCGTAACGGGACGTCTCGAGAGTATACTTTGTGAGGCCATTCAGGAGGGAAGTTGCAGCTGTGTGAACATACGATCACAGCAAGTCGCGGTGTCGCGAACCCACGCTTTCACCTGAGACGAGCGATCATGCAACCGGCGAGAGCGCACGCGGCGACCCAGATCGCCAGTAACTGTCGGCTATTCTCAGATATGCAGATGGATCCAAGGGTAGCTCCGGTGCGCCGAGTGGTTGTTCGTCGTGCCCTGGAAGTTGCCGAGCCTACAGGGACCTGTTTAATATCCTGACGATCCCCAAAATATCCCGTGTCATTCTGCACGTGTTGGCAATGTTGGGCGACCTTTTGAGGGAGGGCTCCACAGCGTCGGAAACCCGCACGGCTTTCCTCCCCAACGTGTGTCATATGAGGTTGCAGCATGACGAGAAACAGATGCAGATTCAAGAGTTGTTGCCATTTTGTTTTCGCATGGCGTTCACGTGCCGGATCCCTGAGTTCCCGGCTTGCCCCCAGTACCTGGCAGAGGGGTCCCAGAAATGCGTGCATGAGCACTCAACTGTCAGACAAGTGTCACGTCGATCTTGAGACGATGAACCGTGGCGCCAGGAGCTTGGAGCCACTATGATGCATGTAGCCTGTTGAACTGTCACCAGAAGCTGTAGGACAGCTTGTCAAGTTGGCGTATTCCAGCTCTGGCAGTTAGGCTTGGCGGCGTGGACGGCGAAGAGGCCTGATTAAACGCAACTCACGGTGAGTAGGCCCCTGCAAAATACGATGTTCGCGTTGACAGTGATTCGAGTGCCGCTATTCATCTCTCCGGCTTCGCCGCCAAAAGAAGAAGAAAAAAACGTTACTCATAATATCGTGTATCGGAGCTTATGCAGTTGACTGACGGACTTCAGTTAGGCCGCTGTCATTCCCATGTTCTGGATGCAAGTCGGCCACAAGCATGGCGCTATGGTACATTGGAGGGGTGGTGCATACATAGAGGTTTCTAACACCACACCGGTTACGGCCATCGGACGCCGGGGTCTCAAATGAGTATAGTAGTGGCTGCCAGCCCCGATGTAACCGGGGTATCTCGGCTCGGCAAAGTGCCGCCATCTGATGAGATGAGCGAGCTGCACGAGATGGGATGGTGGGGTGGGTGTCTCGGTATGTGTGTGTGGATTGACAGATGAGAGGTCACGACGCCCGTCATCGTCGTAGCCCGATGGATCGCTTCGCAATCGCGAGTGCTCGAACAATCGGTGTTGATGGTGCAATTGCAAGCGCCGGGCCTCTGGTGCACAAGGAGTGCGGACGGGTAGCAAGCGAAATAGAGGTAGCTTTGTTGGTGAATGGGGTCGATCTTGTCCTCGCGCCTGGTGGCGTTCAGACGACCGAACCTTGACTTCTGTCAAAGTGCACTAGGCCGATGGCAAGGCTGGTACAGTCCTGCTTCATTGGTGCAATATAATTGAAGAACAGTCCAGCATGCCGAGCGTTCGCAAGTGACACCCAGTGCAGGGTTGTGAGTGCGAGCCTGGCAAGCGAGGCGCCGCGTTCACAGAGAGAGGCCGGGTTTTGTTGACGACCAGAGGCCAAGCTGAAGACGGGAATAGTATTTTGGTCATTGCGCATTGTCAAATTTAGGAGCAATTACCGGTTTCCTTTCTCGTCCTCTGCGTCTCATCAGAACGAGCTTTCGAGAATCATTTTCGGCGACCTGAGACGGTGACAGGCAGGGCTCCTGCTTGTTGCTGGCCCAGTGAATTGCTGCCAAGAGCAGCAGCACACGCAGTAGCCGCGGGAGGTTTCAGGGATATGGGTGCGCAGATGATGCAGCTGCCCTTCCCTCACCCCAGAAAAAAATGTTCAACAGGATGTAGGGAAGAGTTTGTGTGCCACAGGGGGTGTCAAGGCGTGAGTGAGGTGAGACGAGAAATGAGAATTGAGGTGTTTTCGTCCTGCTTTCCACCCCAGCAAATCGTTTACCTCGGTGTCTTTTTCCTGTCCATTCAGAGAGAAGACGGCGAAGGTGCAAGCAAGAGCCAGCCGATCGCAATGCGGGGGGAATCGATGCGACTGATCTTATCTTTCCGCACTGCGGCTCTCGTGACGTCCCATTGATCGTGAAATGGGTCAGCAGGGTTAGCAGAACAGGCACGCACGCACGCACGCGCGTTGCATCAGTGGCCTGAAGCTCAGTGCGTCAACTCGCATTGGGTTGCGATGCGAGCGATGTGACGCCTCCGAGCAGTCGGGACTCGTTAGCGTTCGAGACTGGAGATTCTGCATCCCTTGCTGCCCCTCGTACCAAAGCCTGTGCGCAGAAAATGGCTTTGTGGTGGCGAGAAAAGGAACAGCCTAGTCATGGGTGCATCGCGCCTTCTCCAAGGAGTCAAATGCCCAGGCCGGGGCTCATCAGCTATTGCCAGGACCACGCTAGCTACCAGTGGGCGGTACACCTGCCATCTGATCAGTGTCGACGCCCTGTGCTTGCCAGTGCCCACTGCCACGAGCGCTCCCGCCCGTCCACTCGGAAGCCCCACCGAAGACAAGACAATGCAGGTGCCAGGTCAGCTACGAGTCTAAGACAATGCCAGGGCGGGCAGGCGCGATGAAGAGCTACCCCACCAGCTTCAGGCAGCCCGGGGCCTGGGCCGGCCCTTTCCTCCTTTCTCTGTTGACAATTCTTTGTATGCGAGCGAGAGGAACAGGGCCAGACAGGTCAGGTGCGACAAACTGGAGAGGGGGGACAAATCTAACAACCGGCAATTGCGTGGTGGTGCCTTCTCATGACAATTCGCATCAGGTGCCGCACCGGAATACCATCCAGATTCTTCGCAAGCGGCAGCGACGTGCAATATCAACAGAAAGCCACGGCAGGGCCCGCCCTGCCTTGAATCCAGCAAAACACGGTCGGAGGCCAGCACGCCCATGCTGCAGTTAATCATCCGCTCATTACCTCCCCCACTTCACCTGAATTTGTGACACCCTCAATCACTCGGCCGAAGGCACATTTGCGCTCCCAAACCCCTGTCATCTTGTGTGGGATACTCCCTGCTCCCTGCAAATTGACAAGTCACCTTTTTATCTCCAAGCTCCCCGTTGCCCGCCCCGGCCGGGGCTTTAATCGACTACAGAGCGTCAGGGCTCCTCCATGTCTCCGTTGTCGAGCTTACCGCCCGGTCCACCTTTCGCCTCAGCGCCAAACCTTCTTCTCCACGTTGACCAGCTGTTCTCTGGTTTGGCGAGTCCTTCTCGTCATGCTGCCTAGAACCCCGTCATTCTCATTTGAGCTTTGCCAGAGCGACGACATCACTCACTCTCGCTGCACAGCACTTTTAATCACCGACGGCTTTACCGGTCGTCGCAAGCTGTGCCTCTTTGGAGTAGCGCTTCGTTCGCTTATCAACCCTGCCATCGACCTACACCCGTTGACGTTGACTCGGGCAGGGAGCGATCAACAAGTGCGCTTGATCCAGGAGGACTAGATCCGACACAATGACCGCATCAAGACCCCACGGACTGGCCATCCTGTCACAGCATCGAGACGCCTGTCACAGTAAACTCCAACGGCTCTACCTGTATTAGGCAGTCCCGTGAGCTTAGCAGCGTTGAGCCATACCGCAACAACAGCGCGCCATTATAGTCCTCGATCTTGCCTACTTGTCAGGGATTTAGACGATCGTCATATTATCGTTGATGGATAATTGTACCAGTACATCTGGTTGTGATTGCCCTGGGTGGCAAGATCAACATGGTCAAGCCTGGGTCCAAAATAATTCCGAACAGGTTACAGACCGAAGGTCGCTTTTGGGTCCCTGTGGCTCCCCGTGGCAAGCGCCGGCCCCTGGGATCCTGAATGGTGCAATTACCTGCACCCCCCCCCGAAGGCCAAGGATGCGGCAGCTGACTCGACAGCTTCGCCTGAGTGCTTTTTTCGCACACGCATCTTGGCCAATGCCATGCCAGGGCGACGTGCCGTAACGCACGACCACGGCGTCGACACGGGAGGCGGGAGACGAGCTACCTGCCTACAGAGTGAAGTTACCCCGACCGGGAGGCCCTTGGTTAGCAGCATAGCTCGCGCGTGGCGCCAGCGTTCAGTCTGCCTTAATCCACATCTTTGACAAGCTGGAGAAAAGAACGGTGACACTTGAGATGAGTCGTTGTGTTGTGGAACATCTTTCATATGATGACTATAGACGACGCCAAGCCAACTTGGCCGCCAGTGCCCTTGAAGAACCCCCGTTGTTGACACGAGCACCCTCGGGCCTCGGTGCGGTCTTGGAGTCATGGCGTAAGCATTTTTGGCCAACACTCATGCGTTATACGAGCATCGTGCGATACACAATAGGGGCAGCCTGCCGGAGAATTCTTCTCATCCATATCCGTAAGCAGGGGACATCTGGAGACTCGGATCGTCACGGGTACGGATACTTTTGAGGCGATCAGACGCCTTGAATCTCACTATAGGGGTCCGAGCTTCTTTCAGGCGCACGGAATGCGATCGTCAACCCAGCAGGCAGCGGTCCCACCACGCTGGGATGCATTTCTAGCATCTTTGGTACTAATGTTCCGTCAGATTTTCCCGCACCCCAACTGCTCATTGAGAACTAAACCTCGCTTGCGCATAGCACTGGTACCGTTGCATTGTACCGTTCATCGGCTAAGCCCATAAAGACAGGCCGGCTCAGATCGCTTAATGGGTCAACTAAGGACACAGCTGGGATCTAACAACAGTCGGTCGCCATGAAAGTGGTCCGTCATCCCGTTCCCGTGAGCAGGGGCCAAGGGTCTCGAAGCACACCGCTGCCAGACTGGATGAGACGAAAATGGATGCGACAAAGTTCGGACGAAAAGATGGGACAATGAGCCGATCGTTCATGCTTGCTTCTGGTGCGGCGCCCTCGATCCCAAGGCAGTATATGATCAACCCCTGTCAATACCACACCTACCAGGGTTACCAGGGGTTAGGCCCTTGTCGTGGACTTTGGGGGTTGGTCATCTCCCTCTTGGCTCGTGCCCCAAGTTCATCAAGCACCAAGCACGGGAGAGAGACATGTGCTTGATCTTGATTCTGATGGCACCCCGCCACTCCAGCATGGCCGCCCATTACGCCGGTGTCAACGTGGCGCTAGCTGCCGGGACGCCAAATCTTGGTGACTTGAGTGCCCCAATATGCACCACATGACAACGGTCACAAGGTTGCTGGCGCAATATGGAGTACGGTCGACGAGACGACGAGGGAGGAACCTTTAGCAACCAGATGACGAAAGAAAGAACAACTCAAGACTTCCACGCACGCGCACCTTTTTCCTTCTTATTCTTGTTTGGGGGGTTCGGTCATCGACAGCAAGTATGGACTATGATGCACTCATCAGATAGAATGTGGAGCGCGGCCAGGGTGCGCGCCCCACCGCTCAGCTCAAAATACCACCGCCAGCCGGCTGGTCTTCGTGATGTTCTCAAGATGGTCGTTCGGAGACATTATCCTGCTCACAAATTTGGCTTTTTAGATTATCATCCTGCGGGTCGCAATTGGAAGAGGAAGTCAAAAGCCTCAACGGGAGGCTCTGGTGGGTGTATGTCATATACAGACAATATCGATCAAACCAAAGACATCCCGCTAGGAACTAGTTGGAGTCCTTGTCATTTCCGCCAACCTGGCCAACCCGCAGCTCACTATGCTCACTCAAAACACATTTCCCACGTACTTCGTGCTACGTGGTGCGCCCTTCCAAGAAAAGGAGGAGGTCAGTGCTCTGCTGCCCGTCGGAGGAACCTTAATTGGGGCCCAAGCCGGAAAGATTTTGCCATGCCACTTTGCGCTGACCTCGCAATCATGATTGACTGGGGTCCGTCCTAGGCCATCCGCTGGTGTCATCTCCCATATCATGGTATCCTTGGTTCACCCTTGGAAGGATGCTCTTTGCGAAGCATCAATTCGAGACCATCGTTCCCAATCATGAGAGATCATGTATGGTTGGACTGGAGTTGCACGGACAACCGAGTTTGAAGGACAATAAGGCTTCCTAGGGCCATTGATATACTGACGCGGGCGCAAAGCAGGTTAATTGTCAAACCTTCCTGGGCCTGGGTCACGCATTCGGACATCACCGACCCATGTGGGCTCCTCGCTCGGGCAAATTCTGACCGAGGCTTGCCAGCATCATCCCTTTGAACCCGAAATTGATCTCAGTACAAGCAAGCGCCCTATAAGTCGTATACCGCCTTCATAATCAGGTTTAGCGCTACTACCTTTTGCCACCTTGCTCAGTACCTAGAGCGAGGCTATAGCTCAACTGACCATTGGGTATCGACCTGAGCTGACCATTAGGTCCGCTTTTAATTTACGCTAAGCCTCTTTAGGAACTGACCTGACCATTGGGGGGTACTATAGGGTGCAATTAAAAGCTGAATTAGAATATCACGTGCCTTGGTTACCTAATACAATAGAGGCCAGGCCAGACTACTAAATCCACTGAGGCCAGACTACTAAATCCACTGAGGCCAGACTACTAAATCCACTAAGGCCAGACTACTAAATCCACTGAGGCTAGACTACTAAATCTACTTAGGCTAAACTACTAAATCTATAAAGGCTAGACTATTAGATCTATTATAATTAGCTTATTAAAGCTATATAATAAAGCTTTTATTTTTTTCTAATTTTTCAGAAAATAATCTATTCCGAATTAATTCTAAATCGATTCTAAATCGATTCTAAATCGATTCTAAATCGATTCTAAATCGATTCGGAATAGATTATCGAAGATAGAGAAATTATCTAATCTTAAGTAAGCCTATTTTAATACTTTCACCCCGTTCTCATACCCCCTAATAGTCAGGTCAGTTCCTAAAGAGGCTTAGCGTAAATTAAAAGCGGACCTAATAGTCAGCTCAGGTCGATACCCAATGGTCAGTTGAGCTTATACCTCCCTAGAGCCCTACCTCATTCTAACGTAATCCACCTAAGATCCTCACTAGATACCCCAGTACGCCTAATGTCATTAGGTGTCCTGTAGTACTATAGCTTATTGTGAATGTACTGTGGGCTAGGTCTACGATTTGGTTAGCTGTAAAGCTCATTTCTGCCACGTTAGCTGGGCCCTTCTAGTACGTATTTTTTGTACCTGAGATCAATTTCGGGTTCAAAGGGATATGCCACGCCGAAGTGCCAAGGAAACCGTTGTCACCCTGTCGTCCGAAATCTGAGCGAGCACTTTAGCGGCATGTCAGCAGCGACGTCCTGTTCCCTGATGGTTGAGCCGATCGGTGGATAACAACTAGCAAAGACGACACCAGTCGCAGACATACCCATCCATTTGACCCAGGTGTCTGTCTTATTGACGATGCTGACCGGGGTATCCTCTTGGATGCTCCAGTTCTGGCTGGTCGAGACCAGATACATCGACTTGATGTACAGAACACCTCACCTGCGTACGACTGGTTATCCTCGTACGACCTATGGAAAAATTGTGTCATCACTGACTTTGGCTGGCTATGGCAATCCCCGTCCTCGGGCTGCAAATGTCGGGTCAGGAAATTCCCCGTAGTACATATCTTTCCTCCGTAGAACGGGTCTTCATTGAGGGGGGTTTCGCTAATCGGGTACATTGATCCCTGCCATCCCGTGTAGGAGAATGATGAAGTTGTGACCAGAAGGGGTTGCGCCGCTCTTTCAGTAATAAATCAACTGCCGCATCTGAATAATATGGTGTGCAGCTGTAATCTAAACCTGCGTTGGGCCCTGAGGGGTTCTTTATTGTACTGTCGAGATAGCTAAGCTTGGCGAGTCTGCTCCTTTACCACGCCTTGTAATGCTTCTCGAGTTGGCAAGTACGCTGGGCTTCCGTGCAGGTCTTCTGGGGAGTTCCCAAAGCGTTATGTTGGGTCATTTCTGGTAATCCTCGCTGCGGATAGGTCCCATTACACCTTCGCGTTTGCAAAAGGGTCTTAATGTGGGAATCTCGACAGCAGACTTGCTCATCAAGCAGAGCAATGTCCAGGCCTAATACATAGCATAGATGTTGTGAAATTGACACCGCTGTGGTGGCCACAGTCCAAGTAGAAGACATCGCCACGGTAGGTTATGAATGATGACGGAGGAATCTGGTCCTTTAAATGCCAGGTTTCACACTATACAATCTCGAAGCATCTAGTAACAGCCGTACGGCTCGAGGGGCGGTCCTAGCAGCCCGCCACTAGCAAAGCGTTTGTACACGAGCAACGATTCATGCCTCTGGTAAACCTTCATCTCTCGCTTCAACTGTCTTGCTGACGATACGTATCAGGATTTGGCAACGGGCCATATTACTTATCAAGTGTTGAAGACTGCGCAGGGCTTTGGTGAGTGCCGCAAAAACTCCAACGGCACAGGAATGACAGTTCAGTGATCACCTGGGATGAACACTCAGGGAAGCGAATCTATCTTGTAGCTTGATGTCAATGAGGACTCATGACGGTGCTCGGATATGTAGTAGAACTACGCGTGCAAGGCACGCAGGCTTCAGAATCCCATCTGAAGCAGACGGTTCAGTCTTAACCGGTTCCCTCTGAGGACCTCACGCCACGTAATTCATCTTCTGGATGAGATTGACTACTTCACCCACTTGGTGGATGCCCAACCTGTGGACGCTATACAGACGACACGGTAGAGCATCGAATCGAAAGCCCCTGGATTCCCCGACAACCGAAGGAACCTCCCGTTTGGAGCCGAAGCCAGAACACACGATCCCAAGACGCCGCGTCTAGGGGTACACAGCCAGACGAAACCCCTCAACGACATCTCACGTGTGATACGGGTACCCAAACACATGGAATCAGGATAAACACAGCAGTTTCCATCCCTGGCTCCCTGTCCACCGTCTCTGAAGAGTTCTCACGGCAGAAGCAGCTGCCAAGCAGCGACATCAAACCGCAGGCCCGGGTTCGCAAGTCGAGAGCATCACCCATAAGGCCCGCAAACCAGCCCGTCCCCTTCCCAAGCAGACCAGTGCAACGACACACTCGTCCCCCCCTCCCCCCATCTCGCCTTCCAGAGCTGAAATGCCCCCCCTCCACCCGTCCACGGGACGCAACGTTTCCCAGCAATCCCGTGTCAGGCCGCCAATGAAACGTGCGCGGCAGCCGGTTCAAGGTTGCTAATCTCCTCGCTTCCTCCGGCGGAGGCCGTGTCACCGTCGCACGAGATCTCGCTGGCGTAGCAGGCTTGGCCCTCCCTTGCGGTCTGCTTCATGGGGGTGACAAGGTGCGAGGCACACTGATTTTGTCTATGAATCAATCTCTGACAAGACTGTTACAAAACCGCACTTCAGAGAGAAAGGAAGTCATGAAATTGCTGTACTTATAGCACGGCACACATGTGCAATACAGACGGGCGATACATGGAACATGGCATGGGGATACGGGGCTCAGAGGGATAGCAAAGACTTGTCACCAACAGTACGAGGAAGGTTCTATTTGCTGTGGCAGGCTTATTGAAGAATGGACAAGGTGCATTTTGAGTATTTGTTTGGCAGGTCGTGTAGACATGGCGTAATTGTGGTACAGGTAAGATCCAACAGGAGTCATTCAAACCGCAAGCGCGGCATCAAACACCGATGCGCCGGGGCCAGCTCGTCACCCAACAGCTATTCTCCAAGCTGAAACTGTCAACTCAGCGCCCAATCAACCAGATTGACACTATATACGCTCGATCGCGCCGATCTGATGTGGCACGTCGAACCACTAGAGGCGGCTCTCGATGGCGGCGTAGTGCTCTAATCCTGGCCACTGCGATTCTGGCCAGACAAGTCGGACGGCCTCCCAAATGTGACTATGGGTAGAATAAGTCAGTAACACGAAGACACACCAGACAGCTGGGACGGTGACACGGCGTGTGAAACATGGAGGGGAGGGAGGGTGTTGCCAGCCCTCCCCCAGCAGGCGAGGTGGCGCTCTGTGCTTACCTGACATGGAGAATCTCGAGCCCGTCCTTGACCTCCTGAGGAAGATCCTTGACGTCCTTGCGGTTCTGGGCGGGGAGCAACACCGTCTTGACACCTGCGCGGAGGGCCCCAATGAGCTTCTCCTTGATGCCGCCAACGGCGGTGACTCGGCCGCGCAGAGATATCTCGCCCTGAAGATGGCGCGTCAGTACATGTCATGGGGGGCCCAGGGAAGGGGAGGGGTTTCTCGTTTGAGGCTTACCGTCATGGCCATGGTGGGTGGCACACTCTTGCCGGAGAAAAGCGAAATGAGGGCAATCGCCTGCCCGATGCCGCTGCTGGGACCATCCTTGGGAATGGCGCCCGAGGGACAGTGCACATGTATGCTGCGCTCCTTCATTATGTTGGTCGTCGGGTCCGACGTGAGACCCAGCTCAAAGGCGTGGGCTTTGACCCAAGACAGGGCCACCTCGACGCTCTCCTTGAGGACATCGCCCAGCTTGCCGGTAAGCTGCAGCCTGCCGTCACCCGGCATGTCGGCAACCTCGATGAACAGGATGCTGCCGTTGCCCCCAGAGCTGTACGCGACGAGGCCAGTGACGATGCCGGGCCGGCTGGTCGTCTCGGCAATTTCTTCCTCGAAGCGCTCAATGCCGAGGATCGTCTCAATGTCGTCGACTGTCAGCTGGGCCCGGTATGTCTCGAGCTGTCCGCCGTCCTTGGCTTCGGCAAAGTCCACTGCCTTTGCGCGACACACGGAGCCGATTTCGCGTTCCAGGTTACGGACTCCTGCCTCGCGCGTGTACGACTCGATAATCTTGGAAACAACCTCCTTGTTGAAGTTGATCTGATCCTCAGCCAAGCCGTTGACACGGATCTGCTTGGGCACGAGGTGTTGCATGGCGATATGACGTTTCTCAAGCGTCGTGTAGCCAGGTAGGTAGATGGTCTCCATGCGGTCGAGCAGCGGGGCTGGGATGGTGTCAAGGCTGTTGGCAGTCGCGATGAAGACAATCTTGCTGAGGTCGATGGGCATACCGACATAGTGGTCAGTGAAGTTAATGTTCTGCTCAGGATCGAGAACCTCAAGCATGGCGGCTGAGGGATCGCCGTGCATGTTGGACATGCCCAGCTTGTCGATCTCGTCGAGCAGGAACACGGGGTTCGCGACGCCAACCTTCCTCAGTCCCTGGACGATCAAGCCGGGCATGGCAGCCACGTAAGTCCTGCGATGACCGCGAATCTCGGCCTCATCCCTAACGCCTCCCAGAGAGATTCGGTGGAATTTGCGGCCAAGCGCCGTGGCGATCGATTTGGCCAAGCTGGTCTTGCCTACAGCGGGAGGTCCGGCGAGCAGCATAATGGGCGACTTGTCGGTCATGCGGCGAGAGCGGAGTACGTTCAGCTTCGCATGTGCGTTACTGACCTTCTCCTCGAGGTCAGCGTCGTTTGCTGGCTTGCTCTCCTCCGTCTCTTTGCCGGTGCTGAGAGCCACGGATTCCTCCTCGGCCTTGCGTATCTGCTCGTCGACTTCATCGTTGACAGACTGCTTCAGGCGCAGAACGGCAAGATACTCGACAAGCCGCTTCTTTACCTTGTCCAGACCGTAATGATCATCATCGAGCTGCTTCCGAGCCCGGACCAGTGTCTCAGGGCCCAGCCGGTCGTCGGTTGTCGCGGACCAGGGAATCTCAGAGAGCACCTCCAGCCACGTCCTCGTCACCTGGAACTCTTGGTTGCCAGGCATCATCTTCTTGAGGCGCCGCAGCTCCCGGTCGGCAACCTTGGTGGCTTCAGGGGGTAGCCGGGCAGCATCGAGCTTCTTCTTCAACTCGTCCAACTCGTTGGGCTCTTGTTCGTCGTCCTGATCTCCTCCCATCATGCCATTGGCTCCTGGTGGGAAGAAGCCGTTGGGCGGCACAGGCATGCCGCCGGGGCCTGTTCCTCGCCTCTTTGGTGACCTGTCATGCAGCTTGTCGAGCACCTGGACGGGCACAGTTGTGAAGGCGGTGATTTTGAAGCTGTTCTTCAGGCCACTGACCTGACGATCAAGCAGCTCGATGACCTTGGCCATGCGGACCTTGATGTCGAGGGCTGCCAGCACCTCTAGCTTTTGCTCGTACGACGCCTCGACAATGTTGGTCATAAAGTCGGCCAGCGAACCGGCGTCCTTGACCTCCTTCTTCATGATGAACATCTCCAGGCGTCGGATGATCAGGGGCGAGAGCCCGGGGTTCTCGGCATTGCGCGGCGTCGGCAGGAGGGAAGAGATTCGGAGGGTCAGGACCAGCTCGCGTGAGCGCAGCTTCATTAGGCCAAAGAGCTCCTGCAGCTGGGCGTCGGCGGTGACGACGTCGGGATAGTGCTTGACGGTCGCCTCAAAGTAGGGGCGCTCCTGTGTGACCTTTTCGACGCGGACCCTCGCGACGCCCTCGACTCTCAAGGCAAAATCGGCGGTGCCGCGGCCTTCGATGCCGGTGATGCGGGCGGCGACGCCATAGTTGAAGAGGTCATCCTTTGTTGCGGAGCCGGGGTTGATCTGCTTGATCTGGGACTCGTCGACGGACTCGGCGCTGTCGATGAGGAGCTGGCCGTTGGGGCCGACGAAAGGGGAGGCGACGGGCACGCAGACAATGGGTACAGCGTCGATGCGGGCGTTGGGCCCTGCTGCGGCGGCACGGGTGTAGACGTTGGCGAGGAGGGCGGGAATGTCGGGGCGAGAGGCGGAGACGGGCACGCGGTGGGTGATGCCGGGGAGGAGGATGGTGCCTCGGGCGAGAGGAATGACGGGGACGGTCGAATCTGGGGTACGCGCCATCGGGGGGTTCTCGGGTTCGATCAGGAGGCGTGTAGTGTTGTTGGTTGTGTCAGAGGAAACCCTCAATCACTGGTATCGGAGGCGGAGGAGTATTATGCGATGTGTTCAAGAGGGGTATATGGACGGAAACTGATGAAATGGCACAATGGAGGGGTGATGGAATCAGAAGGAAGAATCGGGGAGTAGAGATGGTCGATGATGCAGTTGTCAGATGTCTAAAGGCGTGTTCGGGTAGCTCCCGAGGTCGGGCGACTCAGCACACAGTCGTGGGCCGTGGGCCTGTGGAGGCGGCCCGGAGCTGGGGGGGGCTTTGGGGGGGAAGGGGGGAGGGTCGAAGCCCACGCTAGCAAACTGCCGAGGTTCAACCTGGACGCTGCACCTCTGCTTTTCGATGACATGGATGTAGTATGGGGTGCAAGTGATGGCACGAGAAGCTAACAACAAGGTAGCATCGTGACAAGTCGAGGGTCTGCAGTGCTGCCAAAGATTCAGCAATTCCTATGAATGTTACTTCAATGGGATCCCGGGATGTTTGGGGAAGATGTATTCGCACTGTATCTGGTGGGAGACAGGCATGCGAGCACAGTGCAAAGAGTATACAGCTCACAGCACCATCGTCAATCCTGCTCTGGCACCCTCAGATGAATGACCTCTGCGCCAACGCAATCACCATCGGTCCCGTGCCATCGCGCAATCGCCTCTCCCTCTGCACATCACCAACCCCTCAACACCAAGCGCTCTCATCGTCAATTCTCACACATCCCACGAGTCACATCTCTGTCCAACGTCATCGCCATCACTTGTCATTGATTAGCGTTGCGCCATCTACATCCCCGTCACCTGACAGCACTTGCTTCTCACATCGTCCCTCGCATCCCTCCCAAACCAGCGGCGAACCATGGACGTCACCCTCGACGATGAGGACCTCACGCCGTCCCCCATCTGCCTCCCCCTCGCCGCACCCATCCACATCTCCCACCTCCGCCCCGAGCACCGCCACTCCTCCTTCTGGACCTGGCCGTTCTACGCGCCCCCCCTCTTCCAGAACGAAACGTCGGACGTCCGCGACCACTGCTCCAACGAGCGCACCTTTCTCTCCTACCTCCGCCTCAGCGTCTACATGGCCATCGTCTCCGTCGCCATTGTCCTGTCCTTCCACCTCAAGACGCAGCCCAGCGAGTTCGAGCTGCGCATGGCCAAGCCCCTCGGCGCCACCTTTTGGGGCCTCAGCGTGTGCTGTCTCTTCCTCGGCCTCGGCAACTACATCTCCACGATGAACAAGTACAGCCGCAAGGCCGCCATTGTGCAGACGGGCTGGAAGACGCAGCTGCTGCTGAGCATTGTCGCCATGGCCATCATTGGCACCTGTGTCGTGCTGCTCGTCATTGCCAAGCTCAGCACCGACACGGATACGGGTTGATAGATAGCAGTCACGCTCTTCATGTTGATAATATTGTTTTTTTGGTTCATATTCCATGCGAAAAGCTATGCTGTGCTGTGTTGTGCCGCGTGCCGCGTCGTGCGTGCCGTCTCCGTCCGAGGCTTGTATTCGGCCTCAAAAAAAGGGGAGGAGGGGTATATCATGAAAAGAAAATCCAAAACCCAAAAAAGCCTCTCTCTTCCTGGCCCGCCCTCATCTTCGTCACCAGACTCCTTCACTCTACCTTGTCCGCCCCCTCACAGAACAGGTCTTTTTGCCGACCCATCAGCTGCTCCGCCGCCTCTTCGGATTTGGGGTCGCATTTGCCCACCTTCTGTCGCCAGATGGCGGCATACTCCCGCGCCGAGCGGTCCACCTCCTGCAGGTCCGAGACGGCGCCCCTCCAGGCAAGCATCGGCATCTCCACGTATTCGAGAAACGCGCTCCTGCCAGGCAGCGTGTCGAGGATGCCTACGAGCGGGCTCACCGGGATATCGTTGTCGAGGGTGACAAGGCCCTCCTTCGGCGTCTCATCAGCAGCCACGCCCTTCCAGTACTCCTCCGGCGGCTGCGAGAGGTCCTTGTGCACCGTCGCCATGACGCTCGCCGTCTCGGCGCCGGGATACACGGTGAGGTACCCGCGCGCTTGCGACAGCCGCAGGACATGCTCGAGCCACGACGGATACTGCTTGCTGACCTCCTTGTGCGAGAGGACGGCCGGCGGCGAGGCATCGTGCTGTCGCTCCAGCGTCTGGGAGACGAAGCGATGGAGCTCGACCCACTTGTCGCCCATGAAGAGGACGGCGTCGCTGTGCGGGGCCTGCCAGAGAAAGCCGCCGCCTTTCCTCTCTTGCTGGTCGGGGTCGAGGGTATCTGGCTCCTCGAAACCCAGAGTTCCATTGATGAACGCCTGCGGCACGACCATACTGAAGCCTATGATTTGGCGGTCCCACTGCTGTGACAGAGCTATCCTGGAATAACGGTATTCAAGCAGCATGAACTTGAGATCTGCCAGACTCGGTCAGCACTGCATGTTGCCAACATGGCGGTGGTGAAGCTTACAATGAAAGAACTGGGGTGTCACTTCGACCTGCGGTGAAAGGACGAGGACGTGCGAGTGCTCGGCGGACCGCGGCCAGAAGGACTCGAGAAACCGCACCGAGCTCTCCTCTTCGGTCAGGCGCTCTCGCGGGATGCGGTGGCGTAGAGACAGCATCTGCGCGTTGCCATAGGTGTGCGCCGTTCGTGCTGGCGGCCATCGGAATGCTTGCAGCGTCCGTTGCGTTGCCTTCTCGACAACTTGGGGCAGCTCAATGGTCAGGTGGGGCATCGTGCCGGCAGTGAAGTCAGCTACGTGAAGCGACTTGAGGAGCCGTCCCAGGCTGCCCGAACCGGTAGGAGGCGCGTGGATGAGAATGTCGATGCTAATCTTGTGCCATGCAGCCAAGGATGAGCTGTCGAGCTTGGTCAGCCAGCCAAGACGTTTTGCCGCATTGTCTGGGAGCTCGATGACAGGTGTGCCCATGAAGTCGCCCTGCAATTTCGCCCCCTTCTTGAACCAGGGTTCCTGCTGCTCGGTGCTGTCGATGATGATGACCTGTGGGTGCATGTAGGTGTTGATGTGGAAAAGAGCTCGAGCAGTGGCGTACTGGAGTCGGGTATCTGACGAAGTCGAGACAAAGTCGGGTCGGGCGTCGTGGAAGAAAATCTCGCAAGAATCGTCGATGCCATTAATCTGCTGCAAGTCGTCCATGTCAATCATGTCTCTGCTGAGGAGCGCAAAGTGAACATAATTGCGCCTCTCCCTGCCCATTTCGCAGGCCATTGGCAACAGGATGGACGCCGTCTTCAAGTTCGCCGCCATGAATAGGATGTTCTTGTTGACCGGGAGGGAGCCTCTCAGTTTCGGAATGGCGTGCAGGGACACGGCAAGGTCGTGGAACTTGATGGGCCCATTGAAGGAGTGGTCCGGCACCCTGGGCGCTGGCTTCGCGGCCGCTGTATCGCTCGTCTTGATGTTTCCTACGGCGGGACCATGTTGTGTATATGGGGCGGTGTCCCCAGAGCCAGAGAGGCCGGAATAGCTATATCGAGACTTTCGGTGGTCGCCATAACCCAGGTCGAGGAGAATGTCGCGCGACACGAGCCAGAGGCCAATAGCAGCGAGGAAGAGGACGGCGATGCGCTTCAGTAGTCGTCGAGAATGTGTAGTCGTCGCAGGCTGCCAATGTGAGCTTCGTAGCATAGCGGTTCCGGCGAGCTGGTGGTCGTCGTCCTTCTTCCCCAGCTCTTCATCGCTGAGGAATACGGAGGAGCGCAGCTGCGTCCACATGGCCGGCGTGCTCATTGCTTCGTCCTCGCCAACTCGAGAAGTCGTGAGGTTCTGGTGTCAAGATGGAGGAAGATGCGGGATGCAGCCTCACATTTTCGAATTGAATCAAGGGTGTCGGCGAGCGGGAGCTCCTGGTCCCTCTCCACGAGGAGGGTGTTGTTGTTGGTCAAGGGAAGTAAGATGACTGCCTGGAGTTCTTCACGAGACAACAACCACCCAAGGTAGTATCTCAGGTAGGTCCTTGTGGAGCCAGGGTACCTTATCCAGGGAGTGCTTTGGCGCTGTTCTGGCACTGTATGTCCGTGACCCATGTAGCTTAGTCATCGTTATGTACCCAATTGTCAGTCGAGCAAGGCTAGAATGCATGACAGTTCAGCCCTGTTCTGTTGTTGGAATGCGCTTGACGGGGTGGTACGCATTGGCATAGCTAATTACGATTCAGACCCTGACATAAAAGGCCCCTCATTAGCATGGTTGTATTCATGACATCTCGTTGTAATCGAAATCCTCGCAAGGGCCATACCATGGAACAACCCTATACACATCCTCCATCGCGTACCCTCAATGACGCCACATGACTGGGCCAAGACATAGCCATCAATGGCAAAAATCTATTTTCATGTTTTTCCTTTGACAGCTTGAATCGAACTTCTGCCAGACTGTCCCTTCAAAACCGACCTATTCGAAACAGGCAGGTCAATACGATCCCAACAGGTTTCTGACCGTTGAGTCGAGTGGCATATGCCTTCAGGTCACCTGCCGGCCAGACTCGGAGGAAACCTTCGGCGTGAAATCAGACACGCTCTGAGACGAAGGACGGTTGACCTTCGCGGGGAAGTCTTTGCCTGAATCGCCTGCAGGGCGACACGGCAATGAGGATGAAACAATAATTTAACAGGTCTGGTGGCTGAGACTTCGTACGGCCTCGACCTGCCGACACGGCTAGGCGCGCTGTGCTGCCAGGGACCTACTTACCACAGTGGCAGAGCCATGTTTGTGCTGAACTTACTGCGTCCTCATTGTCGAGGCGGACGGAAGACGAGGACGGCCGTTTGTTACTCTTCTTAAGAGATGATCGACATGCTGTGGACGTCAACTCAGCCTCTGACCGAACTACATGGTAATCCACATAACGGCATGCTCTTCTGTCAAGCTTTTCGCTGCATATCGCTCCATGCACAAACTCAACCTGTCTGGAAACCGGAGCGACGGCCGGGCGCCCGTTCTCGAACCCCGTAGGCCGGCAGCAGCGCACGGGTAATTGTGGGACCAACAGCCGGCACAGCGGTGGGTGGGGGCGGGGTGCCACTCGGCACTACAAAATGCATTTTTACTTGGTCGGTCACGATGAGATTTCACATATACATTGCGTTACCTGCCGGCTGCTGCTCACTCACGTCTTCTCATCGCAACACCCCAGGCATAGCCATTCGGATTTTCAGTTTACCCCCGCAGGTTTCTCACAAACATAAGCATCTGTACAAAAAAAATCCCCCAACATCACATCGCAACCATGGGCAAAACCCGCCGCAACCGCGTGCGTCCCAACCGCAAGGACCCTCTCTCCAAGACCCTCAAGCCCCCCTCCGACCCCGAGCTCGCCGCCCTCCGTGAAAAGTCCGTCCTCCCTGTCATCAAGGACCTGCAGAGCGCAGACCCCAAGCGCCGCACCGCTGCCGCTGCCGCCGTCGCCAACCTCGTCGCCGACACGCGCTGTCGCAAGCTCTTCCTGCGCGAGCAGATTGTCCACATCATCCTGAACGAGACGCTGACCGACGCGAGCCTCGAGAGCCGCGCCGCTGGATGGGACATTCTGAGGCTGCTCGCCGAGGAGGAGGAGGCTGATTTCTGCGTGCACCTGTTCCGATCGGACGTTTTGAGCGCCGTGGAGTTTGCTGCCAAGTTTGTGAGTGCACCCCCTCCTCACCTGAAAGGAACAGGATCGTTTTGACTTGACGTCGGAGACTGACAAGAGCGCCAAAGGTCGTCGAGACGATCAAGTCCAAGGGCGCCAAGACGGGCAAGGCCGAGCAAAAAGTCCTCTGGTCCATCATCGAGTCTCTGCTCGCCCTCCTGACCGCCCTCTCCGAGGCCCAGGACGACATTCTCGAGGCCATTGTCGCGCTGCCCGCCACCGTCACCCTCCTCTTCCTCGCCCTCGCGAGCGCCGACGCGCCCGCCCACGTCCGCCTCGACGCCCTCTCGTGCCTGCTGATTCTCACCAAGGACAACCGCCGCCTCGCCGAGCTGATTGTCGCCGACGAGGACCCCAAGCCCTTCTCGGCGCTGCTCGGCCTGCAGGGCACGCACGGCGCCGGCCAGGTCCTCGCCTGCGGCGTCCTGCACAACGTCTTTGCCGCGCTCAAGTGGTACGAGGGGCAGCCCGGGAACAAGGACCTGTCGGACGCGAGCCTCGTCAGGACGCTGTCGTCGGCCCTGCAGCAGGGGGCCAAGGCGGACGAGACGCTGCCGGCGAGCAGCCAGTGGTCGAAGCCTGCGGAGGTGCTGCAGCTGGCGCTGGAGATTCTGGCTTCCATCGGCACGAGCTTGCAGGAGTCCATGGCGAACAGCCAGGGCAAGGCCGATGAGGAGGCCAACGGAGACGAGGCGATGCAGGAGGATGGAGAAAAGGCCGAGGCCAAGGACGACGATGAAGATATGGACGATTCCAAGATGGAAGGCGACGAAGAGGGGGTGGAGGAAGAGGAAGAGGAGGACGACGATGATGATATTGGTGATATCCAGGCAGACATGGAAATGGTCACGGGTGTGGATAACGACGACGAAGACGCCTCAGACGATCTTACGACTCTCAGCGAACTAGTTCAAAAGGCGGTGCCGGAGATTATGCGCCTCGCCAACTCCGCTACTTCACCCAGCGACGCCAACCTGCAGGCTCCAGCCCTCTCAGCCCTCAACAACATTGCCTGGTCCGTGGCCTGCTTCGACTTCACCAAGGACGACAACGCATCCATCCTCAAGACCTGGGCTCCAGCCGGCAAGGCTATTTGGGGGAACACCATTTGCGCCGTCCTCGCCGCCAACACTGCCGACGTTGAACTCGCGTCTCAGGTGACGAGCCTCGCGTGGGCCGTTGCCCGCACCCTGCCCGGCGGAAGGATCCCCTTCCAGGGCGAGGAGCACAAGAAGTTCATGGCGCTGTACCAGGCGTCCAAGACGTTGGACAGCAAGGTTGGGGGTGCCGATGACAAGACGAACGGCCAGGACGAGGAGCAGGACCCCTTCCAAGGGCTGGGCGTCAAGTGCATTGGCGTGCTCGGCCAGCTTGCGCTCGACCCGACGCCAGTGGCTCTGAACAGGGAGATTGGCGTGTTTCTGATCACGGTCGTCGCGTCCCTGCCTGATACGCCGGCAGCAGACGTCGTTGAGGCGCTCAACCAACTATTTGACATCTACGGCGATGAGGACGCCATGTGCGACGTGGAGGTCTTCTGGAAGGACAACTTCTTGGCGCAGTTTGAGGGGGTGCAGCACAAGGTCAAGGCCATGGTCAAGGCGATCAACAAGCGAACGAACAGTGAGCTGAGGACAAGGGCCGATGAGGTGGTGCTCAACCTCGCACGCTTCATCTCGTATAAGAAGAAGAACAAGCCCAAGGCATGAAAGGGGCCCTGTAGCAGCTACAACCCCAGGACTAAATGACGGTATGGCTGGGAAGCGAGCAAAACGTTGGATTCTTGGGCCATGGAGGGGTATTTCGATAGTAGCAACAGCAAACGCACTTGGCCTAATACATTTCATGATCATGCGTCGATGACGATTCAAAGTGCTCCATCACAACCAGGTGGTATGACTTACCTTTGGTGACCAATTTTGGAGAAGAGCCCGCGAGAGGCAACAGACTGAGCAAAACAAACGACAAGTTAGGGACATGACGGCGACGGTCCAATTTCAAACTCACAAAATATTTCTCGCCCAAACACCTAGACGCCATGACTGTGCCTGGTACACTCCACGCGCCCGACTTTCGCCGCGGGCCTTCCTGTAAGAGGCAGGTCAGCCAATGGGCTTCATCTTCTTCTTCTTCTTGCCCTCGCCCGACTTTCCCTTTTGGAAAGTTCGCCAGCTGTCGATGCGCTGGTCACGCGTGGCCTCCCAGTCCTGTTCGTGCTGCCTCTTGCGTTTCCTCTGGTCGAGCTCCTCCTCCTGCTTCTTCTGCTCGCGGCCTTCCTCCTGCATCTGACCCTTCAGCTGCCTGCGTCGTCGGTGCTCATTGTCGATGAGGACAACACGGGACTTGTCCCGCCACATTTTGGCAAACTCGGGCGTCTTGAGCTCCTCGCTGTCGACGGTCCACTTGTTCTCACGAATCAGCAGCATGCGGGCATCGGCAATGGCCTCGTCCAGGCGCTCGCGGTGCTTCTCGTCCATGAGCTCGGTCTGGGCCTTCTTGAGGCGGTCAAAGGCGTCGGGCGCCTGCGGGTTCTTGGTCTTGTCGGGATGGATAAGGAGGGACTTCTTTCGATAGCACATTTTGATGTCTGAGTCGGGCACACCTGGTTGCAGGTCAAGAACGGCATAGGCATCGAGGCGAAAGGCTTTTAGGATCCTGTCAATCTCGGCGTCCTGCGAATGTCAGCTGGTGCATGGGTTGGGAGGCATGGTGGAGGAGGGGGGGGGGGCTAAGGGTTGAGGTGTCGCGTGCCTACCTTGTCAAACTCCTTGGCCTCGAGCTCGAGCGCATCGAGCGCATCAGTCTCTTCTTTTGAATCATTGGCCATCGTATTGTGAGGGTAGATCAGAGTAGCGAGCGGATCGATACGTCAAATGAAGAGAGTGGTTGGGTGGGGGGTGGTGGCAGGTGTTGTAGTTGGATCAGGGCGACAAAGGGAACGAACGATAGATAGGCAGCGCGCGCTGAAGTCATCGGCCGACAGGCGGTGGTGTGGCAGGCACCAGACAGCGGCGGCGGGCGGCGTGGGACCCTTGCGAGCAGCTGTCCCGCACTAGCTGCGATAAGACGTTGCGATAAGATTTTTTCTGGCCGACTGCACCTTCCGCCGCCCAAATTTTCGAGGTCCCAGTTGTCGATGAGCGGGACCTTTCTCCAGCCCGAACTTCGTCTCTCAATCCCGACTTCGACATTGAACTCGACAATTGTGGCCTTCTGATACGACGACAGCGTCTTGTCACGATGCCCCGCCGCGAAGCCTCTCCCACGCCGTCTGACGGCGGCTACGACATCGGCGACTCTCTCTTTGCTGTTGACGATGGCGCCAGCGACGATGGCAAGAAGGGCAAGCGCCAGAACGCCGAGCTGGATTTCGATGTTGACGACATTCTTCACGGAGACGACGATGGCGACGACGGAGACGAGGCTTTCATTGCCCTCAAGCAGGCCGCCGCCAACAGGAAAACGACCAACCTCACGGGCAAGGTGAACAAGAAGGGCGGTGGCTTCCAGGTCATGGGTGAGCAGAAGCTGTCTTGACGACGATGCGATCGAGCAGTAGCTAACGTGCCAAGGCCTCAATTCGAACCTCCTCCGAGCCATCACGAAGAAGGGCTTTGTGCAGCCGACGCCCATTCAGCGCAAAACTATTCCCTTGATCATGGACCGCAAGGACGTCGTGGGCATGGCCCGCACCGGTTCCGGAAAGACGGCTGCCTTCGTTATTCCCATGATTGAGCGCCTCAAGACGCACAGCGCCAAGTTTGGTGCCCGAGCCCTCATCATGTCGCCGTCTCGCGAACTGGCCATCCAGACGCTGAGAGTCGTCAAGGACTTCAACAAAGGGACGGACCTCAAGGCGGCACTGGTTGTCGGTGGTGACAGCATGGACGAGCAATTCAGTCTGCTGTCGGCCAACCCCGACATTATCATTGCCACGCCCGGTCGATTCTTGCATTTGAAGGTCGAGATGTCCCTGAACCTTTCCTCCATCCAGTACGTCGTTTTCGACGAAGCCGATCGTCTTTTCGAGATGGGTTTTGCGGCCCAACTCACCGAGATTCTGCATGCGCTTCCCCTTCGAGGCAAAGTTTGCTGTTCTCCGCGACGCTGCCTGCGTCGCTCGTCGAATTCGCGCGTGCCGGTCTCCAGGATCCCACCCTTGTGCGACTAGACATTGAGACCAAGGTATCCCCGGACCTCGAAAGTGCCTTTTTTGGCGTCAAGGGAGCCGAAAAAGAAGCGTCCCTCCTACACATTCTTCACGACATCATCAAGATGCCGCTTGGCAGCCCCGACGGCATGCCTCTTGACGGCAAGCCTAACAAGAAGCGAAAGCGCGGAAAGGACGGCTCGGGCGGCAAGGGAAAACCTACAGAACACTCAACCATCATTTTCGCGGCGACCAAGCATCACGTCGAATACCTGGCGAACTTGCTGCGGGTGGCTGGCTTCGCCGTATCCTACGTTTATGGCGCGCTCGACCAGGAAGCGCGTAGGATACACACGGAGAACTTTCGCAACGGCAGGTCCAACATTCTGGTCGTCACAGATGTCGCTGCTCGAGGTATCGATATTCCTGTGCTGGCGAACGTCATCAACTACGACTTCCCACCCCAGCCCAAGGTTTTTGTGCATCGTGTCGGTCGAACTGCCCGTGCCGGTCAACGCGGTTGGGCGTACAGCATCGTCAGGGAGCTCGATGCCCCTTACCTGCTCGATTTGCAGCTATTCTTGGGACGCAAGATGGTGGTTGGCCGTGAGAGCGAGAGCCCGTCCTACAACGAAGAAGTCGTTGTGGGTGCGCTGCCGCGCAACAGGATCGAGGTGCACATGGAATGGCTGGCCAAGGTCCTGGGCGACCACGAGGATATTGAGGCCACGCGTAGGGTTTCTGTCAAGGCCGAGAAGCTCTACCTCAAGACGCGCAACTCGGCGTCGAGCCAAAGCGCAAGGCGTGCGCGCGAGACGGTCGGAAGCAAGGCGTGGTCGCAGCTGCACCCGCTCTTTGACGAGGTCAAGGACGATGATGCGCAGGCGCGGGCGGAGCTGATGGCCAAAGTAAGCGGCTACCGGCCACACGAGACCATTTTTGAGATTAGCAGGGGCGGAAAGGCGGGCAACAGCGAGGCTGCCGAGGTGATGAAGGAGCTGCGTAAGAGGATCACGCCGAGGAGAGGTCAAGCAGCGGAGGAGGAAATCGATTCGGATGAGGACATGGAGGACTTCGACGACGACAACCACGATGATGAAGCGGCAGTTGGTGAAGGCGCCGGCGAGATGGACGGCATCTCCGGCATCGATGTGGACGACTCGGATGATGACCTCGAGGTGACAATCTCAAACCCCGACGACAAGAAGAAGAAGGCGGCCAACTCGTACCGGGACGACGAGATCTTCATGGGCTACACGCCACGCACGATCAACACGGCCGAGGAGCGTGGCTACGGCATCTCCTCCGGCACACAGACTTCGAGCTTCGTCGAGCAGGCGCGCGAAGCGGCGATGAACCTGACCAACGATGACGGCGGCAAGGCGCAATTCGGTGACCAGGCCAAGTCGGGCATGCGTTGGGACAAGAAGCAGAACAAGTACGTGGCGCGCGCCAACGACGAGGACGGCTCCAAGGGCAAGAAGTACATCCGCGGCGAGAGCGGTACCAAGATCGCGGCGAGCTTCCAGAGCGGCCGCTACGACAAGTGGCGCAAGGCCAACAGAATGGGCAAGCCGCGCGTGGGCGAGCTCGAGAAGAGCAACGCGCCGCAGATCCCGACGGGTGTGCGGTACAAGCACAACCTGGAGAAGGCGCCCAAGGAGGCAGACAAGCTCCGTGACGATTACCACGTGCGGAAGAAGAGGGTGGCTGAGGCTAAGGAGAAGCGTATCGGTCGCTTCAAGGACGGCGCCGGCAGCAAGTTCGAGATCAAGGGGGCCGAGGATATTCGCAAGGCGAGGAAAGAGGCGGAGAAGAAGAGGGCCAAGAACGCGAGGCCGTCGCGAAAGAAGTGATACCTGTTCAGCTGTTAGAGAAGGGCGCACGCAGGACATGTTCGTAGGTCGTTGTATATCCACATATAGCGTTTGAAGGTCATTATAGACGACGTCAGACAAGTTTATCGATGTCGATTTCGAGCCTTTTGATGACTTCCATATATTTCCCGACTTTGCCAGCAGAAATTAGCCAGTGTGGCCATACTAGATTCTCTAGGATCGTGTGCTGTGTAAGAGGAACCCCCACGTTGGTTTATCTCTCATGACAATGCAACCCATCTCAAGCAAATCAGGAAAGCCAAGATATAATGTTGAGATCTCTTCATCTTGAACTCTTTCTCGGCGCATCGCCATTCCTAGCTTTAACAAGCATTCCCTTCGACTGTCATCCTTAGCCTCAACCACTCGGGACCAGTCGCCGGGTTTGCAGCCAGAATATGCTAAGGCTGACTTTGCCAACTGCTCCAAAGTCTTCGCCACAGCCCTGGATGACGACATGGTTAGAATCAATGTATCTTGAAGGAAGCTGTGCGGTGTGCTGTATTAGTTGCATGTTGATGAATTGGGTTCGGGGCTTTAGATCGTATATCTCACGAGACACACTGCCATCGAGTGTCTTCGCCTACCACACTTATAGCCCCCTTCGCTAGTATGGCAATGAAATCTGTCCCATGGCTCTGGGCTCTGGCTCATTTTCGTCTTTCCCGCACCCATTGACATGATTCATCTCAACTAACCGTGTTCCAAAGCAATGCTTGGACGTCCTTTGTGTATGTGCCTCAAGTCCAAACGGAGTCTAACAAGAGACGTTGACTTTCCGGTTTCATTCCGGTTACCAAGAAAGCTTTATATCAGGCGTGTTCTAAGTCCCAAAGAGCTCGGCTTGTGTTGGCGTCCCTGCCAGTCCTAACTAGCACAGCCGCCAACTCGTATATCTACTTTGGTCAACTTACCTATCAAATATGTGAAAGCTATTAAATTATTGGCTTTGTTAGAGTGTACTGGTTCGGAGTTTCTTTTCTTCCAGTTCTCTTATCAAAAGCCGAACGCAAACCCTCCGTCTCCTGATGTCCTTGAGAAGTTTCCCAACCAACGTTGGTTGGTGGGTTGGGGCGTTAGTAAGTCTTCTCTGTTTGAATTGCAACCATACTCGTGAGTTTAGCGCCATCTGCCATTGCCTCGTTGATTCTCTTCTCTGAGACAAAGCCGTAACCAAGCTAGAAGCCCTCATGAGTGCTTTCGTAAAGCGTTTGTACTAACAGGCGTTTCACTGGAACACAGCAACACAACCTTGGCTACCAGCTCAAAGGCCGGTACCCAGCTTGCCTACCTAGGTAGGTACCTTACAGGTAGGTACGGAGAGCCAGCTACCTGACTGCAAACAAGTGGGTCGTTCGGCACAGACCATCGCAAGGGCCAACGCCTGGAGCAACGACCTGAGATCAGTTGGAACCTGATGGCTTTGCCCATCAATGATCAACACCAGTCTAAAAGGACGCCTCTGCGGACATGTTTGCACGGAGGTTCCCTCTCTCCATCTCTTTTTTGACTCCATATCCACGATCCGTCATTCGTTGGCCAGGTCGAAGTTTGAGGATCGTCATGGCGTCTACACGAGACAGGTCCTCCCTGTCGACCCTGACCACCCCACGCCAGTTTCCATCTACCGGGTTCGAGCTAATCGACCGAGCTGAAAAGGTGGAAGAGGAGAAATTGCCGTTCGATAAGCGCGAAGTATCCCATGAAGATTGGTCAAGTCATTCACGACCACTATCAAATTGTCGCGAAGCTTGGGTATGGAACCAGCTCTACCGTGTGGCTGGCCCGTGACCTTAGGTAAACATCCTTCTTCCTAAAGGGTTGAATCAGAATTTCTAACATACACATGCTCCAATTTCAGGTCGCAGAAGTACTGGACTTTAAGAGTGCACGTCAACGACTTGCCAGACCACAATCAGGAGCTCCAAGTCTATCAGCATCTGGCAGGCGCTAACGTGACCACCGATGGCAGAGACGAACATCCTGGTTTGAAGCACATTCGGAAATTGGAAGATTCGTTCAAGATTCGAGGACCCCATAGCGAACACGAAGTGTTCGTCATGACACCGCTGGGGATGAGCCTCAGGACTTTCCAGGAGATGCAGCGGGACAAGGTCTTTCCAAAGGTCTTCGTGACCAGCGCGCTCAAGCAGACGCTCTTCGGAATCCATTTTCTTCATGAGGCAAACGTTATACACACTGGCAAGTCGGCAGATCTGATGATGAGGTATGCCTCTGACTGGTGGTGATTAGATCTGCATTCGGACAATCTCCTCATTGCCATTACAAGCGACTCTGTTCTTGCCAAGGTGGAGCAGAATGAAGTCGAACGGCCACCGCCACGGAAGCAGACGGATGAAGTGACCATTCAAGTATCGCAGTACGTTCTAGGAGGAGCCGGGCCACTTACCATCTGTGACCTGGGCCAGGCTCGAATCGGCGACGAGCACTTTGGTAATGCCATGCCGTTGCCATATCGCGCTCCCGAGGTCATCTTGGACATGCCCTGGGGCTATCGCGTCGATAATTGGAGTGTAGGGCTCTTGGTAAGGCTTGCCCCGTCCCCCCCTGCCATATTCTTTTTTCTCGGGAGTCTCTTTCTGACCCGTGACCTGGAACCCCCGATGTGTAGGCGTGGGATCTTCTCGAGCGAGGAAATCTCTTCACCGTGTACGACCACGAGTCGAAGGAGAAGAATGACGCGCATCACCTTGCAGCCATGACTGCTCTGCTTGGCCCACCGCCGGCCGAGTTTCTCAAGAGAAGCGAGGAGGCGGACAAATATTGGGAAGACGATGGTACGGACCGCCTTTGGGAACGAAACCTCGTATCATGTGATGACTGACAGAAGCTGCCTGATAGGTCAGTGGAAGGGACTTGTACCCTTGCCCGATATAAGCTTTGAGCGTCTTGCGGGGACTCTTCAAGGAGAGGACAAGGAAGTGTTCATCGACTTTGTGCAAGGCTTCCTAGCGTGGCTCCCCGAAGAGAGACTGGACATTCTGCAGGGTTGCATGCATTCGTGGCTGCGAGGCGAAGCCCAGGCCCCCTCAGATCAACAGTGAGCTCTGGTGAAGGGGTCTACCGCGCTTTTCGCGGCGATGTGTATGGCAGGCCTAACGTGTAACTATGCTGCCAAATTGAGTCATATGATAAGCACTCATGGACAGCAGTAGTTGCATCAGTCAATCAGTCGCCTATAGCACAATGAGATATACGCCGTCGGAAAAAGTACGTGGCTGTCCGGCACAAGCCGGTCGCTCGGCACGACCGGGGATGGCGCCGAGCCAACAGGGGCCGCCGGGACGTTGGCAAGCTCCGGTGCCGGCCCCGCATCACATCATCCTTCGTGCCCCAACTTTGGCTGCCCATAATCTTAACCTGTCGCCAGCCTTGTTCCATTCGCGCACTTCCTCTCTTGTTTCGCCATCAATCAGGAGGTGAACTACATGAGATCCGTCGAGGTTCTCTGAGTCACACTGGAAACACACCAAACACACCCAGTACAGGTGACTCAACAAGTGATCGCCATCGCCTTTCCGCCTGCTGACGCTTGCAGCATTCAGAGGTAGCCCCACCATAAGAACTATCAATCAGGCCCCGCCTCATCAAAGGTCAATCCTCATCGCCATCATTTCCCCTTTTTGTGCGCTCTTGTAAATAAAAAAAAAAAAAAAGAAAAAAAAGGCAGGACGCCATGGCTACGAGAAGTGACAGTGAAGATCTATCGCCGCTCTCACGGCCACAAGGCGCCGACGAGAACACACCACTGCTTGGAACAACAGGCAGCTCCCCGACGACCAACCATCTGACTGTGCCGAGGACCGGACGTGGCCGCAGAGATTCTGACGATAGTGACGAGGGGGATGAAATTGATCCAAACGAGTTTGATCTTCTTCTCGCAAGATCCGTGCCGACATCAGGCGGATTTCTCGAGCCCGAGTCAACTGAGAATCCTTTGTTGAGAGGTGCCCGTCGCTACAGCTCTGTTTCCAGACAGCGAGCCGGTGCTATAAGGAGTCACAGTCAGAGCCAGAGTCGAAGGAGTCCACGTCCGTCAATCGTCAACCATGTTGCCAATGGTGCTGACGACCAAGACGGACCCGCTTCCCCCTACCTTGACGCCGAGCACGATGACCGCGACCCCCTCCTCCCGAACAGCCACGAGGATGCCGAAGAGTCCCCCTACCTGAACGGCATCAGCATCCGCCGCTTCTGGTGCATCTTTAGCATGATCCTCACGCTGAACTTCATCGCCTGCTTCGACGGCACCATCATGGCCTCGAGCCACCCCGTCATCACCTCCTACTTCAACGCTTCCAACAGCGCGTCCTGGCTTTCGACCGCCTTCCTGCTCACCTCGACCAGTTTCCAGCCCCTGCTGGGACGCATCTCGGACTCAGTGGGACGAAAACCGCCGTACCTGATCACCATGTTCATCTTTGCCATGGCCAACGTGTGGTGTGCCACGGCCACGAGCATGACAAGCTTCATCTTTGCCAGAGCTGCGTGCGGCCTCGGCGCCGGAGGCATGATGACGCTGGGGAGTATCATCATCAGTGACATGGTGACCATTGAGTACGTGTTCTGTTTCCACGGAGAGTGTGGCCATGTCATTCGTCATGACACTGACGCCATTCTAGGGCACGAGGCGAGTACCAGTCATACCTCAATATCACCTACGGCATCGGTTCGGCTCTTGGCGCTGCTCTCGGAGGTGCCATGGCGGACCACCTTGGCTGGCGGTGGGAGTTTGGCATTCAGGTGCTCCCCATTCTCATTTGCGTCCTGGTCGCCTTTCTGACAGTCCCCAATGACCTCGGCATCGTTGGCAAGCGAGAGACGTTCCTAGAGGCTCTCCAGGCGTTTGACTCGAGGGGCTCACTGCTGCTGACGACCTCCATCACATCACTTGTGCTCGGCCTGGTAAGTCACTCGGCTGAACTTTTTGCAACGAGGCATACTAATCCGATGCGCCTTGACAGAACCTAGGAGGAAACGTGCTGCCCTGTTAGTGCACCTGACGTCCATGTGCCGCAGCCCGACTGACAGAAACCCGCAGGGTCCCATCCGTTCGTCATCGCGGCGCTCGTCACCTTTTCCGTCGCCTTCCCGACCTTTCTCTACAGCCAGTCGCTGGCCACTCGTCCCATTATGCCTCTCCATCTCGTCCGGCACTCGCCGCGCATGAACCTCATCTTTGCCAACTCGCTCGCCTCGATCCTCACCAACGCGATCCTCTTCAACATTCCCCTCTACTTCCAAGCCGTCCTCCTGCTGTCGGCCACAGACTCGGGCCTCCGCCTCGTGATCCCCTCGGTCGTGTCCTCCACCGCCGGCGCCATCACCGGCCTCCTCATCACGCGCACGCGCCGCCTCAAGTGGCCCCTCGCCGCCGGCACGACCTTTTTCGTCCTCGGCACCCTCGCCCTCGCCGGCCTGCAGCGCGGCTGGCCGCCCCTCGGCTACCTCTTCATCCTCGTGCCGCACGCCCTGGGCCAGGGCTTCCAGTTCCCCGGCACCTTCGTGGCCGTGCTCGCCGTGTCCGAGCAGCGCGACCAGGCCGTCGTCACGAGCACCCTCATCCTCTGGCGCAGCCTCGGCATGGTCCTCGGCATCGCCACCAGCAGCCTCGTCATGCAGAACGCCCTCGTCGTCTACCTCGACCGCCACGTCGCCGGGCCCGCCAAGGCCGACATCATCGCCCGCGTCCGCGAGAGCGTCGAGACGGTCGCCAGGCTCGAGGGCCCTGCGCGGGAGCAGGTCGTGCTGAGCTACGAGGCCGCGCTGCGCCTGACGTTCCTGTGCTGTGTCGGTGTGGCGTTTGTGTCGTGGTGCTTGATCATGCCCGTGAAGCTGCCGAGGCTCGGGCAGAGGAAGTGAGCCTGCTCCGATGCGCCGTCCCCCTTCCTCTCCCGCTCTTTTCCCCCTTCCTCTCCCGTTCTTTTTCCATGTTTGGGTTTCTGTGTCTGTGTGCATGCATGGTTATGAGGGGCAGCATCGTAGCAAGTTGGATTCGCATGGCGAGTGTCCGCTGTGGGCAGATCTTATGATGCTTCACATTGAATTTCAGGTTATGCAGAAAGAATGGAACGGCGCAATACGCCCATGGGGCGTACATCTTGAGTCACCCATCCAATAAATTCACATAAACGAAGCGGAAATCATGCTTTGCTCTGCTTAAAAGCCGTCTTTTCGTAGTCTTACGGATATGACTGCGACCCACCACACGCCGACACAGGCGCCCATCATCAGGCCGGCCCACGGCCACCAGCGAATATAACCAATAACACTGACCGTCTCGTACGTGCAAACCCACGCCGCAAGCCCAGTACTGTACAGCATTCTCATCGTTCAACACGGCATCAGTGAACGCCATTAGCCCCGTCGCCCCTGAGCGTGTCCAGCTCGTCCTTGGTCCGCCTGTACATCTCCTGCGCCTCCCTCTCCCTCCGGCTGACGAAGCTGACCTCCTCGCGCAACGCCTCGAGACGGCGCGAGATGGCCACCTCCTCAGAGATGGCCAGCGTCTTGAAGCCGTTGGGTGCATTGTTCGCCTTCTCCAACGCCTCGTGCGCGCCATTAATCTTCTCGCGCAGCAGCGCCTGGCGCTTCACGTAGCCGCCGAGGTGCAGCTTCAGCTTCGTCTCCAGCTTGGTGCCCCTGTCTGCTGACGCAATGATCGAGTCCTGCACGGTCTGCAACATGTTAGCAATGACTTCCTCCTCTCCTGTTGATTCTCGGGAAGACCTACATCGAATGCGGCACGCATGACTGTCTCCTGGTGGCGCTCTTCGTCATCATCGTAGCAGCCGAGACCAAGGAGGAGAGAACTGCTGCTGCGGCTTTCAAAGTGCTGTTGGACCTGTTCGAGGCCTGGGATTTCCGCCGTCTCCGCCGCGATCGCCTGCCGAGCCGCGGCCAGATCACTGTCACCAATGACATCCAGCGGAGGCGCGGACCCCTTCACCTTGCCTCCGGCCTGGGGAAATTTGGTCGCGTCGTTGGCGATGAGCTTGGCGGCTTCCGCGGCAATCAGGCCCTCGGGTCCATCCGCGATTTTGGATGCCAGCGAGACCAACGCAGAAATGTTGATGGAGGCTGGCCGGGGCAGATTCTTCTGCATGACCTGAGACCGTCGTTTCTGGTCCAAGGCCTCCAGAGCCTCGCGGGTCTCCCGATCGCGGCGATCACGGCGGGAGGCGTCCTCGCGCAGCTCGTCGTCCGTTTTGACGACCTCTTGCTGTTCCTCGGGAAGCTCGAGTTCCCACTCGACATCCTTCGGCTTCGGCAGAGATGCGAGACCTTGCTTCAGCTGGTTGCGTACGGCCAGCTCGCGCATCTTCACATCACGGGGTGTGGCGCCGACCTGCGAAGTGCCGTCCTCGTTGAGGGCAAAGCTGTCCCGAGGCGTTCGCATAGGCGTCTGCCCTGGCCGGCCCGGTGTCACTCCTACGCCGTTTGCGCCAGCTCTCAAGGGTGTGGCCAGGGGTTGGGCGTGGATACAACGTGCTTCCGCGGCGCAATGCCATCAAAGCCTGTCGACTGGGTGCCCTCGTGTAGAGGCGTGTTCTCCCCGCCCAGCAGAGACGGTTGTGTGTTTGTCAGGGCGCGAATGTTTCGGAGTTCGTTGGCGATGTGGTCTTCTTGCGCAGGCGCGCGAGGTGTGCGGATGGGCGTGCCGTTGTTGAGCGTCGAATATTCGCTGACAAGGCCGCGCGTCGAGTCGTTCTCGGCTTGTCGAGCCAGGTTGCTGGCGCGCTCACCCATCATGCCCATCTTGACGATATCCTCGAGCTCGCCGTCGCTGACCTGCGGGGCAGGCAGGTTGAGTGCCCGCCTCTTGCTGCTCTGCTCCGCCTCTCTGATCTTCTGCTGCTGACCCGCCTTCATGGCGGCCTGGTGCGACGCCGACGCACCGTCCTTGTCCTTCTTTCTCCTCTTGCTGTCGCCGTCGTCGTCGCCGTCTCCTTTGCGCTTGTTGGCCAGGTGCTGTTTCCGCGGGTCGAAAGCCTCGCGCGCGCGTTCATTCTCCACAATCTCGTCGGCGGTATCGTAGAAGCCCGGCACGGCCTTTTTCTCAAAGGGAATGTCGGCATTGTAGTCCATCTGGCCCTTCTTCCGCGTGACGACCTTGATGTTGATGCCGGCCGTCTTGAGCTCGCGACGCTTCTGCAGCGAGGCCAGACGGCGCGACTCCTCCTGCTCCCTCTCGCGGGCCTTTCGCTTGGCCTTTTTGCCCTGCGTGCGGGCGAGACGCGCACGCGCCTCGCTCAGCTTCTCCTCCTCTCCCTCGTCGAGATCGATCGGTTCGGGCCGCGCCGGGTAGCTCTCGGGGTCTGGGTCAAGCTCGCCGGGCCGCAAGCGTCGCACGTCGTCGGCAGAGGGGGCCTGCGTCTCGGCGCCGTCGGGTCCCGTCAGGCCCAGGCCGCCGGCCTCGCGGGCCTCGGCCTCGTCGAGGAGCTTCTGGTAGCGCTCGAGGCACTGGTTGGCGGTGCGGCCGACGACGGGGGCAATGGTGCGCCACTGGGTCGGCATGAGCTTGGCGAGGTGCAGGAGCTTCTCGTCCTCCTCCTTGCTCCATTCGATCTTCTTGATGCTGGGGTCGAGCCATTCGTTCCATCGCGCTTTGCACTGCTTGGGCGTCTTGCGCGCCAGCAGGGACGACACGCGCGCCCATTGATTGAGGCCATATTTCGAGACTGAGGCCTTGAGGATCTCATCCTCGATGTTGGTCCAGACGCCTCCCTTGACGACGGGCATTTTGGCGGTGGGAAAGCAGAGTGATGGTTGGAGGAGGGGGAGCTGTCCAGCCTGATGCCGGAGTAGCAGACAGAAAATGAAGATGGACGTGATGATGGAACACGGGTTACGTAAGGTGCTTTCCCGCGCTGGCGGCTTACATGCCTTAGATGCATTTGGTACTGGTTATGAGTGCGGACTGGGCTCCTTGCATATTATGCACTTAGCGTGCCGAGTGGGGCGGTACACTGACGTAGGTAGCTCCAAGGTCTCCATTTCACTTCAACAAACGTTGAACAACGACTAGAGCAGCCAGATAAGGATCATTTCCTCAGTCAGTCACATTGAACGTGTTCCCGTTATGAAACGATTCACATGCATTTTTGAATAGATTCCTGGCTGAGGCTCCATCTGAAGCCACCACTGTTGACCCACGTCATTCGCTTCCTCCCGCCTTTTCATGAGGATTTAGTCAATGGTGGAAAGGACCAGGCCATCCCCGCCATTGTGACATGTCAAGATTTTGAATGAGTCCCACGATTTCAAACGGGATGAACGGGAGAGGACGGAGAATGACCATGAAAAATGGTGGATGAAGATGATTGGTAGACCGCCGAAGTATGTACAACAAAAGTTCCTCCACAATGAGCCAAACTTTTGAGGGGATATCAGAGCCAGATCCCGTCGAAAACAAAAACCGTCTACTTGACTTGACGCCTGTATGTGGTGCCTTTACACATTGGGGATGCCCTGGTACTCCGCATAACCGAGCGCAAGGTTCATGTTCTCTGTCAGGCATCTCATTAGTGACTCGGTCAATATCAAGCTCAGAAAGGGAATACGCACGCAGGCACTGAGTAGCAGCTCCCTTGTTGAGGTTGTCCATGGAGACGCAGCTTTGGAGGGTCAGCATGGCGGTCATACTTGGAGAGCAACCAGAAACTTACATGACGACACGCTTGCCAGTGTTGTCAACGGCGAAGCCTCCAATCTCACAGTGGTGCAGCGAGGACACGGATCGCACGAGGGGCGCCTCGCCCACGACCTTGACGAGCTTCTCGCCGGCATAGCGGTCCTGGTACAGCTGGCGGATGTCGCGCGAGGTCATGGTCTTGTTGAGCGTGATGTTGATGGTGAGGTGGATGGAACGGAACCAGCTGGCGACGTGGGGGATGAAAGCAACCGAGGTACCGAGGTGGTGGCTGATCTCCCGCTCGTGGACGTGGCCCGTCAGACTGTACGGAATGAGGTTGTCCTTCAGCAGGTTGACGTCGTTCTTGGGGGACGGCTTCGTGCCGGCGCCCGAGTAGCCCGAGACGCCAAAGACGACAGGCTCACCGGCGAGGTGCTCGACCAGAGGCGCAATGCCGAGCTGGGCGGCCGTGGCGTAGCATCCGGGGTTGGAGATGCGGGTAGACGGGAAGATGTCGGAGCGCTTGGTGAGCTCGGGAAGTCCATAGGCCCACTCCTGGTCGAAGCGATAGTCGGCAGAGAGGTCGACAATGACGCTTCCGCCGCTCTTGCCCTTCTGCGATTCGTTGATGGCATCAACGTAGGGCTTGCACACGCCGTTGGGGAGGGCCATGACCCAGCAGTCGATCTCGCCCTTGGCGTCGAGCTGCGCAGCATCCTCGGGCGTCAGGTGTTCGTAGATAACCTTGCGCTTGGTGTATCGCTCAAGCTCCTTGCCGGCGAGCTCTCGTGACGACACATGGCGAAGGTCCATGTAGGGGTGGGCTTCGAAGAGGTCGATCAGAGCCTGACCGGTGTATCCACGGGCGCCAATCAGGGCGATGGGGGACGGGACGTCATTCGAGGCGTTCTTCTTGTCGAGCGGGGGGTTGGGGTTCGTGGTGGTAGCATAGCCCTGTCGTTGCTGGCGCACCGGCGTGGATGGCGTGCGAAGGCGAGCCGACGGGACGGCCAGAGTCCTCGCCGTCGAGAGGTTACGGGCGTTGTTGATGCTGTGGTTTCGGCCGAGGACAATCGGGTTGGGGCTCGGAGGAGCCACGGACGTAGATCGTCGAAGTAGTTGGCGGGCGCCGGTGCGCGCCGCCATGGAAGTGGAAGAAATCATGGGTTCGGATGCTTCTCAATCCAATTGACTCGCTGGTGAAGGGTAGGGAATTCAGCAGGGCTGAGAAAGGGCAATCAATCGGTGAGAGGTGAAAAGAGGCGGGTGTGGTGGTGAGGCTCAGGATCGACCCCAACCAGTGCGTGCCCGAGATCGGTGGATGAGTCAAGTACTGTACTGCGGAAAGGTGAGGAGGGGCTCCGGTTTTTTTTTTCCCGAGTCCTGTGTGACCGCTGTGGCTGAGAATTGGCCGTCCATCGACGATAGGTGGCGCAGTCAGTAAGTAGTCCATCGACTCTCTTTGAGATAAGCCTTCCTTCTGCCTCGGGATCGACCAGCCAGTCGGTAATCGTGCTTTGTCTCTATTGGAGTCAGAGTGTATATCTCGCCCAATCTACCTCTGAAAATACACATCGAGCTTGGCCGCGACTTGTGACATTTCTCCAGCTTTCTGACCTTTGTATCACCAGAGGGAGAGTTTCGACAGTACGACGTGACATTTGAAAGATAAGATGTGGTGAGTAGAATCTCAGATGCTGGACAGGAAGACAGGAAGCCTCTGAAGTATTCTGGACACAGCGCCCATGGATGAAAGCGCCCCTCTCCCTGCTGCAGACAAGCAAGAGCTTCAGGTGCAGCCAGCGCATTAGCCCCTCCGCAAACTCCGCGGCTGATCATGATCCCTGTCTGCCCATACCTCTCTGCCCATACCGCTCTGCCCTGAGAATGCTGCTTGGTAATGTGAATTAACCCCTGGAGCAACTGGGGCTGCACTGCATCGTCATCGTTAGCCGCCTCTTGTTGTTTGCCATCACATCACTGCGATCAACTGCCATGTCATCCCCACACTTGGCTCATCACTCTAGGCCCTGATGCCCTCATCGTCTTCTTCTCCTTATCTATCCCCCTGGCCCCCCTTCAATCCCACCTTTCGGCCTGTGCTCCATCTGCAGTTTCGTTCGCGCGCAATGGACCAAAACTAACCCTGGCCATCCCCCACCTCCACACTGTACCATTCGGGCCAAGTGGGACATCACATTCGCGCGTATTGATTTGCCATCTATCCAACCTCGGCGAAGCTCCTGTGCTTTGCAGCTTGCAACCAGGACTCAACGCCGTCGCTCAAGACACCTTCTCGCCATGCCGGCGCCCAAGACGTATGCAGCCGTTGTGGCTGACGAACAAGACCCCGTCCTCGGCTCGCCACTCAACCCAGCAAACAACTTGAACGAGACGAGTCCCTTCCTTCGCAACATTGACGGCGGCAATGGCGAACAAGGCGCAAGAACAGCCGGTTGGGATGGAGCAGCTGACTTTGACGGCCTTCCCTGGTGGCAGGTCCCATCTGTACGAGGTTCCTCTCCAGCTTCATATGCAGCCAGCTTCTAACCAGATGCTCCATGTCAGGTCACTTGGCTGCTGGTGCCCTTCTTCATCTTCGCCATGGCCTTTGGTGGCATGATTGTTCCGAAACTCAACCTGTGAGTCCGGAGATCCAGGCAGTCCTGTGAAATGGGCTCGTGTACTGACGAGGACTTTCCCCTAGTATCGTCGATTTGGTGTGCCGGAAGCACTTCGCAGACGAAACCTTGCTCGACCCCAACTTCACCTTTATCCCTGTGGTTCTTGGTGCCGACAATCCACAATGCTTTATACCCGAAGTGAAGAAGAGTGTTTCCATGTTTACCATGGCCATCAACCTCACCGTCGGTATCTTGTCAGCCTTTACTGCTCCCAAGTTCGGCCAGCTCTCAGACCGGTACGGTCGTACCATGTTTTTGGCCCTGGCGTCCATTGGCGGCATCAGTGCCGAGATCATCACCATCCTCTGCGCCAAGTACCCAGATGTAGTCCACTACAACTGGCTCATCGCTGCTGCCGTCTGCGATGGCTTGACCGGTTCATTTACCGCCGGCAGCATCCTCAGCAACTCCTATGCGAGCGACTGCACGCCCCCCTCGAAACGTGCCGTTGTCATCGGTCGCCTCCACGCCTGTCTCTTCACCGGCTTGGCCGTCGGACCCCTCCTTGCAGGCTTTCTTGTGGCCGCAACGGGCACCCTCCTCTCCGTGTTCTATGCCCTTTTGATCTGCCACATCTTCTTCCTTTTCTTCGTTGGCTTTGTTGTGCCCGAGTCGCTTTCCAAGCAGCGCCGACTCCGCGCGCAAAAAGAGCACGCCGAGGAGCAGGACGATCGCAGCGCTCGCGGGACCTGGCTCGCTCCTCTGCATGTGGCGAACGTCCTGGCGCCTCTCAAGGCCCTCTGGCCAACCAAGGCTGGCAGCTCGCCCGCTCTGCGCAGGAACCTGGTGGCGCTCGCGACCATTGACATGATCATTGCGGGCGTCGCCATGAGCGTCGGCACCGTCCTCCTGCTCTACTGCGAGTCCGACGACACCTGGGGCTGGGGCACGGTCGAGAGCTCGCGCTTCATCTCGCTCCTGTCCTGGGTGCGCGTCTTCGTCCTGCTCGCCATCCTCCCCGCCATCAACCACTTCTTCCGCGTCCGCCCCAACGCACGCCGCGCCCGCGCGTCCGGCACGGCCGTCCCCGACACCAACCAGGGCGCCGACACGCTCGACATTTGGCTGCTGCGCACCGCCCTCGTGTCCGACATTCTCGGCGGCACGGGCTACATGCTCGCCCGCCACGAGGGCGTCTTCGTCTTCGCCGGCATGCTGACCGCCATGGGTGGACTCGGCGGCGCCACCGTCCAGGCCGCCCTTACGAAGCACGTGCCCTCCCAGCAGGTCGGCCAGCTGCTGGGCGCCATCGGACTGCTGCAGGCGCTATCGAGGATCGTGGGGCCCATTGCCTTCAACAGCCTCTACGCCGTGACTGTGGGCAGCTTTGACACGGCCATCTTTGCGCTGCTGGTCAGCCTGTTCTTGCTCGCCTTCTTGGCCACGTGGTTGGTCAGGCCGCATGGTATGTTCCAGTCGCGTCTCTTTTTTTTGTCTTTTCATGTTGCTAAATCATCCTGCAGTCTACTTGAAGCATGACGAAGAGCCTATTGGCGAGGACGAACCTGTTGGTGAGGAAGAGCCTCTTCTGCAGGAGCAGCGTGGTAGGTCTGCTGTCGAGTCGCAGGTCGCAGCCAGTGGGTGATATACCCGTACTTCACTTGACGTTGAGGGAAAGTGTATTTATTTGGTGCAAGGGTGCGGAGAGCGGGCGTTACGGTTACAGTATCCACGGAAAGTGACATCACCGGGTAGAGGGGCGCGTTTACAGTGATTGGTTCTTTGGATCAGGGAGACAGAGTTGATTACATTACACGAGATTTCTTTGTCCATGGTCACACTACCTAGACAGACAGGCCATGTTGTCAGCTGTTTTGAAAATACATAACATGTAAGACAACCTGCCTTTGCTCTCGCGCGTGCGAGCCTTCAGACAACGAAAGGTTCCTGGTGGGCCGTCTAGAATACTGTAGTAATACTTCAATAAAGTCATGGGCACAGAAGATCCCTTGGTTCAGGTATGACAGGAATGTGGTTGAAATCTCGTATTGTGTTCAACACTGTCCCTCGCGCATCCATCTCTACATCCCCCTCATCAGCTCCTGCAAAGAAATCGGCTTCCTCACAGCATTATTCAGTCCTTCGTTGTACGACACCCAAACCCTAATCGGCTGATCCTGTGCCGCCCTGTCAGCACCATGCCCATCTCCCTCTCCCTCCTGCAGCGGCTTCTCCTCAATGACGCGCCCGAAAAAGTCCTTTCTGACCCGGTCTGCGAGCGCCAGGACCTTGAGGCGCTTGTGCTCGATAGCCGCCTTTTCCACACGGGTCGAGGGTACGTCGTTACCAAGAGGGTTTCCGCCCTGGAAGCGAGCCTGCCGCGCCTCGTTCTCGCGGCGGGCAATGCTCGCCTGTAGCTCCTGGTCGAGGACTTGACGGACGGCATATCGCGTAGGCGCCTGCACGGACAGCATCGAGGTGGCTGTTTCGTAGACGGCCAAGGCATCGAGATCCCTGTGCATTGTGAGTATATGGGCCTGGGTGTACGAATCAAATGGACACTTACGGCTCGAGTCGATAGACCCATTGCGGCGTCCGGTTAAAGGCAGAGTCGGTCTCAATCTTGCCCCTTTGTAGAGTGATGCCGACATCCACCATGATCTCCGCAGCGCGCTTGACCATGGCCTTCTCCGCATCCTTGCGCACGCTCGCAATGCCCTTCTGATCTCCACCGCCGCCCACCACGACGGGCTTGACGTCTGGGGAAACGAGCCGGACAAGGTACGGGAGAAACTCGGCGGCAACGTCCTCGGGGCTGCGGAAAGACCGCATCAACGTTGGGCTGAGCTGCGCCTGGATCGCTTGGAGCATGGCGCGGTTTTCCTTCTCGGCCTGGTAAGCTTCAAAATCTGCCCGGGGGCCGGAGAAGGGCACTGTCGCAGCGTCGTCGTCGGCTCCTCCGCCCCATTTCTTGTCGTAGCCCATGGCGACGACGTGTCTTTTGGGCGAAGCGAACAAGCTGTGACAGGCGAGGACTGGCAGGCCAAGGTAAGGCGCAAGCTCCCAGTCCTGGCTCGCGAAGAGACGCGAAGAACATGCGTCGTGGAACTGCAGCCAGTCGTAGGCCTCATTAGGTTTCGAAAGGAAGGAGTCATCGTTGAACTCCCGGTTGGGGTACTCCAGCATGATGTCTGTGACGATCTTGTCGATTTCTCCGCTCGTGTTGACCATTTGCTGAAGGCGTTCCATGGAGTGCTTCTTCTGATACTCGGTAAAACCGAGCTGCGCCTTTGGTTGTTCGTGCTGGTTTGTTGCAGTTTTCGAGGTATCGAGAGCGGCCTTGGGAAAACCACCGCCTTCCTGAAAGACCCGTGCGACAATGTCTTTCGCGCTGCCTCTTCCCGTGCCACGGGCTCCGCCTGCTCCGCTGGAGAGCTCTTGAACGACGTGCTTGTCGAGCCATTGCCGCGTCAGTCGTGGGGTGCTCTCTGTTGCGGCAGCTCTATAACGTCCTGCAACCCATTCGCCTACAACCATGACACCTCGCAAGTCACCCTCGGCACCACTCTGGGCTCCTCGCTTTGCATCATTGCCAGTTGCCATACCCCATGCGGCCTCGCAGATCTTCCTCGCAGCGTCCTTGTCGCAAGGGACACCCTCTTTGTCGAATACAGACTTGAGCCGCGTAACGACGGATTCAATTGTAGGCTTGCCGACATGTATGACCTCTGCAAGACCGGATTGTCGAAGGGGCCGAAGAGAGGGGTGATATACATCGTTACAAATCAAGATGAGGGGCCGCATCAATCGGAAATCGTCGCCCTTCTTCTTCTTGTGACTTGTACTGCCCGCAGCCCCCGAATTCTTCTGATCGAGGAGCACGAGATCGATCAGGGCCTTGACGAAACCACCCTCTCCCGAGGCTCCAGATCCGCTCACCGCACCGTCCACCTCATCGACAATGACGCAAGCTGGGCGGGCTACTTTGGCCTGCTGTCCATCGCTACCGGTCTTCCTGTTGGCGACTGTTCGGACACTCTCAGTGCCTAGGCTTGTCCTGATGCGGTTCTTCACCACATCGCGACTCCTGTCGTCACTGGCGTTGATCTCCATGACTTCGTACCCAGCCTGCCTCGCGCAGACGTGCGCTAACGTTGTCTTGCCGAGTCCAGGGGGGCCTGTCAACATCAGGATTTTGCGGTGTGGTTTCTCTTCGACGGCGGCGTCTTTTGCAGCTGGCCTCCGCATGATTGGGGCCTTATTCGTAGCGCCAGGAAACACGATAGGATCCCAGCGCTTCAACCACCGCAACACTGTCCGATTCGTGCTGTCGTCGCCGCAAAGGTCCATAAATGTCCGTGCTCGGTACTTCTCGGTCCATAATAGGGATTTCTTGGGCTTCTTGGGCCCAATCTGAGTCGCCTCAATTGAAGGAAGAGGCTCCGAGGCGGTGTTCTCGGGAACCCTGGGACGGGATCGAGCTTCCGAGATCTCTAAGGCAGCAGCATCCTTCAACTCGTTGATGTCGACGCCATAGTAGCCTCGTTTTGCCCGACCCTCCTTGGTCTTTGTCCTCGCCGCTATGATTGTCTCGTACGAGTCAATTGTGTTCGGTTTGCGCTGCTGCAGGTTCATGGCTTTGCCTGTGGAGGTGCGGATGGTATACGTCCGCCGGTTCGAGCTTTGCAAGATTCCCAGGTCGTCGAAAGGCAACAGGTCAGGAACTTGAGAGCCATCGTATAAGTTTAGACTGTCCGGTGGTGGTATGACTGGCACTGTCTGTGTTGAAGCTGGATCGCCGGTTCGTGTTGTCTCGACAGGTATCGAATCTTCTTGCGGCGTGTATGATCGTTGCTGGAAGGATGGAAATGGGTGTGCAGTGCCGGTCAGGATTTTCTTCAATGGTGGTTCTTTGCCCCCTTCATCTTCCGAGCTTTCAGAATCGTCTTCCAGCAGAAACCCGCTCTGCATTTTGGCCTTTGGTCGAGGAACCGCATCTTGTACCGGACGGGGTCTTTTTGGATTGGGAGGGGACGATGGTGCCGGGTAGTGGATAGGAGAGGACGCGGTGAGCATGGCGACGACTGTGCTTAGGATATGGTCTCTGCAGAGCGACCACAGGCTCTTTAAAAATCGAGGTGTTGAAGCTACCAGGTAATCAATTTTGCCTCTTATTTGGTGGTTTGGATTGGCAGTGTTCGCTTGACTGGGGCAAGGAGAGGGAAAGACACTTCAAAGGTGTCCCGCGGCGCGCCGCGACGCGACTTGACGCGACCAGTCCAATCCCTGTAAGTGGTTTCCAACACGACATACAGTGTCTTTTATATTTACCACACTGTATTGCACAAGGTCGAGGTCGATGGTCTAATGCTGCCTTGTCATAACATGCCAAGCTAAAGCTCTATCTTTACACAATTTCTACAACTCCCGCAGAGCCTTCTTATAGATCTCTGCCTCGGCCATCATCTCTTCCATGCTTCTCGGTTTCCTCGCACTGTCGTCAATGTGAGGGAACGCGCCCCCTGGATGTGGCCTGGCTCCTTTCTCCCGGACCACAGCATCCCATAGTGCGCCGCCAACGTTTCCCTCCTCGCTAGTCATCTGTTCGTAGATCTCATCCTTAGGTCCCGGGTCCTTGCTTGTCTCGCCTGGAATTCGCGGCAGAATGTGCACGTGAACGTGCGGCACTGTTTGGCCCGCGCCAGCGCCGTCTTGGAGGGCAATGTTGAAGGACCCAGCCTCGGGCGGCGCATGTGACGGCGATGATGACCCATCTGACGATGACTTGAAGTAGTATCGCGCCAGCATCTTCTGCACGCGCTGCGTTGTCGTGAAGAGGTCCGTCACTTCAGGTGTTGTGAGGTCCGTTAGGCGCTTATGCGGCTGGAGTGGACAGACCAGGACATGGCCAGGGAGAAGAGGCTTCAGGTTGACGACGGCAAAGCAATGAGGCGTTCTCAGAAAGACCTGGTGCCGTCGGTAAGTGTTGCGTTCAACACAGTACTGACTGGAGCGCTCGGGCTGAGTTGGCTCACCTGTTGTGTGACCTCAAACGGTCCGAAGAAGATTTTGTCCTGCGAATTCATAGCTCTTTGTGAGGCACCAGAAACAGCACGACTACTCAGCGCTATCGAAGATTTCAGGGCAAACATGGAGATAGTCCTATGCGACTGTATTGAAAGACCAAGGCAGGGTTCTCTGGGTTCAGTTTTGCTTAAGCGTCGTCGATCCACTGGATGGAGGTTTGTCAATACGTCAGCGTACTGAGGTGGCCGCCCGGCTTTGGCTGCAGAAAGGGCATTGCGTACTGTGTTTATTTGTCGGTGGGCACTGTGACAACAAGACTGGTCTACAACCGTCAACCTTCAACTGGTAATCGTTCTGTTCGGCCTCATAACCACAACCAAGACCAGTCAAGTATTTGCTTTTCTAGCATTAACGTGGTATGTACTACCCAATAGTTCTTCCCATGCACAGCCACATTACGGTGACTGCACAAGTGAAGGTGAGATGAAAAATGACATCAATCACTACGGGACCATAGCCCCCTGTGTTCGCGGGGGCAGCAATCGAGGAAGGATGATTGTCTAAACACCATGAAATCTGCCAGGAAATGGCTGTCTATACCTGAGCCCTAATAGACCCGGTTCGCTGTAACCTCGTCTACTGATACAATCCATATACACGTTTTTTTCCCCTTGCTTACAGAGCTACATCTCCGGCCCCGAGCACTCGACCTTGGGAGCTGAAGAACTTCTTAGACTCCGCACAGCGTTCGCTCTTGCAGCCAGGACACCTCAGCTCCATCTGCGGCGAACAAGCAATGCCACTGTCAAGGTGAGCCTTGGCAATGTCGGCCAGCGCACGGATGAAGACCGGGCTGCCATTGAGACTGTCGACACGCTTCACAGTATCCGGAGAGCCGGAGTCCGGGATGACTTCCTTGTCGATTTCATAAAGCGTCTCGATATGGTCAGAAGTGAAGGCGATGGGAATAAGGACGAGATCCTTCTGGCCCTTGTGGACATAGCCCTCCACAGTGTCCGAAGTCTGGGGGCCAAGCCACGCCGAAGGGCCAACTTGAGACTGCCAGCAGAGACGGTAGGGGTTTGAAAACTTGAGCCGCTGCATGACAGCGTAAACTGTAGCGGCAACCTCGGGCGGGTAGGGGTCGCCTCGGTTGACCACAGACATGGGCAGGCTGTGTGCGGAGAACAGCAGCACAGCGTCCTTGCGGCGCTCTTCAGGGTACTCGAGCAGCTTCTTCTCGATGTTCTGGGCAAACGCCTCTACAAGACCTGAGTGAACGGGCCATCGGTCGATGACACTCCAGTTGATGGTACCGTCGCCAGGAACGCCGGAGGCCGCATCCTTGCCCTCTAGTCTTTGTCTCCATTTCCAGAGCTCGTTAATGCTGCTCCCTGTGGTCGAGCAAGAGTATTGCGGGTATTGAGTGAATGCGACAGCTCGACCTCCCTTGCCACGACCAAACCCGTCGTCCAGCAGTCGGTTGTACATTTCTTCTGTCAAGGGGTTGGCATATCGGAACGCAACGTAAGGCTTGTGCGGTGCTGTCTCTGGAGAGATTTTGTCGAGAATTTTGCACATCTCTTCGTTCTGGTACTCAGACCACTTGCGAATGGGGGAGCCTCCGCCAATTTCAGCATATTGTTTTTGGATCTTGGGTGTCCGTCTTTGCGAAATCAGAGGGCCAACATAGTTCTGGAAACGACCGAGGGGAATCAAATCGCCATCCGCCTAGATAGAGGCTTTAGTAAGGCAATGGGAAGACACGTCCACGGAAAGACTTACAAAGAGTCGACTCAAGAAGTCTCCAACTTCATCTGTCGTTTGAGGACCTCCCATGTTGAGAAAGACCATGGCCGTTGGGCCCTTCGACCCCGTCGCATCCTGTGTGACTGGTGGCACTGTCGCAAGCTTTCGCGATTGGCTTGCGAGGTGCTTCGGGAGCATGAGCTGTCGAGAAGACGTGGCTGTCGGTGTCTTGGGCAAGCTCTTGGAGAGCTGCGCCGCCGAGCGTCGCATTGCCATTGTCGATGAGGGAGATCAGTACAGGTCCTGAATAGACAATGGAATTCAAGTCGAGTTAGACGAGGGGATTCCAGGAATCGGCGCCGCGCGTTTTGTACGAGTAATAACCTTTCGCTTGTGTTGTACAATGGTGTGGAATGGCTGACTTTCTCGAGACCACTAATCCCACGAAAGCATCATGATGCGTATTAGAGCGCTAGCGTGGCAACCATGCTGCTCTGAGGTCTTAGCCCGGTACTTGTCTATAAAGCCACGGGCGCACTATTTTGAAAGTACCTGACCCCTCTGCAAATGCCGAGCGAATCACAAGGGACGTAATCCAGTTCCAATCTGACACGTGACTGCGCGTTTGGTTCTGGAGCTTGGGCACGTGCCCTCACATCTGGTCGCGTCTGCCTGGAGTTTGTCCCATAGACACCATGAGCTGAGGCTTCTAAGCCATCAAGTATGGTCAACTGATTGTTTTCTCTTTCTGCACAACCACTACCAACGCTCCCAAAAACCTCCATTGCTTCCTATAACCAGCTCTCTGTAGCGATGGCCGACAGAGATGATTACAAGAGGGAAGACGATGAAGAAGCAGATGAGGAGGTTGAGAATGTAAGTCCTGGCACAGTCTCACCCCATGCATCAGTGCTCACCCATCCAAGGACTACAAAAGCCAAAACGATGCGATCATTTTGGCCATAGATGTGAGCGATACAATGTTGGAGCAACCGCCAGCTTCGACATCACGAAAGGCCGATAAGGACAGTGCTGTTCAAGCAGCCCTAAAATGCGCGTATCAGCTTATGCAACAACGTATCATCGCCAGTCCAAAAGACATGATGGGAATTCTGTTCTTTGGCACCGAAAAATCGAAATTCCAGGAGCACAGCGGACGGAGTGGTCTAGGCTACCCTCACTGTTACCTTCACATTGACCTTGACATACCTGCCGCCGAAGATGTCAAAGCTCTTAAAGCCCTGGTCGAGGATGAGGAGGATGAGGATGGCGTCTTGATACCGTCCACTACGGAAAAGGTGCAAATGGCGAATGTGTTCTTCTGCGCCAATCAAATTTTTACCACCAAGGCGGCAAACTACAGCAGCCGTCGTCTGTTCATACTTACAGATAACGACAGTCCACACCCTTCAGACAAGGCGGCCAAGTCAGCTGCTGCGGTCAGGGCCAAAGATCTCTACGACCTCGGAGTCAACATTGAGTTGTTCCCCATTACTCGAGGAGATAACGAGTTTGATCTGGCCAATTTCTACGATGTGAGCTGGTGCCTTCACTGGTGTCGAGTTGGGTGCGTGGCTGACAGGCGTAGGACATCATCTATCGCGACGCGAATGCCGAAGCAAACCATTCTGAGGTGCGGTACTCGAAGACAGCTGATGGACTCAGTCTCTTGAATTCTCTCATATCCAACATCAACTCAAAGCAGGTGGCAAAGCGTGCTCTCTTTTCAAGCGTTCCTCTGGAAATTGCACCTGGTCTGAGGATCTCAATCAAAGGCTACAACATATTACACCGCCAAGAACCAGCAAGAAGTTGTTACGTCTGGCTTGAAGGCGAGAAGCCTCAGATTGTCGCGGGTGAGACCACGCGCATCTCCGAAGACACCGCCCGGACGGTCGAGAAGTCCGAGACGAAGAAGGCGTACAAGTTCGGCGCCGAGTACATCTACTTTTCGCCAGAGGACCAGAAGCGCGCCAAAGATTTCGGACCTCCGATCATCCGTATCATCGGGTTCAAAAGCCGTGCCCACATTCCATTTTGGGCGAGCGTTAAGAAGTCAACGTTCATCTTCCCGAGCGAGGAAGACTTCGTTGGCTCTACCCGTGTGTTTTCGGCACTCTGGCAGAAACTGCTCAAGTCCAACAAGGTTGCCATTGCCTGGTGCATCATTCGCGCCAATGCGACGCCAGTCTTGAGCGCCATCATCCCATCACACGAGAGCACGGAGGAAAGCAACGCGACGCCGTTCCTTCCCGCAGGTCTCTGGCTTTACCCGCTTCCCTTTGCTGATGACCTGCGTGGGGGCCCGGCTACAGATGGTACTGAGCCTCCTCGTGCCTCGAATGAGCTCGTCGATCAGATGCGGGTTATCGTCCAGCAACTCCAACTTCCCAAAGCCATGTACAACCCAACGCGATACCCAAACCCCGGCCTACAGTGGCACTACAAAATCTTACAGGCGCTCGCACTTGAGGAGGAAGTACCAGAAGTGCCCGAAGATCTGACCTTGCCCAAGCACAAGGCTATCAACAAGCGTTCCGGTGGCTATCTGCAGGATTGGGCTGAGACACTCCAGGAGGAGACACAAAAGACGGCCAAGACGACGAAGACCAAACGCGAGGCGGACGATGACGCTGACGATGTCAAGCCAGCCAAGAAAGTCAAGGCTTCCTCGACAAAACCATCGGCTTCTGGAATGACAGACGCTCAGGTTCGGGCGGCAGCCACTGCTGGATCGCTCACCAAGATGGTTGTTGCCGATCTGAAGGACTTGCTCGCGATGAAGGGGCTTAGCATCTCGGGTAAAAAGGCTGATTTAGTGGAGAGGCTCGAGCAGTGGGCTGAGGAGACGTCCTAGCTAGGACAAATGTCTTGTTTGCGTCGCTTTGTGGATTTACTCGGACGAGCATGGAGTTCGGATTTAATACGAATGAATGAAGATAGGCTTGGGGGCACAGTGCTTGCTAGGTACCTATCTAGTTAAGGTCTGCCTCGGTGCTCGGTGGCAGTTAACATCGTCGGCGTCGCTCATAATTAAATGGTAAAGGTAGAAAAACATCCAAAATCTGAACCTTACCTCCGCAGCTGCATGGATCGTCCGCAACCTATGTATTTGCCACTGCAGCCTTCGTGTCCCAGGGATCATTAAGTATTGTGCCACTGCTGCCTTCATATGCAAAAAAGCCGCCCACTCATATGCAGCCAGTGCATCTCAACGAACAAGATCATAGCAAGAGTCTCGAGATTCAGTGCGAGGGCAAGCGTTCATACGGTCTACTCGGTGGTACTCAACCTCGATCGAAGCGTTCCTACGTAGCCTACTCTTCAGTACGGTGCGTTCTCGAGGCTCTTGTAACAAGCATTTCGAAATCCACATTTCTGAGTCTCGTATTGGTTTCTCCCCGACGTCTCTGCACTGCCATCCGTGGCGGCAGGAATCAATCCAACAATTTAGATGCGGAGAGTTCGCCTCACATGGACCTGGGGAAAGCGAACTGCCTTAAGTGGTGACCTGGTCGTGCAGATAGAGGGGCGTATACCCCTCTAATCTGATACGCTGTGGATGATCAACTGCTGAAGCGCGCTGAACACCCTCAGTTCCATGGTCCTCCAACAGGACGCATATACATTGAGTGCAACATCATCGGCGTTCGCCATGAGTTATCTCAAAGGTTTCAGGATCAGACTTTCACCATGGTCAAGATCTATTCCTCGAGCACATCGATGCCTCCATCTGGCACCACCCTTTCTCCTTGATGACTATGTGCCTCGGTACACGATGCTGTCGTCAGTCGATGCCGCCATGAAACGCTCCAAGGCATATGCCCACCTTCGCAACTGCAGTCTCTGCCCTCGACTCTGTGGCGTTAATCGCTACGAAACCACGGGACACTGTTTGGTTGGTGACAAGGCGAAGGTGAACGTGATTGCGCCGCACTTTGGAGAAGGTGTGTATCACGTTCGCTGCTGCTTGTGTCGGCAGCATGCGAAGTGCCAAAAGATACACTGACCCGTAAAACTAGAACCCTGCATCCAGGGACACAACGGCAGCGGTGCCGTCTTCTTTTCTGGCTGTAACCTACGATGTGTCTTCTGTCAAAACCACGGCATTGCACACCAGCGGAACGGCCAGAACTTGACACCCGAAGATCTGGGCGAGTTGTATCTGAAGCTGCAAGATGTGGGAGGCGTTCACAACATCAACCTTGTCACACCTGAACATGTGGCCCCGCAGGTGGCATTGAGCATCCTTCACGCCCGCGACCTCGGTTTGCGGTTGCCAATCATTTACAACACCTCCAGCTTTGATTCACTCGAGTCGCTGGAGCTCATGGATGGCTTGGTAGATATCTATCTACCCGATTTCAAGGTCTGGGAGAAAGCAACGTCGAAGCGACTGCTCAAGGCTGATGATTACGCCTCGACGGCGAGGGGGAGCATCAAGGCCATGCACGCGCAGGTAGGCGACCTTTGCTTCACACCCGACGGCATCGCCAAGAAAGGTGTCTTGGTGCGCCACTTGGTCATGCCGGGGAAGGAAGAGGAGGGCAAGCGCATTATGCAGTTCCTCGCTGAGGAGGTATCGAAGGATTGCTTTGTGAACGTAATGGAACAGTACCACCCGGACGCTCACGTCGGAAAGCCGCGCCGACGACAGGGAGGCAAGGCGGCCGGGTCCGACATTTCGGCCGAATCACTCCGCTATAGCGACATCAATCGAGCCGTGTCGGATCAAGAGGTCACGTCCCTGCGCAGCGCGGCTGAAGCTGTCGGACTGTGGCGCTTTTGTGATCCTCCCAAGCATGATGGATTCAACATCTGAGCACGCGACGAGTCGGTTGAGAGGCTCCTCTGTATGGAAACCACAACTTGGTATGAACCATGTTGCATTCCGACCGGCTACAGGTTCACCACGATCGCCGAGAACGCAACAAAGGGTCACACTACTTTGTGTAACACACGACCAAAACAGACCATGTTTGATTGGAGTGCACTGGCGCGGTCTTACTTCCCGCCTTCCCAGCTCAATGAGCTAGCTATTCAGACCTCGGAGGCTTTACATTGTACCCGGGAGCACTACCATTTCTGATAGCAGATAGCAGACGACCCCGCCGCTGGTCTGCTTTCACCGCACGCCACGATTGATGGCCTGCTGGTTCTAGTCTCTCATCTGGGCTGCGACTCCAGCTCCTCTCGTCTTTGTCATGATCACTTGGAGGGACAAAGCTGGCCAATACTTGCTTGCGGCCCAGAACCTTTTGACCAACATGCCTTTCCAACCTTTGTTGCTCGCTCGAGACGCACCGGACAAGACGAGGATGTCCGGCTCATATATCTCCTGGCCTGCATCACACCGACCTGGTGTCCTCTGCTGCTTGCCCCATCAGTCCTCGAACCTGCTTGCAGGGACTCGCCCCTGATGTCGACCACTTCAAGCACCGTGGCTACCCTTGTTGGTGATGTCGCAGAGGCTCCCCCGAAGCTCCATGCGAAAAAGCCGTCGATCCACTCTGCTGTCCCTATACAGGCGAACAGTCCAAACTGCAGAAGCGTTCCCAGCCCGACGACGACGCCACTCCGACCCTCTCTGAAAAGAAATGTCACGAGTGGTAGCCAGAGAAGATCCATCCCGAGCAAGGTCCATGTCGACACGCGGGCGTTCAGCGGACAGCCCGCTCTCGACACACCTCGATCATTTCAACAGCTGTATGACGAGCAGGCCTATCTCCTGGCCTCCCGCGTAATGGAGGAACAACGATCTCGCGAGCTAATGAGGCGCCTCGCCACCCTCCAGAAAAGTCTGGACGGCGAATGCCCCAGCCACCAGTCCCGCAAGTCGAAGAAACAGTCGTCGCTGCTCAAGGCGAAACTCCTCAGGGCAGCCGAGCAGGAAAAGGCCATACTGGGCAGGTTGGGCGAGGTCTTCGTCGAGGTGCAGACGCGGCAGCGCTGGATGCAGGCACAGCAGGAACGGCACGCAACCAGCTCGTGGACGCCGACGCCATGGGCCGTCTGGGAGCCGATGGCGTCGCCAATTAGCGGGTTGATGACGCCCATCGTGTTGACGCCGGCGTGCGCCCCTCTCGTGGTTCCCGAGCCTTCGGTGGGAGCACAGCTGGATGCGAAGTCGCCTGAATTTGTCCCAGGGGTCCCATTTCTGTTCCCGACGGGTCAACAAGGTTACGGGTGCACCTCGGAGGCGGATTGTGATGTGTCTCCTCTCGCCATGCTCGGCACTGATGGACTGGTTCTCGAATCGCTCGTTAAAGCAGACCTTGGAGATGTACTTGGGAATCGCGGCCTGGAGTTTGAGTTTGAGGGTGTGGAGACGCTGGGAGAGACTGTGCCTACGTTGCAGAAGTCAAAGGCGTGCAGAGGTGGGCGTGAGAGGAGGATGAGCCTGCCTGGTCTAAGATGCGTGTGGCCTGGGTCTGGGGTCGAGGGGGCGTTCGAGGAGAACGAATGGAATACGCAGCACAGATCAGAACAACCTCATCATGTGGAGGATGCGGAACTTTGATGTTTTAGGGGCTCTTATTATCCAGCTGTTCGGCGCAGCTCTCATCACAGTTTGTCACAATGGAGACGCTTGAAGCGAGCCATGCTTAGTTTGTAGCCAATATAATGATCATTATGCAAGTCATGAGAGTCTTCGTATAACAGCTCCAATGCAAATCATTGCACAAATCGAAGACGTGCCACAGCACGCCATGGCTTGTAGAAATACTGTCTTGAGAAGGTCGCTACGCAAACTCGCCAAACTGGCCATCGTCAAAGCCCAGGTCCTGTGCAGACCGTCTCTTCCTCTCCCTCTCCTCCCTCTGCTGCGACGCACTCGGCGGCGGCGGCGGCAGCAGGCCGCTCCCCCGTGAGCCAGCGCTCGAAGCTGAAGGCGGCGGCGGCAGCGAGAAGGCGGACAGACCGCCGCCCGAAGGCGCTGGGTCGTTTTGCTGCTGCTGCTGCTGCTGCTGCTGGGGCCGCCTGCGACCGAACTTGCCGCCGAGGTTGACGGTGATGGTCTCGCCCTCCTTCAAGCTGAGATCCCTCTTCTGTTCCTCCTTCGCCGGCGCCGGCTGCGTGCTCGAGTTCGTGTTGCCGCTGCTACGGCCCCGGCGCCGGGCCCGCCGTCGAGACCAAGGCTCTTCTGGGCCTCCTGGGTGGCGACGCCAAAGTCAAAGGCGTCACTGCGCTCCTCAAAGCCGATGCCGAGGAGGGCCTTGCGGCCAGAGGGGTCGCGGACCTGCAGGGCGAAGAAGCGCGAGCTGTCGAGGACGGGCTCGACGACGGCGGGGGCGGTGTAGGGGGCGGCGGCAAAGAGCTGGCCGGTGGCGGGGTCCTCGAGGACAATGTCGACCTTGATCTTCTCGCGACCGGCCGAGGCGTCGTCCTCCCACGCCGTCTCGAGGACGCGCAGGCGGGCGGTGAAGATGAGGCGCTGGTTGTTGTCGGCGGTCCAGTGGGCGGCTGTGTGGCCCTTGTTGCTCGTGAGCGGGGGATGTTGTAGACGTGGACGGCGGGCGCGAGAAAGAGGATGCGCTGGATGGCGTCGGCCGGCAGGGGCTGGCCCGTGGCTATGTCAATGGCTGGCTCCATGGTGACGGGGTTGTCGGCGTAGGTCCTTCTGACGATAGAGGAGAGAGCTTCATCGTGGGCAACGGCCGGATGCGTTACCTTGGAGAGGTACCTTAGAGAGGTACCTACCGAGCTATACGAAGGAGGGGCCTGTCGCAAGGAGCGGTGTTCAGTTTGGTGGAGAAGGGGCACCTTGGGTACCCAGGAAGGTAGGCACAGAGGAGGCAGGCTGGCAGGCACGGGGCAGGCTGGCAGGCACGACTGGACTACCCCGCTACTGTGATGAATCAGGTTGGTGAGGGGCAGAACGAGCACTCAAATGAGGGGCCGTCCAGGTTGGAATTGAACACTATGACCCTGTGAGAGCCACGACCAGAACCACAAGCTTTCTGGGTACCTGTGTCAATCTCGAGGCCCCGACCCCGACGGCTTCGATCTCTGGTGATTTTGAGTCACCCATCTCCCACGACGAACCAGCTGGATCAGGTGCCTGCCCGTGGCTTGACAAACCCATCGCCGAAAGAACCTCGCGCACCTCTCGCCGCGGCATTGTCACATTGATCATTTCATCAAGGGCTCCTCCCAATGGCGACCGAAGACTCAGCACGTATGTTTCGCTCGCTATATTTCCCTGATCTGCCCGACGCCGTGTGTGGCTGACCTTTTCCATAGCAGTCGCTGCGAGCGAGCAGCAGCCGACGACGACAACCTCCCAGCCCACGGCCGAGACACAGAGCCTGCCAATCCGAAGCCAAGAAAAGACAGCGAGCGGCGACTTTGACATTGTTGCCGAGTACCACTCCCATCTGCGCGACCACGAGTTCACCAAGCCTGTCGCCGCCATCGAGGCCCTCGTCGCCCTGCTCGCCGCCAGCAGCTATACAACCGTCTTTGAGACACTCGAGACGGTCAAGCGTCATTCAGAAACCCTCCGCGCCTCGGTCAAGAACCCGGTGCCGCTCCAGGCCGGCACCGACCTCTTCCTGCAGTACCTCGTCTCCTCGCTTAAGCAGCAGGAGGGCCAGACGGCAGCGCCCGGCGGCGGCACGACCCACCACCAGAGCTTCGAGGATGTGCTCCGCCACCTCGTCCGCAACGGCCGCCTCTTTGCCGACCGCGCCATCGCCGCCCGTGACGGCATCGCCGACGCCGGCTGGCGCTTCGTCCGCGAGGGCAAGACGGTCCTGACCATGGGCGAGTCGCGCGCCGTCGAGAAGCTCCTCTTCCGCGCCGCCGCCCAATACCCGGCCGGCGCCGTCAACTTCCGCGTCGTCTACGTGCGCGAGGCCCGCCGCCCCGACGAGAGCGACCGCTTCGTCGCCGCCCAGCGCGCCCGCGGCATCCCCGTCGCCGAAATCTCCGAGCTCGCCATCGCCCACGTCATGGCCCTGCGCAACTCGGTCCACATGGTCTTTGTCGGCGCCGAGGCCGTCACCCAGAGCGGCGGCATCATCTCACGCCTCGGCACCTACCAGATCGCCAAGCTCGCCCGCGAGAACAAGCCCCGCATTCCCTTTTACGTCCCGGCCGAGACGCACAAGTTTGTCCGCAACTTCCCCCTCGGCCAGAAGGACCTCGGCTACGACCAGACGGTGCTCGACTTTCAGACCGACCGCAAGAGTGACGTCCCCGTCGATGCCGTCGACTACACACCGCCCGAGTACATCACGAACCTCGTCACCGAAAATGGTCCCAAGCTTCCCGGGTACGTGCTGGAGCAGCTGCTCGAGATTTACGGCGCCCTCAACGGTTGATCGGCAGACTGTCGATCAAGAGACGGGTGCTCGCCCTCTGCCTTCTGGCGTGGCCCTATGTGAGCACAGCACGACGAGGCACCGGAATTCCCAGCTCCTGCAGGCCGGCCCCTCCTAGACGCCCGTCGGTCAAGCGGTGCCTGCATGCAGCCTACATTGGAGCAAGGCTGCGACACACGGCTAGCAACGGGATGCGATGGCATCGAAAAATAGGCGACAGCAGAGTCAGGTCAGATGACGCAAAACGAAAATCAGGCGTGCGGCCGGCCAAGGGGAGTTCCGGCTTCCCTCTTGGCAACAGATGCAGCAAACCACAAACGAGACAGTAAGCAGCCAGGGGAAAGGGGAGCAGCGGGGGACTCCCCATGACGTTTTTCATGATACCCAAGACGGGACGAATTGGGCATGCTGCAGCGCATACCGCCGGGGACACATGCAAGACAAGTTTGTCTTTGCTGCAAGGCTGTTTTCCAGTATGTAGGGTGCGTGTTGAAAGAGAGGAACGACTTGACACTTGACGATGGAGTGCTGCTGTATGACGTGCTTGCGACTCGTGATGCTTGTGCCGTGTGAGGGGTCTCGATTGGCTGACAGGGCTCATGTGGCATGTTTTTTGGAGGCTACGGATGTGCCCCTCCAGTGCATGGGTGCCAGTATGGATATCGTCGAGGTGCTTCTCAGCTTTCCATGTGGGACGAAGTATAGACTTGGCGATGGAGGTCCGTTACAATTGCTTCGTCAGGATGTAGTTCAACCGGACCATGATCTTGCTACCTAGGATAAGGTACCTCGGCTAACGGCGAAGGCTACTCATCGATATGCTGACATGCATGTTGCGGACCAAGGGTTCACGGCACATATTGTTCCAAGCTAACACATCGATAGTACCAAATCACAATCGTAAACCTGTGATGGGAAAATGTCATAACGTAATCCACAAGCGAGTGGTTCACCCAAGCGAGTGGTTCACTTCGCCCGGGCCCACGACCTACACCTGAATTCTACAGATTCCACCTCCGCCCGCGATGGAGACTCTTTCAAAAGAAGGTCAATTATTCCTTGCTATCCAAGCTATGGACAATGACCCGAACCTAAGCGCCCGGAGTGCTGCGAGGATCTACACCGTCCCCTTAACGACGCTCCTCCGACGCCAGAAGGGCAAACCCTCCCGACGCGAAAGCCCGCCCAATTCTGCCAAATTAACAGTACTAGAAGAGAAAACTATTGTCGAATATATCCTTGACCTAGATGCGCGATCTTACCCTCCCCGGTTGGGTGAGGTCGGAGATATGGCGAATCGCCTGCTTGCCGACCGTGACGCGCCACGCGTCGGGAAGAACTGGGCCGCAAACTTCGTCAAACGGCAACCAGAGCTCCGGACGCGTTTCTTTCGCAAGTACGACTACAAGAGGGCCCAATGCGAAGATCCGGACGCGATAAACGCGTGGTTCCGCCTCGTGCATAACATGATCGCCAAGTACGGCATCCAAGAGGCTGACATGTACAACTTTGACGAGACCGGCTTCCAGATGGGCGTTATCGCCAACGGAATGGTCGTGACCAGTTCGGAAAGACGGTCCAATGTGAAGATGAGGCAGCCAGGCAACCGGGAATGGGTTACGGTGATCCAGGGCGTTGGCGCGTTGGGTTTCTCCGTCCCGCCGTTCATCGTGGTTTCGGGCAAGTACCACCTCTCGAGCTGGTACCAGGACGACGCGATTTCTCGCGACTGGAGAATCGCAACATCTCCAAACGGCTGGACGACGAATGATATTGGTCTGGAATGGATTCGGCATTTTGACAGGCATACAAAGTCCCGTACTTCGGGCGGTTATCGCCTACTGATCCTGGATGGCCACGAAAGTCACCACTCGGTCGACTTCGAACTCTACTGCAAGGAGAACAACATCATCACACTCTGTATGCCTCCTCATTCGTCACATCTACTCCAGCCTCTCGATGTTGGGTGTTTTGGCCCACTAAAGAAAGCATACGGTCGGCAAATCGAGGATAGGATGAGGGCGGGTACAACGCACATCAGCAAAGAGGACTTCTTCCCGGCGTTTTCGGCTGCATTTCAGCAAGCAATGACAGAAAAAACATCCAGGGAGGCTTTCGAGGAGCGGGGCTTGTCCCCCATAACCCGGAAACAGTCCTGTCAAAGCTGGATGTGAGGTTGAGGACGACGACGCCTCCGGGGACGTCCCACGGGGAGCGTGATTCTTGGGTCTCTAAGACGCCCACTAACCTGCTCGAGGCAGGTTCCCAGACTGACTTCATCAAAGGGCGAATCTCACGCCACCAGGGAAGCTCCCCAACGTCAATTTTAGATGCTGTTGACTATCTTGCGAAGGGGACGCGGGGTGTTATGCACCAGATCGCTCTTTTGAAGTCAGAGGTTATGATCCTTCGAGAGGAAAATGCTACACTAAGCCGACGCCGGAGGGCCAAAAAGCTACGTCTCCGGGAAGGAGGAAGCATGGCTGTAGGCGAGGGACAGGACAAGATTGCTCAGAAGGAAGTAGATATCCAGATAAAAGAGGAAACGCTGCAGAACCCGGGTCCCGCGTCGTGGTCCCAGCCGAAGAAACGATGCTGTAGCGTATGCGGGAAGACCGGCCACAACGCGAGAACTTGTCAGGTAGCTATCTCATCGTCTGCAAAAGACGAGGAGGAGTGATTTTAATTGATTTACGGCGTTTGGGTTGAGGTTTTCCTCGGAATGTTTGTCGGGTCGGGGTGAAGTGAACCACTCGCATGGGTGAACCACTCGCTTGTGGATTACGTTATGCCCTGTTATTTATTCAATCTGGATTATCTCCCACTCCAGGTACCCTTGTAATCCGTGCCCATTCGTGTACAAAATCATCAAGACGAGACACCACTCCCTAAGCAGCATTGCCATTCGTCTGCACATCACGGACAAGGCGAGCGCCAGCCCACGCATAGAGGTAGTTCCTCTGGTACCAGTTTACACTAGAAAGAGTCAGTTCTGTGCCTCGCTTCGCCAAGGACCAGCATTTGCAAGAGCCAAACTCACAAGGATGATCGTCCGGCAATACGAGGGTGCGTCGCCCAAGATCCACCAAGGATGATGTTATGCTTGTCGTCAAAGAAGTCGGCTGTGTCACGATCAGCTCAATGCTCGTTATCAGCCAAGATAGAGAAATGCCCACCTGTGTAGGCAGGGTAGAGCTCCATCGGCTCAAACCCCTCGTGCTTCCTCAACGGCGAGCTCGTCCACTCCCACAGGCCGCCGAACTCGGCCTGTCCCGCGAGGCGGCCCCCACCGGCCGTCACAGGTGTAGGGTGCCAGTGCTGAAAGCCGACATTGGTACCCTCGAGGTCGACGAAGAGGTCCGAGGCGGACTCTTCATCAATAGCAGAGAGGGAGGCGGATGGGGGTGTTTCCTGGACACCATTGTTGGAGAGATGCCTGTTGGGGACGTCAGTCAAGTACTCTCGAAACCTTAGGTGCAGACAACATGGCGCACCCGTTGACGGCGGGAACCGTCTTTCCGAGTTTGTGCTCAGCCTCTCGGCGCTTGAGACGGTTGACGTAGGCGTATATACTCTTGGTCTCTTCAAATGTGGGGATCCTGCCTCCCATGTAGGCAGCGCACCCGGCAATCTCATCATAAGAAGCGGCGACGGGCCAATCCAGGGCTTGACTCAAGGGCACAGGTCCGTAGACTGTGCGGACGGAAATGCTATCCACATATGAAGTCGGCAATGAAGTTTCACTACCAGAATGGCCGTTCGTGTGACCGTTGGCGTGGCCATTCGTGTAGCCGTTCGTGAGGCCATTTCCGTTGGTCGTCGAGCTGGCAGGCTGGGTCGGTACCCATGATGCTGGTAGCTTTCCCATGTGGCACTCATGGAGATACTTGGCATACTGAACAGGTCAGTTGACAAGTCATGGCAGGTAAGGCACGAAACCCACCTCTTCGTTAGTGATGGCGCGGCCCTTGGCCTCGAAGGAGTGAACGTTCACTCGTCTCGACGGTTTCTCGTTGTCCCTGTAATATGTGAGATGCTGCACAAGGGCCGAGAATTCATGTTATGCCACACACCATCCAAAATACCCTTTGTTGTCGAGGGCTTTCTCGTCATCATCCATCCCAATGACAACAGACTGCGCAGGGACGCCATGCCACTCATTAGCCACCCGGGCTTGTCGCGCTTTCTCAGCCATGCTTTCGAAGTTGGGCGTTTCGGTATGAGGAGGCGGCTGAGTCTTGTCGCTCTGGAGCATCATGTAAAGCAATGTTTCCATGTGCATGACCTCGTGCTCGAAGCCTATCCAGATTGCTCGCGCAACATCCCTCGGGATGTGCGCCTCTCCATGGGAGTACAATCCCCGGAGTCGGGAGCGGACTCTCTGCTGGTAGTCGACGATTTCCGAAATAGCCGGCCATTCGTCGGGAACTTCGGAATGAGCGTGGCAATGTTCTGGGTTGTCTACGTCGGGATCGATGCCCCTCTCAAAGATGGAGATGTAGTAGGCCGGCTCCGTGGGCCGTTGCTTTGTTGTCTTGTTCAACTGAATGTCCAAGAATGTGGGAATATGGCCGAGGTAGAAAATGCAGGCGTTGCGAAGCTTGATGGGCTTGTCGTGGAGCTCTTCATTCGGAAGCATGCCCCTGGTGACAATATCCCAGGCACTCCAGAGAGTGCTCCATTGGTCCAGAGTCGGCAGCGGGGTGGCGGCGTATACCGACGGTGCGAGGCTGAAAGGCATTCTTGGTTTGATGAGCAAGTGTAGACCTAGAATGTGAAACGGTATGGTAAGTGAAATGTCTTACGATATGAGTTCGATAAAATCAGATGCGGGAGCTGAGAAAGGCAGCCAAACACGTCGGGGTTCCCCGCAACCGCAAGCCATCGCTCCATGGGATCGCGTGGTCTCTCCCGTGGCTAGGCCTCAAAAGAGGAGAGAGGCAAGCGAGGCACTGACCTCGTCCTCGTTGACTGGCCTCCGGCTGATGGCCATGACCACATGACGACGTGGGGGGTTATCTTACTTGGGTTGCATACAGCACGCTCCCCTCATCTGACCACCCACCCGAGTTCCTGAGGTTGGACAAGAAAAAAAGACATTGTACACTGACCATGTTCCTTGGCCTGCCACCGAGCAATCTCCGCCATGCCAGCAGAGTGCCACAGCTTCTTAGCCTCGTGTGCCGAGTATTTGAGGCTCTGCTCGATCTGAACACGCTCGTGCGGCCTGACGACGGCACCCAAAGCGGTTGTTTCGCGAACCGGATAGTAAAAGGCCTGGTGTCGACGACCTTGATCGTCAAAGATGTACTCGCCATCAGCACGCCAGTCGTCTGGCTTGAATGCCTCCTCGCCCAGGATTTCATTTGCATTGGCCAGGCCATTCATGAGGAATCTGCATTCAGCGTTAGAAGACTCCTCGACCATGGAAAGAAAAAGTTTGTGATTATTTGGTTACGAAGGTAGGAACGCTTACTGGTGTGTGACGCCCTCCTTGTCTGTGATGGAGAAGGTCAGTTTCTAGGCACTAGGTCGATCGTGTCACAAAAGTAGTAGTTGAGCATCTCACCATTATAGCCATGGCTGATAGGGTTGTCAGTATGTCAGTCGTATCTTCTAAGGAGCGGGAACCGACGCACTAGACCTTGGCCGCATCTTCACATCCGTCCAAACCAATGAGCATGGTGTCTGACGGTTGGAGAATGTCGCCGAAACTCCTGAGGAAATCGGCCGCATCGGCTTGATCAAAGTTTCCTGGCACATATGGTCAAAATTCAGGCTACCGGCTCGAATGGATGCAAGATAACGAACCGATGCTTGAGCCCAAGCTGATGATGCACTTGGACCTCGAGGCCAGTGAGGGTGACTTGAGCCACTCACGGCCATCGTCATAAGTACCCCACAGCCCGTGGCATTTTACGTGTTGAAACGCAGGCACCTGGCCTAGTGTTCGCTCCAACTCTTCTCGAGACAGATCGAGCGCATAGTAGTCAATGTTCTTGCCGGCATTTTCGAATGCCTGCAACAGTAGGCAGACCTTACGCAGGTTACTTCCACCCGAATGTCAGGAACAATGGCCGCCTTTGCGGGAAGTGGGAGGGGGCGGGGGGAACGAACCCACTGCCCAGCTCTATGACCATAGCATCAGAAGGGATCATCTCAGCAATCTGCTTAGAGTACTGTGTAAGAGCTTCAATCTCATTGTTGGTCAGGTAGTATTCCTCCAGATACGTGATCTCTACAGAGTTAGTGTCCATATGACCACAAAAGTCCTGTGGAAATGATGGCCTACATCCTCGAACAGCTGCAGACCCTTCTCGTTGTAGAGGAGCAACGTCGGCAGCTTCCTGGGGCCGTCTTTGGGGTTCCACATGGACAGAATGTCGTCCTTTAGATTGACTTCGACCGCAGCTCGCCGCACATCGATAATGCCGAGTTGGGACACTGCCTTCTGGGCTGCCTTGCAACCTAGGGCTTGGTCATGCTCGAGCGATGTTGTGGCCGGCATGGTGGCACGAAGAAGGGCTCAGAAGGGGCGACAAGGACGAGAGATGAAGCAAACTTGACTGCCAGACGAAGAAGGAACCGTGAAGACTAGACGTCCTGACGATCGGAGGATGGGAACAACGGCACACGAGAGGGAAGGGGAGGTGGCGGCTAGGTCTTATATCGAACACTTGTAGAGTTGGTATTCCTGACCGGTTGCCAGGGTTGAGAACGAACCTTCGCTTGTACGTACCTCCACCTACATCAGCTAATAATGAACAGGGTGCACCTTCTATATCCCACAGTGGAAAAAGGCACGACACGATGTATAGATACATCGATGCCAATAAGGAATGGTACCAGCACCTAGGCCGGGACGGACTGGAAGCCTGAACTAGGCGAAGGGCTGACCCAGTTACGTAGGTACGAGGTCATGAGCGGCGTGGAGACATCGGACGCCTCGGCATCTGCTTTGTCGCATGGCCCGCTTGCTCAGCTAATCACCATTCATGGACCGTGGCACAGCGTGCAGGGGAATGGTCGCGGCAGTGGCTCTGTGCTGCGCAAAACTCGCGCGTCCGTCCTTGTTCTCGTGCCATGCATACCTTTGCCTTGGGATCCGCACCAGGGGGAAAGGTAGTACGTTGCTGCGTGGGAGGCCCAAAGACGATAGCTAATCAGGATGCGGTTCAGAATCAGATGGTCGCCCCCCCGCGCCCCACCTGCACAGTGGAAGCTACGACGAGCTGCATGCTGATGGGCGATGAACTCCGAATACAGAGGACACATTGGCCATCTTGTAAGGCCAGTACGTGAAGGATGTGGGTGGAACGCGGGTCACGAAGGGGATTAATAACGGTGCTAGTCCCCATGGACCTCACACACGCGTCGATGCACCATGCCCGTTTCGAGGGAGACAGAAGGGCGTGGAGGTATGGGTACTGGAGCCGGTGCTGGAGCTGGAGCTGGACATGTCATTACGTCGGCTGCGAACCCGGCCGGTAGGGGGAATTGCAGATCCCTGTCTGAGTAGCAGCCGTAGGGAGGTAGGTACCGTGAGCTCGACCCATTGACGAGCCTCTCGGCGTCATGGCAGGGGGAAGTCCGACAGAGCATCCTCTGTGCTGGACTGTCAATCCTGAGGGTGAGTAAGCCTGGCTGGACCGTCAACTAGGTGATGCCGCCAGCTCGAATGGTGATTTGCCCGAGCCTTGGTGATCAATGCCGTTGCAAAGCTCGCAATTCGAAGAGCCTGTGTTGTGCGATCAGTGCTAGGCCGTTCTGGATCCATTGCTATTATCACTCGTTCGTTGTTCCCTCGTTGCTCGTCTCTGGTGAGAAACCATGCTGCGATGGGACCGAGATGCGGCCCTCGCGATCGTGCATGCAACCAAGAAACCATGACCAATTTGTCCCTGATTGTAGTGGTCATGACACCAGGTATGAGGCCTTCGTAACGTCACGCCTCCACTGCCTGACACCTCCGATACCCGTAAACTGCGGGGTAACTGTCCGCTTGCCCCTCACCTGTGGCCACCTACTCGTCAACCAGCGTCTCTAGCACTCAACCGCCCTGAATCTGTGCGCCCGTCATCGTCCCAGCTGCACCTCGCGGGGTTTGCTCCGTACTGGACTGTCCCTGTTGGCTGCTGCTGCTGCTGCTGCTGCTGCTCGCATCAGTCGGAATAGCATGTCTGACTAGCCCCTGAAGCCAGATGCGACCAGAAGACGACAAGTTGCAGGAACCTGATCCCAAGGCCGACGCACGTGGGGGGCACTTGACCGTGGACACAAATGCTGCTTAGCAGGCATATTCCTTGCATACATATCCCTTCGTGCTCATGCGTCTTCTTCCGTAAGAGGGAACAATAGCCTGGATACCTCCTGTGACGGGGCCTCCCATCCGCCAGGCGAGAACTCATCAAACCCTCCCACGAAAACGCTCTGGTCCAAATAACCGAAGCCAAAGGGCTTCCCCTCCATATCTGCGACGAGCTCGGCATCGAGCCTTGTATAGTGGTCCGTCGCTGTCAAGTTATACAAGGATGGGCTGTCAAAGTGCGAATGGTCCAGCACGCTGGATTGCTGATTGTCGTTCGAACCATTTTCACGCCTTGACGCAGCGCCATGTTCGTGGGGTGTATGGCTTAACCGACCCGTGTTTGCCAAACCGGCTCGAAGTGATCTTTGCATACCAGCAGGTGTTGCGCCAGCCGCCGTCAAATCCAGCTCCAGGCCTCGCGAGTCTTCTCTGCTAGGTGGAACGTGGTCCGATAGCAGCGCTTGTGCTTCATCTATCTTGTCGTGATCTCGGCAGCGGTCATCTCCAATGATGGAACCATTGTTGGTGAGATAGTCCTTCCTCTTATGCCATTCCTCAACGCCGCCCCCATCGCCACCCATTCGAACACTACGTGTTCTCAGGCCTGTTTGTCGTGTGCCTAGAGCCCTGTCCAAGTCGTGGTTTCGATTATGATCCTCAATGATTCTAGCGTAGAACTCATCGGCTTCCTTGAACCTCAAGGCATACTCGGCGGCGAGGTTGGAATGTCGAGCTAATCGGTGAAGAGCGTCCAAGGCTGCTTTGGTGCTTTCGCCCAGTTCGTTGGTACCAGCAACGGCAGGGTCGTCTTTCTGGCCGGCTTCGATACCGACCATGGACATGGACCTGTTTACATCCATTTGGGGAAAGTGACGAGCATATAATCCGACATAGGCAGCATGCCAGATGGCAAACACCACAAGTGACGAGTGTGGCAATTTTTCGCCGCATATTTCGATCAGATCAGAGATCTCAGCTGCAGCATGGAAGAGCTCCTTGGCACTGCTCGCCCAGAAGCCCGGAGGAGTGATGCCTGGAGCAAAAGTCGGCTCGTCCAATGGCCCGTTGGGTCCTCCGCACCTGACGGGAATGAATGGGATATATTCGCGATGAAGCATGATCTTTGAGAGACACATAAGCATGTGCAGCGAAACAAACGCACTGGAGCCTTGCCGACTGTCATGTTTGAAATAGTTTTTCCGAGAGAGTGTGAACCCGAGAGAGCTGTCAGTCATTTGCAGCTTTGTATTGAAGTCGATGAGCTTTCGGGTGAGTCCTGAGAATTTCGCTTGTGCTTCCCATGGAGCAACGTTTTGTTCCTCGGAGAAGCGACCGCCGGCATTGCTGTAGTGCGATATCTCTCCCCATATGTCAATGAGCTGCACAAACCTGCTGAGTATGTTGGGGTTGTCTGGGCGGCTGGCGAAACGGAGACAAGCGAGCCCCGGAGAAAGCCAGTATAGACTTGTCGAGTCAAATCGAAATCTTCCTCGGAACAGGGCAGCTGGATACGCAGGTCTTCCGAGCGTATGCAAGAAGCTCTATCTTTTCCGCACGATAGTATACGATCGAGAATAAAGCAGCTGAACATTGTTCGCCGTCTGACTTCTCGATCAATGAGTATCTTCTCGGTCAACGGGGAGGAAGACACGGTCTGAGCCACGTCTCCGACCCCAAGTTTGAGCGCTTGCGCCATGCGTATGGCCATGCCAACGTACATCCAAGACCCTAAGCCCTGATGGTTTCGTGATATCCACTGGTATAGACCCAGCATCAAGAATGCCTGAACGCGCTCCACGGTTGCTCTTGTCATGGCCAGCCTGCAAGATCCCAAGGCTTTATCGAGAATATCCGCGAAGAATCCTGAGGCAGCGGCAGCTGCTGGTCTGGATCGGCCTCCACGCGGTCTTGCCTCGGGCTGGGTTTCTCGCGGCAAGAGGTCTGGAGCCACACAATATCGGGCCTTGATCGTCGGTGGTTGCACCAGCGTGCTTGTCGTGGGAGTGGCGATTAACATACTTAACGAGTTCGTCGTGGTATCTCGCGGTCAGCGCAAGAATTCCGAGCAGTACCAGATTCAGCTCTGACGAAACCGTGGCTGGATCTCTCCGACACTGGTAGATCTTGTCCTTTAGTGTGGGAATGTGTAGGAAAGGTAGCTCTGTTGCGAAATGGAGCTTATAGGTGGCCAGTATCTGATCCCATACATGCCTGTCAAGAAAAGGCGCCGAAAGAATATCTTCGGCGTTCTGCTGACCACCGCTTTGAGCATTCGCTGGGGTTATTCTGGGACGTTTCCTTCCGTGACCCGGCTCCCTGTCTTGTCGTATACTCGATGGCGCATCTGTCCGTTTTGGTGGCACCACAGATGGGTCTGGCCATTGGCAATGCTGACCTGCTTTGATGCAATTCTCACAGGCAGCATCAAGCTGGCCTGTGTTGTCGCACTTGATCTTGGACCTCCTGCAGCGTAAGCAAGCTATACTGGACCGCACACGCGAAGGTCCTTCTGCGTCCGTTCTTGCCATTCGATTCGACCCAGTCGGCCTGCAGCGTAGTAACTTGGACAATTCAGAGATTTATGGAACATGGTCCGCATAGGGGAGCTCGGCACCTCAATATATCAGACATTGGTGCTGGGAGCAATCTTGGCCTTCAACGGGAGAAATCATCAGGTCATAAGGTAATGTTCAGTAGCAAGCCACCTCGGTTCGCTCAGGTAAGCAGTGGTGGGGTGTTGGTCCTCCGTGCGGAAAGGGCGATGGACCAAGATGTATTTTTGACAATGGTGATCCAGCACGGTTAATGAGGGTCTACACATTCCAGTCCATCGTACGGAACGGCAAAAGTTCCTTCACGTGCAGCCAAACGCTTCATGCGGTCTTGGAGATCCTATTGTTGGCGATCACTCCGTCCTTTCAGTGAAGGAGGGGCAGACAAGCTTCGAGCTCGACTGGGGCGGTCAGTGGCTGTGCTGTCACCAACGACATGGATCCAAGAATGGCAGCACCAATGACGTCGCATTTGGAGATTCAGAGAGGCCTCTCGCGCCCATGCTTAAGCGCCTCCGACATGGCACCGTTTCAATGACCAACCCCGTCCCAGTTCCAGCGCCCTGCTGTGACGAAGGAGGGGCGGAGGAGACGATCTGATATTTCCTACTCACAGCTGCGGATCTGCAAAACCAGGGCCAAGTTTTCATCCAGGTATCTGTCAGGAACGAATCCCAACTCCGAACCATCAACTTTCATCCTTCATCGCAGTCCTGCACCCCCCGCGCTGCTCCGCCCCTCGATCCAGCAGTCAACCCAGCACTCAATACTGCACGGCAATCGAAATCCTGCACCTCGTCAACTACCTACCTTTGTTGGCTTGGCGCATCCTCCATACGCGGACTTCAACATGTCTTCGGGACACAATGTATGACATGCCCATTACCCTGCGGCTCACAGCCGATGTCGCCCATCATATCGATCGATCTGCTTACGGATTTGCTTGCAGGACCCTAAGCTTCTGTACGCCATCAATGGCGTCCAGGCTTACCACATTTCTAATGGCGTGGAAGAGTCTCTGACGCCCGCTAGCCCTCAGACTCTCTCCCTCTTAATGGTGCCAACTTCATCACCATTCGCAGACGCTTCCGGCACCACTGGCACAAACACTCCGCCCGAGGACTTCTACTTGCACCTACACCTCCCACCCGAGCTCGATCTTCCTCTGCCAGCCACTACCCAGATCTATCACCAACCTCCCAGAAGCTACCTCATCCCCGTTGGGACCTGGGTCCCGACAGCGGTGCCTTTACCCGCCTTGAGTTTCCGGACACGGGCAGCCGTCAAGGTCTTCAGGAGGATGTCGACACTTTTGAGACCATCCTGGCCCAATGTACCGCCTTTCTCGAACGCTCTCCGCCTCCGAAGAAGGCAGCCAAGGCTGATATTCCTCCTGTCTCTACAACCAGGGCTGCAGAGAAGGATTTATCGGGGGCTTCTGGATCCGAGCCACTGCCTGCATATAACCCCGCGGACTATGAACCAGGCCAGGCTTACGCGCAAGGTAGCCACAGCCTGCATCCGGGTGGCAGGATTGTCCTGGTCGACGAGGAAGATGGTAGTGTCATTGGCGAGTTGACCGAGGGATACCAAGTCGATGACAGCGGTATCAAGCACGGATCCAAAGGTAAGTGGTCGAGCCCCTTGTTGTTCAGCTTGAGGTAGAGACACTTGACTGATTACGAGAATGGCACAGATCCTGTCGAAATCACACTTCCCGCTGATAGCACCCAGGCTGTCAAAGTACAGCCAGCATCCCAGGAGTACGTCGAGATGGTGATGCATCCTTCGTACAAGAGGTCATTCCTCGTGAACAACGCTTCGAAGGCATCCAGACTGATCGTTACATCGTCCGATCTTATCGCCAAGGGCTTGCAGAGTGGCGCCGACACGTTTTCGCAGAAGACCAAGCCCGTGTCAAAACCTGTCACGTTCACGCCCGCAGCACACGACCGAATTCGTAGAATAAACACCTTCTCGACAAAGGCCGCCGGTTTATCGGCAACTACGGTCACTCACATTGGCAGGTACGCGCAGAACTTCGGTGCTTCCCTCAGTAGGAAGAAGGACGGAAGCGGTAGAGGCTATGACAAGGACGGCAACGTAGTCGAGTCTTACAAACCTGGGCTGCTGAACAAGAGTCTTATGGCCTTCAACACCGTAGCCGATGGTATCGAGCAAGCCGGCAAGAACCTTCTGGGTGGCACTGCATCGAGTGTCTCGCAGGTGGTCGAGCACCGGTGGGGCTCTGAGGCCGGTCAGGCGTCGCGGAACATTGGTGGTGGCTTCAAGAATGTTGGTCTTGTCTACATCGATGTCACGGGTGTCTCCCGGCGAGCCATTCTGAAGAGTGTGGCGAAGGGTATGGTAGTCGGCAAGGTGGGTAACGGAGGTGGTCAGATCATTGTGGGCGGCGGCGACGGTGGCACTGTCTCCCCAGGCACACTGGAGAGGAACAACAGCAACACGAACATCAGCGGGGCCGCGAGCATTCACACTGCTTATGAAGGTGGCAGCAGCAAGGGCAAGAAGCCCATCTGAAGGGGAGCGGCGGAGACTTGATGGTTACGGTGTTGATAGATGCCCATGCCTGTGTTTTTGTTTTCCTGCGGCCAGTAGACCTACGATTACGAACAGCAATGAATACACATGAACAGCATCTGAAACTCATTTCAACCATGATCAGAGAAACGATTGTCAGGCATGTAATGCCTTCGCCGGTGCATTGAAGACGGCAGGCGGGGCGGGTGGGGCGCGTCTACCATCGATAAGTGATTTCAACCTGCCGTTTTGCTTATCGGGCAGCAACGTCAGAGTCGCGTCTTGTCGCGATGGTGGTCAACAGGTCACTTCACCTTCACCACCACGGTAGACAGGTCCCTCGAGCGACACGCGGCATGTGTCGGTTGTAGAGTTTCGCTGCAGCTAGCACTTCCACGCCTCTCGCTTGTCGTTTGAAGAGTAGGACAGAGCATCTCCGAACGAGACCACCCCCACCAGGATTTGGCTGGGGGTAATATCTGGCAGCTACACGACAAACGATCGAGCTCAATGTGCCGCTTCGAGATTTTTGGCAGTATCATTCTTCTCATACACGACCTAGCTACTTCGAGTCGGTCCAAGAGGCCAGCTGAAACGACGCTGCCGCCACGTGCCTCGTATGTCACTCTGCTCCGTATCTCCTTCGCCCCAACAATGACCTGATTGCAATCGTAGTTCGCCCGTCCAATTATGCTGCACGAAATCCTCCTGTCCTTGTCCGGGCACCCTTCACCGCTCCTGCGAACCGATGGCATCCAATCCACCGCTTTTGCCGCCATCTCGCCCCCCGAACGCGAACTCCTTGCCACCGCTGCACATCTCAGCGACTTGAACATCAAGCTCCTGGGCCACTCAGCCCAGATTTCGGCAGAACACCCCTCGACTATATGCCGGGCCGTTGCAACGGCAATTGAGTCGATTCATCTGGCTGCTTTTCAGCGCAAAGTCCTGGAGGTGGAAGAGACGGTCTTGCGGCATGACTCAAGTCTAGTGGGCGCCTACAACATCGTACCCTTGACCGCTGTTATTGGGGAGTTCTCAGGATGGACCAGGCGTCTGGAGTGGCTGAGAGAGGTGGTCCAGTTCATTCTGGGCAAGCACAAAGGTGGAAAGTGCTGCGGCGCTCAGTTGATTGATCGACTGCGCACTGAGCTGCAGAGCGGATACATGGACATTGAGCAGACGGCTCTGACTTTGGTCAAGGTTGCCGAGACGGCATGGCTGAAGCAAGTGTCTGCCTGGATTCTTTACGGCCGATTGCCGAGTCACGGCGAGGGCGACTTCTTCGTCCGACTGGCGGAGGATGGCGATCATGACTTTGTTATCACACCAGCACTGCTTCCCAAGTTTGTCACGCCTACGACAGCAGCCTCCATGTTATTCATCGGCAAATCACTGAACCATGTCCGCGTCAAGAGCAGTGTCGATTCGGGCCTCATGGGGCTTGATCACCTCTCATCACAACTCCGGGAGCTCTCGGGCCTGGCCTATCCGCTCAACACAGCGAGCTTCTCAAGAGCCATCACCGCTCTCCGCGTAAGCCTATCCAGGACAACGCTTCAAAAACTCTTGCCACTGAGCAGAGTTGTCGAGATTCTCCGCCTGTTGCGCGAATTCTTCCTCCTCGGTCGGGGTGAGTTCGCCATGGCTCTGACACAACAAGCAGATGAGAAGCTTCGGAGCCGGTGGAAACGAGCGGATAATCTCGCGTACGACAAACGAGAAGGCTTTGGGACCCTCGCTTTGAAAGAGGGCGAAGTGACAGCGGTGCTGGCCAAGACGTGGGCGGCGATGGGACTGATGCAAGGACAACACGCAGACGAAGACGAAGGCCTCGAGCTGGGGCGTGACCTGCTGCGCTTGCAGCTCACCAAGTCCAAACCGGCAAGCCCCGTGAAGGTCGGGTCGGTCACTGCACCGCAGAGGTCACGGTCGCTCGCAACAACCCCTTTCCGCAACCTCCTCTTCTCAGTGCCTGTGGTGCTGACGATGCAGATCCCTTCGCCCCTCGACATGTTCCTGGCTCCATCCGACCTACAGATCTACTCAACCATCAACTCATACCTACTCTCTATCCGCCGGGCGCACATACGCCTTACAGACTTGTGGAAAATTACAAGCCTTCGACGGCATCATCCTGCACCGCCCGGACCGCCAGGTGGCAGTACCCGCGGCGGTCGATCAAAAGTGACGTTGCTTCGTGAGCGCCACACGGCACGTTCCAATGCCATGCGCAGCACCTGGGTCACAGCGAGCGCCGCTATATTCTTCCTCGCAGAAACAGAGGCCTATCTCCAGACCGAGGTCGTCGCCGGGCTCTGGGACGGGTTCCACCAATGGCTCACGTCGAGCGAGGCAAAGCACGGCGACATCAGCTCAGGCCAAGCTACATCAGCAAGCCGAGCCGCGGCACCCGGAAACGACAACGACGAAGATGAGGACATTTGGCTCATGCCTTCCACTGCTTCCAGCCCGTCCCCTTGCCAGCAGCAGCAACAGCAACAGCAACACGACCCGCAGTCTCTCGCGACAGCCCACGCACGCTACCTCCTCGCCCTCTCCCACCGCCTGCTCCTCACGTCGACGCCGTACACGGACGCTCTCCTCACGCTCCTCGTCAGCACGGACCACCTCGTCGCCCTCGTCCACCGCCTGCACAGCATCTGGACGTCCATGGATCTCGAAGCCGACGCCGGCGTCGTCGACGCCTTTGTCGACCTCGAGACGGAGGAGAGGAGCGTCGCCGCCGCTCTCCGCGACGTCGAGGGGCGCGTCAAGGCAGGCGTCGAGGACGTCATTGCTGCGCTGAGGATACTCGAGGCTGACTCGGGTTTCGCCGAGGGCTTGGACGGCGGTTCTGGCACGGATGAAATGGACGGCGTCTGGGGTGCCGAGGAGGGGGAGTACACGCCCCGCCGGGTCGGCGGCGTCGAGAGGCTGCTGATGAAGCTTGATTTCGGCGGTTGGTTCGGGGGTCGGAAGGGCGTCTTTGGCGATGTGTTCTAGCGACCGGTTACTTTTAAAGCCGGTAGCTCGGCGGGACTGCCGCGCAGAGCGCTGGCAGGTTTCCGGCTCCAGTCGTATATTTCGGCGTTTGCGGGACATGGTCAGGGTCATTCTTCACAAAATGCCCATGATGAAATACTAGCAATGGTTTTGGTACTCAGGTACTGTACCGTTGTGGCTTATTCTGCTTGATGCCCCTCTGCTGTTTTGGGAGAACGGTGAAAATAGGAGGCGACTTCATTTTGGCACCACTCGTCATGTCATTAATTTCATTGCAGATGCAGTTCCCCTGCATCGTTCTGGCTCAGATCCTGTAGAGCTTCGTACCCAGAAAACCCCTTTCCCAAACGCCACCAAGCATACCTCCAAAGACGCAATCCTTGTCTCTGGCTATAGGTTGTGATATATTACACATCAGTGTCTTGCACGCTTTCTGAATGACATGATTGAAGTTGTGCAAACAAACATAATAAAACCCCGATCAAAACACTACTGGTCTGTTGATTGATGATGCCTTCGAAAAGGGAGGAACAGGTCAGTAGATAGACATAGTTCTCCTGTGGCGCTTCGGTTGGGCGTGCGGCTCAGATGAGCGGCGATGGAAGAGATTTTGAACAAATGCTTTTGGGCCATGATCGGCAGTGGAAGCCGCTCCCAGGTTGAAGCGGTGCTGATGCTTCCCCGTCTGCCAACGCTGCTTGATGCAGTCGTCGACAAGAGCAATGAGACCTGTGGCCACGACGACATCGGCGACGTTGGTCGCGGCGTCAATGATGCTTTGATCGCTGATCCACATGTGAGACGGAGGCACCCAGTCGCCGGCGCGCTCGTCGCTTTCAACCTGGTTTGGCGAACGAGTTTCGGGGACAATGTGAGCGACAGGCCGGTTCGAGAGGCCATCCTGAATGAGGTGGAAGGAGACGACGCCGAGATTCCTGTCGAGCACGCGGCGCCACTGATAGCTGTGGCCCCACCACTCGAATTCGTAGCGCTTGGAACCGCTGTGACCTCGGCTAGATATGTTGACGCGGGCATAGTTGGAGAATTCGAGCTTCATGGTGTTGGTGGGTATGGGTTCGTTCTTTGGTTGGTGTTGGAAGGACAGTGAGCGGTTGGAAGAGCGGAGGATCGGGCTCTCGTCATGCGACATGGTACCAGACTGTGGCCTCACGTTGCTGGCTGAAGAGGTGATGCCGGAACCGGCATGCGAGAGCGTTCTGTGACCGCCAAGAGCCTTAAAGGCATTGGTCATGGATTGCTGCATGCCAGGACGCTCTTCAAGAGACGGGAGATCGTACTGCCGCTTACAGCTGCAGATCTCACGACCCGAGTCGCGGCAGTATCTCCTCAAAGAGAAGTCTCTCCTAGCCAGGTCGTGCATGCGCAGATGGAAGAGCTGGATGGCGAGGCGGTGACGACCGGGTACGACGATATCGACTCGGAGATTGAGATTGCCGTCTGGCGTGGAATCGTCATGCCGTATGGAGAGCCTTTCCATGGAAGGAAAGAGTTTGGCGAAGTCCTGGGCGTTGGACGGTGGAATACCGGAATCGACTAGATGCCGTTGATGGTAGACGGGCAAGGGGAGGCTTTCGTTGTCGTCATAGCTCTCCAGGTCGATCTCCCGGCAAAGGTCGTTTTCGGAGGCGAGACTCGAGTCAAAGGTGTCGACAGAGGGCCCAGGACAGCACCTGGTTGAGGGCGAGATGTCTTCTTCGTAGACTGGCTGAAATCTGGCAACAGGGCCAGCTTCCTTGACGGAGGCCTGGGTGCTGGCGTATATGGATGTTGGCGCGGTGCTTTCGGAGTGATATGTCTCGTATGAGTCGCAGGACTCGGTGCTGGCACGAGGCGGCCGACTGTAGGTGATAATCCGGGGTTCTGGTCTCCTAGATGAATTGGGCATGGTGATTTGTGATGTACTGCGTACGGCGTGGAAGAAGGAGAAAGAAGGTGGAGAGATGGGTAATGTGTGTAGATTGGTGTTCAGGTGTGAAGAGGTCTAGTAATGTGTTGCTTATTACCGAAGAATTGGCAGTGGTGGTGGTGGTGGTGGTGGTGGGAATGATGCAGTTGTTGTATGCTGGGCACTCAGGATAGACCGAAGGTGCACAAAGACTGGCAGGCAACAGACCCGGGTAGATAAGTGTCTTCTGGTTCAGGCCAGGCCGAGGCGGATGGAAATCGTTTGGTAGAGACAGGGTCAAAAGTGAAGGGGGCTTGGAGGGCAGGCGGACAAGGCCTAATCTCAGGTGCCGAGTCTTTTTGGGGAGAAAAACACCTGATGGGGTGGATGAGGATGGAACAAAATTGGTAAAGACAAGGCAAATGGCAGCAGGAATGGCCCAGACTGAAGAGGAACTTCCTATGCTCTGCTGGCAACGAGCCACCTGGGGCTACCTAAGAATCCGCAGTCAGATCGTCTGCCTGCCGTGCATCATTCGAGGGGCTTGGGATGTCCGGGGAGCAGGATCGTCGTCCATTCGCACATGTTCCTCAGGTAGCTCCCGAAAGAGTCCCAATACGGCAAAGACATGGGATGGACGGGTCGTGGAGCCACCATGCGGTGACTACGGCTCCCCTGCCTCAGCCTGCAACTCCGTCTGGGCCCGGCCGTAGCAGGGGGGTCTGAGAAAAGATCAGGCGTTGGGCGTGCCGTTGTGGCATGTTCAAGGGTCTAGGTACCTACCAACGGTACCGTGGTGGGCTGTACCGCGAGGTGACAAGGGCCCCGCGTCCCGAGCTTCCCTTCCAGGCTTCCCTTCCAGGCCAGGGACATCTGCCAACTGCAGCCCCCACGCCTGCTGCAAGTACCTACCTACCTACCACCCTGACATTGCCTGCCCCCATCAATCCACACTCCAACCAACCATCATGTCTAGCTTCCACCACGACCTTCATCTCCATCGGCTCCTTCACACACGGGAGTCTGTCAACGGAATACGACAGAGAAACATGCCCCATCTGACGTCTTTGAGCCGATGTCCAAGACATTTCGTACAGCATTGCGCACGATGCAGCCGCCGTTCTTGAGACAGACAGGCACGCTGACATGTCTCTCGGCAGGACACAGCACACGCGGCATGACCTCATTTGGAGAGATAGAGTTGGCCCTCTTCAGGAAGAAGAGGCAAACGAGAAGAAAGACGACGAGTCTTGCATCACACCGCCAACATGACGATGGCCTCTTTTCTTTTCTTTTCTCTGATTTTCCACGACGCTGCCCCCCGAGCGTCCAAATGATGGCGACAATGCATTGAACTTGACGAATGCCTCTTTGCCATGGGCAATGTACCGCTTGTCCGACGACTTGCTTGATACATCACATGTACCACGTCCGATCAAGGGGTGCGGAGGGTCTGGGCACGGTACCATCGAGGACACCCTACGACTCCCCTGGTGATCCTGTGCTTCTGACGGCCCTATGAAAACTAAATCGAGAACGAATGCGAAACTCTGATCGGTTCGGGCAGGTTTCGCCCTGCCTCGACAGACATGAACTTCGGGCACTTGGGGCTGGTGTCCTTCCTACTGAAGCCCCGCGATGTGCAATCCTTTTCGCTGACGGGAAACCACAGCAATGACACCACTGCGACTACACACCCTTTCCACAGGTCCTCTGCAGGTCGCCCTCGATCGAGCCTTGGGTCACAGCCGTGTCAGCTTCTCATTCGCTGGCCCGACAGTGGCCCTCTGCCGCCCGCCGGCCGCCTCTGTAAAGCCTCTCATACTCCACGTGCTCTCGCTGCCGTCGTGGACACTGTGGCTGGCTACCTGATCATACCAAACAGGGCTCACAAGCTCCCGTCGTCTTTCGTTGGACCACAGCACGTCCTGGCACAGCCATGTTGTCACTGGACATCTGAGTCTTCCGCCGTGTAAGCCCTCTGGCGGCCCAACTTTGCGAACCGTTGGGCGGCTGCATATCTGGGGCGGCATAGGCAACTAGATGTCCATGCGATGCCGGGTCCTCGGGATGACCCTTCTGCTGGGCGTCGTACTACGCCCCAGGGAGCTCCCTGTTCCTCTCTCAGGGGGCTGCATATGCTCAGCGCAGTTCGGGCAACAATCGTCTCTTTCGATCGCCTGCCCGGTCGAAGTGCGGACTGAACATGGGCTACACTTTCCTGGCGTCGTCACCCACTGCGCGAAGCACCAGTCAACAGATTCCATGCCTTTCTGCTGTTCTATTGGTGATGGCTTCTCTTACACCACCCACACTAGGTGTTTCGCCCTCGACGCTGATTGTCTTGTCATACACTGTCGTAACCACACATTCCCCATGGATCTTCAATGCCTAGCACGCCAGTAAGCACCCGGACGATGCCGTCCGGTCGTGTGTTGCCGTGTATCACGTGGCCCAGAACCTCGCCGGCCAACGACAGAAGGCATTTCCGGGGAGTGTCGTGTGACTTGTAGCTCATACGTACTTCTTCACTATCTCCGTGCTCCAACATGGTCGCCACCGCGCCCCGCGATTGGCCAGGGCACGACAGAGCTCAGGGCTCAACTTTCTATTGAATCAGTGCATGGGCGGGAGGTGGTATGCGTCAGACAACTGTGAAGACCAAAGTTTTGCGAAGAACCGCTTTGCTTGCATTGTGAATTGATGCATGGCTAAGGCCAGGTTTCCTGCTCAGCTCGCCATTACAAGATATGGCATTGTCTTTCTGTGGCTCCACGACAGTGTGACACCGCCGCTACACACCCTTCGCTCGGAGACGCCGTAGGTGATGCCGGCCGGCTGAGACTCCTCGTCGCCTTCCACAGTTGTACGTTGTGTCTTTACAGATGCCGTCGCTTGGTCGGTCGCTGTACTTCGCACTGGGCAGGTGATGTGATGGAAGGGTTCCCATGCCGCCAGCCTTCGTGGCATATGTGCAGCTCCTCATTCGTAATTGTTACCCGCACGAGAGGAAAATGAGCCAGGTACTTTGGTTTGTAACATGCATTGGTATTGGGACAGAAGCATCAATCGTGGAGCAAACGACAGGTTCCAGAGCTAGGCACGATGATATCAGGGCGGGGCATTGATGGATGCTGTGCTGCTGGAAAACTCCACGGGGGACGCTGCCGTCCGCATATGCACGGAAGAACGCTATCTCCCTGCAGCGATCAACATAAGATGAGTAGAAGTACATTAGGTCATAGTGATAAGAAGGGCAGAAACGTAACATGAACGGCATGGCATTCAGTGCATTCGCAAAGACGTCCGTCAGGGGGTCAGACCTAATATCATCAATGCGGTGATTTTAGGGACGAGAGGTATGTTTGGCCAAGGAGGATATTATAGAAGATGTGAAAGTACTATACGCTTCTGATTGCTCCCGCGGTCAAGCCATCGCAGTCAAATGATCTCATCCTCTTGGACAGCATCTTGAGCAATCGAAATACCGCAGCTCCCAACGATAAGTACCATCTGACCTGGCGATTATTGGCGTGCTCAGCTTTGGGTCGCTCGGCCTACCAGACATCGACGGTCGCGGAGAACCAGTCGCGACTTGGTACCGGTCAAGAGATCGACACGGCGCGCCGTCCTGGCGTCTCACCGACTGGTTCTAGGCCCAGTCGATTAGTGTGACGGTCGTGGAGGAGTCGCAGATCTATCTGCGTGGATACCGCCGGCGCGATGGCCATTCGATACCCTTTTGCGGGGGTTGCTCGTCTGACGACTTTGCAGAGGCGTGTCGCCGCCTCTTGGACGTACCCCCGTGGCTGAGGCGGGATCGAGAGGAAAGCATCTGCAGACTGGTCTATGTCCGATGTCATCATGCCAGCTACGCACGCTAGCTGACATGAACAGATCTACCCCGCGGACCTACGATAGGGTACCTAGGTGAGGTAGGCAACAGACATACATCATGACGTGAAGTTTTGTAGGTACAGAGGCCTGAAACTCCAGGAAGTCATCATGTTCTCGAACCACTACGTACGTCAGTCGGGGCTGTAGCAAATGATGCCACTAAATGAACAAAGCGAAGGGCAAGTCAACGATACGACCCCGCCATTGCTCCAAAAAAAAAAAGTCCTCAAACAGGCCCAGACGCTCGTCGAATCTACGTCCAACCAACCCAGCTGCGCGGCATCACGCGCCAGACCTTAACCTCGCCGCTGCGTAGGTCATCAAGCTTGAAGCTTTCCATCTTGACCTTCTTGTTCTCCCGGCCCTGTTCCCATGCGCGAACCTTCTTCTTCGTTCCGTCCCACTCGGCCACAACACCCACGTGATCCGGCTTGCCGACCTCAGCTGTGTACTTTGCGTGCATTGGGCCGTGCTTGCCCTGGAACTTGGCGTTGCGGATCGAGACGATATCACCGGCCCTGATTTCATCGAATTGCTGCGTGGACGCGTTGGCGAGATTCGAGTATACCAGAGCACCGTATCCACGGGTGCCCACAGGTAACAGCACGTCCTGGAACGGGCGGAGAAGCTCGTGGACTAAAGCCTGAGGGGTGCCATCGCCAATGACAGAGTCCTTTTTAGACGTGACGGCGTTGGCGATCACGCGGCCGTATCGCTCGTACGCCTGCTCGAGCTGGTCCTGGCGCAGCGCTCGCGGAGGAGGTTCATGTCGCTGTTCTGCCTCGACATCCGACTGGTCGTTGGGGTCAAAGGCCACTGTGATGATTGTCTGTGAATAGTCCTGGAACAGCACGTAGATGGTACGAGTGACAATTGTTGCGCCTTGGTGGTTCGAAGTCGTCTCGTCCGACTCGTAGTACAAGTCGCGCCTGCCTTGAAGCACTGGCGGAACCTGCTTGGCCTGACGCCACCATCCACTCTGTGTTGCGAGATCAATATCGTTAGCAATGAAACCAGATTCCATGGACGGGCGGTGTGCGTCTATGGACCTCCTGATGTTCACAGACGGCCTTGACACATCCAAAGATTGACGACCGGGGGCACGGTTGGCCGGCGGTGCTGGTGGTGGGGCCCTCGTCTGGGGGGCAGGCGAAGGCAGAGGAGGAGGGCTCTCGAAGTAAGCCTCCTCTTCGATTTTCGGGGTTCGCTGCCCATAGGTGCTAGTCCTTGGCGGCGCAGAGTAGTTGTAAGGGTCATACTCCTCATCGTGCGATGGTGTCGCTGCCTCCTTGCCAGGAGGCGGGGGTGGCGGAGCGGCGCGTGGGACATCCACGGAACGGCGCTTGTCTGCGGGAGGAGGTTGCGGTGCCTGGGATGGTACAGGGGGGGGCGCTTGAGGTGCTAGTGTTGGGACCGGGGGAGGAACCGCCCTGGGAGCAGTACCAGTCGGAATCGGTGGTGGGAATGAGGGTGGAGGCGCATCGGTCGTAGGTGACCTGACTGGGGTGACATCTTCAATACTCGAGTCCCTAGCATGGGACTTGAGGGCATCCTTGTGCGGCGCAGAAGATGCAATGTCTGTGTCGTAATCTCCCTCGTACTCTGTCACTTCCTCGTCATCAGCTTCCACATGTCTTCCAGAAGAAAGCGGAACAGTAGACGACGTGTCTAGCGTTGACTGCCGGCTCAATGGACCTCCAGGTGGCGGAGGAGGAGGGGGTCTAGTTTGGCCGGCGGGCACCGCGGGTGCTGCGCCAGGGATTGGCGGCGGCGGGCGGCTGTTGCGCATGCATGGGGCCGGAGGCGCAATTGCCATGGGCGGTGACGACGAAGTCTCGTCGCCAGAGATTGGGACAATGGGCGGCGGACGAGCCGAGATAGGTGATATCGGAGCGAGTGGAGGGGATCTAGCCGCAGGCCCGGAGACATCAGATCTGGTTGCATCGTGAACAGCACCAGACATCTCATCGCCAGATTCAGAACCTTCGCTCTGAGACGCTAATGCCGGAGGAGGTGCAGGAACAGGACGGGCTATGGATTCAGTCAGTCAAGGTAGCAGGACTACTGCCACAGCAGAACCTACCTTCGACAGGAACAGGAGGAGGGGCTGGTCTGCCCCCAGGGATGGGAGGAGGGCCAGCTGAGCCTTGCGAAAGAGCTGCTGTCTTGTTAGATCACAAGTACGCTTATTTGTGCCGAAGAGTTCTTACGTCTGGACGCTGAAGGGGGAGGAGGAGCATCGTCCTCCTCTTCGACATCCTCCGTAGGGCGTGCGGGAGGCGGGGGAGGCGGACGAGGCGAAGTGGGCGACCTGGGCGACTGAGGCTCCTCGGTTTCGGTAGGTTCGGAAACACGATGAGGGACGCTCATGCCGGGCAGCGCCATCATGCCTGGTACAGGTACTGGAGACGCTGCGCTGATGGGCGATGCTGCCTCTTCGGCTTCTTCAGCGTGTTGTTTGTCGGCCTTCTTCTTCTTGGGCGGTGCACTGGCTGGTGCAGGACCACCAAAAAGCGAATGCATGCCCATCATGCCCATACCTCCGCTCATCTTTGCCATCCTGGCACGGAGCTCTTCCTTTCTCCGGGCTTCAGGGTCGATATCCTCATCATCTTCCTCTTCCTCCTCATCAGCGGCTTCCTCCTCGACGACATCAGAGTCATCCTTGGCGGCAGTCTTATCGATCGACGCCCGAGGAGGAGGAACAGGTCCCGGGTTCGTAGGCACGCGAGACATGCGGCGAGGCCTCTCGTCGCTGTCCTCGCGCTCGGTGAGATCCTCCTGTCCCTCAGTCGTGTCGCCAGCCCCCGACATATCGGCTTCATTTCCATCGTGGTATGACTCCACAGGGCCCTTGGAGGATTTGCGCCTCGGTGGAGGCGGAAGTCTGTCCGAGTCAATCGATGTCCTCGCACCGACATCATCGGCGCCAGGGCCTTCCAGCACAGGAGAGGCGACGTCTGTGCCCTCAGTCGGGGCTTCTGGGGCATCGTGGCTTTCTGTGCGTGCCTTGGCCGGCCGCTTTGGCTTTTCCTTTTTGGCGACCGATTCTGCATGGCGCTGCGCTTGTTCCATCTGCTGTTTCTGAAGCAGAGCAATACGCTCTTTCAGGCTTGTAGGTTTGGGCTGATCGGAGTCACCATCGTCTTGGTCGTTTGAAGTGGAAAAGCCAGCCTTTTCCGCATTGTCGTGGGCCTCGGCCTCTTGCTCCTTGATCTCGGGATCCTCCTCTCTCCTGTACACTTTCGTAGTGGGGGCTTGCTGAGGCGGTGGGATGTAGGCATTGCGACTGGGAGGCGGAGCGACGAAGGGCTTCTTGATAAAAGCAGAGCCGGCAGCACCTATTCCACTGGGCTTGAAGGGTGCGGGAGGCGGCGCCGACTTGTTGAAAGCCGCGATGCGGTCTTTGAAGGCATTGCTCGACGGCTTGTTTGAAACGGGCGGGCCACTCGAGGGTTTCGCCTGCGCCGGTACGGGCTTCGCGGCAGGAGGAGAACTAGAGGCGACATGCTCGGCAGCCTTGGGCACGGGAGGGGCGGGAGTAGGCTCCGTAGTAGCTGCGGCAGTCGACTCGGGCAGATTTTCGGTGATCTCCTTCGGAGACTGAACAGTGCCGTCGGCCGGAGCTACCGGTTCCTTGGACGAGAGGGGTATAGCGATGGGAGCGGGCTCTGGAATGTTGTATGCCTTCTCGGGCTTCTCCTCTGTAACAGGCACGGCACGAGGGGCTTCTGGTTCAGGCTGTCGGGTCGATTGGGGCTCTGGCTCCTGCGCCGGAGCAGGCACCGGGGCATGCGCAGACGCAGGCAACGAGGCGGCAGCCGCGGGCTCGGACGGCGCAGCAGCAGGTGGTTCGTTCTCCTTTTTGGTGCGAGTTCTCACAGGTCGAGGTGGTGCTTGAGGCTCGTACTTCTCGACAAAGTTACGGGGAAAGATGCCTTCGTGCTTGGTTCCGGCGTCGTCGACATATTCGCCAACGTACCAGTCGTCATCTTCTTCTTCGGTTACGGTGATGATGACACCGGGAGGGAATTGCAGGTCATCGTCGTGAGGAGAGGAGTATTCGTACAGCGCCTTCACTTTGAAGGGCACAGCCGACATGATTGCCTCGGATCTGCGATGCTTCGCAAGGCAGACAGGCAGGCGAATGGACGAGGGGGGTGGTGATGGTTGGAGGTGCGAAGTGGGAGCTTGGTGTTGTTAGGCGACAACAGAGAGGAGTCGTCCCGCTGGAGGCGACAATGGGCTCCTCAGTGGGGCCCCGTAGTCGTGAGCAGAGCAGAGCAGAGCACTGAGAATCGAGCACTGGGCACTGAGCAGTGGGGTGGGCGCCAATCAATGACGAGGCTGCCTTGGCCGCGTCCCACACCTTCCCTCACCTTGCCATCCTTGCACGCCTCTGTCTCGGTGTCTCTGGGTACCACTCTAGTCCGAGGTAGCTCGACCCGATGAGGTCACAGCCCAGTGACAAGCTGGCACCAGCCTGCCTCTGTCCGGATGTGGGCGGAATCTCCAGAGGATCAGCGACAGAGGCCTGGGACTGAGGTCATGAACATGTACTGACTTCGTTTTACCAAGAATCGCGCTGTCAATTCTCATGCTGGCCTTACATGTACATACCAAGCAGATGGATGGATCCGTCATCAAGAGCTCATCCATCGCTTGCCAGTAACACGCATTGCTTAGTTCCGAATTGGGACACAAAATCCCGACAACTCTCATGCCAGCACCACGTGCAAGTAAGCCCAGCGAGGTATCTCGTGTTTCAAACCGTATCTATCATATGACCATGAGAGGAAGCACTGCCGCATTGCGCTGGCTGTTCACGTGTGCGTAGTCCCCAAGGAGGAGCATGCAAAGACCGCGTGGCTTGCACCCATCAACATCCAACCATTCCGGGGTGGGCTGCCTGTAGCTCGTGAGCTTTGGTACCAAGCGATTTGTGGGACGCGGCTTTCTTCGGGTTCATGGCAAGACTCTCCCGTTTCCAAGTGAAGAAGATTACTTCAGCTTTTGGGAGAATGATTGCACCCGAACGACGGTCATTGAAAGGATGAGCTGCAGGCCGCACTGACTTTTTTCAACCCACTACCCCAGGTGATGTACTCCCAACATGAAAAAGAGCTGCCAATCAGCCTGCTCTGCATGTTCCCTCCTGCACGCTGCATTATTTTTCGGGCTGGGGTTCTTATCTTTTGGCGCCGATAGTGGAGGACGCAGGTATCGCCAGAATTCCGCGGTATCCTTCGCTAGGGCGTGACTGTGTCAGTGACTCACAAGCGTACTGACGGGAAGGTACCTTAAGTGCCCGCAGACTTGCCCAAGGGTCTCTGGTACCTCGTCCGCGACGCTGGCCCAAGGGACCCACACCCGATCTCGCAACGCACCCTTACCTTTTATTCCTCCAGCCAACACGGTCTGAATCATTTCTTTCCTCCTCTATCCATTGAATCCCCTCTGCTACCATCAATTGACCTTGCGTCTTCACTCAGATTCTTCCTCCGACGACATATTACTACCCGAAGCACCAAAGCATCATCACCATGGCTGGCTCTAAGGGAAAGGTCTGCCTTGCGTAGGTTACCCCGCCCCCGCATTCAAAGTTCAATATACTGACTTGCGATAGCTACTCTGGCGGTGTACGTTCTCGAACCACGATCTCGAATCACTTTCGACGGTCAATTCCAACTCCATGGTGCTTCCCATACTAATCCAGGGTAGCTCGATACGTCGACCATTCTTGCCTGGCTCATTGAGCAGGATGTAAGTAGGACGGCTTCAAAATTGTTGGGAGAGAGCTGACCACTGTCTTAGTACTCCGTCGTGTAAGCAGCCTTCTACTACATGGGCAGCTCGGAGCTGCGCAATACACAAGTGCAGAAGATGGAGCGGCTGTTAACATCTTCTAGCTGCTTCCTTGCCAATGTCGGTCAGGAGGAGGATTGGGATGCCGTCGAGAAGAAGGGTTAGTTCTACCGATGAGGCCGAAGCGGATAGCGCATGCTGATGATAATTGCAGCTCTCCAGATTGGTGCTGAGAAGGTATGCTGCTTCGGCACACGACAGGACTCCCCCCACCACATCGGGCGCAGAATGCTGACGAATGTAGATGATCATCGAGGACATCACACAAAACTTTGTTGAGTATGTTGGCATGTACACATGATGTTCGATATCTTTTACTGATTAACGCAGCGAGTTCTGCTGGAAGGCTATCGCCTGCAATGCCATCTACGAGGACCAATATCTCCTCGGCGTACGTTCGATCGATTCTTTGCGGATACACAGAGACTGACATGTATCCAGACAAGCTTGGCTCGTCCTGCCATCGCGCGTGCGATGATGAAGGCGTAATTTATCTCCGACTGTACTTCTTTCCGTTTGATACTGACTAATGGTAGTGCCGCGCGAGAGGGTTGCGATTACGTCTCTCACGGTTGCACAGGAAAGGGGTAAGTTGTTCCTTGGCTCCACACCTGGAGGGGCTCTGTACAGGAGGGCACTCGGCTAATGAACCCAATAGTAACGACCAGGTTCGCTTCGAGGTACGAACAGACGGCCCAGACTTGCCATGTCTTCACAAACGACTACGACGTATACTGATGCCTTTGTCTAGCTGGCTTACTACACGATCAACCCCGCGATCAAGGGTATAGTCCGGATCCTGTCTAACCCTTGCGCACAAAACTATCGATCTAAGTCTAATCAACCACTTCTGTCTAGTCATTGCTCCTTGGCGCGATCCTACCTTTTTCAACCGTTTCCAGGGCCGCAACGATCTTCTTGATTACGCTGCCGAGAAGGGTAAGTTAGCTTGGCAGCTTCTTGTTGGGTTTCGCTAAGACAGTTTAGGCATCCCCGTCACCTCCACCAAGGCGAAGCCCTACTCTATGGATGACAACCTTGGTAAGCAAGCTCTTCGTTCGGATGACATTACTGCCGCTAACTTACGCAGCTCACTGCTCTTATGAGGTATGGGATGAGTGAGACATAACCACAATTATCAGTGCTGACTAGATTTAGGCGGGCATGCTCGAGGACCCCAATGTTACTCCCCCTGAAGACATGTGGACCAGGACCGACTCGCCCCTGAAGGCACCCGATACACCCCTCGACATCAGCATTCACTTCGACAAGGGTCTTCCTGTCAAGGTCGTCACCCCCGAGAAGACTGTCACCGGCTCGCTCGAGCTCTTCAAGCTCCTTAACGATCTGGGCAAGCAGCACGGTATTGGTCGCATTGTAAGTACTCCATGGCTCACAGTACTAGATCATAAGCTAATTTCATACGAAGGACATCGTTGAGAACCGCTACATCGGCCTCAAGAGCCGTGGATGCTGTATGTGAATCCCTACCTCCTGCGGATACGACACACTCTAACAGATCCTAGACGACTCGCCCGCGATGACTTTGCTTCGCCTGTCACACATTAGCATCGAAGGATTGTGAGTTTCCTCTAGCACAGGTCGACGATTCCACAGCTGACACTAGGAAGGGTGCTTGATGGACGTGTCCGTTCCCTTCGCGACAACCTTAGCAAGCAGTGGTCGGAGCTTCTGTACAACGGCTTGTACTTCAGCCCCGAGAGGGCGTTCCTTCAGCGTAAGTGATGTCACTTGCATGTTCAGGAAAACAAACTAACAGCGGGGAAAGCTTCTCTCGATTTCGCCCAGGAGCGTGTAAGTTGTGGGAATGGATGCCATAAATCGGCGACCTCTAACTCGAAAAACAGGTCAACGGCGAGGTCCGTCTTCGTCTTTACAAGGGCAACGCGTATGTTCTTGGCCGTACTTCCCAGGAGAAGCTCTACTCCGAGGAGGACGCGTCCATGGACTCGCTCACTACCTTTGATCCTTCCGAGACGGTATATGCTCTCCGCGCCATGTTTCTTTGCAGATACTAACACCATTGACAGTCTGGTTTCATCACGATTGCTGCTATTCGCCTCAAGAAGGTGGGACAGCTCAAATACGTGTGTCTCGGAACATGTGCTAACATTTTGATAGTATGGTCTTCAGGTGGCCGAGGCTGGTCTCGAGCTCTAGAAAGGAAAACCCGTCAAAATTCACAGGCAGGATAGGCGTTGCATACAAAAGTCAAGTAGATGGGAATACTAAGCTTATCAAAACAAGACTTCCATAACCTTGATATGTGAATCACTTCTGTATTGCCCTGTGTTGGCCAGGCTTGTTCATTGTCGTCGGCCGGGAGCAACGCATCGGCACCCAGAGTGGCATGGATCTGAACCGGCTGTGGACCTTGCCGCGATACTTCCGAGCCAAAAAATATGACATGGGCACGTTCGTATGGATCTCGTATATATTGAGGGGAGCGTAGGTACCGGGCTGTAAGGAACTGGAATGCAATTTAGTCCTTACCTGGGTTGCACCGCGCCCTTTGGGTCAAATGATGGCCGCTGCGAAGAAGAAACCTGTCCTAACGAAATCCTAGACAAAGCCGAAGTCACTATCTGAGCTGCCACCGAACCCATACATGTTCAACGCAACGGATTCCGAGCCGGACGCCCCAATACAAGCGGCACACCCCAAGACCCAATTCGCTGGGGATACTAGACGACCATGGGTCCAACCAGAACTGCAACAGTATGATTGCGGGGCAGTACAACGACTACAAGCTACGCCAGATAAGAAGTTTATTAGTGACTTCTGACTATTCAACCAGATCACAGACAAGGAACCGGGTTCCCAGCCTCTGTCGTAGTTCATGGGAGGCGAAGCCCTCATCTCCCTCGTTCTAGTAAAGAGCTCGATGTATTTTGGACCAAGTCAGGCGGATATGAGCGTACTATTCGCCCGAGATACTGGCAGTCCTTGATCCTGGAGGATTAGAAGAAGGAGAAGCAATCCGAAAATTTGCGCATACAATGGCTTGGTGAGCATGAAATCCAGTGACGATGTAGATGGAGTCTTCCGGGCCAAATGGTGAAGAACACCACACATGGAAGCCACGAACACCGCAGAAATATATCAAATGAGACATTAAGACTAGCAGCGCTCAGGGTATACCGTCATCTTGTGACTGGCAGGCCCTGTGTAGACACGCTTGTTCTCTGCAATGCAAAAGCCGCCTGATTACCAGAATTGGACCGGTTCGTGGTACAAGTCACATTATTAGAGGGTTTGTTGAGCAATACATTAAGACACGGGGAGGCTCATCCCTACAAATGCATATCCATTCAGTTGAGAGATATTCAAGCTCCCCAAATATGAAGATGACCAAACCTCGAGGCTCCACATTGTCATGGTTGATTCGATAAGCTTCTACGTCAGGGCTCTAGGTCTTTCAATGGCAAAATCCGACGGGACGGCTACCAGCGCCAAACCTCAAACCCTCTGTAGACACCAACCGTAATGACGAAGAAGCCATCCGGCAGCGTAGCGAAGGAAGACCCCTGACCTGAGAACGACACTGCGCAATGGACACCGACATTAAGCCCTTGAAGGGCATTCTCAAGCAAGCGCTCCACGGCCCCGACGGCCCCGCCGAAGCAACGTTTCGAAAAAGGACCCCAAGGAGCTGGCTCTCCAACACGCGCGCATCCTGCAGCAGCGCAAGGACCTTGAGGCGCAGATCCTCGACAGCCTCATCCTCCTCTCCGAATACCCCGCGACCCAGGGTCGCCACCCAGCCTCCGACCCCGCGCCGTCCGACGTCGCGGGCTTCAAGACGCACGTGCGCCTCTTCCAGCCCGGTGATTTCGAGGACCTCGTCGAGGAGCGCAATGCCAACAAGCTGTGCGGGTACACGCTGTGCGCGAAGCCAAAGCCCCAGCCCTCGCGGGGCGGGCCGTGGAAGCTCATGAACGTGGGGTCCAAGGACTTTGGCATTGTGGACAGGAAAGAGATGGAGAGGTGGTGCTCGCAAGACTGCAAGAGGAGGGCTCTGTACGTCAAGGTTCAGTTGAGCGAAACAGCGGCGTGGGAGAGAGCGGGCATCCCTGATATCGAGATTGAACTCATGGGAGAAGCTCAGTTCACAACAAAGGATCCCGTCTCGCAGGCTACCGAGGCGGTCGGACACCTAACGTTGAACGACAGGAAACCAGCGGAGGACATGGCCGCGCTGGCTCTCGAGCGTGGGGACAACGGCACAGCGACGGCCCCAGGGACGGTCACTCTCACAATTCGTGAAAAAGAGGTCGCGCCACCCGTTGAGCCTGATTCGGACGAAGAAGACAGCGAGCACGAGAGAATCGCGCACATGTTGATAGAGGGTCACAAGCCGGGCAGAGGTAAGGCAAAAGCCCACGAGGAAGCTATCGAGGACGCGCAAGATGGATAGCAAAATCGCATGCACGTTCCTTACGGCAGGCAGGGCGACGGATAAATCATCCCACAGATAGCTTGCGTCACGAAAATGATACCCCATAAGTCACATTTCAGACACACACGCGGTCGGGCGTGACGACGCCCCAAAATGAGGCCTGACAGATCCCGAAGCCTCATGTGAGGACTGGGCTGTCTACTCGTAACGCCCGACGTCGACATCACGGCAGGTGGGGAAGCAAATGGCAATCAAGCGTCATCTGTGGGCGAGCCCAGCAGAATCAGCGACACCTTGGTGGGGGATGAACTTCTCTTTGAGTTCTAGTATGCCCGTGTTACCGTCCGCGAGACGCCGTCGGCAATATTCCGAATGCCTGATCCCAGTTGGTATCGTCCACCAGTTTTTCCATCCATCGTAACAAACAATGCTTAATCGCGACGAGGGGGCGGTCGCCGAAGCGGCGGCCACCACGCTCGGGGGCCTGAGCCTGGGAGACGGGGATGACGTTGACGGGGATGGCGTCGAACTGCATGTCTGGTTAGCCGAAGGCGCACTCGCGCATGTAGTGACAAGTAGAAACGTACGCCGAGGTGCTTGAGGAGATCCTTGGTCTCGACGTCGACGTCGAGCTGACCGCTCTCGGAGTTCTGGGTGAAGTCGAGAGCAGAGACCTCGGGGACGTATTGATCCTTGCGCTCACGCTCCTCCTCCTGGAGCTTGAAGGAGATGCCGCGGACAGGGCCACGCTGAATACGCTTCATCAAGTGCGTAGTGTAGCCGGCAATCTGTTGTTCAAAAACTGTCAATCCTGGTACTTCGCGCAACCGGTTCTTTTGGAAAGCGCTTTCTAACCTTGTTGCGGAGGCGCTTGGAGGCGATGATGGCGATCTCATCGCAAATACGCTTGTTGGTCTCGAAGTCCAGGGTGAGCTTGGGGTAGTACCGCTCAATGATGACCTTGGCGGACTTCTTGACGGTCTTGGTGCGAACGCGACCCATTTTGGCGGCTGAGGATCAAAGGACGGGGTGGTTGGGCGGTGGTTGTCGTGAGGTCGTGATGAGGCCGTGAAATTCGTCGGAGTCGGTTGCAGAAAAGTATAGTGGGAGAAAGGACTTGTGTGGTAAAATCAAAAAGTGGGCCTAGGGTTCTCGTTCGCTGTGTTGCTTGGACAAGTGGGGGGATGCTTCAAGCCTGGCACGTGACTACCAAATCCTATGCAGCCTGCCGTACTGCATCGGTTTGATATTTTCGGCATCTGTAGTGCACCGCCCTTACAGACCCGACCCTGAAGGCAGTGTCTCTCAAGACACAGTAGCCCCGACAGTCTTCACCGTTCACTTATACCAGAACAATACACGTCACACTGTGACTTGCAAGATCTCTGGCTTTAGCCCCAAAATATTGGGCTACATGGCGCGTGACTTGTTGAACATCTTACATTGCTATACATCGGGGTTCTGTCTCATAGTACACGTCCGGAATGGCGACCCAAACCCCCAGACGGATGCGCATGCACGTTGATGGTTCAATTGCCTAGAGCCATCAGGTGCGTTCATTTGTCCAGGCCGTAGCTCTGAGAGCTACCGGTCTCAACCTTTCCTGGCTTGGGTTGCCTTCTGATCAGAGGAGATCCATCTCGTCTTCCCAATGGCGAGCCGCGATATCCACCCAGACGCTGGGAGTGGGTTCGTGGTTCAGACTCTAGAGCATGAGCATTGGGGTTCTTGTTGTTGTAGATCTCAGCCTTGCCAATCAACTCCTTCTTGATCATCTGCGCCTCCTCGCTGGCCTCGTCGACCTTAAGAACAAGCTTGCCGGAGGAGTTGATGTTCGCCGACACGGGCTCCACGTAGCACTTAGAGCCACCCGTGATCTCGGGGTCAAATGTGGCGATGCCAGAAACACGAGCCTTACCGCCACGGTAGCTTCGGTAGTTGAAAGCTGAGTCGCCCTGTGGCGTGTCCGTGATGAAGCCTGCGACACCCAGCTTGGCGGGGTTGGACATATGCCTCGGAGAGATGATCCGAGCCAAAACAGGCGAAGGGTTCGCCTGAGGTCCGTACAGCGGATGGTTTTCGGCATGGGCATTCGTTCGAATGTACGACAGACCGCCGGACGGGTGAGTGATCGGAGGGCCGCGTTCGGCGTAGGGGTTGGGCGATTTGGACTCGATCCGGGTGCCAGCGGACATGTTGGCAATGGCGCTCGGGGGTTGAGCGGGGCAAGGTCAAGGAACTCGCTGATCAGGGCAAAGAGAGTGACACGGTCAGATCGCAGCTTGCGAATGTATTCCGTCAGCTGATCCTCAGTGACGTCTTTGGCGACCACAGGCGCTGGAGCCTCGATGGCCTTGTCGAGAGCCGCCTGCTGCTGTGCGGCAGTCAAATCGGAAGCCAAGCGCGTTCGGAGGAACGCTTGGAACTCCTGACGCCTGTTGCGGACGGTCTTTTGCACATAGTTTTCGAATTGTCCTTCAGTCAAGCCGGCCAGCCATGGTCCCTCGAATTTCCACCTCTTGTCGGATCCAGTTCCTCCGACGGCAGTAACATCGTGATCGTCCTCGAAAACGGAGGTAGTGCCAAGTGATACGGCACGATAGCGATTCGGCAGGGTCGGCACGGTAAGAGGCAGATTGAGCTCCTGGAACTTCTGCAGCGTAATGGAGTGCTGGGATGAGGAGGAGTAGTCGGTGATCTTCTCGATAGAGTCAAGGTGCTTTACGTGGATGGATGGCGTGGACGACTTGGTGGTCGTCTTGAGAGGCAAAGAACGCTTCAAGCCCCAGTCGCCTTGGCTCCTCGAGCTCTCGGGCGTCGTGATGGATTGGTGCGTCGGGTATGGCGATGTGCCTGTCGGCCTGCGAAGGGTGCTCCCATATCCGGCATCCTCGCTTGCAGCACTTGGTCCAGGAATTGGTTTCGGAACGGAGAATAGGCGCGACGACCGGAGTAAAGCCCCTCCGGGCGAAAGTCTAGCAGACATGGCCCTGGTCGGCGCCGGTGGTGATGCTGGCTCGGGGCTGCGAAGTTGTCTGAAGCCAGAGCTGGAGTTGGCGTTTGGGCGTGGAGGGAAATTTCCAATGGAGTGATGCGGAAACTACCAGCTAGCAGACTGGCGCGCTGACATTGGCCAGTTCCGCCATGCGATCTCCACTTTGCTCCCCCTTGCGATAAACCGACCACGGGCCTCTCAAATGTGCGACCCATACGTACATTACCTGCCTCGACCTTTTCTCACCCAAAAGTCAGGAGCTGTGCCTTGATAACATGGAGTAGAAGTGACGTTCACTTCACAACACGCTCAGGACTCTTGACTTCCATGTGGGCTACAAGAAGAATGGCTTCCATCAACGTGAGCTCTTCGGCGGCCCTCACGTTTGAGCTGATCGCACGCTGTTCGGTATGAATTAATTCCTCCTCGACGCCGGCACTGTTTTTTTAAACACCCACCAACCAGCTCGCCGTGTGAGACGTTGCTAACAGCTCAGACCAGACAACAAGAGCTCGCGCATCAAACTTGACACTTCCTCATGGACCAGTGCAGCTTCCCATGTTCATGCCTGTTGCGACACAGGCATCGCTCAAAGGACTTACCCCTGAGCAGCTCGAGGAGACAGGTTGTCGCCTGTGCCTGAACAACACCTATCATCTGGGTCTCAAGCCTGGGCAAGATGTCCTTGCTGCTGTCGGCGGTGCGCACAAGCTACAGGGATGGAACCACAACATTCTTACCGACAGCGGTGGCTTTCAAATGGTCAGTCTCCTTAAGCTGGCGAACATCACCGAGGAGGGTGTGCGCTTTCTCAGCCCACACGATGGGTCACCCATGCTTCTCACGCCCGAACACTCGATCTCGTTGCAAAACACCATCGGAAGCGACATCATCATGCAGCTAGACGACGTCCTCGTTACAACGTCCCCAGACAAGGAGCGTATGCGCGAGGCCATGGAACGCAGCGTGAGATGGCTCGACCGCTGCATTGCAGCTCACCAGAACCCGACGACCCAGAACCTGTTCTGCATCATTCAGGGCGGTCTGGACCTCGAGATGCGAAGAGAGTGCTGCAGGCAGATGCTTGCGCGGGACACCCCAGGCATCGCCATCGGCGGACTCAGTGGCGGCGAGGCCAAGGCCGACTACTGCCGTGTCGTCCGGACGTGTACCGAGATGCTACCCGACCTCAAGCCACGGTACGTCATGGGCATCGGCTACCCAGAAGACCTCGTCGTCAGCGTTGCGCTCGGCGCTGACATGTTCGACTGTGTATGGCCCACCCGCACTGCTCGTTTCGGCAATGCCATCACTAAACATGGTGTTCTAAACATTCGGAATCTGAAGTATGCGACCAATTTCGGCCCCATAGAGGAGGGTTGCGGTTGTATCTGCTGCAGAGAAGGGGGCCTCGGTATCACAAGGGCATTCATCAACCACAACACTGCCAAGGAAACGGTCGCCGCCCACCTGCTGACCATCCATAATGTTTGGTATCAGCTGGAACTCATGCGGAACGTGAGACAGGCTATCATTGAGGATCGGTATCCCGATTTCGTACGGCAATTCTTTGGCAACTTGTACGATAGCGACAAGACCAAGTTCCCTGAATGGGCTGTGGAGGCGCTACGTGGCGTCGGTGTAGATTTAATAGATGGTTAATTAAACTTCATGAATTCCGCCCCCTTGTTACTATTTGCTGTGTAGAACACACAAGTATGGCTTAAGCGTTCTCTGGCGACCTCATGCCCCCAGGGGATTTGACCCAAGACCAGGATGAGTTCTCGTTCCACTACAGGTCAAAAACGTGGCAGTGTTGAATGGACATGCACACATACTGCTGACGCTGCAACGCATATGAAATGTGGGTGCATTGCAGGCGGAAGAAAGTGCCAGAACCTCGAGGAGCTGCAAATGTCGTGTAAAGCTTGCGAAGCAGTGTCACTGCGCGTGCAAGCTATCTTGGTCTGGAAATGGCGAATATTGTTTCACGTTCAAGGGGTGTTCAGCCTCATCGTGCAACAGAGTGTGCCCGTTTCCAGACTTGGACAAAGGACGATTGTTTCCGCCAAAGTTTCCAGGCTTGTCTGTTCCGACCGTGCACGTGTTGCGGATCTTCATCCGAACTACACTCCTCGTGTGCCACCATGGCGTCAGCTTTCGGCTACAGCGTGGCTACGGCAATCGAGCCACGGAAAGCCACACCAGATCGCTGGAGGATAGCTAGCTTGAGTGCAGCGCCTGACAAGATGCGAATTGGCTCAAAAGTGATCGTCAATATTGTTATCATTATTCGTCAAGTAGCCCATCCAGTGAACCCAGCCCGTTGTTCTTTCTGCCGCCCGCGCTCCAGCCTATAACATCCAGCCATGTGTATATCTACACAACCAACGCCATATACTGTGTCCTATTATGTATTACGCCCGCCGCCCAATCACTTCGTCATACGACAGCCATGGCCCCAACAAGGGTGTCGAGTGCCGAGCTGTGCGTACCACCGGACACGCGTTGTATAGGTCCGGCCCAGTTGACTCCCATTTTATTCGCCTTGTCCCAGTTTCGGGCCCAGTTGCTGTCCGCGTTGTTAAGGATGAATTTGCGATACGCGGCGTCGGGGGCGGCTTTATGCAGGTAGTGCAGATTTCGCACAAAGATGCCTTTGAACTGCTCGCCGTCCGCGCCGCAGTTGGGTTCGCACGTATCGTGGAGGATTCCCTTGTCGTCGGAGAGCTCCTTGATGGCGGCCTTGGCGATGATGGCAGCGTCTGAGAGAAGGTTGGCGTCGCCAGTGGCCTTGTTGAGCTCGACCAGACCGCCAAGAATGACGCCTTGATTGTAGGACCAGGTGTTCTGGCCATTGTTCCTGCACGACCCGTCCAGTCCGTCGTTGATGGTCCCCCTCTCGTTGATCATGCCGCTGGCCTTGAACCAGACCCACTGGGCTGCGGCAATATCCAGATAGGCCTGGCGATTTGGCATACGGTTAGCCAGGGACGCGGCGACACTCAGATAAAGTTCGTTCGAGATGGCATTGACGTATTTTCGCTCCTTGTTCCAGTAGATGCCGCCGTTACAGTTCGTGTTGCCGCCCGTCTTCATGTCGTCAAAAATGTTGGCGGCCATGTCCAGATATCCTTGGTCGCGCGTGACATCAAAAGCTCGAATAAGGGCCAGTGCCCACCATCCCTCGTCGTCATAAAACTCGTTGATGAACCCAGGAAACTGGCGAGAGATGAGTTTGGTGGCCACTTCTGTGGAAGCGTCCTCCATGCCGACCATGGAGATGGTGTAGGATGAAGTAACGAGGCCAGTGTCGTCGATGAGTTTCAAGGAAGTGATGGCCTCCTTTTGGGCTTGTTCGAAAGTGTTCCTCATGATGCCACCAATGTTGAGCGCGTTCGCAGCGACGACATCGATGCTTGCAAAATCAGCCAAGGTTGTGAAGACGTTGGCGCTGTTCCACCACTTCCTGTCCCAGATGCCGCTTTGGACATTGTACCATGTGCTCTGGAGAGCGTCGATAGCCGCCATAGAGTTGATGGTGTACGTCGTCAGGTTCGCGTGCTGCGTTCCTGGCCGGCTGGACATGACAAAGACGGCGCCGGCTCGGGCAGCCAGACCCCCAACCCAGGCAACCATAATATTCAGGAACCAGAGGGTGTCGTGCAAGTTTTGTGGTTCAATATGATTCAACGACGAATAGAGGTGGTTGTAGGTATGTTTGGAAGCGAATAGACATGAGCAACAAGGGAGAGAAGCAACAGAGTCAGAAAGTAGCAAACTCGGCGGGCCGGACGCTGGCTGTGGCGACGGGTGCAGTTATACCATGTCGACACTGGTCGACGAGGGGGTATGGGGAGCTTGATGTTGGCTCCAGACGGAGCTCGAGCATCTTGTGCCCGCGCTCGAGCATGAGCTGAGGTGACGGGGGTCGAAAGAGGGACGAACACCCCCGACCTCGGAATGGGAGGTGCTCGTGTTCTTCCCGTCCATCATCTTCATGCTATTGCTCGCTGCTCATGCCCAATCCCATGTACATGCTCGGAGGACAGGGCCTCGGACAGATCAGGGCCAAGTATGGAGGGATGATGTGCCGGGTTTTGGGCGGGAGGGCTCCTGGCAGGGCTCCTAGCTTGTCCCAGCTTTCTGGGCAGGAGTCAAGCCAAGGAGGCCGAGCTCCGTCACGGCAGCGGATGACAGCCAGTTGTGGTCGAGCCAGCGCATGAGGTAGGCTGGTACGGACTTCCGCGTTGCAGGGATATGCATGAGTTGGTCGACAGCGAACGTCTTCTCTTCTCGCTGCTATGGCTCAGAATGTGTGACTGATGTTACACCAAGTGACTGGCATCCCTATAAGGAGAATCACACACTACAGCCAGGCGCGGTTGTGGGTTATGGATTGGGGCCGCGGATAGTGGTGGTTGGCTGGAATGGCGGCAGGGAAAATCAAGAGGGCGGTTGACTGGTTCTGGCCTTGTTTCAGGGCGAGATTGGAAGTCATGCTTTGCGCCGTCTCAGCCCCTGAAGCGCTTGAGGTGTACAGGCAGAAAAGAGCCCAGCTGGGCGGCTGCGTGATCATGTCGCCCAATGCAGAAAGACAGGATAGCCAAGGGTGGATACCAAAGCTATATTTGCCCATTAGTATGTCGCAGATGTCCGTGAAGGGAGGGAGATCCATCTGCTGTGCTCTGCTGTGCTGTGCTGTGATGCAAGCACTCCATTCTGATCGGAGGGATCCACCAGAGGCTTTGCTGAGTAAGAAGGTGAAGGAGCTGCCTCCATGATTAGTCAGAACTCTCATAAGTAGCAACTCTGTCTAGAAGCTTATTCCACCTTTGCTGCTTCGCTACTTCCATCTTTCTCACTGATAGAGGCTGGAACTCACTCAACTGCATAGGCGCCTGTCTTGGCTACGACTCTGCCTATTTCCCTGTCTCTCTAATAAAGGTGCTCCCTTGGGGAAGAGCCTCGAACATCCCTGTGTCTGGACGGCAGCCAGGACTCGTCCTGCGGTTCATACTCCTCCACCACTTGGACCAGCAGAGCCTCTACTCGACCTTTATCGAGGCACCAGCCATCCGGATGAGCACTTGTCTGTTTCTCCCAACCCAGTCCCCGACTGAGATGTCATTCAAGGAACAAGGGATCCGTCAAACAACGAAACCATGAATGTGACCCAGCATACCGACGTCAGGCATGTGTCAAGGAAACGTCGGCCGAAGTGATCGTCCAGGTACATGCTACGTAATATCGGCTGGGCCCGAGAACAACCAGGCTTGCATACACGATCAAAGCACCTCGTTCTGGCCATCGTCAAAGACTCCGACCAGACAGCATTTGCAGATCTGCCCGCCTCCCGTTGTAGACGTCTGGTGCCCGCGGACCTTGCTCGGGACGTAGGACCAGGAATCTCTTGGTCCTTCTGACCGGGGAGGTCCAAACGAATATGGGATGAAGCCTGACTTGGGACGAAACCCAGAACAACAATCGGCGACGATGAACAGCTCGCCTTGTTTGGATCTGGCCCCTCAAGCAAACCAATAGTGGGAGAAATGGGGTCCCCCGCCTCCCCGCCTCTCCCCGCTTCCCCTCAGCTCCATGGCACGCTTCCAGGAACCGTTCGTCTGGAATCGCCGTCATGCTCGTCTTTCCCCTCATGGTTCGCCCGAGGAAACTGCTGGGTCGGAAGAACGGCCCAGGGATCACGTATGCCAGCTGCTGGATGGCTCCTCTGATCGTCGCCTCCTCGCGCCCTCGTGTCAATGGTGCATGCCGTCCTGCCGATGCACACGTGGTTTTCATGGTGTCGCCTGCTGCCAGGGCCTTCATCTCAGTGCTGCCCGAGTCATGCACTTACCATACGCGGAAATTGTCAACCCCGAGCTCGACAGCATTTGCGCCGATTCGAGAGTGGCCAGCCCTCGCCCGCGTCGGCCAAGATGCCTGCATTGCGCAGATTGTCCGCGCTGGCGTCGAGTCTGCTCCTCACTGTCGGCCTCATCTCTGCCGAGCACCGGCAGATTGTCGCCCCCATAGCCCCATTCGGAGCGCAACCACTCTTCAACCGTCGGCATTTGACCCCACGGCTCATCTTAACGATAGTGACGCTGGGGCGAAGTCGTGCCAATCATTGTCGCTCGTTTTTCTCCAGCCACCCGTTCCGGCATGGTCGTCGATATTGGGGTAGCTTGGCCCTCGGTCGAGATGAACCCGTGGCGAGGACTTCACGCTGCCCATGCTGGCCTTCCCCAGGCATCAGGGGGGTTCATTCCCCGCGTTCCCCATGATCAGTGCAAATTGGACTGTGGGGAGAACACGGGGAGTGCATCACAGGCACACGCTCCGGCTGCTCGCCTGCCCGACCGCTCGCTCATTGCCCTTCGCCATAAATACTGCGCGCGCGACGCTGTCGTCTGGCATTGGCTTCTCCTACTCCTGGTCTACCAACCGCCCGGGACAGTCTTCTCCAGCCACCTACTCGTCCTGATCAGTTCGGCCTGAACACACAACGTCGCCATGAAGATGATGCTGTCTCGCCTTGCCGCCATGGCTGGCATGGCCCAGATGGTTGCCGCTGTCCTCCAAACGACAGAGACGTCTAACTCCTACATCATCGCCAACGACCGTCTCAATGCCACGGTCACCAAGACTGGCGGTATCATTGTCGATCTGACACTCGACGGTCAAGACCTCCTCGGTCCCGCCACCGGCAGCATCGGTCGAGGCCCCTACCTCGACTGTTACTGCACACCCGCGGGTTTCTGGACCCCTGGTCGTGATCGACCTACGCTGGCCCTCTACTCTGGCGAGGATGCCACGGGAACCAAGTACGGCGGCTTCAAGATGTCCGACACCTTCCCCGCCACCGGTCAGGTCCTCGAGCAATACATCTTCCTGCGCGAGGGTGAGACCGGTCTTCACATGTTCAGCCGCGTCGCCTACCACAACGAGACGACGCCCTTCCTGCGCAACCTGCAGGAGCTTCGCACCCTGTTCCGTCCCAACACGGAGATGTGGACTCATCTTCTGACGAACCCTGAACAATACGGCCCTCTGCCCAGCAAGGAGGGTGTCGCCAAGCAGGTTGTCGTTCAGGACGCTACCTGGGACCTCAGCGCGACTCCCAACGACCCATGCGTCAAGGAGTTCTCCGAATACTTCACCAAGTACACCTTCCAGTCCACCTGGGAGAACCACAAGGCCCACGGCATGTTCGCCGATGGCAGCAAGACCGCTGACGGCTCTACCTTTGGTGCCTGGATGGTCATGAACACCAGGGACACCCTGTTCGGCGGCCCTCTCTTCTCGGACCTCACTGTGGACGGTATTGTCTACAACTACATCTCCTCCAACCACCACGGCAACCAGACCCCCAACATCACCTCTGGCTTCGACCGCACCTTTGGTCCGTACTACTACCACTTCAACAAGGGACCTGCCGGCACCGACATCAAGGAGCTCCACGCCGATGCTGCCCAGTACGCCCATCCCGAGTGGAACTCTGTGTTCTACGACGCCTTCGCCCCCCTCGTCCCCATCTTTGTGACCACCCTGGGCCGCCCGACTTGGAACGTGCACGTTGATCTACCCAAGGGCGCTAAGAAGCCCATGGCTGTCCTCTCTCAGAACGGCGTGTACTTCCAGGATAACGTTTTCGACACCAAGGCCTACCAGTACTGGACTGAGGTTAGTGAGTCGGGTGATGCCACCATTCCCATGGTCAAGGCGGGAACCTACCGTCTCACCATTTACGCCGAGGGCATCTTCGGTCAATACATCAAGGACGATGTCAAGGTTGAGGTCGGTGGCCGCATCCGAACCACCCACGCACGCTGGCGCGAGGAGAACGCCGGTACTGAGATCTTCCGTATCGGTACTCCTGACAGGAGCTCTGGCGAGTACCGCCACGGCTTCGAGAAAGACCTGTCCAAGCCGAGGCAGCCTGCTGAGCACCTCATCTACTGGGCCGCTTACGACTTCCCCTCCGAGTTCCCTGATGGTGTCAGGTACAAGGTTGGCGAGGCGACCCCGCCAAGGACCTCAACTACGTCCACTGGAGCGTTTTCGGAGGCCGTGGCAACTCGGTTCGCAAGGACATGTATCTTGGAGACGGCAACGTCAACAACTGGACCATTGTCTTTGATCTCGAGGACGCGCAGGTCAGGCGCAAGAGGGAGGCCACCTTCACCGTGCAGCTCGCCGGCGCCAAGACAGCTGCGGGTAACACTGATGTCTTCAACGCCAGCGAGCCTCACGCCAACCTGGCTTACACCGTCAACGTGAACGGCCAGGACCTGAAGCCCTGGGTCATCCCGTAAGTTTACCATGCCTTCCTCATTGGGGTTTTCACAATTAGCTAACATAGTCCAGTTACCACCACAGCAGCTCTTGCGCTGTCCGCTCTGCCGTCGTCTGCTACCAGGTCGGCAACAAGTTCAGCTTCCACCCCAGCCTGCTCAAGGCTGGCGAGAACGAGATCGTCCTCAGCTTGCCCTACGGTGCCACCAATTACGAGCCCGCTATCCTGACGCAGGCTCTCTACGTGCAGTACGACGCGCTGCGCCTGGAGATTCGGTAAATCTGCTATTTATGCAGAAGCCGTTTTGTATACACTTGACGCTTGCACATATTCACGAACATGACGATTTACGGAATGTAATTAAAATATACAATAATGTACATGATGACACAAAATGAATGTCCCCTGTGGTGTATTTGTTCACGCGAGGTGCAATTGCTGTCAACGTGCCCAAGCGATGTGAAATGCCATTCGGGGCTGGAAGATTGAGACGACTCAACGACATGGGAGTAAATCGCCGCAAAAAAAAAAACTGACACTTCCTCGTCAGGGTTCTGTTATAAAGTGTGCCCTTATTCATCGCCAGCAGGGATTACTGAACGGACGCAATCTCAACCGCATAAGAGAATAGATTACCCCGAAATAGACCTCCTGGCTATGACCCTGTCATGCGAGGGGCGGACCAGCTGAGAAGATAATTTACGACCAAATACTCACCATTAAGAGTGTTCGAGTTGCTAAAGGTATTTCATGTGAGATTTCATCTTGCTCGTGCGCAAGTGAATCGACGATATCTCTCGGTCGATTAGTGGACGGAGATGTAGGAAAGCGAAAGACGTGCGACGTGAACAGTAGAAGTGTATAGAGTGTAGAACATGATTGAAGTGGGAAACGCCACCAGGGCCCATCACCTTGTTTGCGCGGGTGAATCAGGAAAGTTGGCTGTGCTTATGTTGGGTTGCATGCATCTCGATGCGCCTCTCATGAACACAGGCGCCGAAAAGCTGTCCGCAACGGGAGAGCGATCAACCAAGATAAATATAGTCACAATGCCTTGCACTCTTCTCATGATGATAATGATTAGCTCATGTTTGGCGGGAATGGTGCGTGCCATGAGCTTGTTCATCCGGCGGCCGACGGCAACGTGTCTATCTGTTTTTGTATGCTGTACGTCTTCAAGACCAGGCGTCACGATAAACGAACCTGTTGCTGATCATGGCTTGCGGTGCTCTTTCACCGAGAGCAGAATCTGAGCGACAACGTCCTCTTACAACGTGCAGGGTCTATTCTGACCCTTGACATTTGAAACCCCGGTTGTTTGGAACATGATGTGGCTGAAGAAAAAATGTGAACCCTCGTAGTAGGAAGATCCCTTGAATCTCGACAACAAAGGAAAACGCAACAAGCGCTCCAGGATGAATCTCTCTCTCACAGGGAGTGCGCAGCATCCGCCTTCACTAGTCATAAGATCAGGGTGCATTCTTTCTAGGTGCTTCATCTCAAGTCAAAAGAACATCAGATCAGCATGGACGCAATCAAGAGTCAACACTCAACAGTGCGTGAGAAAATACGCTTGAGATTCAATATACGATCCGCTATGTCCTCGGACTCCTCAGGAAACCCACGACACCACTGCAGTACCCAACCAGCCCATCCAAGCGAGCGCACTCGCTTTCCTGCATGGTCTTCCACTCTTGCAGCGCCGCCAGCGATGCCTCGTTCTCCATGACAACGTCAAAGTGCAGCTTCAGGAATACAGTCATCCACGCCTGCGTCAGTTCATAGTCCCGACGGGACTTGAGACGGCTTGTCAAAGCTTTGATGAAGTGTACCAAGCCGTTCGTTTCGTTGCCGCTCATGTCACCAATTGACAGGGAGCGGAGCTCGAGGTCTGCCGTTGAAGGAGATAATGATTTCAAGTGTTCGATGAAGTCAACGTCTGCAACCAGGTCAGTATGTCAATTTTGTCAAGAGAGAGAAGACGTGTAAGCTTACAGTCTCCGGAGACGGCGCCATCCATCAGCCTACTGGTGAAAATCTCCTGCACGCGTCCTAGCTCGTGCTTCGTGATCCGGGATGTGGATTCGGGTGCCGTGTCTGCCGCGCCCTCGAGGGCAGGCGCAGGCTTGCCGCCGCTGGTCGAGGGAAGGAAGAAAGGCGCCTTCTCCGGCACCTTGGGAGCCTCGGTGGGTTTGTTACGTTGCTTGATGAGGTCGAGGTGGAGCAATGTCTGCCAGCGGCTCTTCGGCACCAAACTCAGGGTCATCATGTCAGAACTGAGTTGATCGATCGCCGGTGCCACGGTAGGATCGTCTTCTTCGGGCTCGGCCGCGCCATCAAATGCTGGCCCGACAAGGCCCTTGCTGCCTTCGCCTGACGCGGTCGGCATAGTCGTTGTGGCCACCTCCTTCTCGGAAATTTGTCTCGTCGGGACATGTTTGTACAGGGTTTTGTTTGTCCAAAGCGTCACACCGAGCTCACCCTGGACAGTAGCAGCCAGGAACTCGCCGGTGCTGGACATGGCCAGGGCGGTGCAAGGCTTTTCCAGGCGAATGGCGTCAATCAGATGGCTTGTGGGGAGATCCCAGACTCGGATCACTGAGTCCTCAGATGCGGCAATAACCCAGCGGCCATCGTTTGAGAAGCAGAAGTCGTTGATCTTGCCCTCACAACCCCAGAACTCGCGGATTGTTTTCTTGGTCTCGAGATCCACAACTCGAATGGAAAGGTCGTCACAGGCGAACACAAGCAAATCGTTACCGGCGTGGTAACGTCCTCCGGTTATGCCGACCATTGGTGCCCAATCGATTTGCTGAAGCAGCCTGCCCGTCAAAAAGTCCCAGAACTTGATCTTGCCATCCAGGGAACAGGAGACAATGTGCTTGTTCATGGAATCAACAATGATGCCGGTGACAGCCTTGGTGTGGCGGCCTGTTCCCTGCAAAAAGCCTCCGCCGGCAACCTGGATCGAGTCGTCGCCGGCTTTGAGCTGCTGGATCCTGATCTCTCGCGCCTGTGCGGGAGTAAGCTTTGCCGGAAAGCGTTGTCGGTGGATGCCGGACTGAAGGTTGTACATGTCAATGCCACCTTCGACGGAACCGACAAGGGCAAACGTGCCACAGGGGCTGATGGCGACCGTTGATACGTGAGCACCATCGCCCGTGGGGAACGCCCAGCGGCCAGCCTTCTTTCGACCCCAGAACCAAGTGCGGGCGAACGAATCGTCAACGTGAGCCGTAACAACACTCTCCCAGCCCGTCATGCCACTGATCTCGGCGTCGAGCCTTTGTGCCTTGTTGTCTCTGCGCTTCTGCCAGATAGGCTGCTTACCGGGAATGGCTCCAATGCCACCGTCACGGTTGAGCGAGCTTGCAATGCAAGTAATTTCCGGCGCCTTGAGGTCTTCTAGGCTTGTAGTAGGGCCATGTGCCAAGGCGCGCGTTGACAGGATGCCGTGCTTCTTGGCTTGCTTGCGAATGTTGCCTTGGCTCAGTTCCGTACTCTGACCGTCGCGTCGCAGACTCCAACCCCACAGGCTTCGATCCTGGCCACCACTGAGCAGCCACTTGTTGCCGGCTTCCGCGCCGTCAAAGTCAGTGGGCAAGAACTGCAGGCACTTGACGGGCGCCGCATGACCACTTCGCTGGTGAAGGATTCGAGGGATCGGAGAGAAGGGGGACTCGTCAAACATCCAGGTTTTGAGTGAGTTATCCATTCCGCTCGTCACAATGACGGGTTGGCCGGATAAAAACTCAATCTTGCTCACGCCGCCACGGACCTTGGCCCCTTCCTCGACCGGAGGGTTGTGGGCGCTACGCAGCACACCCATGACTCTGCCACCGTGGTTCAGATCCCAGAAGGTGACATCTCCAGTGGCAGCAGTGGCGGTTGCCATGACACCGTCTTTGCGTCCATCGTGGCCTGCGCCCATACCGTCGGTGCGGAACGAGATTGCATTAACGGGTTCATATTCGTTGCCGGCATTGACCTGAATGATCGATTTGTCGGTAAGGATATTGTGGACGACTAGCGGGCCCTTCGAATAAGCAATGGCGAGAAGAGACAGCGCCGGAGAAGGTTGCAAGCAGGTGACCGAGCCACAGTCGGGCGAGGGTGGAAGGATAGTATAGATGAGCTTGCCGGTGCTCACGTTCCAGATCTCCACCCAGCCATCCTTGCGGCCGACAAAGATTTTGTTGAGGTATGTAGGCATGTTGGTGACACCTCCGGTGATCTCGTTATCGCCTTTCTTGGTGGCTAGGGTGTGAAGCGTCGTGTAGTGTTCCAGCGTTGAGGTCTTCCAGATTTCAAGCCTTGTGGTCGCGCATCCGACCATCCAGGAACCAAAGATCAAGATCTGCTTGATGGGTTCATCGAGATCAGCGGGAAGCTCCAGTTCTTCGGACCTTCGACCGCGATGGAAAGCCCACAGCCCTTGGACCTTTCCTCGGCTTCGGTCGCCCCAGGCGGCTTTAACCATTTCCTTCCAGGCTCATGTGGCGGTGCTGGCGGGGGGGGTCTGAGGGCGGGTGACGGAGACGGGATTAGGGCCCCTCTTCAAGTCGTAAGTCTGCAATGCTCGGCCAACAGAGGTGGTCACTTGATAGGTAGTCTTTCCGAGGGGTATGGAGGTGAATGGGACATTGGTAGGAGAGACCAGGCCGACTGTCTGCAATGTGTTAGGGTGTCGTGCGCAAAGTGAAAGGAGCTTGAAAGCATACTCTGAAGGGGGCAAAAATGCGTGACGCCTGTTCTGAAGTGGCGGCATCTTTGGCGACAACATTGAGCTTCTGCCTCTTGCTCAGAGGGCCGTCGCTGTCCGAGTGAGGCATCGTCGGGGCAAGCTATAGGGTTATTTGCCGTATGGGCGATGTCGTTTCGTTCGCGACGAATTGGGCTTTGGAGGCACTCGCGAGACATTGTCCAGTATTTTTTTCCACCCCTTATCTTATCATGCCACATGTGGCTGGACAACTTTGGCGTAGTTGACTGTGCCACACCATATGGAGTGGGTAGGTGGGGTATTTGGATAAGTACCTTATCTTCCTTTGAGCTGAGGTACCTCCTTGCCATGTAACTGTGATGTGGGTCTCTACACGAACTACTTAGCTTGATATGTCTCATAAACCTTTATGTGCATGCTTGGTTTCAGAGCTGACCTTATTAGCCAATCTGGATCCAACAGTGCTGCGTGAACGACTCGAGTGCCTTGCATCATGAGCATGCGAAGTGGTATTGCCAACACGACTTATCTTGTTTATGCTCTTTCAACTGCTTCTAGAGGGCTGGGCTGCGAGCTGGGCTCCATGTCCGCACGTCACGCGACCATTATGGGAAAAGGCATACACCGGCCCTTCCAACCTGCTTAGATGCATGCATATGAAGGCCGCTTTCGGTGTCTCATATGCTAGCAATCGGATTGACGTCTTGGCTGATGAGATCATCGTCATACTGCCTGCATAAGGTCGCATTTTCCCCATTTCACAGTTGTGACACCCTTACTTAGTACTGCTGCCAGCCACAAAAAAAATAAGGGATAATGCTTTCACACGGAATGGGGCAGTGCCACGCTTAATTTCTCACCAGTTCCTGATTCAAGGTGGGAAGTGTCAATAGAAACCACGAGGGCCAGAGCCGGTCGGAGGGGCATTCTTCGCACCTATCACAGGCCTCACTGCAGATCCCTGCTTGGCGAAGTTCCTGGATTCTGGACCTTGCCCCCTCCCCCCTCTTCCATTCCCTTGGTTCACCCTTTGCTTGCTGGACCTGCAGCAGTAAACAACGACTATCAGGCAGAGTCTCAACCGCAGCTGAATTGGCATCTTGTGAACTTTCTCTTTCCCTCCTGTCCCATGTGTCATGACACAGGGGAACCAATTCCGTCTTGCCGGTGACCTATCGCTGTGCAAAGCATCCTAGTTGAAGCGGGGCGGGGCTCAAAAGACACCAACGAACAAAGCGGCGGCCCAAAGCTTGACAGTCGGTCGGCCTTGTCAGAGTTACTCGAGTTTTGCGTCTTGGCCCCGTGGCCGTCGACCCGAAGCGACAAGAAAATGGACCAGCAGGCTCCTTGCACAGGGCGGGCCGTGAACAATTCTTCGAGCCTGTCCCAGTCCCAAACCACATCCACATCCACACCTGCATCCCCACCCCGGACGCTCTCGACTCTTTCAAGCTCCCTTACCGCATCGTCGTCAGTATTGACCTCGGCCTCTTCTGCGACCTTGGCCTCGTCTGTGGGTGCACCATCGACCTCGTCGACTTCGACAACCCCGACGCCGACACCAGTTGCCACGACGCCGGTGCAACGCCCTCGCGACCGCTCCAAACGCTCTGCCTCTCTTTCCCACACCCTCTCGTCCTTCGCTTCGGGTACAGCCACAGCCCTCAGTAGGAAAAGCCGTCACGCCGAGCCAGGAACCACAGACGCACACGCAGATCCCGCCAGTCTATCTATGCCGCCCCCGCCTCCTCCTTCACAAGCGTCCGGTGCCGCTTCCTCGAATCCCCTCAGAAGCCCTCGTTCGTCTCTCTGTCGTAGCCGCCGCGATTCCAACAAGTCTGTCGAAGCCGGCATCGACTCCGAATCCTTTGCGAGCGACATAGTCCAGAAGAGCCCCAATCCAGACCTTGATGTGACGCGGTCCGGACTTGGCATATCTTCCTCGACTTCGACGTTCCAGCCCGATCGGCCCCTCACGACGAGATCGTCCTTCACCGACTCCGACATTAAGCGCGCCTCCATATCATCAGTGTATTCTCTTGCCTCTGCCCGCGGCGTCGCCCCGAGCTCTGCTGCATCTGCCGCCGGATCCGAGACGGGTGCCGCCCCTAGGTCAGTCTCCGGCATCATGTCTTCCGGCAAGCCAGTCGCTGGCTCTGTGCCTCCGAACCCAGAACTGTCCAATGTTACCGTTACGACATCCTCTACAAACCAGCACCTAGCCCCCGCGAAACCCTTGATGTTATGAAGCGCACACCAGCCCCAGTCCGCACCGACTCGACCATCAGATCGCAACCAACTAGGTCCAGGAGCCGGGCCAAGAGAAGATTCAGCGGGAGCACAGCGGCCAGCAGTCACAGCCCAAGCAGTGATAGGGGGCCGTATCACAAAGAAAGAGAAGAGGGTCAGTCTGACATAAGTAGCTATCAACGTGTCAGTGCAGCGTCTAATCCCCTCCAGCCAAGCCCGCGCCGTGGGGTGTTATCGGCATCTGTGCCTTGGACGTGAAGGCGAGAAGCAAGCCCAGTCGGAACATCCTGAACCGCTTGATCGCCAATAGGGAATTTGATGTCGTTGTGTTCGGCGACAAGGTCATCCTTGACGAAGGTAAGGACCCCTGGAATGGATGTCTAGGAGGTCCAACGAAAAGTATTGGCTGACCAGTGCACAATATCAGACTTCGAAAATTGGCCCATGTGGTAAGACCCCCTTGTTGGAACCTGATGGTCATCCATAGACCACGCCGTGACGTGAGTTGTCGAATTTCATGCTGATGCAAGTCTGACATAGCGACTATCTCATTTCGTTCTACTCCGATGGTTTCCCCCTCGATAAGGCCATCTCATACGTCAAGGCCAGGAAACCGTTCTGTGTCAATGATTTACCAATGCAGAAACTCTTGTGGGACCGCCGCCTTTGTTTGCACTTACTTGACAGTATCGGAGTTCCAACGCCCAAGCGACTTGAGGTCAATCGGGATGGTGGTCCCAGTATGTTAACGCCCGACATTGCGAAATACATCAAGGACGTCTCTGGTGTTGATTTTGATCCTGACGAGCCTCGTTGGAGATGCGCGCCCCACAAGGTCGAGCTCCTCGACGATGATGACATACTTAGCGTCGACGGTGCTCTCCTCAAAAAGCCCTTTGTTGAGAAGCCAGTCAGCGGTGAAGACCATAACATCATCATCTACTTCCCCAAATCAAGTGGTGGAGGAGCACGGAGACTGTTCCGCAAAATCGGCAACAAGAGTTCAGAGTACGACCCGGAACTGAACGTTCCGCGCGCCATTCTTGAACCGGAGAACAGCTACTTGTACGAAAAGTTCATGCGAGTTGAGAACGCCGAGGATGTCAAGGCTTACACAGTTGGACCCAACTATTGTCATGCCGAAACCAGGAAGTCCCCGTTGTTGACGGCGTCGTCCGACGCAATACTCATGGAAAGGAGGTACGTTATGTCACTGCGCTCAACCCTGAAGAAAGGGAAATCGCCAGCAAAATTTCAACATCCTTCGGTCAGCGGGTCTGTGGGTTTGACTTCCTGCGAGCCGATGACAAAAGCTACGTTATTGATGTCAACGGTTGGAGTTTTGTCAAGGACAATGATGACTACTACGAGCAATCTGCGAAGATCCTCAAAGATTTGTTTGTCAAGGAGAGATTACGAAGAGGCGGTGTGACGCCTCCCATGCCTTCACCCGCTGTCTCGGATGTGATCGACCCGCTGGCTCTGCGAGGCAAAGAGAAGGAAAATGGCCAAGCGTCCGTTCCTGCGCTGCCCATTACGAAGTCAACTGGGCAGCTGCCCGCCAGTCAGTCGGCGGAAAAGGGGTTGCTGGAGCCCAAGACTGACGAGCTCCGCCCTCCCTCGTCAACGTTGACCACTAAGTCAGAGAGTGCGGCGACCTCGGGCGCCATGAGCCTTGGCTCGAGTCCCTCGTCCCTGCCGCCACCGCCACCCCTTGTTGAGACTGGCCCGGGCAGTGTGCCGTCGGCGACACCATCAGCACTAGCCTCCGCTGCTGCCTCCTTGAAGGGTGATGCTGCACCCGAGCCAGAAGAGGCACCGGCTCCTCCACCACCACCACCACCGAAACATTCTTGGAAGCTCAAGGGCATCGTTTCTGTTATCCGACATGCAGATCGCACACCCAAGCAGAAGTATAAGTTCACGTTCCACACGGCGCCCTTCATTGAACTGCTCAAGGGCCATCAGGAAGAGGTTCTCCTGATAGGAGAAGCAGCCTTGGCTAGCGTCATCCACGCAGTGGATGTTGCAGTGACCCAAGGCATTGAGGACCCGAACAAGCTCAAATCGCTGCGAAATGTGTTAGTCAAGAAGGGCGGCTGGGCAGGAACCAAGGTTCAGATCAAGCCCATGTTCCGCAAGAAGGCCACCGATGAAGTTGTGCCTCCTGAAGAGGTTGCCCAGATTCTCAAGGAGGGTGTGGAAGCCAAGTTCTCTGAAAAGGCGGATGAAAGTCAATCCAAGACCGATCCAGCAACGAGAACAACGCCCAAACGGCACGACTCACTCTCAGGGGTAACCATGTCCCGCATTACGGCCGCAGAGGAAAGTCTGGTCCTGGACAAGCTCCAGCTTATTGTCAAGTGGGGCGGCGAGCCCACGCACTCCGCCAGGTACCAGGCACAGGAACTGGGCGAAAATATGCGCAATGATTTCATGCTGCTGAACCGCGACGTACTGGACGAGGTCCATGTGTACAGCAGCTCAGAGCGACGGGTGACGACCAGCGCGCAGATCTGGACTTCTTCGTTCTTGGGCCGGAAGGATCTCCCTGATGACTTCATTACGATTCGCAAAGACCTTTTGGATGACTCGAACGCAGCCAAGGACGAAATGGACAAGGTCAAGAAGAAGCTCAAGGGTCTACTACGCAAGGGAAATGAGCGGCCATCGCAATTCGCCTGGCCGGACAAGATGCCTGAGCCTTCCGAGGTTCAGACGCGGGTCGTTCAGCTAATGAACTTCCATCGGCGCGTGATGCAGCACAATTTTGGCAAACTGTATAGTGGAGCCGTCAACTCTCTCAATGCTATATCCAACCCTAGCATAGACAAAAGCCAGCCAGGTGAGTCATCGGCTGGCTCCATGTCGTCCGCCCTGTCCCAGGCCAATGGGATTAACAACATACAAGCCCGCTGGTGTTGCGGTGAAGATGCAGAGCTATTCAGAGAACGCTGGGAGAAGCTCTTCCAAGTGTTCAGTGATGGGGAGAAGGTTGATCCCAGCAAAATCTCCGAGCTCTACGATACCATGAAGTTTGACGCCTTGCACAACCGTCAGTTTCTCGAGTGGGTATTCACGCCACCAAAGCAAATGCTCGAGGAGGAGTACGGTATCAAGGACACTAAAGACAGCAAAGAGAGCAGCTTCAAAGAAGGCAGTATCAAGGAGGGCAAGGAAGGCAGATCTGCTGGCAAGGAATCGGAAGAAGCCAAAGTATCGCAAGACTCGCGAGAGGAAAGACGGGATATACTGGACAAATCCGACAAGACCGCCGAAGGCAACAAGAGCTCGAGTTCAGTTCGTCGCATCTTCCGTCGACGATCCTTTCTCAATGGCCTACGTCATGTCGGCGAGGGCGCCCCGCCGGAACAGTACTTCCACCTATACAAGGGCAACACACAATCCAAAGCCAAGACAGACGCCAGGTTTGAGCCGCTGCGGGAGCTGTACCAGTTGGCCAAAATGCTGTTTGACTTCATCTGCCCGCAGGAGTACGGCATCTCTGATACAGAGAAGCTCGAGATTGGTCTTTTGACATCGCTACCCCTCTTGAAGGAGATTGTTCAGGACCTCGAGGAGATGCAAGCCTCCAATGATGCCAAGTCTTTCTTCTACTTCACCAAGGAGTCTCACATCTACACGTTACTCAACACCATTCTGGAGGGTGGCCTTGAGACGAAGATCAAGCGGAGCACCATCCCTGAACTGGACTATCTCTCGCAGATTTGCTTCGAGCTCTACGAATCAGAGACGAAGGTGCCAGCTGAGGTGGCCACCCGCGGCGACGAGGCTACCTTTGCGTACAGCATCAGGATCACCATCAGCCCTGGCTGCCACGTATACGATCCTCTCGATGTTCAGCTCGACAGCAAGCACTCCATCAGCTGCGCCCCTCGCCGAAGCTTAACCTTACATGCCGATTGGATGGAGGTGATCCGCACCTTGCGTGCCAAGTTCAACCAGTGAGTATTATTCTTTGTGTAATTCCGGCACGATGTCCCACCCACAAACGAGGCGCGCGTTGTCATGCTAATTCTTCTATTCTACCAGGGTGAAATTGCCCAAGACTTTCTTGGCTATCAACCTGTCTGATCTCTTCTCATACGATGAGCAAGAGAAGAAAGACGTCGATTCGGACGGGCTGGAAATGAAGAGCCTCGCACGCCAATCTGCTTCCAAGGACGTCCAAGGAGAAGCCGGCGATGTGTCTGGCCTGGGCGATATCACCGCGGGCGACGTGCTCGACAGCAGCACGGAGCTAGCGATGACGCCGAACGAGGGACATGGCCAGCCGTCCGAGCCATCGCTATCATTACGAGGAGGACCGCATATCTGGCGCCCTGGCGCGTGAGCGTCAATGTGGATACACGCGCGACATGGGCTGCGGGGGCAATGCTTGGACAAGTTGATCTGACCCTGACCTCCTCCTGCAGGCGGGCGCGGTTACCAAAATGAGGAGGGCAGAGGTGAGACGAAAAGAAAAACAGGCAATAGACACGACAATGCGCATGAGTACCGACTATTTTATCATTATTCTAGATCGCCGGCTGTTGTGTATCCGGTTTAGAGATTTTGGACGACACGCACATTGGAGGAAGGCTTGCAAAGAACGACTGCACGTGGATGGAGGCAATCATGGGTTTAGAGTCATCCAAGGTGCGTCACTATCACGGTTAGAGGTACGCAGACGTAGATCCATACACATGGCGTCAATTACAAAACATTCAATCGTCAAGAAGAGGAAGAGAAATAGACCGAGGTGATTTCGTGTAGTCTTTTTCTGGGGGTTTCTTTTTGGGAAGTGCACGCAGCCCCGGCCTGTCATGATCGGAATGGCTTCCGAGAGAGCTGTGACGTGGACAAAACGAGGAGATGCCGCAGGCTGTATGACGGGCGAGCCGGAGCCGAGCTCGGATCGGGCAACTGGCCCATCGAGGCGGCATCGTGACAAGGCTGGTTGCCGGTTCCAGATGGAGAGATTGGGGCAGGAGTGACTGTCGCAGGTGAGCCGATGGAGAATTTTCTGCGGCGGAGCAGTCTGCACGTTGAACGAAAAGACTGGCTGATGACCTTTGCGGGATACAGTCTAGTTAGCAAAGCGGGCATGAGGCCCTGTCTTGGATGCGCGAGAACTGGGTTGGTGGTCAAGATGATTGGGGAGGGAGGGGGGCCAAAGCAGGCGGGCGAGCAAGACGACCGCCCGCGCGCCCACATCGGACGAGCTTGTCCCCGGTGTGTGAAAGGTGTCAGGCTGCGGCCGACAGTGGAGATGACAACGGCGGTGGGTGCGCCTTTGCTTTGTCCGGGGGGGGTGGGCGGGCAAGGGGGCGAGGGGGGCGAGAAGAGGGGAGTTTTGAGGATTTTAGGGGTTCTGGAAGGCCATGTGGGCCGCTCGCGCCTCGAGCTGTTGTTGCAAGAAGACCATGACCATGTCGAGCCATGTGGTTGTCACCAGGACAAGCGTCCGGCCGGCCGGTGGTCGAAGAGTTGTGTGTCAAAGCTCTGCTACCTTGCTTTCCTTTTCGTGGGAGAGAAAGCAGGGCGGTGGGTGAAGGGGGGCGGAGATACCCATGCCTGGGCCGCCCACCTATCCAGCGCTCAGGTACCTCACCTGCCTACCTAGGCACCTAAGGTACCTACCTACATGGTACCTAGGTACCTTAGGTGCCTAGGGACTGAGCGAGGGAGGGAAAAGGACATGCCTGCATGCCCCAGATGCCAGATGCTTGGGTGGAGCTTGTAGGGTGCTCTCGCTGGTCGCCTGTCACTGTTCCTTCGCGCGCGCGCGCGTGCTCCTCCTGCAACTCTGTATTTCCTCGGCACCAAACCCCTAGACAGAGAGATCATTACAATCCCGAGAGTGAAAAAGGCGTTGACAGGACTCCATGTTGCACCCCTCATTTCTTGACGAGAGACATGTCGGCGATCGCAGTCAGGCATGGCCATGATGGAGGGTATGGCTTCAGCTGCAGAACGGGGTGTCGATCGATGGTTCGTCTGACGTTGCGGATGGGCGGCAAGCACTTATTTACAGCACATCTGGGGGAACAGGGCCGCTCACTCATTTGATCTCTCCACCGCATCTCACACCTACCTGCCTCTGCCTTGCTGCCTTCCCATGCACGTACCAACCCTGTCATGGGCTCAATTCTTGCCAGTCAACCGGAACTGGTGGTTGCCAGGAATGATGAGGCGTCGAGCCCAAAAAGACCAAAAGAGGAGGGCACAGGTTTAGCTCAGGTGGTGTGTCCTTAACCAGCAAAGTGCAGGTGCCGCCCTCGACGCCTCCAACGGTGAAGCACATGCTGCTGCAGGTCGACCCTTGCTGCAGGTCACATCGTGCTACGGGGCGACGGTACTGTCATCAGAGTCTATCCACAGACCACAGACCAGAGACCACGGACGGGCTGCCAGGTCAGCATGCTTCTGCGGGCTGCTCTTCGGCATTCTCATTATCATGACGCGGTGATTCGTTGTATATCGCCCTCGCCGGCGAAGCCTCTGCTGCGACTGCCCTTTGAGTGACAAGATCCAAGTCCTGGCTCATTGGGCGTGCCAAGCCATTTAGCGATCGGCGTCGAATCTAGCGAGGAAGAGCCATTGTAGATTAAAGGCCAAGGCTATTTGGAGGACGGGGGGTTGCGCAATACTCTGATATCAGGGTACATCAACAACAGGCCTACCTGGATCTCTTTCCAAGAGTTAACAAATGAGTGACAACTGACGTAAAGCAAGCCACGTTGGTACTTGTGAGTTACCTCGTCATCCCTGTCACTCGAACCACGTATCATCGAGTCGTGGACTGGAAATCCTAAAGTACCTGCCCTCCTGGCCTCAAAGGTCATTTTAGAGAGAGACGAGGGGGTCGAAGAGGGTGGGGAGGGAGGTGCGCAGGCGCATGTTGAGAGAGTCACGTCATGCCACGAATAGAACGTGATGACAGACGAAAGTACGTGCAACGGACAAACCCATGAAGGTTACTTGACGACGATAACCGATGATGACGAACAACGACGACGTCACGTTTGATATTTTGGGGTCGGAAAAGCACCGGGCAAGAGCTTCAACAGCTGCTGACACAGTTTCAAGCCCCGTGGTCCCGATGTGGATGGCAGTCACCTCCTGCTTGAGCGAGGGCCCCATCTCCCCACCGTCTCCCCATCCCTGGGAGTCATTAACCTCTGACATCGAATTTGACTGCATCGTAACCGCGCGTCTTCTCCCCGCACCCCCTTCTTCCTCAAGCCGTCAGTGCCAATTCGATGGGACACCCCTCCCCTTCTGAATCCCTTCTCATATCGGATCGATTCCGCCTACGGTCTTGTCAGTACGCCGCTTCGTCAGCCTCCAGATGCTGCTCAAGGGCAAGGCCAATGTGCCGTGGTGCCCTGCAGCCCGGTCCGTCCTTTCTTTCTGAGTGAGGTAGGTCAGGGCAGTCAGTTGTTACACATCACAGCTCTACCTTTCGATAGACCATGTTCAGTAGGTCCAAGAGAGGTTACAGCTCACAGGGGTGAGTCTCAAGTTCAGACCCCCCAATCCGGAGAAACCTCGGGGGGGGTAGTTGGCATAATTTTAGAGAGATTACATAACTCCATAGTATAAATATAAATATATACTGTATACGAGTTTTTTTTTCTATAAAGTCTTTATAATAAAAATTAATAGATATGTTGAACCAATATTAGGGGGTTCCCTAGGGCAGTAATCTCGGTAGGGGATCACCGATATGGTGATCACCGTGGCTGGGATTCACAGCTCTCAGGAGCACGTGAATCACAGCTTACGTGATCGGTGAATCAGATGGGTATATCTGACTCACGTAGGTAGTGGTAATTCAGAGAGAGATCATCAACTACATCACAAGACTTATATCACCTACCCTACCTATTCAGAGCTCTCAGGCACAGCCAAAGCAATGAAACGGGGTTCACATAAGCAGTGAAGCCCTCTCAACACTGATCAGTGTTGCGTTCAACGTAACACAGAACAGCTAGAGCTGGAAAAGTCAGGATCGATCCCACGGATAGCAAATTCGCTGTGCGTGAGCTCATCGGTTACACTTTACAAGTGATCGCAAGAGCACCGTTTGCTTTGAGTACTTCAGGACTCTTGTGAGAGCTTGGTAGCAGGGAAATCCCCTGTTACGTGATCTGTAGGAGCACCGTCTGCTTCGAGTACCTCAGGACTCCTACGCCCAAGATCACCACCTAGGCTATATTGCTAGCCACCAAACCCGACAAACGAAGCTCTACGGAACAGTCAATCAGCCGTAGCAGAGCTTCAACAAAATCAGCGACAATGAGCTCCTCGGATCACGGCAATAGCTCCGTGACAGAGCCAGAGAGCGCTGAAAAGATGCAACAGGAGTTCGACGGCATTCTGGAAGAACTCGGCATATCACGCCTAACGCAGAAGGTCAGGAAGGGTCTCGATATTGACTTCATCGTTAATGGAGCAGAATCACGGTTCCCTGGATCACTGGATTCGGCATCCGCAGATCTCAAGAGCGCCTGGATCCTTAAGGCAATGAGCGCATACGGGACCATGAAGGGAGTTCACCTCCTGGAGGCGTTTATCGAAGACTTCCAGGGCTGGACCGAAGAGGACTTTGACTCCTGCAATACAACGATCACTCGAGCGCTGAAGGTGTATCTAGCAGAGCGCGGGATCCCTCTTCCAGGAGCAGCAAACGCTAAGACGTCGAAGAGACTAGTCCCAATGCTTTCATGGGAAGAGATGCCCGACGCGACGGAGTCGATCACTGCCGACCGGGATTCAGTGCTCCAAAGAGCAGAGGAACAGCGAGACCAGTGGGACGACGAGCAGCAACCCACGGGGAACGCCCAGCTATCCCAAATCCGAAAACTACGAACGGGGAGGACAGATCCCCGACAGCCCCTGGTTCCAGGGTTGTCTGATCAACGGAGCAGGCAATCCAGCCAACGAGAGATCACGCCTCAATCGCGAAGAAATGAGACCCCACCCCCAAATGTCACCCAGAACCCACCAGCTTGGTACCATGCTCTGCCGCCACACGAATCGGTGAATTCACCGATCGACGGAGCTGTAATCAAGCAATTCGCATCGCTCTGGAACAAGGAGAGCAATTACTCTGGGGAGACATACGATATCCTTGACGATAAAATGCGTATCTTCACGGACGTTTGCGAACTGCTGCAAATCCGCTATACGCAGCTCCACGCGCTCTTCCCGAGTATACTTTCAGGGCGCGCGCAAACTTTCTTCCTAGAGCACATGAACCGGAGCATGGGACTCCGTCAAATGTACCTAGCGATCAAACAACAGTTCGATTCGGAGATCAACAGAGCACAGTATCATACAGACTGGAGCTCGATGACGTTCCACTCTATAGCGGCAGAAGCTGATAACGCAGGAAAGCCGCGAATGGAAGTTCTCCAGATCCTTCTGGATAGGCTTCAGCGGTGCCAGAGAGCACTTGGCCCTGCGTTCAAGGAAGAGACTCATCTCTATGTGAACACTCTGAGGGCGGTTCAAGGCGTCCCAGAGCTGAAGATTGCACTAGCAAGGCCGGAGCGATCTTTCAATGCGCTATCCGCACAGCTCAAGAGCACACTGAAGGTGGAGGAGAACACCAGAACGCCTGGGCACTTCTACACCGACAGACGTTATGGGAGCGGATATCGCCAAGCCAGTGGAAGGGGAGATCGCAGAGAGCAGTCGGTACGCAGAACCAATGATCGTCAGCCATCCAGAATTCGCAAATGCTGGATATGCTCTAAACGAGACTGCAGATCGACGAAGCACTCTCCCGAGGAGCAACAACGTTCGAAAGAGCAGTGGAAACGCATGCAGGAAGCGCGTGGGGATCAGCGGAAGGGATACCGTCAGTTTTTAACAGCAATGGAACCTGCTGAGAGCTCGGAATCAGACAATCCCACTTCCGATGAGCTGGGAGCAGACGATGCCTTTGGGTCTGATCCCGAGAGCGAACTGATGAATGCCCATACTGCACACTTCCTAGCAAATGAGTCGTTCCAACACAGAATCAGGGGGAGCAGTCCGAAGGCTGAAATGACAGCTCCGATAGAGCAGCTCTTCACCCAGTATCAGATCAATAGCACTTCCACGTGGTACGGCATCATCCCTGATACAGGCGCGGCATCAGTTTCCACAGCAGGAGCTTCACAAACAAGGGCCCTAATAGCCCTAATACCAAGCCTAACAGTCAACAAGCAGGGAATAGGGGCCAGAGTGAGATTCGGAGCAGGAAATCCCATTTCCACGACGGAGGAGATCACTGTTCCAACGCCAATTGGGAGAATCACGTTCCATATCGTCCCAACGGATACCCCATTCCTGCTTTGCATCAAGGATATGGACGATCTCGGAGTCTACCTAGACAACACGCGTAACGAGCTGGTAAAGCGCGTTGGGGAGATCCAGGAGCGTACGCCCATTTTTCGCAAATGGGGCCACCCATGGTTCTTCCTGGATACGAAGACCCATACCAGCTCCGGGATCACATACATGATGGGGACAGAGAGCGATGGAGCAGCGTTTCTGACAGAAGCAGAGCTCCGACGCATTCACAAGCGGTTCGGTCACCCATCTGTAGAGAAGCTATGGAACCTGCTCCAGAGAGCAGACCAGGACGTGAATCGGGACGCTCTGGAGCTGATAAACCGCTTCTGCCACCATTGTCAGATCAAAGGGAAGTCCCCGCAACGCTTCAAGTTTGCCCTGAGGTCAGATATCGACTTCAATTACGAGATTTTGGTCGATATTATGCACTTGGATGGAAAGCCCGTTCTTCATGTGATCGACGCGAGCACAGGATTCCAGTCCGCAACTTTCATTCCCAATTTCACAGCTCGCGCGACGTGGGAAGCTCTCAAGAGGTGCTGGTTGGATACATACCTTGGGCCTCCAGACGTCGTAACTGTTGACGCTGGAACGAACTTTGCCTCCGCAGAGTTCAGGGCAGAGGCACGCCTCCTAGGCATGACCTGCCATCAGATCCCTGTAGAGGCCCATTGGTCAATCGGCAAGGTTGAGAGCTACCATAAGCCGATACGCAGAGCGTACGAGATCTTGAAGGCAGAGTCTCGCGACACGAGCCTAGAATCGCTGCTTCAAGGAGCTGTGAAGGCGGTAAACGACACCGCTGGGCCCAACGGATTAGTGCCTACACTGCTCGTATTCGGGGCGATGCCCAGGATCACCGCCAACTCAGCGCCCACCGCGACCCAGGCGCAGCGCGCCGAAGCGGTCAATAAGGCGATGGCGGAGCTTCGGCGAATGGTCGCCAAGCGGAAGGTCAATGACGCTCTCAATACCCGTAACGGACCAGATACCAAGCAGTTGCTGCCGAGATCGCTGGAGCTGGGAAGCGACGTTCTTGTGTTCCGAGAGCGGGAGAAATGGACCGGTCCCTACAAGGTCATATCGGTTTCTGACACGGCGGTCACGGTCGAAATGGTTAACGGCCCAACGGAGTTCAGAGGAACACACGTTAAGCCGTACAACAGATCGCCGGATCAGCAGGCTGGGGAGACAATAGTGGTTCGAACTCCAGAGACCCCAGAACCATTTGAGTACCCAGAGCCAATTCTACCACGACGACGCGGGAGACCCAGGAAGTCAACAAACGCCACGAATCTGTTACAGGCGGCTTTCACGGATCGCAAGAGCAGTGCGACCGGGACTTCACAGATCGAGCGCCAATTCATTGTCAAAAGGGAACAGCAGGGGTACGACCTAGCTGTTCAACTACGCAATGAAGGCAGAATAACGACCCCTGGGAAGCCATTTGAACAGTCCGACTGGGAGGAAATCGACTCACTCCTGGCAGCTGGAGTGATCGTGCCGATCAGGAGATCCGCGTTTCCCAGTGCTAAGATCTTTGGATGCCGGCTTGTAAGAGAGGTGAAAGGCCTCCCTCAAGCCCCATATGAGAAGTCAAGACTGGTGGTTCAGGGACACAGTGACTGGGAGAAGACAACCCTGCTAACGCAGTCGCCCACGATCATGCGCTGTAGCCAACGACTGATCCTAGCGATCACCCCAACGCTACAGCAACGTGGCCACCAGTTGATGCTCCGTGATATCAGTCAAGCCTACACCCAGAGCGCTACAGATCTGTTACGCAACGTTCTCCTGCGCGTTCCCAAGGAGCTACAGCATAGATACCCCGACGGAATCGTCTTCCACGTTGTGAAGCCGCTCTATGGCATCGCAGAGTCAGGTCTCCATTGGTTTGTAACCTATCAGCGCCACCACAGAGAGCGCCTAAACGCCGTTCCAACGGGCTACGATCCGTGTTTGCTTCTAACCAGAGCTGGAGAGAGCTTTGGACTGGTCGGAATGCAGACTGACGACACCCTCAACCTCGGAGAGCCCGCGTTCATACAAAAGGAACAAACAGAGCTCGAAAGCGCTGGCTTCCGGGCAAAGCCTGCTTCCGTCCTTAACGCAGGATCTGACGGCGTCTTCAACGGCTGTATCATCAAAGTTGGAACTGAAGATCTCACGATTCAACAGAAAGGCCAAGGTGATCGCCTAGAGCTGGTAACCCCAGGGACAGCGAGCTCAGAGCAGGAATACATCGCCCAGAGAGCTCGCGGTGCCTATATTGCTTCAACCTGTCAACCAGAGGCAGCCTTCGATTTCTCTGTTGCAGCCCAAGCCAAGAACCCACAGGAGGACGACTTTGAACGGCTCAACAAACGCATACAATGGCAGATCGCCAACGCAGGCCGTGGCCTGAATTACGTGCGCCTGGATCTCTCAACGGCCCAACTTTACGTATTTGTTGACGGCTCCTTCGCCAACAATAAGGACCTAAGTTCACAGATCGGATTCGTTGTCCTCCTTGGTAACGAACGTTCCTGCGATCAGGAGAACGCCTTCACGGTGCGCGGCAATATCCTCCATTGGCAATCCATTAAGTGTAAACGGGTTACGCGTTCAGTTCTGGCTAGCGAGATCTATGGGATGGTTAGCGGCTTCGACGCGGCTTATGTCCTTAAACAGACGCTCCAAAAGATCTGTAAACGCTTAGAACTGCCGCTCCCACGGATGGTTATCTGCACCGACAGCTACTCGCTCTACCAATGCCTGGTTCAACTGAGCGCGACAGCAGAGAAACGCCTAATGATAGATCTCATGGCGTTACGGCAAAGCTACGAAGAACGCGAAGTCGACGAAATTCGTTGGATCGCCGGAGGCGATAACCCTGCAGATTCAATGACCAAGGGAGCGCCAAACCAGGCACTGGAAGCGCTAGTGAGCTCTAACGAAGTCACAATCAGGATTGAAGGATGGGTCAAACGTCAAGAAAAGAACAGTCAGGGGGCAAAGGCAATTGATATTAGCAAAAATGCAGCAAAGCCTAAAAACGAGCACCCCAGAAGCAAAAACGACGACCCCGCGATCAGCAAAACAGCAAAGCAACCGCTCCGCAAAGCGGACTAGGCCTCGGAATTCGAAGAATCCGAGTTTGACTGCTCTGGCGAGTCCCACCAGAGGCAGTCAAAGAGCCGCAGAGCTGCGGCCCGCCCAGCCGCCTTGCGGTCGGCATTACAAAGACCATCGAGGTCCTTGTTGGGGTCGTCACCCCCTTCGCCTCCTCCTCCTCGGCGATCGTCAGCATGCCCTTCACGACGGCACGCCACTTTTCCTTATCCTATTCATTGTTCTCCTACTGTTAATTGTTCACTTTAAGGCTGGAAGAGCAGATCTAACGCGCCGAAGACTGGAGATTGGAAGCGCGTTGGAGCGGCTATCGACCCTAGCGACAGCTCCCAATATTGGTTCTCACGGCTGTTCTATCCACAAAGAAAAGAGAGCCAGTGTTGAACCAATATTAGGGGTTCCCTAGGGCAGTGATCTCGGTAGGGGATCACCGATATGGTGATCACCGTGGCTGGGATTCACAGCTCTCAGGAGCACGTGAATCACAGCTTACGTGATCGGTGAATCAGATGGGTATATCTGACTCACGTAGGTAGTGGTAATTCAGAGAGAGATCATCAACTACATCACAAGACTTATATCACCTACCCTACCTATTCAGAGCTCTCAGGCACAGCCAAAGCAATGAAACGGGGTTCACATAAGCAGTGAAGCCCTCTCAACAAGATATATATTAAAGAAAGAATAGATTCTAAGCATATGCCTAGCATATGCCTAGCATATGCCCTAGAGAGCTAGATTCCTAAGGTAAGGTATATGCCTAGCATATGCCTAGCATATGCCCTAGAGAGCTGGATTCCTAAGGTAAGTGAGGTATATGCCTAACCTACCTACTTTAGGGACCTAGTTCTAAAGGCGTATACTAGGTATATACTAGGTATATGCCCTAGATAGCTTAGGAATCTAGCTCTCTAGGGCATATACTAGGCATATACCTCACTTACCTTAGGAATCCAGCTCTCTAGGGCATATGCTAGGCATATGCTAGGCATATACCTTACTTACCTTAGGAATCCAGCTCTCTAGGGCATATGCTAGGCATATACTAGGCATATACCTTACTTACCTTAGGAATCTAGCTCTCTAGGGCATATGCTAGGCATATGCTAGGTATATGCCTAGTATATATTTATATATATATCTTAAATACCCTTAATTCTATATATATTAATATTTTAAATTATACTGTATTTACTGCATAGGGCCCGTGCACCTTGAGTTGTGCATGCCATTACCCCCCCCGAGGTTTCTCCAGATTGGGGGGTGTGAACTTGAGACTCACCCCTGTGAGCTGCAACCCGGGTCCAATCTATCCTGTCGGATGCACCTACATTCGCATCCACATGCAGCCCACCTTACCAAGCCCCGCCTAACGCTTCTCGGCACTGGGAACAGACATCAGACGAGCCGCGCCGAGCCCTGCTCCTCACACATGGCCATCTCGTTCTAATCGTGGCGCGAAAAGGGAAGAAGAAGAAAAAAAATAGGTACAATACTACCTGCTTTGGCCTGGGCTTCGCGTGGAACTCGACTCAAGCACAATGGCGAAAAAGACAAGAGACGATTCGCCCCCCACACTGGACAACGTACCTGTCGAACAGGGGAAAAGCTGTCGTATTCAACGTCCCGTCATCACCCCGACCCGCCCCTGGCCCGTCTGGTTCGAATGTCTGGTCAAGCGGAGATGACGGACAGAGATGGCCGACACGACCAGCTACCTCCGCTCTCTGTTGAGGGCCGCGGCCAGCCACACACTCAAGATGTCAAAGTCAAGCCTCCAATTACCGAGAAATACGATGCTACAGTGCCGCGCCTCAGCGTCAGGCCGCCAGCTTCGCCTTGTCAACGGCGTACCTTGCAGGCGTGCGAGACTCGAGGCGAAACGGCAAGACAATCGCTCTGGACCATGGTCGGTTCTGGCACGCCACCCTGCAGCTTGGTTGCTTGCTACGAACGATACACCACGAGCTTTACCCCTCATGAGATTGAAGGGAGCTCTTTCTGGTATCAATGCGGTCACAGGTCGCAGGATGGGCCCCCGAACCGCAGCCAGACCAAAATGGGATCATCGTGAGGCGCCTGCAACTGCAAGGGCCCTGTTGTAACCGTCGATCTGATACGCGCACCATGGCAGGCATGGCGCCCAGGAACACGCCGATCTGCACCCTGGCTCACTTTACTGTGGTGAACTTTGTATTTGCAAATTCCCAGACCCGCTGGACTGCTTGCCGGCTTGTGAACTTCCAGCAGCGGGAGGGCCAAAGTTCCACCTTTCTGCAGTACAGCTGCTGCTTGGTTTGTTTGGGTGTCCCGGATGGACCTGAGCCCGTCCTTGATTAGTCGGAACGAGTTAAGGCTAACATGCTAACTACCCATTACCCAGATCAGGGTCAGGGTCTAAGGCGTGGATTTGATAGACGATGTGAGCAAAGCCAGCCAGCCAGCCAGCCAGCCAGCCAGCTACCCTGCAACGGACTAGCTGCTGCTAAAAGTGACAAGAGCCATGGTGGTTCTAGGCAAAGGCCGATCGACGGACTGGCTGCGAGGCTGGCGCGTCAGGATATTCCCAACCTCGCACGGCAAGGGTGCCGATGCGAGGACATCATGATCAAGTCCAGGTAGATCGCCAAGTTGGCTATCAGCCATGAAATGCCATGCCCCTCGGCCCATCAATCATCCCAAGATCAGAGACAACGATAGTACACCATGCTACATCGGGAAAACCCCTCCTTCTGCTACCCCCTGTCGGATCACCCCAGCTTGTCTGGACGGCTTGGTACGCTAAGGTAGGTGGTCATTGGGCAACGGCGGCATTTCGCGGCGCGGCGCGGCTAACTGACAGCCTGCGACTCCATCACCATGCCATGGTCAATCAGCCTCCGGCTACCAGTGGTCAGGTTGCTAGGTACTGGGTCGTCAATGCAGGGCTGGCGCGGGTCTTGACAGGGTTGGTGAGGTCGGAAGCAGCACCACTGGAGGGGTCCCGCCCCAATAGAAGACAGAAGAGCATTGGATGTCTGTACGGACACGCCATCGCGAGGGTTGGAAGCCGGCCAGGTTCAAATTCTGTTGTCGTCTTGCAAGTGGAGATCGGTCGGCCAGCCGGGCGGTACCCAGAGGTTCCCGTCCGCAGGTCCTGGTACGTCTGTTCTGGCTGGTCCCGAGCTTGGCCATCATGTCAAGCCGCAATGACAGATGCTAGACCGGCGTCGACGGCTAGTACTAGTTTCATTCGTTGCCCTCCCATGTCGTGCCCTCTGACGCTCTCCATGATACATAAGATATCGACTCAACCCTCCCCACCGGTATCATGCCGGCTTCTCGACCTCTTCACATTCTTTGACGTACCTTCTTCAATCGCTGTTGATAGTCACTGCACCTTCCAGGACGTGCTTCCATACGACCGAACCACTCAACACCTCTGCTGCCTGCCACTTTCCCAAAGCCAAACACCCTACTTGCTCCCCTTCATCCTTCCCAGCATCGACAAGACGGCCGTCCCTTCGACACATCAACTACACACGACGAGCTTGCCTCGGAGAAGGTCCATTTACTGAACGGCCTATATTCTCCCGCCCAGCCGCATCACGATCATCCGTCTGCAAAAAACAACCTGTCCGCCCCCCTTGTTGTGTGATACACACGAGTAGAAGTGTAAGCCACTCAGGAGGAGCGTTCCAGCGACAGCAAACACATCTCGCCTCACTATCATCGCAACCGAGTGCAATCTGGATTGACACTGCATCATAATAGCGGTCAGGCAGCTCTTCTACGAATCGAACGCCTCCCGACGTCACGCATCACCCCGAACGCCCTGACGAATCCTGTCCTGTGGTGGACCGAAGCCGCCAGCAAGCAAACAGTCTCTCGGCGCCTCGCAGCAGCACCACCGCCAGACAGTGTGTTTGATTGTCAAATCGAGGGCTTTTTTGGGATACCTCGGAGCAAGGCCTTGTTTAAAAGCATTGCTGCTGGTGGGATCACGGCCCAGAGCAGCTGCATTCTCTTGACGCTCTTTCTGTTGAGAAAAGGACCGTAAAGCTTCGCTTCAGTCGAGTGCAAAGGACACTATTCTTTCCAACAAAACCAAGCGACCGTTCCCTCGCTCCCGAGCTTTCGCGTCTCAAACACACAGTCCGACTTGCTGGACATTTCGTGTGTCAGACATCCTGGAACTGCGTCCTGCGCTGACCTCGGACAACCTGCCGCGGCTCCCTGTTGTCGAACAAACCACTGCCTTGCGAGCGTGAGTGCAACTCCTCGGCGCTGTCTACACTGAACAGACATGCCATGGTGAAACCTGACTGACTCGTTCCCAGATTCCCGAACGTGCCCATCTGGGACAAAACCCGCGCCTGTCAAAACCCACTACCGTCGGCTCGGCTGCTGGTCAGAAGAAACACATCTCTACCCACCTGCAACGACGCAAGATCTATCACGAGGCGGCTACGATGGCGGTCGCTGGCGCATGTGCACACTCTTTCAAGCTCATAAAATCGGACAACACGTTGATCCAGTGGACTTGCAACCTCTGTCATTCTGGTCCTCACTGGTGGATCTTTGAATGTCAATACTGCAGACTTCACACGTGCCGCCCATGCACCCGAGGCGTCTGAAAGAGGGGCCGCCTGGGGGGCGGGGGGTTCAGATCTCGAGGCTCAACGACTGCAGGCCTCGAGGGTGCGGTGGTACTGATTGGACGGACATTCGCCTCTTTCTGTCGTGGCATCAACTGCAGGTACGTTTGGACGCTGCTTCATTCTCTCGCCTGTCTTGTCATCCTCTGTCTCCTCCGTCACCTGCGCTTCTCCTGCCGCTCTCCTGCATATGCCTTGAGCAGATTGCATAGCGCCTCCGGGGCGGACCCACCACTCTGGATCGGTAGGAAATACAAGTGCTCGCCTACTGCTGCAATGACACCCGACGGTGCAAGCAGGGACGAACGGCAGGGCGGACGGGGGAGGAAGGAGGAGGGGGGGGTAACGTGCCCTGTGGGTGCGTGCCGGGCCCTTCGGGGGCGGGGGGCGGTGGTGGCTGCCCGGTGGCTTCTGCTCATTTCCCTCAGAAAGTTCTTTTGCTGGCGCCCTAGTGCTGCAGGCAAGCTGACTCGGATGTTCACGTTGGGCAGACGACGTGGACATGACAACTGCGACTGGAGAGAGACCCGACTGGCCATGGGCCCTGGAAATGAAGGAACATTCATCTGCCCATGGCAAGCTGCTGGCCCCTCCCCGAGACCCAGAGTCGACGAACCGAACCGCCTGCCTGACCTGGACGACACGACTACGCGGCTTTGGTGTACTGGACACTCGGTGTGTCAATTGCACTGCGGCAGGCTTTCTTTCTTGCCTCGACCCATTCGTCAGCACCCGTGCCATCAACTGTCATCAGACCTTGCTCGATCATTACATCCTTTCGGCCCCCCTTCTGTCGACCTGGGTCCCTCACGACACCCACATGGCACTTGCTCGGCTCTGGTACTTCCGCTGGCCCAGGCTCCGGGCGGACCGGGCTCCGCCCCTCTCCTCTCGGCATCACAGAGGGACCTTGACAAGATGCTGGACAGGCACGCAGACACGGAGCATCTTCAGGAGCCACGCGACCCAAGTCGGCGAGAAACAGCAACGAGGACGCAGCCAATGAACATGTCGACACAGGATTCTACAATACAAGGCCCGACAGGGGGGCCGAACAGGCAACAGGGGAAATGCCTGGCGCCAATTCTAGGAACCTGCACTGATGCTGCAGTCGACCTGCACAGCGCACGTGGGCCGCTGTGGCTCCTGTGGCTCAGAAGGGGTGGGGGGAGGGCCTGAACATGCCCAGGCACATCTGAGAGACGCTGGGACCCAGACACCACTACTGGACCACTCGGGCTGTCGCCGATCGCCATGGGGGCGTCACTCGGTTGTGCCGTTCCTCAGCCACCATCGTCCTCGCTTACTGGCGATCTCCATGGCCCCCTCCTTCTGTTCCTTTCTCTCTCTCACCTTTGGCACTGGTCCGATTCCCCTCTTTTTTTTGCTATTTACCCTGTACCCTTGCCTCACCTATTTCTTTTTATCCGTCCACGCCGGTCTACTCCTGTCTTTGATGTTATCTACACTTTTGCCCCTTGCCCCTTTTGCCCTTTGGTCCGTTATTGTGTCTTGATGGCTACTTCTTGCCATCTCCTGTCGTCCGTCTAGCCTGTCAGAGTCCGAGCCGTTCTCGCCACCCACCCACCACCTTGTCTGCCCCCCCACCATGGCGTTCGAAGAACGTTGACGGGAAGCATTGGAACGATCGCCTCCCCCAGCTCCAGGGGCCCTTCGAGCCTCGTTAGCGTCCCCAACCAGGCCCCTGGTGCCATTTCCCTTCGAATCCGACTGGCGTGTTTTCTCATCGGATCTCGCTGCCCGACTGCCTGGACTGAGCCTGGCATCAACAACACGACAACCTTGTACCTGTCACGGCTGGGCAAGCTTTTGTGTGCCTTGTTTTTTCCCCTTTGCTCTTTTTCCCCAGATTCTATCTACCCTATCTGACGTTGCGTCTTGGAGTTTCTGGTCCGATACCCCCCTTTTCTTCTCCTCAGTCGGATTGCATACCGCTTTCCCCGTCTTAGACTGTCTGTAGCATGACAATACAGAACTCGCCTCTCGGTGTTGAACATGCTTAGCGCTACTTTGTTTGTGTTTGATTCGGACAGCCGGTATAGTTGGCTTATACCGTACAGTCATCCTTGTGCCTAACTTCCCGCCGACATCCTGGCTGGTCCATCTCACTGTGTAGACCTGCCTGATGCGAAGTAGTCGCATCCCGACAATGAGGTATCCTTAGATTAAAGATGCGTGGAGCCATGTTGGTTTGCGTGGGACATCTGGGCTACCAGTTTGGCAGCACAAACGTCTCTGTACCTGCATCAGTTACAATGTCGTATCACCGGTCGCCCTGTATTCAGCCTCTCCTTTCCATGCCGACACGCAGGCGACGTGTGACGTGTAACACGTGACGTGTAACGCGTGACGTGTAGCTTCTGACGTAATGTCATAATACCCAGTTCTACGTGGCCATCCGCTTGACAAGACATGTGAACATGGCCCTCGGCATGCCACGCCGTGCCATGCTGAAATGCTACTGCCGCCGCCGCCCCTTTCGCCTGGCTATCGGGTCTCGTCTGGCACCCATCGATCACGGGCCGAAGCGAGAGAGGGCGAGCTTTGGAAAGCGGCGTGGCAGCGGTGTCAGAGAGGGGTCATCCCGCGCTCGCTTGCACCACACTGCCACGCAATTGCAACGTTACGCGTGGACGCAACATGGGTACCATTGGATTCGTCGTCACTCACGCCGGCCTTGTCACTGGAGGCTTGCTGTGCATGGGCCAGTCGTACACGGAGCGCTCCTCGTTGCGCCTGACGACCCCCACCTCGTCACCGACGCGGACGACCAGAGGGTCGCGGCCCGCGAGAAAGGCGTAGGGCCCAAAGACGGGGACCACTTGCTGCCCTTGTCGACGCGCCTGTCCTTCATGAGCTTCTTGAGCACCGTGCCGGCCTCGCCCTGCGCCGTCCGCCCCGTGGCGTAGTCGACGTTGAGCGACGTGCAGCGCACGCAGTTGGCCGTCAGCTGCAGACGGCGGTCGCCCGGCAGGCCGAGCCCGGCCCAAAAGTCCTCGTCCCACTCGCTCGCGCCGTCGGCGTCGACGACGACGTTGGGCCGGAACTTGATCATCTCGGCCGGGGTGTCGGGCGCCAGACGCGCGCTGACGGCGGCGAGCGAGGCCTCGGAGGTTACGAGAAAGGGTGCGCAGTCGGTGAACGTCAGCCAGACGTCGTCGTCGTCGTCGTTCTGCTGTGCCTCATCTGCTGACGCCGTGGGCTGCGTAAAACTCGTGACGTACGACGAGACGGACGACAGCCAGCCCGTGCTGGGCTTTGTTGGCGCGCCGGATCCGGGTGGTAGAAAGTTGGGGCCGACGACGGCGCGGCGGCCGTCGCCAATGTACACGAGGGTCGTCGGGAAGCCGAAGCAGGCGGAGAACCACGCGTCCTGCGCGTCGCCCACCCTGCGGGCGCGCACGGGGCTGTTGTGCAGGTCGACGTCGACCTCGTCGAGCGAGGCGAGGTCCTCGGGCGTCAGCGGCACGCTCAGGGGCTGGTGCTGCAGCGGATGGTCGGGCGCCAGCGGCACCTCGGGGACATGGTAGCGCACGCGGATCGTGTCGTCCACGACTTCCTGCTCGAACAGCGCGCAGGCCGGAAAGTCGGACAGTTGCATTCGCTTGAGCGACCCCGACTCGAGGACCTTGAGGAGCATAAAGGTGCGGTCGTGCGAAATGCCCTGCCGGGTAAAGGTTGCCGTGGTCAAGGGGATGGCGCGGAGGCCCTTGATGGGATACACGTAGAGCTAGGGAACGCAGGCGGTGAGATTGAGGGGAGCATGCTACGCGTTGGAAAGAGAGTCTTACGGTTGTGACTTTCATCATGTGCGACGTGGCGAGCCAATCTTCCTACTACAATGTCTTCAATGTTCTTTGAGTTGACGATGAGAGAAGGATGACAGTTGGAGCAAGCTGAGAGGGGTTCATGTCATGGTCACGGGTCCTGTACAGTGTGGGACATATCATCGGTTCACATAAAGCGGGGCTCCGCAGCCGAGCTGGGCCGGTCCGTCTCTCTGGATGCCGGCTTTCCTTTCGGCCCTCGAAGGTGCACCTGGCAGGACTGACACGGGCGAGATGATCCAGTCAGTCCGCCCACCAGTTGACTGTATACAAGATGAGATCCAGAATTCGAAAACAGCAATACCGTCTGTCAAGGCGACATGGGCTGCGATACATCACATTACGGCTATCCGAGAGCCAGCGTCTCCCGAAAGGTCGACAACGATACCGGCTTCTCAGCGACCGTAGCCTTGGTGCCTGCAGTGGATGATGCCGCCGGGGTCAGCCTCTCCAAAGTGTATACGGTCGATACACCGAGACTCTCTAGATAATCGAGATTGCGCAAGTAGTTGGTCGCTACCTGGTCAATGCCGTGGCTGTCATCGGAAAAGGTAAAGCGTCCTCCCATGGACAACCATTTCTGAGGTGGTTAGTGTCTGCTCAAAAAAAGGGGGGGTGGGAAGGGGAAGAAAAAAAAACTGCGGGACGAATACAGGACCAGTTCAACATACCTCGGAGATGAGACGGTTCGGATACGGCTCGGCCAGACCTTTCCTCAGGGCGGCACTGTTGCATTCTAACAAGCCGTCGAAACTCCTGACAAGCTCGAGGTTTCGCACAATGCGCTGCCAGACGCCGGCCCACGTGCTCACGTCTCGTCCGGGATCCTCACTCAAGAGGCGAATCAGGTCAAAGTGGCCAACAACCCGCGGCCGCAGGGCGGTCAGCATCTCGTGCTGCTGGTCGTAGTAGCGCTCGTACATGCGCTCCTCGGTACCACCCGACGACTCTCGTGCCTGGGCGTACGTGGCGGCATCGTAGTCAATGGGTATGGCGTTGACGTGGTGGATACTGCCGATGAAGTAGTCGACAGCTGGGTGGGCGGCGAGGGTCGCGATGTAGGGCCCGTAGGCGGAGCGGTACCATTCGCCTTCGAAGCCGATCAGGACGTGGATCTGGGAGGCATACTTGGCCTGCAGGCGCCGGGCCTCGATGAGGTAGGCCTCGTGGCGGGGCGTGAGCACAGCGACGGCCTCGTCGGGATCGCCAGTGAGCTCTTCTGGATACAGGTCCGAGACTTGCAGTCGGGGCATGTGCTCAGTGAGGCCCATGGTCTTGTATCCCACGCTGATGGCATGACGAATAATGTCCTCGAGCTGGTCCTTGGCATGGCCGGGGCAGAATTGCCCCGAGTGCGAGTGCATGGTAAACGCCATGTTGGCAGGCGGGAGAAATCGTGCACGGTTCCAACGCCTGGTCACACTGCTTGCTGACGATGATGGAGGCGAAAACGAGGTGCGTGGTGGTAAGCAACGTCGGGGCTGGTGGTCATGACAGCGATATCGCGCGCAGGCGCATGTGAAGACAAAGTTGCCTAGGGAAGTAAGGTACCTAGATAAGGTAGGTACGGTAGGTAGGTAGGTGTAGGTACTGAGGTGGTAGGTACGGAACATGCCCCCGCTCACCCAGTCGCTATCCCACTTTTTTATTCAGACAATCCCCACAGACAAATCTCAACCAGTCATCCTCGCAACGTGCCTGATCATGTCCCATGCCATGATATCCATACGAAGCCACTACAAACAATCAAAGGCAAAAGAGTCCCTCCCTCATCGATGGCTGACCGGTGGCGCTCTGCCATGTTTGCGTGACTGCGCCAGGCCACACCAGATGAATTGCAAGAAATGCAAGCGCACACGAGCCCCTCGCTCGATGGCTTGCACGCAGAATAAATAGCAGACAGAGGCGTGAAAAGGGTATCAATGGATGACATCTAAGCAACATCCGATTAAAAGCTCAGACCCACTACCCAGACTCAACACCGCCAGCTGGGAACTTGCGAGGACAGAAGCATAAACACGAACGAAAAGAAAAGTAATCCTTGCGACGCCATGTCTGTAGGCGACATTGGAAGAGGGGATGCGTCTCGCCTTGAGATGGCAATGCTAGGTCTCACGTGGCTGCTCTCGTTTCGCGCCTGTCTCTTTGAGACCTTCGTGAGCCGTTGATTGCGAGTGTTTCTGTGCTGCAGCAAACGGAATGGCGGATGTCGAGGTAAAGACGGGAAGATCTGCCCGCCTCGTCGTGGCAGGGGTTGAGGTGTTGGGTGGAAGCCATCTCAGCGACCCCTGCTGCGGTACAGACAATGGTGCTGGGCCCTCTGCCTGGTAAGCTACAAACATCTCTGGGCTCGTATCCGAAGTCAGCTCCAGTGCAGGGCTCTGGTCCGCGCCGTCTTGTCGTGCCTTCGGAGAAGATGCCGGCCTCGCAAAGGAATGAGTCGGCAGAATCTTGTGCTCAGGCACGTCTGAAGAAAGCGGCAAGTGCGCGCTCACTGGGCCCTCATGAGCACCTATCTCAGGCTTGACCGTCAATGCCGGCTGGGTCTCGGCACTTTCTTCAACGGCCAGAGCCGAAGTCGTCTCATCAACCACTGTCGGTTTAGCGACGTCTGGCTGAGGTAGAAACCCGGACGCAGATTGTGGTGCAGACTGATTCCCTGCTGAGCCGTGCTCCGTTCGGGTAACCGATGCTGCCGCTGTCGCTGCCGCTGCCTGTGACGACCGCGCTCTTTCCTCCTTCTGAGACTTTGTAATGAGATTAATCTTGATCTTCTTCATGCCCGTTGTAATCTTGTCCAGATCATCACTTGGCGGATGAGCTGAGACCTGCCGGCCATGGTTAGGCAATGACGCCTGAGTAGACCCGACAGGCCCGACATTTGGCTCGGTTTTGGGGTTCGTAGTCTTTTTCCCTCCCCGCGGTCCGCGGCTTGGCCCTCCTCTGGTGGCAATTGGCGTTCTCGTCTTCTTTACGGCGAGTGAAGTAATGTCGCCGGGTGCCCTGGCACCCTTTAACATGTCTGGTCTGGCGCTAGAAGATTCGCCTTGAGAACCCCCAGTGCTGCTATGTGTGCGCGGCTCAGGGGCAGGAGGTATAGTGGTCATCATCGAGGCCGCGCTCACCCGACGGCCAGTCCTCTGAGAGCCGGGTGTAGCAGCAGGAATGGGGGACACCCCAGAAGATGGCTGTCCACGCGTCAGTGCCACCTTGACCCAGTTCATCCAAGTGCGAAGGACTTACCTTGTCCGTAGCAAGAACAGCAGCTCCAGCAACGGTTTTCCTGCGACTTTTTGAGTGCTTGTCATCGTTCGCGCCATTGCCGCTTTCAGAATATGCTGGTGCTTTGGCGGGCTTGCGCTCACGCAACGACATGCGGGACGACGGCCGGCTACTAGCGTTTGCGGAAGTTGCAGGTGCCGGTACCGTTGGCTGGAGGAGGGACTGCCGGTCCCGGCGCGCCCGGGTCGCCTCGGCATTGAGATCTTCGGCCGTGCAGCTGTCGGTCTGTCGGTCAGAGGGTATGAGAAGCTTGCTAAGTTCATGCGCTGCAACAGTCCACGGCACCTCGGGAGCTGGAGGCGTTGGAGGTCGGGAGATGGGTCCATTTGTTGCCGAAAGACCTGACAGGCTTCGACGCATTTTGGCAGGGTTGACAACTCGAGCTGTCGACGCCTGTGTGGGGGACGAGTAGGTTGGTGGTGTCGCATAACGCGGCATCTTGGGTTCAAGAGGAGGGGCCCCCATGGCAACCTCGAGGTTATCGAGCTCTGCACTCGACCACCATGACGGGTCATATGCATGCAGCGATGACAGGTTCTGCGACTCGGGTAGTGGCTCGTACGGTCCAGCCGGCTCGGTTGACTGAACTGCAGGTTCCCCTTCTTCTATGATGCCAATCCTGTGGCTGATTTCATACGCCAGGCCTCCTCGACCTCTTGGTGGTCCGGGGTTCGACTGGTCACCGGCAAGGCCACAGACGTGACTGAAAATACCCGAAAACAGCGCTCTGTCGCTGTAGCCGCCTTCGAGAACGCTGATGACTCTGCCATCGGCACCCAGTCCCTCCTCCGCGGCTATTTTGATCACATCTTGTGTGATGCGTGCATAGAACTCGGTGGGCACGTTCACATTATGACGCTGCATACCCTTGGTTTCCCACTCGCTGGCGTCAAAGCCGGCAGAAAAGAAGATGGCAGCCTTGGGCGTCTGGCCATTGGCGCGCAAGCGCGCAGCCTGCTGTTGCAGATAAGAGCGTGTCTTCTCGAGTATGACGGTGTATTTTGTCTCGTACAGCTTCCAGAACTCGGCTTCCGAGCCCCACGAGTGAAGATGTACGTTCCACATATTTTGGCCATGGGCATTTTCAATGCACAGACTGGCGTTTTTGACCTTTTCCTCGTCACCCATTTCGCAAGGATAGGAGTTTATGTCGTGAAGACTAAAGTAGCCGATGGAGGTCTTCTTCCACGCCTGCGCGTTCTTGGCGGCAGAAACACCACGAGTATTGTGTTGCCACGCTATCGACTGGGAACCGTCGCCGTGATGTAAATCAAAGTCGATAATGGCAGCATGTGTCAGCCCGTGGGTTAGCGCCGCGTGCATGACGCCGACATGCACGTTGTTCACCCAGCAAAAGCCAGACGGGTAGGATGCGGAACAATGGTGACCCGGTGGCCTGACCGCAACGAAAGCACGGCGCGGGCCATCAGAAAAGACCAGATCGACTGCTTCGCAGACAGCCCCAAGAGCGCCCTCCAAGGCATCCAGGGAGTCGGCGCAAAGGTAGAGGTCGCCTTCGTGGAGCTTGGCAGCGGCGCCCGTGTCGCCAGTCCGGCCGCTCTCGGGCCTCGCCAGCTCCTTGCCGCCCATGGCGAGTTTGGATTCGGCAAGCCGGCACATGGTTCTCAGTTCCTCCATCCACTTGGAACCATGCACGTTCGTCACGGCAGGTGAGAGAAGTGGAAGCTTGCGCGTCGTCTTATGTATCTTGAAAGGTACGGTGGGTATCGAGGTCGGGTCGAGCTTCGGGTGAGCTGGATAGTCGCCATCGCAATGACGACCTCCGAGGCGCACGTATGCCATGGCTACCCCGAGGGCGCCAGCCTTGATTCTTTCGGGACGCTCCACAATAGTGCTGAGGGCGGCGCGCGATGTCTTGGGGCGGGAGTAACGATGTCCGTAGCACGCGTCAGAGAGAATGACAGCGGCGTGTGTTTGCTGAGTCGTGGAGAGAACATGGCACAGGTTCAACTCGTTTTTGAAGTATTCGCTTGCGACTGAGCTGGCAGTCGGTGGTGGCTTGGGGGGTTCCTCCGTGACGGCAGACGTCCGGGATGGCGAGGAGACGTGGGCTAAGCTTGAGCGACGAGAAGGTGGTTGACTCGGAGTACGTCCGTTCGCCGAGCGCAGCGAACTGGTCGACGCTTTGCGCAGGAGCGTGGGTGTGGAAGATCGGGACGGAGAGGCTCTGCTCAGAGAGGGGCTACGGCCTGATGTGCTTCCAGGCGCAGGTGAGGTCGAGGACCGGCTGGCAGATGATCTGTAAGGAGACAGGGCGCTGGGGCTTCGCGGCGCTCTGCTGACTGCAGGTGAGGCCGACAAGGAGAGTTTATTCAATGATTGCGACAGGTCGACATCATGGTCTCGGGGGCTAAGGTTGGTGCTCGACTGGCGTCTCGAGCTAGATGCTCTTCGCTCCGAGGAAAAAGACATGGTCAGTCGGCCTTGAGAGTCGCATGTGATCAGTGGGTCGAAGTTCTTCTTGGTTTGTGGATATGGCGAGCGGCATGGACGCGGATATTGTCGCGTTTCGACGACGATGACATAGGGTGGTCTTCAGAGGACCTCCAAGGCGAGGTGGTTGATGGGGGGGCAAGGAGATGATTGCTGGGATGGGCGCTAAACACGGGACTGGAATCCACACTGTTTCTGGGGGACAACAACGCGACAGTGCCATGCAGGGTCCCCAATTGAACAGGGGTACCGCGTTCTGGGGACGTGGGGCAAAACGTCTCTACATTAGGACGCGTTTATCCCACCGTTAAAGAGTGTCAAATGGTTCGTGTTCATGTGGCACTCACTCCACGGTGTTGCAAGACTGTGGAGTACTGCGCACATTATCCCTGCTTTTTATGGGCAGTGTTCAATGCTACGTCCGGCACCTTAACTATCTAGTCAACAAAGCTGTGCTTAATCCAGACAGCCAGCGCAGCATATGTCTTGCTCAATTGAATCAGAAGCAGGTCAGCCCGTATCGAATGCTTCGAGATAGTCAGAAACCCTCCGGCAGCCACCAAATATATCACCATGATCTGTCCCGTCTCCTTGGCCGCATTCTCCCGCGATCTACTTCTGGTGCCTCAATAACCTCGTATTCAGAGACACGACCGTACCTTTCGTCAGCCGCCCATCGAGGCTGGGGTTGCTCAGCTCCGCCAGCTCTGACGGCACTTTGGAACCTGCCTCCAACTGCACTCCGACCCCGGCGCCGCCGGTTTCCATCTTCTTCCCCTGCCATTGTGCCGCCTTGCCTACGCTCAGGCCGCTGATATGGGTCGAATTGTGACTCCTCAAAGTCATACATGCTCTGGGCTCTTGCACGTCTCCTCTCCATCCTCCTCATGTGCTCTTCCTGCTCCTGCCTCCTTTGTTCTTCGATGCGGTCGTCCTCTTCGTGACGCTTGTTGCACTTGTCTAGCGTCCGGTTGAATGGCCCCCACATGGTTGTGCTGATGAGTCCAACCAGGATGACAGGGGTCCAGTTGAATTTGAAGTCCGCGGCATGCCTTTCTCTTCCTGATTCAGCACGCGCCTCCACGCTCCCTGAACGGCCACCCGTTGTGTGAGATCTCGCCGAGCGTGACATGACGGATGCTTTACTGGGTAGCTTAGTAGCTTATGTGTTTCCGCGCGTTTCTCGGGGTTGGGCGATGGACATAGGGGATCAGGAAAAGCCCCTGCTCCGGTACAACAATGAAAAGTAGAGGGATAAGGTCGGTACACGTCAAACGTGTTAGTAGTCCTGGCAGTCGACCCTGAGGCACAGTTTGTATGGTGATGATCGGTCTACCGTTGGACCGGTTGCTTTCATGGGTATCATGACTGGAACGTGCCCAAGGAGAGGAAGGCTAGGGCTTTAAAAGTATTTCAGCAGAGCCCGTTTGGATCGACCACCAAAAGCGATCAGCGATGGGCTGCGTCGAATGGAAATGCCTGCCCAACGATGCAGAGACACTCACCGCATACCACTTCTCGCCCGACGATGCCCCGGCCACCTACGTAACTGAAAAAGGTTCGTTTGAGCGGTATGTCTGAGGACTCCACCTCTGAAGGCTATCAATGCGCAGTCCGCAGCTGCGGTGATCCTCGGCACGTGGTTACACGCATCCAGCATTGCCGAATTGGGTCAGCAATTGAAGCTTTCGTCATTCTATGCCGGTGACGTCACATAGATCGCCCAGTTGTTTCTCCTCGATAACCCTTACATGCCCAATGCTGGCACGAAAAAGCGACGCAGCGCCTTCGGGATTGGACAGTGTACATAGCAGTGGTGGCCCGACCCCTCACAAAGAACAACACCAGGGTGCATCCCGTGACACAGAAGACAAACCCCTGAACCTAGTGTCCCGCAGATTATGCGCGGAATCGTGAGGAGCTGTATGGACAGAATGACGCATGAGCTTAAAGGTTGGTCGAGCCCGCCATTGATTCGATCACGACACGTTTGCATGGATGGCAAGCACACGAGGCATCTGCCGAGCGGCGATACGAGGCATTCTAAATACTGGCGCGGCGAGGTGCCATTGTCCTGCGCAATGCTTTCTTGGCTTCCGTCTCCTCGACCAGCGGCAAGACACCATCGTCCTTCATCTTCTGCAAAAACTCTTGGCCATATTTGTAGCCCACCTGATAAATCTCATCGAACTTCCCAAAGTCGAGCGTACCATAATCGTCGATGGGAGGTCGCATGTATAAGCATCCAGGCATGGCTTTGGCACGCTCCAGGGCGTCCACACTGGACACGTATGCTAATCGTGCCTGAATCTCTGCCAGAGTTGGCGGGTTCGGCGTTGTTGAGAAGGGATTCCACCTGTTAAAAAACGCCCAAACTCCTGAGAGAGAGTCGCCATAGCTCTGGGGGGTATCGTCATCCAACGAGCCGACATCGACGGCAAAGATCGTATCAACGCCCAGCCTCTTCATGTGAGATACCGTTAGGTTGTCAATATACCCACCATCCAACAACATGCTTCCTTCGTCTGATAGGGGAGGAAGTAACCCCGCCAGAGACATGGACGCTCGAATGTACCGCCAGGCGTACCCACTCGTATGGTACTCCGCCCGGCTCTTGCTGATGTTGGTGGTGTTGCAGTAGAATTCGAGCCAGAAGTCTTCTATCTGGGCCTTGCCAAAGGTCTTGAAAATGCCGCGGTTGAATTCGTGCCCGGTGGTGTATGAGGATGTCGGGTAAGTCAAGTCGAGTGCGAAGCGCCACATACTAGCCATCCGGCCTGAGAATTTCTTCGCCAAGCCGAAAATAGGCACTACGTCTGCGTGCCTTGCGTAGAGGGCACCAACAAACGATCCCATTGATGTTCCACCCACAACATCAATGGGAATGCCAGCTTCCTCCATAGCCTGGATGATGCCGATCTGAGTGATGCCTCGAGCGCCACCTCCTCCGAGCACGAGACCCACCGACTTGCCACATAACCGTCGGGCCAGACGATGAAAATCGCCCTTGAACGGTGCATCAGGCGAGTAGTAGGGCGTGTGTCGAACCTTTCTTGAGGTGTATTTCTGGATCTCGGCCTGCAAGATCTGGACACGCTCCTTCAGTGTCGTGTTTGATCTCTTGGAAGGGGGTGGGATGGCATCATGTTGGTTCTGAAAGCCATTTGCAGGTGATAGTGACCGCCATTAATCCACATTCGATTTCGAAGCCAGGACCTGGTCAGACCAGGTGACGAATACCGCTCAGCGTGGAGCAGAACCAGGATCTTGCGCGCGGTTGACTTCATGCCCAGCATGAAGCGCTCGTACTCACCAATCTCAGGGGAGCCCTCGCCCAAGCCCACCAGCAATATAGAATCGGCTTGTGCGATACAAGTCTGCGTCCAGGGCGAATTGACGTTTGTGTCTGATCAATACCACAGCATGGTTAGCAAGTTGCCTTCAACATAGAGCGCATGTGCTTGTTAAAAGGGTTCTCGAGTTCAGGAAAAAATTAGAGTTATGTTTGGCCATCAGCGGCTTGGCCTCTGGAAACAGGATTTGCTCATCATAAAAAAAAAGACGTGACTGGAAGAGCGGTTGATTAAAAAGCGACATACCTGCAACATAGACCACCAGGCCGTACTTTTCCTCCAGATCCGCGAGGTATTGAGATAGCTTCAGCTTGCCCATTTTATTGAAAGCGTGCTTGCCAAGGTGGTTGAGAATCGCGGACTGGTTCAACGAAATCGCGCCGTTGACTGGGCCGACTTGCACCAAAGCATTCAACAAACGATGGCCAAACTCAACGACTGGTACGCCTGCAGTCACAGGAAGCACAGCTACTGTCCGCAGGTTGAGCGCCGACGACCCTTTGCCCAACGCAGAGAGCCCAGCTTCATTCGCCATTAGCTGGGCTGGATCATCTACCAAACTGCGCATGCGGGCAGCAATAATTTTTGATATCTTGATAGTGATGTTCGGGTGCTCTTGAGCTAGACTGTTGAAAAGCGTTCGCGGAAATCTTACAAGCTCTGTGTCTCGGATGGCATGTAAAGTTCCGGTGCGGACCGACTCGGTGAGTACTTCCAGCTCACCTACACTGTCGCCTTGGCCAAACTCGGCTCGTGCAGTCATGCCACCGCCTTCGCGGTCTTCGACGAGACGAAGACGTCCATTCAAGACAATGTAGATAGCCTCGCTCTCGTCGCCGTCGTGGAATATGACTTGGCCAGCACTAACCTGATCCCAATCCAGAGCAAAGTCGATGTGAAGGAGAAGGCGCGGCAAAAGGCTTGTTAGCCTCTTGGCCATCGTCAAAAGGATGATAGGGTACCGGTCTACAATTCTTTCAAGGGACGCACGGGGTAAGAAACCGACGTAGACATCAGTCTTCGCAACGACATCGATGAATGAACGGTACGAAGATAATGCGCCAATGTAGCCAGCAAGGCCCCCCGGTTTGATCAAGGATACACTGCGACGCACAGACTTCTTGCGCTTGTCTTGAGCATTGTCCCTGCCATGAAGGTTGTGATCAGGCGCAGGAGTTGCGTCAGAAGTCAAGCCCGCTGTAGAAGCTCGTACCCCAGGCTGAAGAATGCTTGCGGAAGACTCCTCGCTGGTGGTGCAAATGTCGAGGAAGCCGTCAATAACGTAGTAAAGTCCGGGGTTGCGTTCGCCTTGCTCAACGAGAACTGAGCCTTGGGGAAAGAAAACAATCTCTGCGTCATCACGCAAATCATTGGCCAGTGATTGGGCGCTAGGCGGAGTATTCAACGCAAGGCCACCAGATGTCAATGACTCGGTATCGCCATCAACCGAGCCGTCGAAGGGGTCCATGATGCCAAAAGCATTGTGATTTCCAAACATAGCTTTCTGGCGTCGCTGATCATACGAAAATAGCCTAGGTGATCCTTCCATGGATTCAGGCTCCCGCGAAACAGTTCCGCCGACGCCCAGGCCGATCGCTCGAAACATGCATTCAAGAATCGAGGTCCGGAAGAGATTGTCCTCGTCGGCGGCGTCTCGGGGGTCGAGTGACACGCGCGAAGTGTTGACACTAGCGAAAGGGTTGAAAGTTCGCTGTGCCAAGGGGCTGGTTTGATCCAGACGCATGACCTCTGCAACATGCTCAACAGGCGAGTCTGTAAAATTGTGACCAGGGACTTCTCGAGACGTGTTCGTAGTGGCCAATAGGTCTCCCGGACTGGGCGTCTGAGTAGCCAGTCTCTCTCCTGGGGGGGCGATAGTTGTGGCGACGTAGGAAGTTTGCTTGGACATTGAATGCAACACGGCATCTTTGCGCAGCATGACGCTTGACTTTCGGCGTCGATGGGCATTCGCATTGTGTAGCGCGATGCCCTTGGTTCCCGTATCTTCGCCAGCGCGCTGACGCTCGCGGCCAAATTTTTCCTTGAGGCGTAGCAATGCATCGCCCCGAAGCATGTTAGGAAGTTGCCACGTTGTATATCTGTTCATGCTTTTCTCGGTCAACAACACCTCGGACGTCAATCCAAGGTATCTGTATGCCGTGGCAAGTGTCACTCGCTGGAAGCGAGATAGAATGACATGAACTATGTGCGATGTGGCTTTTGGATAAACCTTGGTAAGTCGTCGAAAAGCGCTGGCGGGAATTATGGCGATCGTTGTGTCGACTGTGGCCCTGGCGATGATATCTGGATGGGCCGACGTCGAAGCTGCTCTACCTGGAAGTGTAGGGCGGACTGCTGTCCGCTTGGGCTCTGACCCGTCGAGCGAAATCGGAGGAATTGCAGCCTGGTTCGAGCTGTGGATTGCATATGACGGGCGCGACAAGTCTTCGCGTACACGGTCGTTGTTGTTTTCAGCAACGTCAACGAATCGCGGCGTGCCAGGCATTGACGCGGCGGCATCTTGAGAGACATGCCGCGAGACGGAAGTTCGGGCGGCTCCAGCAAATCGAAGATTGGCGCTGGAAGCAGTGCTTCTCTCGGGCGTTTCAGCCTCTGTTGACGTGAGCTTAATGTCCTCGGTAAAGAGGGACATGATGGAGAATAAAGACGACATGGGTGCCCCATTCTTGACCTCCGTGAGCAGCTGGTATTGCTCACCATGGGGCAAAGCATCGTCTTCTCCATCCAACGGGTCGCCTTCAGAATTAGCGCTCGCTTCTGGGGTGCCAAAGGACCTCCCAGACTTGACAAAGATTTCCACCATCCCATCAACCACAATGCAGAAACCTTTCTCCTCTTCGAGGTTAAAAGTTTCACCAGCGATCAGTTTCCGGGTCTGCATACTTCGAGTCAACTCGTGGAAGACAGGACGCTCGAGATAACCGAATATCTTGATAGCGCTCAGGAACTCGTCCAGGTAGCTTGAAAGTCCTGACTTGACGCCCTCGTCATGTGTGTCAGGGAACAAATCAATTTCCGGTTCCTTGCGTTGAGGCTCTGGGGGTAGGCGCGAGTACATGTTGAGTATGCGATAGCGAACTACCCAGCTAACGGCGGAGACAAGGGCGACGGTGATGACCATGCTGTACCATCGTAAGCGGTTGCTTCTAGGCGACGTCTCGAATGAAGCGCTAGAACTTACAGAGTGGTTGCGTTCATCGTGACTGTCCAACTCGTGGAGAAGAGTTGGAACAGAAGAGTAGGGACTGTGATGGTGGCCAGGCGGATAGTCCAATACAAGACGGAGGAGACAAGCTGTAGTATGGCTATGATGAGCCAAGCAAAGAAGCCCAGCCAGCTCGACGACCCATGAGTGGCCACAACTTCTTGAGCACGGGTCAAGGCCGAAGGCAGAGGGGCTGTCGAGGCCTTGATGATACTAGCCAAGCCCGACGGCCCGGCAGTCGTTGGACCCGACATTTCAATTGTCGTGGTCACTAACGAGCAGAAATTTTTGTCGGTGTAGCAGCGGCATGGTGCGCATAGAAGATCCACGTCACATTGTGGGCATACAGCTAGCACCTTTGAAGCTGGCTGGCGCTGTGGGAAGGAGCTGGATGTAGGACGGGCAAAGAATTCTGAGTTGAAAATGAGAGAAGACTTAGCTACGAGGGGCTTTTATTGCGGGGAGCTTGGGCCAGGCGGTCAGGCACTCTTACCCAAAATGTGATGGCGCGTGCACTGTCGTAAGCACATGTCTGTCATGATTCTTTCTGCCACCCCCACCAAGATCACTGCTCTGATAAGTCTTGTGATAGTGGTGCCGCCCAATTTCATCACTGACCAGAGGCGCTACCTGCTCCATCGTTCCACGTTTCCCCAAATACGCCACCGAAACACCGCCTGAACGATATAGATCACTTTCATCGCATCCAAAAGCAAAAGAGTACCAACAATGCCGTTTGCGCAACTAGTACTGGGCAGTCCTGGAGCAGGGAAAAGCACATACTGCGATGGAAGTACGCTTTAATCCCCGAGTGCGTCTATCGTCCTCGCGCAGCTTGCTCACAGTGGTACAGTGCACCAGTTTCTGGGCGCCATTGGACGTGCCTGTTCCGTGGTCAACCTGGACCCCGCCAATGAGAACGCCAACTATCCCAAAGCCATCGACATTCGCAGTATAGCGAAGCTTGAGGACATCATGGCGAGAGACAGGCTCGGGCCTAATGGCGGAATATTGTACGCACTAGAAGAACTCGAACATAACATCGACTGGCTCGAAGAAGGTCTAAAAGAACTTGGAGATGACTATGTCATTTTTGATTGTCCAGGACAAGTTGAATTATACACGCACCACAGTTCTCTTCGCAATATCTTTTTGAGACTACAAAAACTTGGTTACCGGGTAGGCCATGGATTCTCCTGATCGGACGTCGTGTCGACTACAGCGCTAAAACATGGGCACTTTGTACAGCTTGTCGTCGTCCACCTCTCCGACTCCTTCTGCTTGACTCAACCATCGCTCTATATCTCGAATCTCCTTCTGTCATTGCGAGCCATGCTCCAGATGGACTTGCCTCACATCAACGTCCTGAGCAAAATCGACAAAGTCGCCTCCTATGACCCCTTGCCTTTTAACCTTGACTTTTACACCGACGTACAAGATGTATCCTATCTTATGCCCTATCTTGAGGAAGAGTCGCCCGTCATGCGAAATGATAAGTTTGGGCGGCTCAATGAGGCTGTGGCTAATATGATAGAAAGTTACGGGTTGGTCCGTTTTGAGGTCCTGGCGGTTGAGAATAAGAAGAGCATGATGCATCTCCTGAGGGTGATCGATCGAGCTGGGGGGTATGTCTTTGGTACAGCTGAAGGGGCCAACGACACTGTCTGGCAAGTGGCCATGAGGAACGAGTCGTCTATGCTAGGTGTTCTCGACATCCAAGAACGATGGGTCGATCAAAAAGCCGATTATGACAGGCTCGAGCAAGAGGAAGAGCTATTGAGAGAGGGAGCAGAACAGCGTTCTGGCGAAGATTTATCGTCTCTTCACGACTCTCAGGGCTTCCAAGGGTCGAGCGTACATGATCCGGATTTTGGGGATATGAATGTACCGGCCAACAGCGGGGTGAAAGTAGTGCGCAAAACTTAAACATGAATGATACCCCTAAGCTGTCTTCAGCTTGAATTAAGATGCTCTTCGAGTTCCGATTCATCGCTGTCGTCATTGCCGGATGTGCTTGGAGGCATGATGGGGGTTTCCCCTTTGTGATCACGTGAGGCACGACTTGTGGTCGGCCGCTCAAGTGTGGTCGGCCGCTCAAGCATGGTGGGAAGTCGTGTATCAGACGCTTCTTCTGCTCGGACGGCTAGCACTAGCCGTCTGGCTTGGTGTACAGCTTCTTCCTCGACCTTGCGTATTGTTCCACTGACACGCACGACAATGAACACACATGACTTCTCAGTACCAGAGGACAGAGGAAGTGAACTGATGGTTGTGAGTGCCGCCCAGACTAAGCGATAATGGGCTCTCTTGACCTTCAAGATGAAGGTGGAAGTTGCCTTGGAGAAATATTTGACTACCAATCAATCAGACCCGAATGATTCAATTGGACGCGAATATCGAACGAGGCTCACCTACGAGGTTGTTACCCTCGAATGCGCCGGAGCCATAGTCTCCGAATAACGCTGTTACTTGTTGCAGTATTCCTTTGACGAGGTCCCGTGGCAAAAGATCGCCTGGTGTCGGCCGATGACGGCTGACAAAGGCCGGAACATTGCTGTCTGTTCTTCTAGTGGTGTCCAGCGGATAGAGAATGTTGACGAGGAGATATCTTTCCTTGATCCGAACCATGGCGAACAACCGAAGGAGATGCGAGCTACGAGTAAGTCCAGAGAGAATGCTGATGATCACGGGCGTTCCGAAAATTCAAGAGAGAGGCGACATGCTTGGGTTCAGGCGATGATAGGTTGGCCTTCAGAGGAATATCTGGGTCGAGGTGGTTGCCCTTTGCTCGGATCAGAAAAGTCTAGCACTAAGGTACATCCCTGTCACGCCACGACGGGGGTCCCACTATCCAGGGTGCTTTCGCCGATAAGGGATTCATCGTGTTTTAGTACCTAAGAGATACGCCATCGACGTGCTGTGACGCGAGTGATGGTGCACCCCTCGCACCCTGGTCCATTCACTAGGCTGTCTCCGGTACATTGGATTGAAGTCTTCATCTGTAAAGGTTTCGGTGGTACGATACGAGCTTTCCCGTTTGGGTTCCAACCCAGTTCCGTGCCTCAACATCATCTATCGCGTAACCTGTCAAATTCGGTCTCTTTGGCCCAACTGCCATTGCCATTCGCTTCTTCACCTGGGACGGTTACCGCAACACTTTGGAACGAAGATCTTCATCCGGAAGGGATGATTGTCGCTCGCTTCTGCGCCGTACAATCGCGCATCGCATAACTCCGTCATTCCCTCGTATCGCATCGCCTCCTCTCGCTCGTTCCAGGTCTACGCGGCCTCGTTTCGTTTTCGGCCTTGATTCCACGCAGGTCGCCCCCGGCGCCAGTTCGCCTACGCCAACAACAGTCTGGTTGTTATCGCAGACAAAATCATCCAGGGTCTTCGCAATGGGCAAGAAATGTAAAACCTCGTTTTGCAGCAACTAGAACAAACTGCTGACCATTCCCTCGTGGCTACAGCGAAGTATGGTATCATATTCGATGCTGGGTCCTCCGGTACTCGCTTATACGTCTACAAGTGGAAAGAACACGCGGAAGCTGTCCAGGATGCCACGAAAGAAGAACTCCGCCGCCTGCCCAAGATCAAATTGCCAACAAGTGATAAGATTCAGCCAGGCGTATCCTCTTTCGCGGTGATGCCCGAGGGTATCGGACCCGTACTTCTAAAGGCACTTGTCGAGCTCGCATTAGATGAAGTTCCTGCTTCCAAGGTCGCCGAAACTCCGATCTATCTCATGGCCACCGCCGGCATGAGACTGCTACCGAAGATCAAACAGCAAGAACTGCTGCAGAGCATGTGCACCTACCTTCGAGACAACACAGACTTCTCCCTACCTGATTGCAATACCAATATTCAGGTGATATCTGGAGAAACCGAGGGCTTATACGGTTGGTTAGCCACCAATTACTTACTTGGCGGCTTTGATGAGCCCCAGAATCATCAACATGGTGAAGGACATCACACGTATGGATTCCTAGATATGGGCGGAGCCAGCGCGCAAATTGCTTTTGCGCCAAATTCCACCGAAGCGAAAAAGCACTCCAACGACCTCAAACTTGTTCGCCTACGAACCATGGATGGTAATGTGTCAGAACACAAAGTCTTCACAGCGACTTGGCTTGGATATGGAGCCAACCAGGCTCGCGAAAGATACGTCAATCGGCTTCAGGAATCGTACGACAAATCAAGCAATCTTGAGGTCCCAGATCCGTGCATGCCGAAAGGCTTACGAACTACACCTGACGGCGACCCTCTGACCGACAAGCAAGCGAAGAAGGAGCTCACGTTAGTGGGCACAGGTCTCTTTCAGGAGTGTCTCGCCAATACAGAACCCCTTCTTGGCAAGGATGCGCCTTGTCTGGATGACCCATGTCTTCTAAACGGTCAACACGTCCCATCCATCGACTTCAGTATCAATCACTTCGTCGGTGTTTCTGAATACTGGCACACCACTCACGGTGTCTTCGGAGGAAAAAATAAGGCCTACGACCTCGCAACTTACCAGCAAAACGTAGTGGAATTCTGCGGTCGTGATTGGGTCGATATCGCATCCGACTTGGAGGCGCGAAAGAAAACTTTAGAAGAGAAGGCAAGGAATGCTCAAGAGGCGTGTTTCAAGGCGTCCTGGCTCATCAATGTCTTGTATGAAGGCATTGGTATTCCGCGCCCCGGACTTGAGCACGAGCCGTTGCCCGGCCTCAATGTTTCGGATGGGGTCATCGATGATGCCAAGGATCGAGGGTTTTTAGACCCCTTCCGTCCTGTCAACAAGATTGATGGGATTGAGGTCAGCTGGACGCTTGGCAAAATGATCCTGTACGCTGCTGGACAAGTTCCGCCTCTGGACGACACTGAGGGCTTACCCGTCGGGTTCGGTAGTAACGTACCAGAAGCCAAGGATTTTGAACCAGCTGGGTCACAATACGCCCCCATTCGAAAGGGGAACGGTATGCAAAACAACAACGGAGGCCTCATAGGCAAGGCTACGTCAGCAACAGGCTCAACTTTACTTTTAGTGGTTGTCTTGATGGCTTTGTTCACGTTTCTGTTACGCAAGAGAGATCGTCGGTCACGCTGGTGCGGGTGGGTTGGGGCAGCTTTCCGCCGCAACTCCCGACCAGGCAGTCCCCGCAAACCTGCACGTGGATTGTCATTCGCGAACAAAATCTTTGGCAGGGGTCCAGCTCAGTATGAACGGGTTCTGGAAGAGGGAGACGCGGACCAGTTTGAGCTTGCTGATGTCGAATCCGATGATTACAGTGCATCTGACAGCAGCGAGGCATCTCGTTCTGGCCGCGTGGCTGGCCTACCGAGACCGAAACTCAATCTGGAGCGCTATGAAGACGGCCAAGGGGCTTTGTCAGTGGATCGTGGCGGGGTTGCGGTGCGTACGGAGAGTAGAGAAAGATTGGTTCCCAGTGCGGTCAACGCTGGGCGACGCAGTCGAACGGGCAGCCCTACCAGGTTGAAGAGTCCGCTCACAAACCCTCGGTGAGAAGCTGATGAATTTGGAACGACTGTCTAAGCTAGCGATTTCATATAATGGGCTGATGTCTTTTCCGGGCCAGGGCCTCGGCGGCGTTTGCAACTGAGCTTGTAGTAAGGGTAGTCCATGAACTACATACAAGATTGTCACATGGCTCTTCCTGACTGAAATCCACACGTCCTGCGAGTAAAGTAATCCGATTTATGAGTCCAGCCAGACTTCATCTCCCCATCCCATGATACTCACGACAAAGATATCGTATTACAAAGTGCGTCATTCTTGCTGCTGCCGCTCGAGAAAACTGGGATCAGACCTAACACGACTTTCAAACTTCTTCCACCAGCCCTCGAATGCCTTTAACGGCACCACTTCAACACCTCCCGGGCCGGCCGTCCCACTGAACCCGGACAGGAAGTTAAAGGCGTTTTGTATAATCCTTTGGGCTAACACTGCAGTACTCGGCTGGCCTCCACGACCAGTCGGAGTTGTATTTGGCTTCTTCTCCTGAATACGAGTCGCTACAGATGTGGCGTCTTCTATGGAGACTCCAATCATGACGCTGGTCCCCGACTGTTCGCCGCTGAGGTTCCCTTGATCATCGGTAGGTGCAGCATTGATCTTGAATACTGCACTTTCTTTGCCGGGTCCTATACCACCCAGAAACTGAAAATCCGGTGTTTGACCAGCTGCGGCGGCGGCAGCCACAGCAGACGCTGTGGCAAAGTATATTGCCGCGGCAGTGTTTGGAGGGAGAATTATGCCGGGAAGAATGAAGACGACAACATGAGTGAAGGATCTGGTGGCAGATATGGTGTATAGAAATGACGTTTGCGATGGAGTTGATGTTGGCTCCGTGATCAGTGGTTGACCAGTTGGAATAACGCCAAAAAGTGGTGAGGACATGATGGTGGTACCCCTCAGTGTAACTGGTTTTGAAGGATCAGACCGCGACCGGATGCTGGGGTTACAATATCTCCCGGAATGAGACTAATCCAATATATTCGTGGAACGTTTATAGAGAATATATCTCTGAATTTTCGAGATAGCCACTTTCGATTCAACTGCGTTTTCCTGGAGGCAACTCTTCAAGCTAGAATCATTTTCACGGGTACGAGGCAGGCCAAAAGCGACGTTGGCGGGACATGTACTGCCTAGGCCAGTATATAAGGCATATAGAGGTATGAGTTATCGCATTAGCCCCACCACGTCTGATGTAGTGGCCGTCTTCGGGCGCAACAGGACGTCGCTGCAAGTTGCCGAGCAATCAATTAGCCCTGTCTGAGTCAATTCTGGAGAAGCTGTAAAAGCTGGGTCTCTGGCTTCACTTACGCACCTCAATGTCCTCCCCAGCGGCCCGGACTATATCACGAAGTGCATCCCGTCAATTCCGCCGCTGTTTTCTCGTCCCTACATACACTACCATGTCTAATTTGAGCAATATCGATCTTACAAACAACATTGACTCGTAAGTAGGAATTGTGTGGTTTTGTTATTAGGTGTCACGCCTAAAAGTAGAGCAGATTTCCGTATGGGTCGATTGATGAAATCCGCGGACGACTGCAACAGCCTCTGTACACTCTGAGATGGAAGGACATTCGTCGTGATGTCCCTCTAGGTTACGTGCCATCAGACGTCTTGGCGCGGCTAGTGGAGACACCCTCAGACGTCAGGGGAGACATTGATGTCGACCATGCCCGTCGCACTGTATACGCCTTCCAGGGGACTACCGAACCCGAGCGCAGCGCTGTTATCGCTGCGCTGATGAATTACTGGCGAAGCCAAGATGCCTTCCCAGTGCTTCGCGGATGGCGGGACGAGCTATGGCCCATTTACGCAAACGACGGAGAGCTACTCTATAACATGGAGCGGTCCGCCACCGGCCTTTTTGGTGTTACGCGGTATGGCGTTCATCTGAATGCCTTCGTACGGTGTGCAGAGGCAAGGCATGGTATCAAGATGTGGATAGCCAGACGATCACCCACGAAGTCTACATTTCCCGGCATGTTGGACAACACCGCAGCTGGTGGTCTCATGACGGGAGAGGATCCGTTTGAATGCATCATCAGGGAGGCGAACGAAGAGGCGGACCTTGCTGAGGACGTCGTACGAGGACAAACATTGGCAGCTGGTGGAGTCACTTACACCTACATCACGCACGAGGAAGCTGGTCAAGCTGGCCTAATCTACCCCGAAGTCCAATGGATATACGACCTTGAGTTACAACCAAACGTCATTCCGCGACCTAAGGACGGTGAGGTTGCTGGATTTGAGCTCTGCGGTATTGAGGAGGTACAGCATCAATTGGCACATGGGAAGTTCAAGCCGAACTGTGCCTTGGTAGTCATTGACTTCCTGATCCGGCATGGCATCCTTACGCGGGACAATGAGCCCGACTTCGACGAGATAAAGCTCAGACTGCACCGCGAGCTCCCCTTTCCCGGCCCCCACAAGCTCGAGTCGTTCCCAAACTAGACTGTAGGCCAATTCTGATAAGTCCTTTTGTAAAAGGGCGACCGTAGCCTTCGCTTTGCGTAACAAGCTGTCTGGCCTCAGATACTATGGTGTCCGACAATATCGGAGCTCCTCGTCCATCCTGTGATGGCATCTGCGGCGTCCGCACAGCAGGCATGTCGAGTGTTTTTTTATGTTGTTAATCATGGTCTTGTTCAGCTGCTTATTTCTTAATCAGGAGATATGTGTAGTCGACGCGCAGTGGCGTGAGCTTCTTGTATGGACCCTCCAGAGACATGAGCATGCCTCCAAACGAGACGTACGCCTTGCTATATAAGAGGTTAGGTTAGTCGACGAAACGAGCAGCGCCACACTGTTGCCCTTCTCTGGCCACTTCGGGAGCAGCAACTTACATGATCTGGCCATCATCGGCGTCTTCAAACTTGTAAATTTTTCCATGGCACACGTAATCGAACATGTCCGCCAGCGTCGCTTCTGCGCCACCACCAGATCCCTTGGCCACATCCCGCCAGCCCTTCTCCTCGTCCTTGCTTCCATCGTGCGCCAAGGAGGTTGCCAGTACGACGTGCAAGTTGTCAGACACCGCACAGGGGAACAACTCAATATTGATATCGAGGGTCATGACAGTCTGATTGTCTGCCGAGGTCGCTGAGATGCGAGCAACACGGTCATACTTTGACTGATCGAAGTTCGTAATAGTGAAGCTCTCCTCGAAGAGTGTCACATCGCCGCCGGTAGTCGTCATTATGGCGTTTGCTTCTATTGCTCTTTGCGGTGATATTTCTTGGGTGCAATTGTGTTCCTCGACAGACTTTCCGTTGTTTGGTGCATGCGGGGGATGATTCGATATATGACCAAGACCTACCTACCTTTGAAGCTGTCGGATTGGCGATTGTCGACTTTGGTTTTTACAGTGGGGCGAGAATGCGCCTGGTCTGCATTGGGTACAGCGTGACAGCACCTGTGTTTTCTTGAAGACCCATTTATCCAGGTATCGCGTTTAACGCCCCGGTTGGAGCATAGGTGCCCACTTGTATTCACAATATCAACAAGCATCATCTTGCCAAAAGTCTACTCTGCCTGGCACCGGCTGTCTCACGGAAACTATGTCATTCAGAAAGAAAAACATCGTTTTGGGAGTTCCAGCCGCCGGAGCTCCCGAGGAGTTTGCTTCCAAGCTCGGAAAGGGACATGCTCCAGGAATACGACCCTCTCCTCTGGATGGCCGCCTGACAATCTCAACTGGGACTGCGTCACTGGACCAGTGCTTATCTGGGCATGCAGGCCTCCCCTTAGGAAACGCTATTCTTCTGGAAGAATCCGGAACCACGGACTTTTCTGGGGTTGTGTTGAAATACTACGCCGCCGAAGGCCTTGTGCAGGGGCATCACGTTCACGTTTTTGGTGTTGGAGATGCCTGGCGATCTGAGCTACCGGGCTTGTCCCAACTCCCTCGTACCAGCAAGGTCAGGAATTCCAACGGTTCTGATGACAAGATGAAGATTGCGTGGAGATACGAGTCTCTGTCTCGTGGTGGCGAACCTCCCAATTCATGTATGTGGCCAACACTTGACGTTCTTCACAGCGTGTCTCTCTGAGTGACCGAACTAAGTCTTCATCAGCCATGGGTGAGCAGCATATTACTGATGCAAAATCACTCAGTGTGCCGTTCTGTCACACCTTCGATCTCACCACCAAATTGGAAAGCCGGGACTGTAAGGGCGACCTAGACGTGATACGGCCAACAATGCCAACCACTCCGAAGCATACCGCTCAAAAAATCCCGTCTCTGCTCCAGCTCTACACAGTCTCTTTAGCGGAGGCCATGCGTTCCTCACCACAAGGATCTGTACATCGTGTCGTCGTGCCAAATCTTCTTTCACCGGCGTCTTATGGGCCGTCGACTTCTAAACCGTCCGAGGTCCTTCAATTCTTGCACGCTCTACGGGCATTACTTCGAAAATACGGTTCCCGGTTGTCAGCGATGATTTCGGTATCGACAGCCCTCTATTCCCGATCCACGGGTCTCGTACGGTGGATGGAAGCCCTGTTAGACGGTGTCGTGGAGCTAGTGCCACTGCAGCAACCGGTTCACGCTCAGCCGGGGTCGAAATCAGACGACGCCGCCCAGGGAATGCTTAACATACACCGTCTTCCTGTATTCGGTGAGCTTGGCATTGGCCCAGGAGGCAGGCTCTCTCAAGAGAACCTTTCCTTCAAGTTGAGCTCATCGAGCGGGTTGGTGATCAAACCCTATAGCCTGCCTCCTGTTGGGGACACTGCAGATGCAAATGATGCTGGGTCAACAGATACTAAGAGGTATGGTTTATCATTTTAATGAAACGGCAATATCTTCTGAGACAACTTTGCAGATGAGACCAAGAAGTCGTGAGGCTCGTGTACTCACTGAGAGCAGCTCCCGGAAGCCATACCAATCACGATCAAATAATGCAGCACATAAGCAACGTGATATCAAGGGCTTTCCTTCGATCGTATTCATTTGGTCAGATGTAGCCCGTCCACAATTGGTATTTGCCGAGCTTTGAGTCTCGTAGCGGGCGGGTCTTTACGAGTACCCTTCTCAGATATGATTATTGCCTGGATCGCGCACCACAGAAAGTGCATAATGGTGCTTTGATACATATATGCTAACCAGATATCGAATTTCTGATACCCATACTGTCCACGAAATTTCAATTGCACTTTTCTTCTTCTCCTGCTCTCAGCAACCCTTTTTTAAAACCTTCCCTCTTCACATCGCGCAGTATTAGGTATGTAAACACCCGTTTTCTTCATGTTTAACCAAATCATCAATGCTCTGTGATTATACATCTTTCATATCAATCAATCTGTCAATCCACTGAACCTTAGTGATGACAATATGTTACATTTCTCTATGACTTCAATACCATCGAGACGCTCGTATTCGTTCAGGTCAAGAATCGAATTGATGCTAACATGCCACTACAGACGCGCGATGGATAGTCCAGAAGCAAATTCTGGTATCGAGCAGATACGGATTTCCAAGATTGCCGACCGATATCTGGTTTTCGACGCTGATCACGTGTCGATATTGCGTCGACGACACCACCTTTGCTCAGTTCTGGTCGGATCGACCCCGCAGAATCCGACGCAGAATGTGTTCCTGAGCCTTCCCTTGGAGCTTCTTCCGGAAGAGGCTGCTTTGCTCCTGGATCAGAAGGCTGCCGTGCTTGCAGACGAGGCTACAAGTCACCTGGCTGCGCTAAAGCAGGACAGACGCAGCCGTAAACAGTATATCGACCAGCTGAACGATCGTCGCCAGCAAGCCAAACAGCATCTTGCTGAAGGTCAGGCACAAAAAGCTGCCCAGAGTCGGGAGCTTGCAGCCAAGGCCAGGAGCCAAGGGGGCACAGCACCTGAACATGCTCGATCCTCAGCACATGGCAATGTTGACTCAGACCGACTAGGGACTGTTCAAAACCCTCATCTAGCTGATGAACCAAAAATTGTGGCAGATCGCAGTCTTGTGAAGCCGCTCACGATCACTAACACTACTAGCTTGGGGCTTATCTTGCCGTCGGTCTCGTCAACTGAACACGCTGAAGCAAAGCCTGCCGTTGGTCGCCTTCACGCGCACTTACTGTCCCAAGGCTACTTTATGACTCCTGGCCTCCGATTCGGCGCTAAGTATAGTGTCTATCCAGGCGATCCCTTGAGATATCATGCACATTTCCTCGCTACAGACTATGAGTGGGAGGAGGAAATTTCGATGCTAGACATGGTTGGCAGTGGCCGACTGGGCACTTCAGTTAAAAAAGGCTTCTTGTTGGGAGGCGAGGTGCCGCGGAAGCATACTACCGGAGGTGGCGATTCCTCCATTAGAGCTTTCTGCATAGAATGGGCTGGCATGTAGGCGTACTCTGGGTTGATTCGATGGAGCGTGGTCATGTGTAAGCAATGTGTGTACGGGCTGCAAATACAAATCATGATAAGAGAAAGATCCTTTAGCAGGCAAATGCCGTACATAACATAACCCCTTTAATTCGACTTGATTTCAAGGAACGAAGATCCTGCTGAAACTTATGACCTCGCGCCGACAGCACACGCATTTGTCAAAGTTGTTCATGGCCAAAGACACGCGACAGTCGTCGCACAAACTTAGACAACGACAGGGCCACACTATGATGGTCCTGGGCATGCTCTGGCAGACTACGCACTGCGGTCCATCTGACCCGAATCCGGCAGCCCCATCAGACCAAGAGGTATGAGCCTCAGCTTGCTGCTCTCGACGCAGTCGGCGTCGTGATATGATGAGCCTCTCGGGCAACTCGGTTTCTTCTTGTGGGGTCAATCTCGTGCTTCGTGCTAAATCAGTTTCTGCGGATGCATTGGGGTTGAGTATCTCCACTCGGCGGCGATGTTGGAGGCTGCGGTATTGTGATCTGGTCAATACACCCCTGCTGCCCAGGTGAGCAGCCAACGCAACAGCCTCTTCTTTATCCTCAGGAGTCGCCGGATTCAAAAGTCGTGCCAGGTCGTCGAGCTGCATTGGACTGTCATGTGCAAAGCTTGTCTCATCCTTGAGCTGAGGCGAATTCCGCGTGGGCGTCTGCTGACCATCCCCATCCTCTGATTCCCAAGCATCTTCATTGTCATCGTGTGTCGCTACCGATAGAACGCTTGCTGTATCGTCATCGTCGTAGTCAGAGTCGGCATTGGGGTCATAGTCACCGCTCATATCTGCGGTTCCCCACCAGCCACCTCCCAGCCACCAGCGATACAACTCAGAGTCCAGGTCGACTTCGTTCAAGGGAACACAGCTCTGTGTTGCTGTCCAAGCTCGCTGCCTGAATTCGGCCTCAACATCCACGGCGTCTGTCAAGGGTATGTCAACGCCTCCTGTTATACCACCTTGAAAGCTGTGAGAAGCTGTAGAACGATGCCTAGTGCCCGTGGCGGCCGTCTCACCCTGTTGTTTCGGCCTCTGAGCCATCCACAGAAGCCATCGTGGTATGCGCATACCAAGGCGGGAGAGGAGTCGGATGACCAGACCTGTGGTCGTTCTGACCACCAGTTTGCTGGTGTTGAGGACAAAATCTAAAGCCATCAACCATCTACCACTCCTCTCGGCGGCACCGATGCCGTCTCGCAGTCTGCCTTCCCCCGAAATGGTCTTGGGCAATTTTTGAGCAGCACGCTCTCGATCGAAACCACTCTTCGCCAGAGCCCTGCCTTCCGTCACTGGCATCAGGTTGGCTTTGCCGGTAGGATCGAGACGGGACCCGAATTCTTCGCCAAGCCATTGCCTCCGGAGTTCTTCCAGTTCTCGAAACCTCTCATCTTCGATCCACGTAGAGGACGCCAGATTGACATCCCTATCCTCGTTTAGGTATACCGCTTCACTCGCCATTGTAATAGCGCCGAATCCAGTGCGCAACAGGGCAGTGTAGAAATCCATCTCCCTGCCAATACGAACACCGGACAACGGCATGTTTGCTTGCATATTGGCATGGGCAAGTTGCAATCTTTGACGGAGGTCGAGGTTGCTGGGCCTGTCCGCGCTAGGTAGCGCTGAAGCGGATATGACAAGAGCAAGACAATATATCGTCAGGCATACAATGATTCCCAGTAGAACTAGTACATGCGGGAAAAAGCCAATAATGCACACCGTGGGGAACCGTAAGAGGCCTTGAGTCAATGGGTCATCAAGGGTGAATGTCCACGCGCTCCGAACGACGCTGGCCATGAAGCATAACCCCCAGAAGCCAGTGCTCAGGAGACGGAATCGAGCTTGAAGGTTGAATACACCCAGAGTGTGACTCGTCAAGTGACTCATGACAGAGAGCAAGGCGATCAGAAGGACCTCGGGTGGCGTATTGACTCTTTGGAGGACCATGGACCGGCTGATGGCGATGGCATTGCCAACACTGGCACCAGCTTCCGTGGTCTGGGCCTGCTTGAGGGCGAAGGAACTCCATCCTAATTGATTGCTAATGGCAGAATCTGCCTCCGCGAAGGCAAGAGAATGTTCAAACAAGGTCATACCAGTTTCTGCGGCGACTGGACGTCCCTGCACAGCACATGATATGGTCTCCAGAAATTGACTTAGGCAGAAGGTACCAAATAGCGGCCAGAGGAGGGATAGAGAGCCTTTAAGTTCAGGGTTCGGTCCAGCGTCATCGTCGGGAATCATGCGTATAGCCAGGCACGACTGCTCGTCTGAAGCTCCCAGAAGCAAAGCGGAGCTTATGGCGTGGAGAAACCCGTCCGGCTGAATAAAGAGCAAATCAGAACTTTTGCTGGAATTGCCCCATCGCATCTCAGCGAAGTCAGGCGAAGTTTGACATTGCATTGACTGTAGTAGTTGGCGACCCTGAATTACGAACAGGGCAAGCGGCACAATGCGCAGCGCTAACCGCATGGGCCAGGCTAGGCGAAGCCTTCTTCTTGTGGCTGCGAAAATGTAAGTGCGGTTGAGCACAATTGCCATGGCTATGCAAGATAAAGCCCATTTGCTAGTAGCATAGCTGAAGACGCTTCCGAGACCCTTGGCCCCCTCCATGGAGAATTGTGGTGTGATCGCGGGTGTCTGTTGCGAGCCGACGTCTGCGGGGTGCGCAGGAGACGATGAGGAGTCCATGACGGTTCTGAAAGCTGCAAGAGTTGGCTCCGCGTTGAGCAGGTCTTGGGCGTGTTCTTGGGCGTGTTCTTGGGCGTTGAGCCTTTGGGCAATGCCCCGATCGGCGTCAGCGTTTCCGCCGTGGTCCGCAACGAAATATCCGAGTATTTCTGCTAGACGAGGTCCTGCCCAAATCACGTCGTCAATCGATGGACCAAGCCTGGAAAGGTTCGCGGCGTAATGGAAGTGTCGGGACGTCCAGTCAGTGATATTGTGCCACCAACTCTGGTGGTTGTCAATCGGAGGGCCCGGGAAGAGGCCGCTCGCCATGTCTTTGCCTCGAGGCAATCCGGACGACACAGGCTTTCCGGGAGATTATATTTTTGCAAGACTGTCGGTCGATAGATCGGTCAGGATGATTGACATCGTGTACGGGAGCATTCGTGGACCGCTTGTTGTCGTTGGCGACTTTAGTGGTCAAGGGCGGTAGCAGCAGCCAGCTACTCACAGCTACCTAGGTAAGTCACGACTCCTTGCGAGGCGGGGGAATATGGTCCAGTCGTGGTGCTGTTGGCTGGAGACCAGTGGCTTGGGCAGTCGCTGCGGCATGTACCTAACGAGGTAATAAGCGCGTATACGGCAAATGTACACAATTACCTTGCATGCGAGAATGGTGTATAGCACATACATAAGGACCCAGGCACTGCGGCAGACAGCGATATAGGTCGGTCGCACTGGTAATCAGAGAGCCTCGGCCTTGGACAATCCGGAGTCGTCGACTGTGCGAGTGGTTGTGTGCACGTTGCATCTGCTTCCCCGACATCTTCGCCTCTTATCCAACCAGCTAGCAGCTCAAGTGGGTACCTCAGTTCACATGTGCACCTAAGACATCCAGGCGCCAAAAGCTTGATTGGAACCACAAAATCTTCATACGAGATCTAATGCGAGACTTTGCAGTCATTCACGCTCATCAAGTGTTGTCCCAAGACATGTGTATATTATTATTTCCTACTAACACCGGTCGAGGCAGACACTGAAACTGCCGTGTGGTGTCCCGTAAACATAGGCCTGCACCGAGCATCTTCTCAATGATTTTCCCTCTGTAGTCCTGACTGAGGCAACTTTCAGTTGCAGCGTGATCTGGCTCACCGAGGCCGACACCCCTCACGGGCGACCTGGTACATGCTTGGTTGCGATCACAGACATGCGGTCAGCAAGCGCTCAGCGCAAGTGCTATTTCAATCTGCTCTGCTCTAGTCCAGGTGACGTTGGCAGCCAAAATTGCGTGGGAAGCACGGGCTGTAGATAGTACTTCGACTGTCAATAGTCTGACCGCCAGGCCACTATACTCCCTCCATGCCTCAAACCCTCACAGAAGTGCAAAATCTCGGGCGACGACAGTGTGATGTCAAGGCAAGTCTCAAGTGGCCTCGACGTGATTTTGGCTGAAGCTACCCAGCTCATCCACCAGGACCTTGTAATTCCCCTTTGATGCCTGTATAGCTCTTCCGACCAATTGCGTCTGCGTTGCCGCGTCTGACGGCGGAAGTTGACCCTTGATCCAAAGGTTGGTGATTTCGTCTCGTGATGGCATGTACGCTACGCAGCAAGCGGCCAGAAGGTTGTCGTGCTCCGAGCAGACCGGATCAAGGACAACCTGGGGCGTTTGCGTGCCACTGCTCTGAATCAAGGCTGCGACGCCGCCAGTGACCATATCAACACAGTCAATACCGGCATCCGCAATGGCAGCTGCAGCAACTGTGATACAGCCACCAAGAACATTCATCATATCCCAGTCTTCGTGACCCTGTGCCTGCGAGAGCCCCTCTCCTGGTCACCTTCCAAGATGGTGACCGTAACGTCCACACCGCTCTTGGGCCATCGCTCACCAATAACTACACCCCGCAGTGCAGTCTCAAGGTGGACGCTGAGGTCGCGCTCACTGGCGTCCCGGAGGTAGCCCCTGCGCTGGCGAGTGGCGAAGGGTGCGTATTTGACGTGTGTCGATAGAACTAGATATGGTGAAAATGGCGCTGACCTCGGGAGAGCCCTCGGGCCATGAACTGTGCAGATGAGCTTCATACCCGCATGTGTATCAGAAACACCTGCAGGAGCCTCAATCTCTGCATAGGCGGATCCAGAGGCGGCTGGCGCAATGCCAGTTTTGAGGACTGCAAAGCAGGTCAGTAACAGAACTTCCTCGAAGGTGGGGCAACACTAACATAAATTTCTCATCGTGTTGGCAGGTCTCAGTCTTGACGAGTTCCTTGATGCATCCAACTCGTCTTCGTATACTGGAGCGTGTGTGGCACCCGAAGGTCCATTGATCCTGCGACGGTCTGTCATACTGATTGATGACCTATGAGAAATTGCTGATAATTGTGGTGGAGAGACGTGCGGGTAAGTCCTTACACAGACGTCGTCGTCTCAACCTTGCCTTCAACTTTTTGTCACCTGAACAGATGGAACTTAAGACAGTCCTGAAGGGAGTGTTGCGCACTTGGTCGATGTCAGTCGCTGCTAGATCAACATGCAAGGCGTCGGGGATGGCTTAGGAAAATCGGCACTCACAAAGCTAAGGTACCAAGGGCAGCTTTCGCTGCTGCACTGTAGTAGAGCTCCACCTATTTGTGAGCGGACCCGACCCACTCACCAACCGAGGATTGGCCGGCGACAGCTATTTCCTCGATCAAGTTTCCTGTTTTTTTTTCCAGTCCTTCACTACCTCCCACAACTCAGCAAGACTTCCGAAGCCTGCTGTCTGCATTCAGGCTGATGATGGAGCGTTACTCTCCCAATTGAATTCGATCATTCATCTGTCGCTGGCGATCTGACGGACAGTTCTCCGCTCGAAAAGCAAGTGCTGCGGGCTCGGAGTGCCTCTCAATTCGACGGCGATACACCTGGGACCCGGCGCTGGGTATTCCCACGACTCAACAAGGTATGTTAAACACCCCCGCAGACACTCCCAGCCCCAAATGATGCATAACATTCCACTGTTGTCGCGAACACCTGAGCGTACGACTATCATGCACTACCATCTGAACAACACTTCTGGTCTCCACACTCATATGGCTCGTTCCGTGAGTAACCTTCGCTGACCGGGAAGATAGTGTACAATGCTCGGTTGGATGTCGAACATGCCCAATATATTTGCCGTAGGTCATCCCTCAGCTTGCCCCCTCATTTTCTTCTTCCTTTGCATGATGAAAAACCATTCATTCAGTTCTGCTTCTGAACTACAATGATGATACCCATACCAATACCAAAATACCTCTGATGCTCAACACAACTACAACGTTTTCACTACGACGATCTTTGTACGTGCTTGTCACTGACTTTCGATAGATGACAATGTGTGAACCCATTAACGAAATACGCACCGAGCATGTGAAAAGTGTTAGTAGGTTAGTACCAAAGCGTTTCCTAAATATCACCCCCCGACCCTACCTGATGACCACAGCTTATCCATTCAACTATCTCACGTTGGCCAAGCAATCCTTCCGCACCGGAGCTTTCGCAAGAGAGTTATGATGGGTTGTGAAGTCGCCCTCGGGTGTCATTTAGCTCCAGTGTCTCAAGGTTCTCACGGTTCGTTCTGAAGCGTGGCTCATTGAGGCCGGCTGACTGAATGAGTAAAGTGGCTTTCTGACCCTCGTGTCTAACTCTCGTCTCCTTATGCACGCACGCAATACGTACTGAGGCTAATCCAGAGTCTTTAGGCTTACTCGTCTTGGTTGCCATGTTATAGGAAGACCCTGTTTTAACAATCTGCATTTTGCACTAATGCGTTCCACTGCACATTACTCCAAAGCACCAAGGGCAAAGCTGTCCATTATTTATCTGCATTGAACATTGCCTGGTTAGCTCCTTCAAGATGCATGACAACTCGGCAGAAACCTCCATTATTTCTCCGTCCGCAGCTCATCGCTATGCATGACGTGACCAATGACTTAGTACATGTACCTGATAAGAGATCGAAGTCTTGGTCATAATTTCAAAACTATTCAGCTGGCGGGCGAAGAGCATTGTTGTAACGTCATAAATGTGCGGGATGTTATATTGTGAGTCTCCGTACGAATATGCATACTCCACTGCCTCGAGTGTGGAACGGTGTCCATACGCTTCGACACGAAGGTAGACGCTAGTTCTAGCAGACCCTATACCCCTTTAAATGCCAGGATGGCCTTGTATCCTCCGATGTTCATTCGCCTTCCTTTTGGGAGCGAGCATAACGCCACAAGATGGTCGTGTCTTAACTCACAGGCATTTGAGTGAGAATGCCTTCAAGTTACCCAAGGCGGCTTCGCTGAATGCAGCATGTAGAGTGGTCTCATGTTATTGACTTGATCAACAACCGCACCTTTGCCACTACCTGTCGAGTCTTCTGAAGTTTCTGGGTTGTATCATCGGATTTGAAGAGGATACCAACAGTCATACTCGCGGTGTGTGATTCCAAACATGACGTGCATGTTTGCTTAGACCACTACACGAGGCTGTGCGATGACTCTACTGCCTATACGCATAAGCCGTCAATGCAATAAACACATCCCTGTATATGACATGTGGCGCGCTAGAAGTATCAGCGAGGTCCGCCCAAGTCACGTAGCAATTGTCTGAGGTATACGTCGGTCTATCCGCCATGACCACATCTTTCAGACAACTAAGCAGCGACCAATTATTCAACAGGGCCATGTGGTAACATCCTCTTCGCCTTCATCCTATATGCGACCATATCCCGAATCAGCGACGCCAGACAGGCCCGGTAACCAGCCACACGCCCTTTCATCTGGTCCTATTCTCGGGGGGCACTCTCGCCCACAAAGGGGGGGCAGTATCACGAACCCGACTGACCTCCACTCTCCCATGCACGCCGAACAAAACACACAATGATATCAAGACATCAAGTAGCGGGCTATGCCAATGGCTATCCCCGTGAGAAAACATTTGAGATATCACCACATCGGTATGTTGGGTGGCGGTGTACCATACAATCCCGATCGCACGGTTTTGTGGGTTTTACTGACCCAGATCCCTCGTCAGATACCAACCCAGGGGCTCAACACCAGCCAACCGACGCCGACAGCGCCTCCTCCTACGCCTAGGAATCATTGCGATAGCCTTTTTCGTAGCAGGTTTGCTCCTGTGGCCACGGAACGCCCCCCTGGGCTCTCTATTCTCTTTAGCAGTCTTTTCCAGCAGTGGCGATGTGCAGTTGGAGACGGTTCGATATTACG